>CM037088.1:97435749-98106623 GCA_020916435.1 Oxytropis ochrocephala | reverse complement strand
GACAAGGGGTTTCAGGATGATTTGTTCTTGGGCTTGCATGGTGAGGACATTTGTTGTGAGGGTGGTCTTGTGGGGCTAGGAGTGGGATCAGCAGTCACTTCTTCACTTTTAGACTCCTCTTCTTTTCTCGGGCTATCTTCTCCAGGACTTTTCCTCACTTTCTAATCTTCATCTTCTTCTTAATCATTGACTTCTTTCATCACCCTTCTTGTCTCCTCTTCATCTTCTTCATCGAGCTCTTCTAAATCCTCGGTGTTGAGGGATTCTTCACCGCTCACCTTTGCTTTCTTCTTAGCAGTGCTCTTTACCTTCTTCAAGCGCGGGGCTCCTTGCTCTCTTCTTGATCGATCAAAGAAGAGCCTTCTTACTCACCCTTTCTTTTGGTCAGGGTGGCTCCTTCACACCCTCATCTTCAATTAACTAATCACGGGAACACAGGGGCTCCATTAACTCCTTGCCCCTCGATAATTTCTCTAACACACCTTTCTCCCATTCAAACTTAGCCTCGATAAACTTACACAAGATTCGCTGATTCTTTTTCAACCGATTGAGCGCTTATAGCATCAGGCACGCTATAGCGCTTAGCACTTCTCCTGTCTGGGCTTGAACACACCGAATATCTCCCGAGGAGTTCTCCCCTTTCATCACGCACCTCAATTTCTACATCAAGACTCTTACACAACTCAAGAATTAAACATGGAAAGTAAAGATTACCATCGGGTCTTCACCGCTTCTTCTCAATTTCTCTTGCAATGATCTTACCTACATCAATGCTCTCACCTTCCGCAATAGCATCTAGCACTATCATCACCGCTCCTTCTCCACATTTGTTGTGTGGGAAGTAGGCATGAGTGAATGCCCGATGAAAGTGAACCACATTGCACCTCATCCACCGTAAAATGCCTTCTTGACTTTAAACTCGATCCAAACCTCTCCCATGTTGCTTCCTCTACACGCATTCTTTTCTTGACCTCCTCCATTTCATCACATCCCCACGCATCAAGCTTCTTTTCCAGGGCCTTTCCGAATAACCTAATTTGAAGTGGTCATTTATAGCACTTGGGCTAAAATCAATCGTTTCACCTCTAACTAGGGAATAGGTTTGGGGCTTTCCCTTTCGGGAGGAGGAATACCTGAAGTAGAACTCCTTACCAATGGCACTATATATTCCCTCTGTGCTTGATGAATTTACGCCACCCTAACGCTATAACAAAGATGTGAACACGTCAGTGGGCTTTTTCTGCTTTGAAACCCCTTTCACGATGAAGTTCATCTTCCGAGAGCGCGCAGATCGCCCTTTTTGGGTCTATGGCTCTAGGAGGCGGGTTCGATGGTTTTGGCCTTTCTTCGTTTTTTCAATTGATCGCTTTCTTCACCATTGTGAGATTTTTGAAGAGATGAAAGTGATTTGTTAATTTGTGAATCAAAATGTGGGATCGGTTGAAGAGATTAAGGAATGAAGTTATGGAAGAATGGGGTTAGGGAAGAAGAAGAAAAATCAACTTGTAAGGAGAGAAGAGAAAGGGAGTGGTTGGAGTGAGAGGTTATGGGAATTGAATGATGTGACCGCTGTTGATGGGGCGGAGTGATCAAGTGACTGGGCGAGTCTACATTGGGCGCATAGGGTGGAGCAGCTGATGTACACAGAGCGCGCGTGCCACGTCACTTAGAATCGTCCCTTCTTAAAAAAATTGTTTCTTCTTGCCACTACCATCTCTTGACGCTTATAGCGTCAATATTACATTTCGTGCCTTCAAATTTCCAAATTCCTCAACACAAAAATGTTCCTCCCGCAAAATAAAACCAAAATAAAGGAAATGTTAATTAATAAAACTCGGGATGCCTCCCAAGAGCGCTTGTTTTAAGAGTCATCACCTGACTTCTCCTTTTAATGTTAAGGGTCTTGAAGATCAATTGAGGTCTTGTCCCTCACCACATTATCACCATGGTACTGCTTGACTCTTTGACCATTTACTTTGAAAGTAGTGTTGGTTGTTTGGTCATATAAGTCTACAGCACCATAAGGGTAAACTCTTGACTAATTTGAATGGTCCGGACCATCCGACTTAAGCTTGCCGAGAAACAATTTCAATCTTGAATTAAATGTGTAAGCACTTGGCCTCCTCAATCACTGCTCGATCTTCTTGTCATGCCACACCTTTGTTTTCTCCTTGTAAATGGCTGAGCTTTCATAAGCAGCATGCCTAATTTCATCAAGCTCATTCAACTGCAATAGCCTAGCCTTACCTGCCCTATCAAAGTCAAAGTTGAGCTTTTTGATGGCCCAATGAGCTTTGTGCTGTAATTCAATAGGGAGGTGGCAAGCTTTCCCAAACACAAGTCTGTGAGGAGACATTCCCAAAGGTGTTTTGAAGGTCATGTCCTGTAAGCCCATAATGCATCATCCAAATGGATTGACCAATCCTTCCTCAAGGTCCCACCATCTTTCAAGCATCCTTTGATTTCTCTATTGACAATTCAACTTGCCCATTTGTTTGGGGTGGTATGCAAAGAGCAATTTTATGCCTCACTCCATATTTTCCCAATAGAGACTCAATCAACTTGTTACAAAAGTGAGAACCCTCATCACCGATAATTGCTCTCGTGTACCATACCGTGAATATGTTCTTCTCAAGAAACTTGTCGACTGACTTGGCATCATTGTTGGGTAGAGCCACAGCTTCAACCCATTTGGAAACATAATCCACAGCCACCAATATGTACAAGTTCCCATGAGAAGGAGGAAAGGGACCCATGAAATCCATGCCCCACACATCAAAGAGTTCAATCTCTAAAATGTTGGTTAAGGGCATTTCATGCTTGTTTGATATGTTCCCACCCTTTGACACTTTGCACAACTCTTCACCAATTCTTGAGCATCCTGAATAATGTAGGCCAAGAATACCCACATTGCAAGCATCTTTGCACTGTTCTCTAGTTCCTCCAAAGTGTCCACCACATGGTGAAGCATGACAATGCTCTAACACTTGAGGTTGTTCTTCTTCTGCAAGGCACTTTCTTATCATTTGATCTTGACACTTTTTGTAAAGAAAAGGTTCATCCCAATAATAATCCTTTACTACATGGAAAAACCTTTTTCTTTGTTGGTAATTCAGATCTGCAGGCACAATTCTGCTCACCAGGTTGTTCACAATATCCTCGCAAAACCAAGGAGCAAGATCCTCGTGACGCTTATAAATGTCACGGCGTTATAGCAAGAACCGCTATAAGCGCCACATCCTTGCACCGACATCACAATAATTTCTCATCTGGGAAGATTTCTTTTATTTCACCCCGTGATGTACCGCACCTTCAAGTCTAGACAAATGGTCGAAGAACTCCGGTTCTCCACCCCCTTCTTATCACGAATTTCCAAGTCAAATTCTTGGAGGAGGAGAACCCATCTAATTAGCCTTGGTTTTGCATCTTTCTTAGAGATCAAGTACTTGATGGCAGAGTGGTCTGTAAAAACAATAACTTTTGTGCCCACCAAGTACGATCTGAATTTATCAAATGCAAAAACCACAGCCAATAGCTCTTTTTCTGTGACAGTGTAGTTTAATTGTGCTTCTACAAGTGTTTTGCTTGCATAATAGATAGAATGAAAGATTTTGTCATACCTTTGACCAAGCACACTCCCACAAAAGATAGTCACTTGCATCACACATCAGTTCAAAAGGTTTACTCCAATCAGGAGTGACAATAACAGGTGCAGTGACTAATGCTGTCTTCAATTTCTGAAATGCTTCAAGACAGGCTTCATCAAAATTGAATGTGATGTCATGTTGAAGGAGTTGACATAGAGGCTTTGATATCTTTGAGAAGTCCTTAATGAATCTCCTATAGAACCCAGCATGCCCAAGGAAGCTTCTTATACCTTTGACACTTGGCGGTGGTGGCAATTTTTCAATGACTTCAATCTTGGCCCTATCCACCTCTAAGCCTTTCTTGAGATCCTATGCCCTAGTACAATCCCTTCTTGCACCATGAAGTTGACATTTCTCCCAATTAAGTACAAGATTTGTTTCTTCACACCTTATCGCATCTCTTCCAAATTGTCCAGCATTTCAAAAACTATCCCCAAACACAGAGAAGTCATCCATAAAAACTTCCATAGATTTTTCAATGAAATCGTAGAAGATGGACATCATACATCTCCTCGAAGGTTGCAGGGGCATTACACACCCAAAGGGCATTCTTCTAAAAGCAAATGTGCCATAAGGACATGTGAATGTGGTCTTTGCACGATCTTCGTGAACTATTGCTATTTGATTATAGCCGTAATAGCCATCAAGAAAGCAAGAATAGTCCTTACCAAAGAAGTTTGTCCAACATTTGGTCAATAAAAGGGAGAGGAAGTGGTCCTTCTTGTGGCTTTGTTCAATTTCCTCGTAGTCCATGCAAATCCTCCAACTACCAACTGCTCTTGTGGGAATCAACTCATTTTTGTCATTGGTGATCACAAAGGATACACCACCCTTCTTGGGAACACACCGCATGTGGCTCACCCATGCACTATCGTAAATAGGATATACAATCCCCGCATCTAACCACTTGAGGATTTCCTTCTTCACCACTTCCTTCATTATGGGATTAAGCCTTCTTTGACCTTCAATGCTATGTTTAGCATTCTCCTCTAACACAACTCATGCATGCATTGTAGGACTTATCCCATGTATATCGGACATTTGCCAACCTATTGCCTTCTTGTGCCTTTTGAGTTGAAATGAGCTCTACCTCTTGGTTCCGATTCAAACTAGCGTAATGATGATGAAAGTGAGTCTCATTTTCCCCGATAAGCATACTTGTGTGCTTGGGTAATTCTTTCAACTCTAGCTCTGTGGTTGAATAATAGAAGGCACACTCTTTTGAGGTTTGAGTTTTCTTGCTCTAGAGACTCATATCTCCTAGCCCAAACCTCATTCACACCTTGATTGCCTTCTTTAAGGTCTTCTTCTTCTAACAATTCATGTTCCTCGTTGTTGTTAAGCACCTTTCCCAGTGGTTGTTAGTTTTTGAAAATGTTTTGAACCACTGGTCAAGAGAAACAACAAAGGAACACTCTTCAAGATTGACATCGTGAGTTTCAATGCATTCAAACATTGATCTTCACTTCTTGATCATTGACCCTCATTGTCAATTCTCCTTTTTGTACATCTATGAGTGTCTTCCCCAGAGCTAAAAAGGGTCTACCTAAAATGATAGGTACCTCGTGATCCGCTTTCAAAATCTAGAATAACAAAGTCAACAGAAAAAACAAATTTATCTACTTTAATTAAAACATCCTCCAAGATTCCCTCAGATAGGCAAGTTGACTATCGCCTAACCTGAGGCTTACGTATAGGCCCGGCGCCTCCTATACCCAATTGTGTGTAAATGGACTTAGGCATTAAGTTAATACTTGCCCCTAAGTCACACAAAGCACGCACTGTAATAGAAATTTCCAATGTAATGTGTATCAGAAACTACTGTGGTCCTTCAATTTTCTCGGGAGTTTATTTTGCATCAACATGCCGCATTCCCCACCATTGCCACGCTTTCAAATTCTCCCAACCTTCTTTTCTTTGTCAAAACATCTTTCATAAATTTGGCATAGTTGGGCATTTGTTGTAATGCCTCAACTAGAGGAACATTAATGTGCAATTGTTTTAACACCTCAAGGAATTTATTAAATTGTTTGTCCTCATGTGCCTTTTTTAACCTTTCGAGGGTAAGGGGAGCAGGATATTCGTGCACCAATTTAGGTTCAGTGTTCTGCTTTGCATTTGACGCTATAAACCGTCAAAGCATAACGTCTGAAAATTCTTTTCATTCTCATCAACACTTGACTCTAAATTATCGGGTGTAAGTTACCTCTTTACCACTCCCGGTGGTTATTGCTTTCACATGCTCCTTGCCCGGTGCATGAGATGAAGAAGGTTCAAAGAGTAGAAGGAAGTCCTCCATTTTGCCTTTGAGTGAGAGCGCATGCAATCTGTCCCACTTGGTTCTCCGTAGTTTTGATTGATGCTTCATGAGTCCGCATTGTTGTTTTACAATCACCGATGAATGACCTTAGCAGAGACTCCATCGAGTTATCCATGTAAGGAGCAGGAGCATTCTGCCTTAGAGGTTGTCCGTTGTTGTTGTCTTGGGAAACCTCGGGAATAAGCGAGAGCATTTGTGCTTGTGTTAGCATTATTTCCTCCCCATCCGAAATTGTGGTGATTCCTCCAACCAGGTTGTATGTATTGGAATAAGGGTTGTTGCCCTTGTTGTAACTCACATAGTTGATGGTAGGTGGTTTGTTGTACATTCTTCATACAGATGAGCCCTCCACAATACACACACAACTAGTTTCTCCAGTGGAGCTTGTTCAATAGTCACCGCAGTTGGACCTTTCAGCGCTATAGCATCGACGCTATAACGCTAAGCGATTTCAACTCCTTTATCATATTTGTCAAAGTAGCCACCGGGCCGAGAGAGCGTAAACCTCACTCACTTCATGAACCCCACCGCTTCCTTGTAGAATTTAGCCTCTCAAAGAGGCCATGAAGAACTATTTATGGCAATGCGCCTATAAGCTCACAAGCTTCATTGTATGAGGAGTCGAGAATTACACCTCCGCATTTGAGGCATCTAACATAGACCTAGTAGTGCCTCTAATCCATTGTAGAAAGTCTCCATTTGAATCACTATAGGAATTCCATGATGTGGACATTTCCTAAGCAATTCTTTCCATCTTTCCTAAGCTTCATGTAATGACTCACCCTCTCTTTGCTTGAAGGATGTGATGTCATTTCTCATTCTCGCATTCTTGTTTGGTGGGAAATATTTCTCCGTAAACTTCTTTGTCATGTCTTCCCATGTAGTGATGGAATTAGACTCAAGGAATTCAACCAAGCCTTTGCTCCGCCCTTTAAAGAATAAGTGGAACAACTTCACCAAGGCATCCTCACTCACCCCGAATAATGAAATTGCCGCATACTTCTAGGAAGTTTCTCAAATGAGCAAAAGGATCTTCTCGAGTGGAACCTCCAAATTGTCCAGCTTGTTCGGAGCATCCGAACATCATAGGCTTGAACTCAAAATGAGTAGCAAATACAACAGTGCCTAGTGATGCTTGTTTCCATGGATCGTGGATCAAACATGCAAAATAATCTCTCATCGCCTATCCTCGCCATTTACCATTTGATTTGGAGCTTGGTTCAAAACCTTTCTCTATACCAAGATTCATCATCGGTTTCAAGATGGGTAAAAGGACCTTGCCTTCCACCTCTTTGGCCTCTCCTTCCTATTTGAGAGGTGTTCTTCCACCCATTGAACCTCTAACAAGATGATGAGAGTGCTCGCACATAGTTGGTCTAAGCCGTTGTAGTCTTTGTTGGCGCCTTAACCTTCCGAATCTTCTCCCTGGTTCAGGATCAAACTCAAAAGTGGGTGGTTCTGATCTGGGCATACGCTATAACGTCAAACGCTATAGCACTTCCTGTAACACACCACAGAAAAATACCAAAGTAAAACCTCCCTAATGTTGCAATAATTTCTTAAACAATAAAAATTAAATGCAATCCCCGGCAACGGCGCCAAAAACTTGTTGTGCGAAAAGGTGATGTGCAAGTGTACACAATCGCAACAAGTAATATATTGATAAGTAGAGTTCGTCTCCACAGGGATTGGTATTAATTTTAGAGTTTAAAAAGGAATTACACTTAAGGGAACAAGTAGCAAATAGCCAAGTAGCAAATAAGTTGAGTAACAAAGTTCAAGTTCACAAGAGTTGTTTAAAGTAACAAGTTAAACGTGAGTTAAAAGATGAGAGAAATAAGTTGGATTGCTTTCACTATGTAAATTCCCAAAACAAGACGCTATAACGCCACACGCTATAGCGTTAAGCGCTACAGAAATATTTTGTGCCTTTCAACACTAATACCTGTGGTTTCACTACAAGATGCCTATGTCTAGGTTCTAAATAGGTTCACCCTCAGTATAATCAAGATCCCACACTTTATGCCTTATAAACTATTGCAACTTCTATGTCTAGAGGAAGCAAAAATTGATTAAATGTCTTCAACCAACCTTTTCGCTTATATTAATCCTCGATGTCTTTCTATGGTTCATGTCCAATCTACGTATACTTGTTTTACGTGGCCAAATATAAAACAAGTGAGGAAGAATAATCACACAAGGATTAAAACACAAAACGTGAGAAATTATATACGAAGCATTAATGGTTCATTACAAGCTAGAGCAACCTAACTCAAAGAGTTTAGCTCATGTCGAGCTCCATCAAAATAACACAAATAAGAATACTTGCTTTACCGTAGGCAAAAAGGAAAACACAAGTGCAAAAGATACAAGCTTGAAGTCTCCTAATCATCCACGTGAAGATGGCTCATCATCACCCTTTACACCATCGTAACAAGTACAATAAAATACAAAAGAAGAAAGTAAAATAGCAAAAGCTCTAAGGTGTATCAATGGAGAAGAAGAAGTATCACACTTTCTCTCTCTATCAATACTCTCTCTCTATATCCGCTGGAAGTTGTCTAGAGATCAAGATATCCTCTCCCTTTTCTAGCATGTGGTACAAGTCTCCTCAAAAGTCAAGAGAGGTGATGTTTGCTTTTTCACCAACTCCACTATTCCTCACTCATGCAACGCCAAGTGTCCACACATATCCAATAAAATCCGCACATGGCAGCAAGCACAGTGGACACAAGGTATGGAGCTTGGATTAATGAGCTTGGCGCCAAAATTGCACTTTCCTCATTGATGCTCACCGACCGCTTTTCTTGACGCTATAAATTAGACACTATAGCGCAAAACACCGCACTTCTCCACAAAATACATCAAAACATTCACATGGGCACCAATTGTGCCAATTTCATAGCAAAGCAAAGTTGTTTAGCCCTCCTTTCCTAATATTAACAGTAAATGCAATAAATACTATACTAATATTACTTGAGAACTTACTTAATTTAATGATTAGAGGTATAAATAACTCATATAAATATGAGTTATCAGTCGTTGCGGCCGAACACTATTTCCTCTTGGGAAGGCCCGATCGTAGTCTTCTTAGCAAACTACACCGCCAACCTGCAAGCAAGATCGCTACGAGGAACACTTGACACACCATCCAAGGCGACAACGAACCATTGAGGCAATATACATAGACCGCTTCAATACCGAGGCCGATCAAAGCGCGCGACCGACGATATAAGGACAAGTCAAGTACCTCAAGCGGGGTATTAGACTGCACTACGTTTGTCAAAGAATTCACGTTGAACCATTACTCCGACCTCAGTACGTTCCTCCGCAGAGCCAACAACCATATGGCTTATGAGGAAACTCTTGCTGCAAGAAAGGCCGCCCGAGTGCGACCTAGGGAAGATGATAGCAAGCGGGGCAAGGCTCAAGAAAATCACCGTGACAACAAGCCGAGTTCCGCCTAAAAGTATGAGCACCGACGAGGCTCAATGCTCCCATAGCCCAAATATTTTCTCGAGTGTCGAACAATGAATTCGTCGATGTCAAGCGGCCAGATCCATTGGTACTCAAGAAGGGTGCCCGGGCGACTAAAAGATACTGCCGTACCATAAGAGCAAGGGGCACGACACCAACGACTGCATGGCCCTAAAGGATGATATTGAAGATCTCATCCAAAAGGGGAAGTTAAAGCAATATGTCCGAGCTGATGGTGCCGAGCGCGTAAGCCTCAATCAAAAGCAGCAACGATCGCAGCCGCCATAAGAGCAATCATGACAAGGACACCCCAAGAGGACGCCCGATGTCCAAAGGCCGAGGGTGGCCATGGTTATACAAGGTGGAAACCCTTTAGAGAAAATGGATTCAAAAAAGGCTATGAAAAGAAAATGGAACGATCTTATGATGGTTGGATCGACATCGGCAGAACGTCCAGCTTCGAATAGGCCGCCTGTAACACCCCCTTCTACTTAGTACTAATTTAATCAATAAAAATCGTAGTTTTCAAAAACTTTTCCGCAAGACCTCAAAGAGAGTGCTACATTTAATAAAAACATCATCAAAGTATAATTAAAATTCACACGCATCTAAAGTGCGTAATATAAGCATCATAACCAAACGGACGAACCCTCAAAAACTGCTTAGTGTTTACAATAATCCGTAAAAATTCACAAAGACAATGGAATAACAACCGAGTTCAACATACTCAAATACATAGTCTAGATCAGCTTTAATACATAACATAAAATAGTGGTACTAAACCCCATCCCCGGTGTCACTAATCGTAGCCGACTAAGACTCAAGAAGGTCCGCACCTTCACTCGAGAATCACATGTTTGTCGCCACGAGAGCAGCAACACAAAAATGCTAGGGTGAGTCTCTTTACATAAATAATAACAAGTAAGATAAGCATTATATAGGAAAACATCTAGCAACAAAGAATTCACAATAATCAAGACATTTATCATTCAGCTTAGAGTACCAACAAGCAACAAGATAATTTAATTAAGCATCGACAAGAATTCTACGAATGTATGAGTATATGCATGTATGCAATATGCATGTGGATCCATCATCACCGCAATAACCCCGCTCGAGCACTCACCGCTGGCCGGGCCACATCACCGCTTTGGCAAGCCACATCACCGCTTTTGGCCGGGCCACCACCGCTTTTGGCCAAGCCCACATCATTCATAAATCCAACACCTCAAACATTAACCCACCACTTTGTTATCACCTCACCAACACAACTTATTTATTAAGTTAAATCTCACCCATGGACTAAATCCCACCTAAGGACCATTTTGACCCACAAACGTTTAACTTAGTACCCAAGGGTTTATTTAACACATTATGATTAATTTAGTATTTAGGAACTTATGTTAAGGTACTAGGATTAATTAGACACTAAGGGGTTATTTTGTCACGCCAAGGATTAATTTAATTCTTAGGGACTATTTAGTTCCACCAAGGATTAAATTAATTCTTAGGGACTAAACCATCCCTTAGACACATTTTTGGGCACCAAGGCGCCAAGGGGCAGCCAAAATGGCGCCCCATACTACGCACAAGGCAGCAAGACACACGCACCCTAGCACAGGGCGCCAAGTTTCCAGCAAACTGGCGCCCCCTTGCACACCCGCAACACCCATCCACGCACTGCAAAGAAGACACAAAGCGCACAAGTGGCCGCCTGGGCTGGCGCCGCACCGTGCCATCCATGCACACACACACGCACGCACACTAGGCACACAGCGCCATATTCCTCGTGAATTGGCGCCTCCCCGCACCCCAACCTGCATCAAACAACTCACAAAAATAAGAACTCGGGCGCCACTTTGCCTAGCAAATGGCGCCCGCTCGCACAACCGCACTAACCGTAAACTTCACTTTCTAGCGCCATTTGCCTAGGCATTTGGCGCCCATCAAACACCCTCACCCAAAACACTTCAAACCTAATTCTCTTTCCAACAATTTATTTCTCACACAACAACACACATATAGACATTAAATCTACTTCATTAAATTATCATATTCATACACCTCTTCATGGCAACATTTCTCAAACATATAACATGCATAATTCACAACACACATTTTTCCAACAACAACAACATGATATCACCAAATTAAGTATCAAATACAACAACCAACATATAATTAGCACAAAATGCACACAATCAATCAACCTAATGCTATTCCACACACAATACATATCATACTAATTATTATAGACATAAATGAGAATCCCCTAACCTCAAATGAGCTAGAGCTTCAACCAAACACCAACAATCAACAAAATGAAGCACCCTACATCCTATTTCCAAAGAAAACCGAATTCCTCCTCCCTGAGTCAAAGTGAACAAAACCCCATTAATGGCAAAATGCAAACAAAAAGAAATTAGGTGTTGAAACTTACATCAATGGCTGTAGGAGGAAAAATGGAGAAGATTGATACCAAAAAGACCTCACTTTGAGCCAAGATGGAGAAGTTCTCTCCCCTTCTTCTCCTCCTCCTTTCCTTCTTCCTCCCACTCGCTTCCCTCCTTTCTCTCTCACACTCTCTCGGTTCTGCACTCTTCTTTCTCCCTCTCAATTCCATTCCTTTTTACTTCTCATTTAACCCTAGGCCCAATGAATTTGGGCCCTATTACTTACACCCACCTCCCCTCTTTACTACCACCACTCCTAATACTTAAACACCTCCTAACTAATAGAAATAAATCCTAACTTAATTATTCCACTTAATTAAATTAGACCCCTCATTTATTTACTACACCTCACTCTTTAAATAAATTGATTACCTTATTATTATTTAAATATGGCCAACTAACATATTACTTAATTAAATTAGTCATAATCACTTAATTAAGTAAATTAATTAATCACCTAAATAAATTAGTTAAATATTCACCTAATTAATTTTGGGGTGTTACAACTCTCCCCCACTTAGAATATTTTCGTCCTCGAAAATCACGCTAATCTCAACAACAAGATTAATCTAGTTCGCACTTAATCTCTTCGAAAACTCACACGATCTAAATCTTAGTGTTAACCCCGGTACATCCACCTACACCCTTTCAAGTTCTATTCTTTGGTCTGTGAAACACTAACGTATGCGTCTACTTCTCCTCATGGATCTCAACCTAATATATTGACTTCCCCCGCTTAGGTTACATAACTGTGTACTTTCATTCTGAGCATAAATCGCCACTACAGGTTCAAGAATGGCACACAATTCCCACAAGTAGCTGCCTCTCCCCTCTTGGCTCTTTGCCCGAACTCTCCCCTCCCTGCACTATCTTATATGAACGATTGCTATCCCCCTCGAAAATCTACGCTAAACTCATGAAATCAACATCCACTCTTCTTATCTCCGCTAACCGTTATCATCCAAGTCCTATCGTACACGCAACAGGTCAAACACTCTTACCTATATTCTTACTCTCCAATTTGGTATTCTAATCTGTAGGTTGTCAAAATCCTACCCGACTACCCAACACAAGGGACAACAACAATTATGGCCAGAGGCCCAACAACCTAACAACCGTAATTAACACAACAATACCAGTCTCAGCAATTATCATGTATCCAATATTATTCACATCAACAATTAAAACAATCATAACAACAACATTCAAGTTCAACCTATTCCACAATTAATCATTTTATTCAACGTTCAAATTATCCTTTCTAAACTCAGGTGCAGAAAAATTCTGCAACTTTGCGCCTACTTTGGCGAATTAATTAAAATAGTAAACGACTTCTGGATTTCACAAATGAATACTTGTTGGAAAGCCACGGATGTGTAGTTTCTGAATATATCATTAAAGTTTCAAAACAATGAGCCAATTAGTACAGTTTTTAGAAACAACTCAAACAGTTTTCAGACTTAACAGATTTTGCCCTCCTATTTCATTTCATGCTAAACTGACTTAAACTTGACCGAATGAGACAAAACGTTAGCCCGAATAAAAGCATTTGAAGTGTAGTTTCTAATGGAAAAGAATCGCTCAAACGGAGTCCGCTTGAGGACATAAAACTTGCAAAAACCGAACCTACTCAGCTTTGATTCTAGAAATTTGACTCGACTTTGAGATTCATAACTGAGCTACACAACTCCGAATCTAGTGAAATTAGTGCCAAAACGACCGGCTCTAAGTCTATTTTCAAAAACACTCAGCCCCATAATTTTTGACTCAACTAAACAGTACCAGTTTTCAACAGACTGAAACAGTGTCCAGATTGTTTTCCAGAATTTTAACCTAACTTGTTTCACCTATAACTTGAGTTCTACAACTCCGAATTCGACCCAATCAAGTGGCAAATTAACAAGCATTCAATCAAGTTTTCAAATGACAAACCACATAATTTTTCAATTGGCCAAACAATACCAGTTTTTAAAAGACTAAAACAGCATCCTCAGAATACACGTAAATCATACGCAAGTAAAACTCACCATTGTCAATCACCAAAACCAATTACAATCATCACATACTTATGCATTTCATCGAACACCAACTAAGCATAACCAATCATGCAACAACTTAAACACGCAATTTCAAAGATTAAACATGTAGGCTTTTTCTTCGATTTTCTTTATCCCTAGAGATTAGTTAACATGCAATTTTACAACTTCCCTAGAAACATCATGGGCATACAATTCTACTAAATTTAATAAATTTCCTATCACCAAAATAATATAACCAACACATGCTTTATAACACACTTGTTTCGACATTACAAGACTTGATATTGGTTTAAGCAAATGAAATTAAATCTCCTTGTCAACATCTAGCGAAGAAGACTAATTCAAGTAATATAAGTGCATAAAAGATCTCACAGCACGCTTCATGATTAGATTTTAGGAGTCACGTAATTAAACCAAGAAGTGACAATTGATAATGGTAATAGCAACAACAAGGGCCACCGTTAAATCATAAATCGAGCAAAATTTTCGCAATTGGAACTCATATTTAGAAGGTATTCAAAAGTGTATATGTTTGTTTCTAAAACCTTGACAATTATTATTGACTCACATTCTCGAGCATAAAAATTCTAACTCATTAAATCATGCAATTTATGTCCAATCTCATAATTTTTTCAAACATCATTAAATCACAACCTAATCGGTTCAAAGGCCGAATTTATGTCACTTTTCAAATAAAATCTTAGAACAACTTGAAAACCAAATACAACACTAATTTGGACATCACATTCGCTTTCCCTTTAGCATAAAATTTTCCAATTACCGCTTTCTTTTTGAAAATCATAGAACTTACAGCTTTGTCCAAAAAGGGGAAACCATATGCAACCTTAAAGCTTACTATCACACAATTATGCAACCACATAAACAACTACTTATTGGTTCAAAATTCTAGTTTCCGACATACACTCGGAAGGTAAGGAAAGTTAATCATTTCATTTTTGACAATTCATATCATGCTCGCAAACAAGCCAAGTGAAACACCAAAATGTCAAAACTTCAAGTCGTAACTTCGATTGAGAAATGAAAATATAGCATTATACCTTATTTTCTTTTTGGCATACTATCTTCAAAACAATTAAACACAAGTCAAATCAAATTTAACTCACATGCATCACAAAACAATCAACCTATGGCAAGGACGCCAATTAAGTGCAACAATTTTCACACTTAATCTTCAAATATTGTTCATTGTATATTTACCACTGTTAGGTCATATAAAAATTATTTTCTATATCCTAACAAACTAATCGTGATAACCAATCAATTAAAATTTAGTGCATGCATCTAAAGTTAATAATAACTATGAGTTATTGTCGCCTTTTTCGCTGGTGATGAGTGATTGGGGTGATCACCCTCCTACTCATGCAACCAACTAATTAAGGTCACAAAACTATTTCCTTTCAAATTTATAACTACCACATTAAAAGACTTTTTAACGTTGTCCGAGTGCGAAGGCGCCGCCACGACTTTCACTCCTCCGACGTCGTAGAACTCTTTTAATCACACATACCTTAATGATAAAAACAATAAATACGAATGCACAAAATCAATGCTACAACCATCGCCATACGATTACCACATATACCTCAATAATACAATATAACTTTCAATCGTAATCTAACAAATAAGTCACAAGGCACGCCCATGAATTAACAAACCAACAAAGTTAACAAAGAATAAGCAAAGAATATAATTATGATTTTAGAACGAGTACCAAGACTCGAGGGTCGATGCACTCGACAACTCGACCGACGGACCGAATCGCTCTGATACCACTAATGTAACACCCTTCTACTTAGTACTAATTTAATCAATAAAAATCGTAGTTTTCAAAACTTTTCCGCAAGACCTCAAAGAGAGTGTTACATTTAATAAAAACATCATCAAAGTATAATTAAAATTCACACGCATCTAGTGCGTAATATAAGCATCATAACCAAACGGACGAACCTCAAAAAATTGTTTAGTGTTTACAATAACCTAAAAATTCACAAAGACAATGGAAATAACAACCGAGTTCAACATACTCAAATACATAGTCTAGATCACTTTAATACATAACATAAAATAGTGGTACTAAACCCCATCCCCGTGTCACTAATCGTAGCCGACTCAAGACTCAAGCAGGTCCGCACCTTCACTCGGGATCACCTGCTTGTCGCCACGAGAGCAGCAACACACAAAAATGCTAGGGTGAGTCTCTTTACATAAATAATAACAAGTAAGATAAGCATTATATAGGAAAACATCTAGCAATAGCAATTCACAATAATCAAGACATTTATCATTCAATTAGAGTACCAACAAGCAACAAGATAATTTAATTAAGCATCGACAATAATTCTACGAATGTATGAGTATATGCATGTATGCAATATGCATGTGGATCCATCATCACCGCAACCCCGCTTCGCACTCACCGCTTTTGCCCGGCCACATCACCGCTTTGGCCGGCCACATCACCGCTTTTGGCCAAGCCCACATCATTCATAAATCCAACACCTCAAACATTAACCCACCACTTTGTTATCACCTCACCAACACAACTTATTTATTAAGTTAAATCTCACCCATGGACTAAATCCCACCTAAGGACCATTTTGACCCACAAACGCTTAACTTAGTACCCAAGGGTTTATTTAACACATTATGATTAATTTAGTATTTAGGAACTTATGTTAAGGTACTAGGATTAATTAGACACTAAGGGGTTATTTTGTCACGCCAAGGATTAATTTAATTCTTAGGGACTATTTAGTTCCACCAAGGATTAAATTAATTCTTGTGACTAAACCATCCCTTAGACACATTTTGGGCACCATACGCCAAGGGGCAGCCAAATGGCGCCCATACTACGCACACAGGCAAAGAAGACACACGCACTCCCAGCACAGGCGCCAAGTTTCAAAGAACCGCGCGCCTTGCACGCCCGCAACACCCATCCACGCACTGTGCAAAGAAGACACAAAGCGCATGCGGCCGCCTGGGCGCCCGCACCGTGCCATCAACAGCACACACACACACACACACACTCAGGCACAGCGCCATATTCTCGTGAATTGGCGCCCCCCGCACCCCAACCTGCATCAAACAACTCACAAAAATAGAAATCGGGCGCCACTTTGCCTAGCAATGGCGCCCGCTCGCACAACCGCACCAACCGTAAACTTCAGCCCCTAGGCGCCATTTGCCTAGGCATTTGGCGCCCATCAAACACCTCACCCAAAACACTTCAAACCTAATTCTCTTTCCAACAATTTATTTCTCACACAACAACACACATATAGACATTAAATCTACTTCATTAAATTATCATATTCATACACCTCTCTTCATGGCAACATTTCCTCAAACATATAACATGCATAATTCACAACACACATTTTTCCAACAACAACAACATGATATCACCAAATTAAGTATCAAATACAACAACCAACATATAATTAGCACAAAATGCACACAATCAATCAACCTAATGCTATTCCACACACAATATATATCATACTAATTATTATAGACATAAATGAGAATCCCCTAACCTCAAATGAGCTGTAGCTTCAACCAAACACCAACAATCAACAAAATGAAGCACCCTACATCCTATTTCCAAAGAAAACCGAATTCCTCCTCCCTAGAGTCAAAGTGAACAAAACCCCATTAATGGCAAAATGCAAACAAAAAGAAATTAGGTGTTGAAACTTACATCAATGGCTGTAGGAGGAAAAATGGAGAAGATTGATACCAAAAAGCCCTCACCTCGAGCCAAGATGGAGAAGTTCTCTCCCTTCTTCTCCTCTCCTCCTTTCCTTCTTCCTCCCACTCGCTTCCCTCCTTTCTCTCTCACACTCTCTCTGCCTCGCACTCTTCTTTCTCCCTCTCAATTCCATTCCTTTTTACTTCTCATTTAACCCTAGGCCCAATGAATTTGGGCCCTATTACTTACACCCACCTCCCCTCTTTACTACCACCACTCCTAATACTTAAACACCTCCTAACTAATAGAAATAAATCCTAACTTAATTATTCCACTTAATTAAATTAGACCCCTCATTTATTTACTACACCTCACTCTTTAAATAAATTGATTACCTTATTATTATTTAAATATGGCCAACTAACATATTACTTAATTAAATTAGTCATAATCACTTAATTAAGTAAATTAATTAATCACCTAAATAAATTAGTTAAATATTCACCTAATTAATTTTGGGGTGTTACACCGCCCATTTCTTTTGGAGATGAAGATCTGCTGGACGGGAGAACAAACAGCTACGTCCCGTTGGTAGTCAAGGCGGTCATGGCCAACATCAAGCACGCCGACTCGCCGACTCAAGGCGCTTCGCCCGATTTATGTTCAAGAACTAATCGACAAGCTTAATGTGGATCAGAGTGAGATCATCCCACAGGCCGATCCAACCCCCCTAACAGGGTTCAACGGGGCGGTCACCTACCCCTTGGGAATAATAGAACTTTTGGTTACTTTTGGAGATGACTCAGGAGCGAGCACCAAATATCTGGACGGCCAAGACGATGTTCCTAGTCCTACCTATCAAGTCCTCGCTATCGCGCAGTATCATAGGCCACCGACTGGGAAAATTGGAGGTCGTTGTTTCCACACCATCTAAAGATGAAGTTCTACAGCGACTCGGCCAAGTTGTGAACTCGATGGCCGACCGAGGCGCTGCTTGAGCCATTATCTTTATCAAGACATCCGCAACGAAAGGTGACAAAGATAGTGACCCAGAGGACGATGATGATGATTTAGCCCGTGAGCTAAAAAACAGATTGAAGAGGCCCGAGCCACACGGAGAATTGATTGACGTCCAACTAGGGGACGACCCAGAAAAGACGGTCATGCTTGGAAGCGGCCTACCTGAGCAAGTCGAGCAAGATCTCATAGCCTATCTCAGGGACTACGCAGATTTGTTTGCATGGAAGGCATCGGATATGCCGGGATTCCAATAGAAATTGCTTGCCATCAACTCTCAGTGGATGAAACTGCTAGACCGGTCGCCCAGAGGAGGCGAACTCAGAATTTGGAGAAAGCTCAAGCAGCAGCTCAGGCCGTTGACGACCTGATCAAGGCCAATTTCATTGAAGAAATAAAGTACACGACCTGGCTGTCCAACGTGGTGTTTGTTAAGAAGAAGAATGGCAAGTGGCGCGCGTGCGCCGACTACACAGATCCGAACAAGGCATGCCCGGCGATGCCTTCCCGCGCCGAGCATCGATAAGCGGTCGACGGAGCATCGCTACAAATTGCTATCATTCCCGGACGCTACTCGGGTACAATCGACATGATGTATCCTCCTCGATCGCTTACAAGATCGCTTCATGATGATATAGGGCAATTTCCAATACAAGGTTATGTCGCTTCGCTTCAAGAACGCTGGGACCTACCAAATGTATGATGAACAAGATTTTCAAAGAGCGGATCGGTCCGGGTAGTGAGGTCTATCTAGATGATATGATCATCAAGAGCAAGGCCGCCAAGATCATGCGACCGACCGAGAGAAGTATTTGAAGAAGCAAGAAGAAATTTCTCTAGGTCAACCTGCAGAAGTTGCACCTTTGGAGTTGTGGTCGGCAAGTTTCGGATTTCATCTTATCAAAGGGGATAGAGGCTAACCCGACAAATGTAGGCTGCCGCCGATATGAGGCCGCCACCACAAAGAAGGAGATCCAACGGTTGAATGGCATGGTCGCGCCTCGCCGAGATTCATACCTAAATATGCATGTAAGTCGCTTCCCTATTCAAGCTTTTAAAGAAGGAAGTAGAGTTCGAATGGACCGACCACTCAGCAATGAGCACTGAGCAATCAAGGAAGCTCGACCAACCCGCCCATCATGACCAAGCCAGAGCCGGAGAAACCCTATATCCGCATTTCTCAGCAATAATGTAAGAGGTTTTGAGTGTCGCCCCGGTCGAGAGAACGACTCTAAAGCGTAACCCTGGCCTACTTCATCGCCAAGGTATTGCAAGCGACCGTAGAGTTGAGGTATCGAGGATCGAGAAGTTAGCCCTCGCACTACTAGTGGCCGCCGCTTTTGAGACCTTACTGCGTGGCTCACCGTGTCGTGGTAAGAAATGCACTCAACCCATAAGACAAGTCCTTCATCGGCCGCACTGGCGTGATCGAATGATCAAACGGGCGGTGGAACTTAGTGAATCTTGCATCAAGTTCGAGTTCAGATCGGCCGCTAAAGCTCAAGTGTTGGCCGACTTCATTGCGTAAATGACTCCAACTCGTGACTACCACTGTAAACAATGTGGACATTACATGTGACGGCTTCCTCCAACAAAGAAAGGCAATGGGCGGGCCTTATATTAGAAAATTCGTAAGGTCTTCATTGCAGAGGTGTTCTCGACATTTGCATTCCACACCTCCAACAATCAGCCGAGTACGAGGCATGCATAGCCGCCATACCGCTAAGGAGTTCAACGTTGACCGAGTAGAACTACACTCGATTCCCATCGGTCGCTTCCCGCATCCAAGAATTGTATGATGCAAAAGACGGCGGTCAAGAACTACTTGGCCAAAGTAGGGGAGTTGCTCCCGCACCCGACCGGGCAGAGGTCAAGCACGTGCAAC
Organism: Oxytropis ochrocephala; assembly: GCA_020916435.1. Classification (NCBI taxonomy): domain Eukaryota; kingdom Viridiplantae; phylum Streptophyta; class Magnoliopsida; order Fabales; family Fabaceae; genus Oxytropis; species Oxytropis ochrocephala. The sequence goes on along the minus strand of CM037088.1, from coordinate 98,086,070 downwards.
GACGAAAAACGCCCGGCCGACATCTTATCAAAGCCGCCAAGACGAAGACACCGCAATTATAGGAGTTTGATCCAAGAAACCCCGACTTCGGCCGAGCTGCCTCAACCAAGCCTAGCCAATCCTTGGCCGCCCTCACCATTGAAATAGAAGAAGATTGATCGCTCCCATTCTCGCGCTACATCACAACGCAAGAGCCGACCGATCCAAAAGGCCAAGACCTCGAGATTACTGGCCTACCAAATACTCCGTGATCGGCGGAAAATTATATCGAAGAGGATTCTCCCGCCCGCTCCTCGATGCTTATCGTTGGCCGGCCAACCATGTCTTAAGAGATATCCATGAGGGGTCGCAGGCAAAATGCATCGTGGCGACGGCCCATAGCGAAAAGCGCCAGAGCCGGGTTACTACCGCCGACCATGGACGAAGACGCCAAGAAGCTAGTGCAGAAATGCAAGAAATGCCGGTGCATGCGATGTTCACGCCGCCCCTCATCTGAGCTGCAAAGCCTCACCTCACCTTGGTCGCTCGCTTGGTGGGGATGGATTTGCTAGGTCCTTTCCACTCGCACTGTGCCGCAAATTCTTGATCGTGGCAAGAGACTACTTCACAAAGTGGATAGAGGCCGAGCCTCTCGCGACCATAACCTCTGCAAAGGTCAACAAGTTCTTCTACGAATGTCTTAGCCCTGCCGAGTTCCTCAACAACTCATAACAGATAATGGCACACAATTTGCGATAGAAAATTCAGAGAAATGTTGGTTTACTTTAGGAGTTGAAATGTCAATTTTCACTTTGGCCGAACACCCGCAGATTTAACGCAAGCCGGCGCCAACAGGTCATCCCGCTGCGGGTTGAAAAGAAGACTTGATGAAGCGGCGGGAATTGGGTCAAGAGTCGCAATCCGCCCTTTGGGCATATAGACGACCCCCATTCATCCACCGGGAGTCACCTTTCAAACTTGTCTACGGAATGGACGCTGTAATTCTATAGAGATGAACGAGTGAATCGAGAACGACCAATCCTCAACAATGGCCGACAATGACCGGGCGTTAAGAGAAGAATTGACTTTGGTCGAAGAGTCGCGCAATCAAGCATCCCTTAGAGAAGCATTGATCAAACGTAAGGTCGCTAAGCGATACAACGCCCGTGGTGCGTAAAGAGACTTTCCCATCTGACACCGGTCCTCAGCGTGCGATGTTGGTAACAAGAATGCTCGCCAAGGAAAAATCGCCCCAATCGGGAAGGCCCGCACTGTCATCAACAAGACCGCCGTGGGCGTCTTTAACTAGAGACCATGGAAGGGGGCGATCATCCCCAGGACATGGAATAGTGATAAACTAAAGCAGTACTACGTTTAGTACCTCATTTTGTAATCGATCAACAAATGAATGAATAAATGTCGCGCGCTCTTTTCCCCATCGGGTTTTTTACAGAGGCCCGCTTCTTTAAATTCTTGTGTTTTAATTACTTGCAACATTGAATGACCTGGCCGCCACAACACACATATAGAGCGACCGTAGGGCTACCTAGTTGGTCCAAACGATTGTGGGCCCCGAGCGGTCTACAACGAGCGCCACCGAAGTTGGCTCCAATCGGCGGTCACAGAGTTGACCTAAACGAGGGTCACCGCTGACCCAATCGAGTGCCATCGAAATGGCCCGGCGGTTAATTAATAAACCACAATCGATCGTGAGCGAGCGACCTACAAAGAGTTTCGCCGAACGCCCAAAAATCGAAGTCATCAATGACCCGCGGTCAAGTAATGATCCACATAACGACCATAGGCGCCGAGCGCCCAAAACGAGTGTTTCAAAATGCGCGAATCGTCGACGATCGGCTAAAACGAGTGCCTTCGGTGTTGCCCAAAATAGCGGCCTACGACCGGCTTATATTTCGTAACTTAGAAAAGTGCGAAGACAAAAAGACGAACAAATTCAAGCAAACGAAACAAGTTAAAATTCATTACAAAGCAAGACGCCTTGGCCGGGCGCGACGCCTAAATTGTTCACCCGCCAAGGCGAGTTGAAGTGACAAGATTAGAAAAAATTACACCGCCGCAGCGCAAAAATAAGGAACTGATCATTTCTTGGGACGGGGAAGGATCACAGATCGCTTACGAACCACCTTGCCATCATCATCCATACTTATGGGCAAGACGATCTCGTCATTTTCAACCACGTGATCGGGCTGGATTAGCCTGCTGTCGTACGAGATACCCCGGGCAGCGAGCAATTTCATCTGAGCCACGGCATTATCGAACTGATAAATGGCCGCTCCCTTAGAAACCCCGGCTATCTCAGTGACCTTGGTATCGATGGCGGCCTGTTTACCCTCCTCAGAGCGAGTGAGCTTCGCCTTAAGATCTTTCACCGCTTCAAAGAAGCTCTTTGCTCCTCGCCGCCAATTTGGTCTTGTCTTCCTCCACCGCTTTTTGTCCTTTCTTGCATTCACCACCCAGCTCAAGCTCCTTAAGCCTCCTGGCGGCCGTCCCTCTGGGCCAAAGACTAAACAGAATTAAAGATTAGCAGACGCTCGAATGTTACCACCGATGATGTCGGCGCGCAACTTACGTGCTTGATTGATTCTCAATTCTTTCAGCACCTTATTGCCAGATTTGCAAATATCGCCGCAGAGGTCCAAAGGGTCCTTTTGGAAGCGCTTGAAATCCCCCTCGCTCAGGTCCTCTATCTCGATGATGGGAGACTCAGGGCGGACCTCTTCTTCCCGTCTAGGCCGCTTAATGGGGGTGCGCCCATCCTTTCCTTGAGGGCCGCCTCCAGCAATCCGTTCGGACGAGGGGTGTTCTGCCTTTGGGCAGTGCCAGCAGTAGGAGTTTTCTTTTGCCCGCTTGAGGTGACGAGCTTCTCGAGCTGGAGCCAGTCTTGGCCGGACATCTTCAAAGTTTTTCCTGCAAAAGACAAGAGGACGATTAGCCGGTCGACCAATCAAAAAGAATCAAAATAATAAAGAAATAAATTCACCGACCAAACTTATCCCCTCGAATGCATAAAATAAATGATGTGGGATGTCCCCTGGTTCTCATCTGCGAAGCGCGACATCTCCGTGATCATGCCCAAAGTAGCAGCATCTTCTTCATCTAAGGTTGAGACGGCGAAAGTGTACTCGCCCGGTTTTTTAGTAAAATGGGCCGCCCGCCATGAGAGTGGAAAGAAAGGGGACCTCGCTGCCTGGTCCGAAAAAACTCTCGCGATCTCTTTAGCAAAGATTCACATCGGAATGACCTGTATATTGATTCTTCCAACCGCCCTGCAAGGAGTCCGAGTAAGCTTTGAAGAACTTGTGAGGGAATGTCTTCTCGATTCTCAAGGACACTTGTTCTTTGCGCGCGCCATGTTGGTGTCGTGACTTCCATGCCACCAACTCAAATAAAGTGATAAAGAGTCCGGTCGATACGGGTCGCCCAACCGGCCGCAGATATGCTCGAACGCCTCTCATGAAACCCCATCCGCTCGGATGAATTTCCGAGATGGGCGACGCCAAGTAGGTGAGGATATCCTTCGGAACGCAGCGAAAGGGGGATGACTCCCATCTTCTCGAAACGACATGATGCATGGTGAACTTAACATTTGGAGCAACGGCCGCGATGTTCTCATCGTCCCTCATGCCCTTCACTTTCCACCCCTGCTGCGGGAAGAAGAGGGCTTGGTGCCTGGCTAAGCAGGATGCTCCAGCCGATAAAACTCTCAAGGCCCTCATCTTTCGCACACCCAAGAAATATCATCCGGTCAATGTCCACAGTGGCTCTCAAGATCTCCTCGCCTGCTCGGCCGCATCCTCTATCGCCGCCAGCCTTGCTCCATTCGCTCGCCAACCCGCTTCCACGCCGCATTTTGGCCAAGAATCTCTCCATCGCGCCGCCTGGCCTTCATAGTGGATCGACTTCTAGTTCCGAGGGTCCGCGCCCGCATCGATCACTTCGTCGTAAAGGCCCCCTGGGCCGGACTGAGCTCCATCGACCATCTCTTCACCGCCTTCGATGTCCACCAATTGGTCGCTGCCTTCATCAGCCCACACGGTTGATTGAGGTGGTGGCGGGGGGACCCATGACTCCATCGAAGTGGATAACGAAACACTATCACTTGAATCAGAACTAGAGGAGCTGGACGGCGAAGCGTCCGCAGGAGAGCGCCTGTGAACTTCAAAATTTTGTGAGGGCCCGGACGACTCGACTCACCGCTCGCTTTTTGAGAGGTCGCGCCATCTTAAGCGCAAGACTTTGCAAGGGGCACCGATATCCGAGTGGTTTGCTTTGTTCGCCGATCCACCTATGAGTGGAAATCACGCCGTCGACCGAGCCAACAAGGCTGAGAAAAGGGGGCGACTTGGCCGTCCCCCGACCGGACGCCTCCCCTTTCACGAGGCGTGGAAACTAACTAAAGCGAAGAAACTAAGGCAAAGCAGTAAAACGCAGAAAGTAAATTGAATAGAGAATAGAAAGGAGCGGCCAACCTGGAGAAAAGAACCGGAGAAGTAAGAAGCGGACGATCAACTCTAGCGCAGCAGCTCTCAGATCGCTTGCAGATAGCTCGGCCGGCAGCAGAAGCGTGATTTCAGGTGTAGAAATCGTGCTGACCGAATACCTATTTATAGAAGGGCCCACCAGACGAAACGACGCGAGGCGACTGCTCGTGTTCCCCTATCTGTTGCATAGGGAATCCCAAAAGGTGCCTCGAGAAACGCAAAGGTCAACTCATTCATTGCGCATTAATGGCAGGGTCGAAGCCCAAACGCCACGTGCGGTCGGACAACACTCCGGCAGCGACCGACCTATTCCTGGCGAAGAATTAGAAATACGCCATTCCACCGGGGGCACCGATTCAAGCCTCACCACCCGGCGACTCCAGCTTGGGGGGCAATCGCTCCGGTGTATCAAGAAATACAAGGAGGTGCAGCTTTAAAATGGGCTCGGCGCCCAACCAAACCAATAAAAACGCCCGAGACCGTGTCTTGTCCGCAATTTCGCAAACCGACCGTATTTCTCGCAACGCCAGTCGCCCAAAGGGTATAAGTACCACCTCCATCCACACTATCGTGGACGCACTTCCTACCGCGATACCCCGCCTGCTAAGACACCTCCGACTGAGCCGCGGAAATGTTTTTCAGCGCATGCACTCACCCGGCGCGCTTCTCAAGACGGCCCTCTCCTCATCACCGATCGGACGAAAGAGCAACAAACGACATCTACACTTGGTGATCAAGGTAAGATCAACCTGTAATAGTTTTTGAGACCAATTTGAACAAAAGAAATGAAGAGCTACAAGATAAACACGAAGCATCATCAATCACATGGTGAGTGTTTCATGGTTAGATCCACCGTCATTGTAAAGCTGGAAACATAACAAAAACAACTTTTCCAATCAATGACGTTAGACGCAAGTCATTTTCATGGCATGTCAATTGGCATCCAAAGCATTAAAAAAATAAAATTGCTTGTAACAAAAGGTTGGAAAAAATTCCCATTTTTTTCCTTCTTTTTTTTTATTTTCCTTCTAATGATCAAAACAGTAAAAAAATAACGGATCTCAAACATCGTACTAAATTATAATATAATGTTTTTTCACGGAACTTGTCTGTGATAAAGACACAGAACATATGCCACGTGGAGAAGAACAGTAAAAAGGGGAAAGCAAGACTTTTGTTTAAAAAAGGTAAAACGACTTTATATTATTAGAAAATACAGAGTAAAAATCACAGACAACAGAAGAAGAAAGAGAAAGAAAAGAAGAAGAATAAGGAGGAAGAAGCTGACGAAATTACAAAGCCAATTATCATCTTCACAGGTTTTGTTCTTGTTGTTCATAGGTTAGTTTCTTTGATCCATTTGTTCTATTAAAGCATCAATTGATGTTTGTTTTTATGGGATCTTGTTTTTTAGATTTCCTTTGTTCTGTTTTTTAGTCTCTGATCTGAATCTTTGTTGTGTTAGAGGTTTAGTGTGATGAATTGAAGGTAAAGTTTTGCTTTTTGAGATTATATCTTGGTGGGTTTTGAATATTTTTTCTGAAAAATGTTTTCCAATTGCATAATTGTTAGAGGTTTTGAATTGTGCTTACCCTAATTGCATAATTGTTAGAGGTTTTGAATTGTTAGAGAAGCTCATTTACAAAAAAAAAAAATCATAATTGATTGGATTTGATTAATGCTTGGCTTCATTTTGAATTTTATGATTTATTCAAGCTGGTGAATTATGTCTTAGAATTTAGAAATGAATATACTTGCTATAATGTAGATCACATCTTAATCCCCTTAGGAAATTATTTTATTATTGATTAATTCTTGTTAGTTATTATGATCTATCTGTAGATCTATAATTTCAATTTTGATTAGTGATCCTTTATATTTTTATATTTCTCATGGTATTGGATTCCCTTGCTTTTGTTTCTTAAAGGTTCTTTAGTTTTCTGAAATATTCTTCTATGAAATTAAATGTAAATTTCCATATAGATATTTTGGTTATATTGTATTGATTTAGAACATGAAAATTAAGATTAATTCTAAATTATTTTGAATCAATGAATATATGCAGGACAAATAAAGCAAGTAATAGAATGTCTCCATCAATGAAATCAAAATCAAAGTCAAAGGAGAAGGCCTCTACAAAGGTTGGTAAGGAACAACAGAAGTATTCTGCAAAGAGTTCTGGATCTACTGCTTACAATCCGATTTCGGGAACATTTCAAACTCTCGAAACGCCGTTGGTTGATTCTTCAACTTTAGTTAACGACAACAGCCATTTCTCGAAAACAACCGACGCAGACGAGCATTCAATTAGTCCTCAAGGAACGGTATCCGAATATGATTCAATTTCTAATAATGGTAGCTGCTCTGGTGAATCAGAAGACCATAAAGAGAAAGTAACAAACTTGTCTACGCGGTTGGATATTATCCCTGGTTGTGATAATGACAGAAGGGATAAAATCCGCTTGAAGAACGAGAAGAAGCACCAGAGGCAGAAGGAAAGGAGAGCTCAGGAGTTGCATGAACGGTGCGTTGGATATCTAATGTCGAGGAAGCTAGAAACACTTGCGCAAAAGTTGGTATCGATGGGGTTTTCTTCCGAGCGAGCGACATTGGCTTTGAAGTTAAATAAAGGAAAACTAGAAGAATCAATATCGTGGCTATTTGAAGGAAGTGAAGAATCACATACAAAGGACGCTACTAACGCTGTGTTTACGGTAATTTGAAAATTGATATAAGTGAAGAGCTTGCACAGATTTCTGATATGGAAGTTAAGTACAATTGTTCAAAGCAAGAAGTTGAAAGAGTAGTTGTTGCCTGTGAAGGTGATCTTCAAAAAGCGGAAAGTAGTTTAAAAACTCAAAAGCAAGAATCTTCCGCGACTCTGTCAAAGTCTGAAGATTCTGCTCAAAATAATAGTTTGATGAGATTTCAAGGATTACAAGAAGCTTCAATTTCAATGCAGCAGAGAAGGAATGAATCTGACTTCAACAACTATTACAATGTTAATGGTTTTGATTCTATGTTTCATGATCCCGAAAGCAGAAATCTACAGTCGCTACACTCGAATCATCCGAACGAACTGACACAGAAAAGGTTAGCTATGTCACAATCTATGCAAGCATATTCTCCATTTGTTAAAATGGAAGGCCAGCAAGGTTCCCTTAGGAATGAAGGAAGAATGATTCATCAAGGAGTAGGAAGGGAACCGGTGAGTATGATGCAGCATCCGCACTTCGCGAATGCCAAACAAAATTATCTGAATTCTATGAATGGCTTGCCTTCAGGAACATCTGGTTGGTACGTAAATAGTATTCCGCTGTCGAAAATATAAGGTCAAATGGGAAGGTCCTACTACAAAATCCGGTACGGATCGCGCAGCAACTTAGTCAAACTCCTTATAAAGAATATTCTCATGCATATGGGCAAGTAGACTCATCAAATGGGATCATGGATCGCGGTTTGTATAAACCGCTGGTCGTGTCTTCACCTTCACCTACAATGCCTTCTCAGTATCAGCATCAGGGTTCATGGACTACGGCTGGATCTTCACCTGCACTTACGGTTCCACCTTCTCTTGGATTATTTTCCGGACATCAGAATTCAGCTAGAACATTCAACTCACATTCACTTACGGATTGGAATAATACCAACGGATTGGTGCCGGATTTTGACTACTCAAATATCGATTGGAGTTTGGATTGTCGAGTCTTCAAAATCAGGTGAATTGTGGCTAGGGATCTCGCCGACGTTGAGGAACAGTACCGGAATAGGATGATGGACAACGGTTCATGCATGTCTGGATCGCGAAATGTTGGCTTGAGTATGGCTAGGAAACTTCGCTCGCCTACTGGATTGCGAGATTGACTACACCTTTTGCTGGGAAGGACATATTCAGTGTTCCTAGGCAGTTTGTTACATTTCCTCCTATGTAATTGTATTGTCTTTGAAATGGCTGTCTTCATGGTTGTTTCTGGTTTTTCAATGAAATGAATACTCTACTTTGTTGCTTATGATGTTTTTATTTACTTAGTCCTCTAAATTCTCGTCTCTTTACTAGCATATGCTTTGTTTGAAGTACTTCTGATGCTTAGGACAAATGCGTTTGAACATGTGAAATGTCCTGAAACCAGAGACATAGATGGCTTAGGTATCTTATTTTTAAACTGCGCCTCGGTTGAAATTCATGCTCGGTTCCACCACTTTTGTTATGAGACCCACATAAATTTCAACTAATCGCCAATGTTGAGATTGTTGTTAGCACTTCTCTAGGTATATCTTTATCGGTTATTTTGGTTACAACTATGAACATGAATGAAGACTCAAATAGAGGTGCTACTCATGATTTAAGGTGGACTTTCTTTTCTTATTTTTTATTTTATTTACTACCTCTGTCCATATAAGACCTTTTTGGATAGAAAAAAAATGTTTCTTTTGATAGACTTTTTCCAAATTATTAGGTGCATAATTATTTTTTTAACAAAAATACCCCAGTTGTTTAGAGTTGAGAAAATGACTAATTATGTGAAAACTGATTAGTCTCAATAATTCGAGGGAAATTAAAAAACACACCGCTGACAAAGTTTTTTTTATGGATGCTGACAAAGTTAATATATAACTAAAACTAATTTTTTTAATTGCCACACATTGGTTAAATATAAGAAAGATTTGGATGAAATGGTAAAGAGCCTCTTCTTAACTAATAATGCTCGGTTCAAATCCAATCTTGAAAGATACAACTCATGTTAAATATCATGCGGGAGAATTTTACCGCTCGTTGATACCCGGTTTATAAAAAGAAAAGTGCCTATAGGAAAGGAATAGTATACTTTTAAAATAAAAATTTAGGAGGTGATGAGGTAGCTACATTATCAAATTGGGGAACAAAAATTCCAAAAATAATTAGAGACAAGGCATGCATGCGCAATTCTCTCTCTCTCTCTCTCTAAACTAAGAAAATTATAGTTATAAAATATCAATAAAAATAATAATAGATTGCGTCAAAATAAAAATAAAAATAATAATAGATGCTTTAAAAGATGAGACATTGTTATGTAACATTTCTTTTAAATCATCTATAATTTTCGTTATATATTATAACTTTCTTAATTTAAAGAGAGAGAGAAAATAACGCATGCACACCACGTCTCCTCCAAACTTCTCACAAATATATTAGAGAAAGATAAAATAATTACAATTGCTTCTGCTCAATAGTTAATTAAACAATGAACATAGGCTTCCACTTTTTGACTTTGATCCTATTCATAACTTAAATTCCTTTCAACAATTGCTGAAACAAAGTGAAAATATTCATTTCATTAGAGTCTCAAGATATTCTATACACCAAAGAGTTCAATACATTAATCACCCTCACCTCCACCACCAGAACTGTCTAAATAGATAAATCTTTCTCATCCTACTATTGTAAGTCATAAAGGCTCTGGCTTTTACTGGATCAGCATTTAAATATTCAAATGCATGCATCTGTTGACTCTCTTCCAACCCATCTATCTCCATCACAGCCTGTAACAGCTCCGAGGCGTCGATTGAGCATTTGCTAAGCTCCATCGAATCAGCCAATCGTCGGATACTTGATGCCACCGTCATCAATGCATCGTGAAGCTCGTCTGAGCTACGAGAACGTTTTGGAAGTTGTCTTAAAGGCTGGACTGGTGGTTCATTATAGCTATCTGGCATCTGGTTATACTCTGGTGGAGGTTCATTGTATGACTCAGTTCCATCTGTTTCACTCATGTTTTCTGAGCTCGGAGATGCGAAGGAGGTCGATTCGTCTTCACAATTCTTCATGCCTACTACACAGTTTCCATCTTTCGTCTTAGTCCAACGACTAGGAGCTTGATAATTTCCACAAACAATTTTAAGTTGATCATACATCTCTATCTGCTTTCCGCGAAATCCTTTTGCGTCAGGGTGTGCCTATCAAATGAATTAAAGAACACTATGTATGAAATTAATTTATACCATTTAATGAGAAAGATTGAACATACTCACTGCAACATATCTCTTCCAAAGCTCGTCGTGATTGCACTCGATCATCTTTGTATTTGGATTCCAACTGAAACCATCTTGACTTAGCATATCTTTTATTACTTTATACCTCTTCTTAAGTGTCTTCAGACGGTTGATAACTTTCTGGTTATTCAAATTTAAGCTGAAACGAGTGTTTACAGCTAAACAAGCAGCAGTATATGCATTCTCATTGAAACATTTTTCAACTCTGTTTCCATTTTTTGCTTGAACAACCAGGGCTTCAATTAGACACTTATCCATTGCAATTGACCACACAACATTTCTTCCCTTAATTTTCATATCTCTTCTTTGAGCTTGCAGATCACAATGCTCCATTTCTACCTGAATACAACAAAGAGATCAACACGTTATTCAATTTATACTAATGATTCACATATCATACTACATATCCTAATTCACTAGTACTTGCATGGTGTTTAATTAATATACATAAAGTTATTTACCCCCAACCAAGCCTAAAATAACTACCTAGATTTCATTTCAAGCCTTGCTCAAGCTTACTCCCTCCAGTCTCAAATATAAGCAACAAAAACACTATTTTCATAGTCTAAAATACAGTATAAGCAATTTTTAACATAACCCTACTTAATGATGCCTTACCCAAATTACCCCTTCAATTAGTTAATATTTTATTTTCCAATAGTTTTTTATTATTCCAATGGTACAAGTTCCTATGAAGGATAACTTGAGTGATGCAATTTCTTTTTTGATTACTTAATGAAAATTAAATAAGGTTAACTAACTTTCTTAAAGGGTGCGGGGTAGTTTTTTTTAATTATGTTCGAGACCGGAGGGAGTATATATCCAGGACAATTTATTAAATAGCTCAAATCAATGAAAGATGGATCAAACTCTAGCAAGACTCCAAAATGTTTACTCTGATATCAAATTTAGAATTTGAGTCTAACTCAACCCTATAAAAGGGACTTGTAAGGTGAGGGGTGTCCATTACTTATAAATAGTCCTATCTCTAGTCAATATGTGACTTGAATTTTTTCCCGCTAGAAATACAAATGTGTGTCGATCATATCTTATACAAAAATTTCACACTCCAATAAAATGATGTAAACACACCAACTTTCATAATCACTAGAGTAACAAACTACTGCTAAATTGATAATATTAAATAGGCTTAACTGTACTTTTAGTCTCCTATTTAAGGCGTTCAATGTCGCCTTTTTTCTAGTTTTGGAATTCTTGTTCTCCAATTTTCCAAAATTATTAAATTTTGGCCAATTTTGAAATTGATGTGGCAAGGGTTTTCCTTACATGATGCTGCCTACATGTAATTTGTATCCTTGTTGGCTGACCCAATTTCAAAAATGGTTATACATAATTTTGGAAAATTAGGGACAATAATTCCGAAATTAGGAAAATAGGGACTAAAATTGCGAATGCACTAAATTAGGAGACCAAAAGTGCAAATAATCTTAGCAAATTATAACAACAACAAAACATGCTTACACTTCAAAGTGAGATAAAGCAAACAAACGAAGGACCAATCCAAACTGGAATAAATTCAGCTAAAAATTAATCTTCTAGAACTTGCAAGAACAATTGCACTATTACAATGGAGCTATAGCTTATCAAAAAAAAAAATGGAGCTATAAACACATAATAAGCAGCATAATGGTGAGTTTGCATTCAAATCTTGTACAGAAGTTAATTTCATCAACCAAATTCTTGAATCAAACTATTTAGCATTCTTAGAAGAAAAAAAACAAAGAATTAGTGAATAATTGAATAAACTGAACAGTTACCCGATCTTGCGGTAAATGAGATCGAAGGTAGAGTAACCAGCGGCGTTAATGGAGTGAAGGAAGAGGACTCTAACAAATCAAATGGGCGGTAAGGGTTTTTCTCGGGAAAATATGATGGGAAAATTTGGTTTGCACTTTCCCGATAGCCAAACAAACGCTAGAAAAAGAAAAGTGGATTAGGTACACCGCGGTGAGAGAGATTGAGTGAAGGTCCTATCTTTGAGAGCCACGTGTAAGGGATACTCAAGCAACTCAACGGGATTGTGTACGATTGTTTTTGCACATAGTGCTAGAATACTAGGTTGGGTAATGAGTCGATTTAGTCATTTTTTCTCTTCGATAGACGATGTTAGTCGTAAATTGTTAAGGAATGGAGCAATGTTAGTTTTCAGAGTTTGAACTAGTTACTTAGGATAGTCAATTTAATCCTATTGTTGTCATATGCTTCAATCCTAGCCCTAGGCTCGGCCAAGGGTTTGGAAAGTATGTGATTCCTCTTCCTTCAAGAAGTTGCGCCGAGGAAGGAATTATGTTCCTCGATTATGAGTTTCCTAACTCCTACAAAGAGTGTTAGGTTAGGTGTGAGAGGGACGTGTGACTTGGATTATCTACTAAACTACGAAAACATTAAGAGAAAGCGATAAAGTAGAGACAAAGTAAGTAAAAGACTTGTGTGTTGATTGATGTGTGTCTTTACACTGTACAAGTATTCACACACACACACACACAAGCCTTCATTAACCACTATTTGAGGCTACATCTGCTCACCGTAGGATTCATTACGATAAACAGTTTTAATTACGCCTAGCCTCTAGAAATTCGGAGTCCACTCCTCCACGACCTCACTAGCACGGTTAGTGGGGTAAAACTCTTGTCGCTCTGCTTTCCACGGGGTCTCCTGTCCTTTGACTTTAACCGCTATTAATGTGATGTGTCTACGTGTGCTGAACACTCAGGCACCAAGCGAGTATTTTCTGGCTCAACCGAGTCGCCCTGTAGTCGAGGCATCCCTCCACCGAGTCATGTAGCTCCTCGGTATCATGTCTTCACTCCTTCGGGCTTCTTGTGCATCATTCCTTTGTCAGCTCAGCCCGAATACGTAATGGCTGGTGTTGCCCAATTATTCTCGTGGTCACCTTAGCACCCTTTTTTTCCCTCCGCCAACAACGTTATTTTATTTTGGGTGTTAACAAATATCCCCTTTTTGCAAAAACCGAAACGACACGTTGTGTGATGACTAGCCGTTACGTCATTGATTAGACGTGTGACGACTTGTCTTCTCCAGCGAAACACTAGTTCCCAAGTGTTTTAATCATTTCGTTCTGTGGGTCACAAATAACCACTCATCTAATTTCTTTCTTTGTACATGAGGTACATTGACAGACCCAATACACCCAAAAACTCTGAAATGATCAACATAAGGTTTACACCACTCCATGCTTCTTGAGGTGTACAATTTTTAACAATCAAAGTAGGGCTTCTATTGAAAACATAGAAGGAGTTGAATTCAGATGAATTAAACTCACCTCCCCCTTCTAAGACATCTAACAACCTCCCCCGACTCCTTTTCAACCATGGTTTTATATGCTTATCTAAAAAAAAAACCATGGTTTTATATTTTCTTGGTATTCGCTGACGGAAAAACATAGTTTTAAGCCTAAAAGATAACATTCTTCAGCTCACGGTAAGGCTTAAGCTTGGATACATTACATGGAATGTAGTGCACAGACTGTTCTGAAAAATTATCTAGGACGATGTCGCCATTTACATGGTATCGATTTTTTCTTCAATTCAACATATTAATTAATTAAGTAAAGCATTTGATTTTGATTGATCAATTTTGTGTGTGTGTGTGTGTGTGTGTAAGTCCATCGGAAATGGAAACCCCCCATTGGGACTCATTAGTTGATCAATTTTGCTGAAAACATTTCAAAATTTGTCCCTTCACATACTTATCATTTTTGCTGATTTGAATTTTGAAGTTACCTCGATTGATATTCTTCAAGCTTTATTTAAATGACAATGAATTATATTAGTATTATGTTTATATACTGGTGGTGTTATGATATCCCAGTAGTACTGATCTTGGGAATAATCCAATGGTGAAATATATTTGGTTGCCTTTGCCATCTAGCTTTCTGATTTATGATATGATATAAGATAATAGGTTATTTTAATTATATAGTTCAAAAAACATTGATAAGCTATGTATCACAATATAGAGCCAGTATGTATTAGATATAGTTAATATTAGGAATTAGAAAATTAGTTAGTGTTTAATTAATTTAGTTAGATTAGTTTAGAAGTTAGTGCCTAACTAACTTAACTAGATTAGTTTAGAAGTTTTTACTTCACCATTCATTTGAATAAAATTTATATTCAATTCATAGATAGAGTTTTAACTCTTAATATGGTATCAAGAGCGATATAGCTTCCGCGTTCTTTTCTCCTAGATGATTCCTCCATTGTTTTCACGTGAATGTCTTCTATTGTTTTGTGATTCATGAAGAATGGGGCTCATTGCGGTATGATGAGAAATTTCTTAATTTTATATTCATTTTATTAATTTCTTATCCTTCTCTATTTTTTTTGTGTTTTCCGCAATTTTGGTTTCGCAAATTCTTTGAATCGATTTTGATTCTATCATTCGCTTTTCAATCAGAATCGCGTTTTTCTCCTTCCTCTCGCTTCTTTGAGAGTTTCTGTTTGTGCAACTTGCTTTCATTTGTTCCGTTTCTAATTCGTTTGAGACAAATTGTTTATCATTCTTGAATCGGTAATCATCATTTTCGTTTGCGATTCTTGCACATCAGTTTTGCGATTTCACTTCATTGTCCTCCTTTCATTTTGATTTCCAATGACTGTGATATGAAGCGGAGTTCCGATTTGATTTTCGATCGAGTCGATTTTGGCTTTTTGCCGTTTGTGTTGGTTCTTTATGACATATGTTGTGACATTCGGATGGACTTATATAGCATCAGAACTTTTTCACTGTTTCCACTTTTTTACAATTATGTAAAAAGAATTTTTGGTGGAGAAAGTGATTTTGAGGCACCATCAATTCTTACCACTGTGAAATTCCCAGGATTCTTTTCTTTGATCTTCTTGGTGTAATATACTTAATCATTGCTCCTCAGATACTACAATTTCTCTTGGTCTACTTTTGTCTGGGATACATCATTTACCGCAACCAGCTGTTATATGTTTACGTGCCAAAGTACCAGTCGAGGAGAGCGCTTTGGCTACATTGCACAATTACACAATTTTTCTCTCGTCGACCCAACCAATTCAAGAAAGCATTAGCATGTTGTCGTGGATTTCACTTTGCTAGTGGCAGACAAGATTGTTCTCTTTGTTGCCTTCATGACTTGTTTCTTTGGCTTCTGTTGTGTCTTCATTGGCTTTGTTGGTTGTTTTTATGTAATTTTCTTTTAGATTTGATATGTACTTTTTGTATTGTTCATGTCAAGCTAGAAGTGTTATGAATAACTTCTAGCTTGCGGGGGATTATTAGACATAGTTAATATTAAGAATTAGAAAATTAGTTAGTGTTTAACTAACTTAGTTAGATTAGTTTAGAAGTTAGTGCCTAACTAACTTACCTAGATTAGTTTAGAAGTTTTTACTTCACCATTCATTTGAATAAAATTTATATTCAATTCATAGATAGAGTTTTACTCTTAATAATGGATTCTGGCCATATTTGCAGGGGTCAAACATATATTTAAGCCTTGCAACAATGGCTATGAAATTTAGCTTCTAATTCTTTACGAAAATACTAAAGTTGTAGGATTTTGTTCATGAAATCCTTTCATTTTAAACGATTTATGTGTTTATAGCAGATATTTCCAAAATTCGATGTAGAAAAGAAAAGGGTACCAAAAACCATATTTGTAGTTGCTCTTTCGCTTTCCCAAGAATGATGAAAATCGTGGCAATTATTTTCGTCAAGTAAAGTCAGCACAAAACACCATATAAAAACAACGCCATAGAAAGATTAATCTTGAAAATTGAGTTCAGACCTCAGATCAAAATAAGGAAACTGAATGGCGCAAAAATGATTATGAAATTTGACATTTTATTCTGAAAATAGTAAAGTTGAATGGTTTTTCTCATGAAAACTGTTCATTTAATCTATTGGTTATACTTCTTTTGGGTATTCACGGAATTTACATTTGAAGAAAAGGGTGCAAAAAATCATCTTTATTGTTTTTTTATTTCCCAAATTGGATGAAAATGATGGAAATTTTTTCCTTCAAGTAATGGCAGCACAGAAAAGCATATCAAACCGCAATATTGCATAAAACTTAATCTTAAATCTGAGTTCAGACCTAACTCCAAAAGGGAGAACTAACTGTGAAACAATGGGTATGAACTTTAGCTCCTTATTCTTTACAAAAATACTAAAGTTGGATGATTTTGTTCATGAAATCCTTTCATTTAATCGGTTGATGTGTTTGTATTAGGCATTTTCGAAATTCACTGCGGAAGTAAACAGTATAAAAAATCATATTTGTAGTTGCTATGTTGCTTTCTCAAGAAGGATGAAAATCGTGCCAATTCTTTCCTTCAAGTAAAGCCAACACAAAACGCCATATAAAAACAAAAATTCAAAAACATTAAACTTAAAATATGAGTTTGGATCTCAGTCCAAAAGAAGGAAATTGAAAGGTAAAACAATGATTATGAAATTTAAAATTTTATTACAAAAATAGTAAAGTTAAATGGTTTCGTTCATGAAAATTGTTCATTTAATCTATTGATTATACTTCTATTGTGTATTCATAAAATTTACTTTTGAAAAAAAAAAGGTACAAGAAATCATTTTCATAGCTTTTTTTATTTCCCAAATTGGATGAAAATCATGGCAATTTTCTTCCTTCAAGTGATGGCAGCACAGAAAAGCATATTGTACAACAATGTTACATAAAACTTAGTGTTAAATATGAGTTTAGACTCAACTTCAAAAGGGGAAAACTAACTTTGCAACAATGGGTATGAAATTTAGCTTCTAATTCGTTACGAAAATACTAAAGTTGTAGGATTTTGTTCATGAAATCCTTTCTTTTTAAACGATTTATGTGTTTATATCAGACATTTCCAAAATTCGTTGCAGGAAAGAAAAGGTTACCAAAAATCATATTTGTAGTTGCTCTTTCGCTTTCCCAAGAATGATGTAAATCGTGCCAATTATTTCCGTCAAGTAAAGTCAGCACAAAACACCATATAAAATGCCATAGAAAGAGTAATCTTGAAAATTGAGTTTAGACCTCAGACCAAAATAAGGAAACTGAATGGTGCAAAAATGATTATGAAATTTGACATTTTATTCTGAAAATAGTAAAGTTGAATGATTTTGCTCATGAAAACTGTTCATTTATTCTATTGGTGAAAGTGAGATGTGTTTGGTTTGTTTCGTTTATGTCTTCGTGTAATAAGTGGGTCGGGTAGGAGTCTTCGCTGGACTAGGTAGGTCCCATTTGGGCCGGCATGTTGTGGACCTTATAGTTATCTATTATTTTCACCCCCTTTTTGTTAGGCTGTTACTTTTACCACACCCCCTCCTACTCCAAACACACCCCCTCACCCTACACATTTACCAAACTAACCCCACTTACAATTCTATTTCCCTCTCTATCCCTCTCCCTCTTCTTCTCCAACACCCAAAAACACTCCTCTCCAACACCTAAACCTCCCTCTCTCACTCCAAAACCCACCCATCCTCACCTTCATCATTCACTCCCATTCAACTACCCATCATTGGCAACTAGCTCAAGTAATAACCCTTCCAAACATTTTTCATTTTGGTTCTGCTTTGAGTTTTTTACGCCATTTTTTTTCGCAAAACGCGCCGCTTCGAATAAGTCGTTCGAACATGTTCGCATGAACGTGTTCGAACATGTTCGCATGAACGTGTTCGAACAAGTGTTACCGGGTGTGAATTTGATTTGTTCGAACATCCTCATTCGAACATGTTCGCATGAGGCCGTTCAACAGCGTATGACAAAGAATCGATAAGTTGCGGCTTCATCGCGTGTTTTTTGTTTTAATGGATGAAAATGAGGGTGCATCTAGAGCGATTGAGTTGTCAATCAGAAGTTTTGAGATGTCAATCGTCGCGCTTGACATCTCAACCGACGTTGTTGAATCCCAAGACTTTACTAGTTCCTTCCAAACCGATACGGTAAGAATGAATTAGTTGTTTTAATTTTAGCTAACTATTCAAATTATGTAATCGACACATGGTAATTGAATTTCGCTTATTTCCTACTCGTGAGGAGTCGACTTGGAGTGCGTGCGGTTGGGAAATCTCTTGGGATGGTGATTGTTATAGGAAGATCGACACCGGACGGCGATCGGGTAAACAATACGCATGTTGATTTGTGATAAAGCCGATCATATAAGACAAATGTTGAGGAAGGCACAAACACTAGAAAATGTTGTTGTCCACTTCGCATCGAAAGGAAATTTATTAAGAAGCTTGGAGGATGGATTTTGAGGGTTATGAATGGAACTCATAACCACGGGATGGTTACTTATCATGATGGACGTCCGTACATTGGTAGGTTAACTTCGTAAGAGAAGGAACTAGTGGCTAGAATGACTAGGAATCATACTCGGCCTAAATTGATCCTTAATGAGTGAAATTGATGAAGCTCGATGATAACTATACTGGTTGTGAAACAAATATACAACCGTCGTCAAAGGCAACGATCGGCTATGCGTGAGTAGTAGGATCGAGCTCCAACAACTCATGTTTTATTTGCAACGCGATAATTATGTTTCTTGGACTCGACTTGCGGGCGAAGTGCGGTTGTGAAAGACATCTTTTGGGCCCATCCTCGATTCTATTGAGCTTCTCAACACCTTCCCAATTGTTTTGTTGATTGATTCCACATATAAAACCAACCGGTGCAGTATCCGTTGGTTGAGATCGCTAGTGTGACCTCAACCGAGAAGACTTACTCTGCTGCATTTGCTTATGTCAATTGGGAGAGGATGGATAACTTTGCATGGGTTCTTGAGAAATTGAGGGGTTTATTTAGGAAACTGGATGAACTTCCGCAAGTCATACTTCTTGACAGAGACACACGGTATGATGAATGCTCTGCAACAATATTTCCAACATCCGCAAACTTGTTGTGCCAATTTCACATTAAGAAAAATGTGAGGCCCAAAGCAAGGCTCATTGTGAAAGACCAAGTCGTTGTTAATGACATTATGGGTGCATTTCTATCCGTTGTCCATGCGAAGACTACTAAGAGTATGATTATGAGTTGGAGTCTGTTTAACGACTTGGCAAAGACCTTATCCCGCCATACACGATGTGTGAAGACACACGCTGGACCCTTCAAGGAAAAGTTTATTGATGCATGGATAAATAAGCATATGCACCTCGCAACACTACCACCAACAGAGTTGAGTCGCACACTCTCACTTGAAGCAAATATTACGAGACAGTAGGGAGATTTGTGCAAGTCTTTGGGATGGAATGCGGACCATGCTTAGATACAACATTCTCGAGCTTAAAATGCACTTCGAGCATAGTTTGAGTAGAGTGAAAGTTCAACACTTGAAGAAGAAGATTTTTGATGAAATTAAGGGTTTAGTTTCATCTAATGCTATAGACCATATTTTGGGAGAGATGCGTGAGATCGATCCGTTTCACTTAACCCATCATTATGTCGATGCACACTCGTGACTACACACGGACTACCATGTGCATGTGAGCTTTCAAGGTATGATGTACACTCATCTTGTTATTTTGTCTATAAACTCAACATTATATGGGTTGTCACTAAATCAATGTCGCTTTTTATAGGGTTATGATGGATCGCACTCCAATTCCGCTGAGCATGATTCACCAACATTGCGCAGAGGTTGAATTTCAAAATACGATGCAGAGGTAATGGATGATGAGTTGAGTGTAGAAATTGAACCGGAAGCTATCGGAAGAAGGTTTGAGGCCTCCGATCACGCCAGGTAGAGTTATGATTAAGGCAAAAGCACGTGAATTGGCATTCCCGCACCACGACTTCTATGTGTCCACCTCCTGATCACGATCATTACAAAGGGAGCACCGAAAAAAGATAAGAAAGGGAATGTTGATTACTCAACAAAGCGAGACAAGTCATTTTGGGAACATGTAGATGACAAATTTGACTCCCCCCAGGGTTCATCTAGTGGATGTTTTGCTCAGTCTCGTAAACAACCTACTCCCCCCCAAAGCAAGAGTGGGCGCCTACAAACCCATACAGATTCTAGTTCAACTCCTGCTCTACTTTGTCAACGTGTCCAAAGACCTAATCCATCACAAAGCAAAAAGAGAACTCAAGTCGACGGTTGCTCTACTACAATCCCTACTCCTCCACTACATAAGAAACCAACACCCACACCTATTGTTACAGAAGCTGCTACTGACATCTTTTTTCAAAAGCTCTTACTTTGACACCAGCTCCTGTTCTTACACTGAATCCTATTGTTACAGATGCTGCTGTTATGGATGTATTTAATACATACATAATAGGGATCTTAGAAGCATACATGCGTCCCTATGTTGAAAAACTTGTTAACGTGGTTGGTGATGGTAACTGTGGATTCCGGTGTATTGCAGCATTTCTTGGAAGGGGCGAGGAGTGTAACGCCCCAAATTTTATTAGAAATTATTGGGAGCGGATTTGATAAGATTACATTATTTTGATTTATTGTGAGGATGAACCATTAAATTAGTTGGATAAATATATTCGTATATTTAAAAGTATTTTTATAAGCTATTTGTGATATATGATTGTTATTCATATTTATACTTATTTATTTTGTTTTTATAAAATATTAGTGTTTGAGATGTTATTTCCTTAGGACATTATTTTGGTCTATTGAGGTGTTAGAATAATAGTTGTAGTTAAATTGGGCATTGAAAATAATTTAAATAGGATGTTTGAGTTCTTTTACTCGTATACAGCCCACCCCTGTTTCTTGCACCCCCTGTAGTAAAAACATACCCAGACCAACACTGCCAGCCCAATGGACCGAATCGGCCCACTTTCTCCTTCTTCTTCCTGCGATGCTGCACAGGGACGGCAGCAAGAACCAAACCCTCACGCCGTTCTCCCTTGCACGCGTTCTCCATCCCTTCTCCATGGTTGAACCCCAAACTTCATCTTCCCACACGAAATCCGCCGCTGATTCCGAATCCGACCTCTGTTCCTTCAACCGTGGCTCCGTTTCACTCGTGTATTTGCGACCCGAACCGCAAATAAAACCCAGGTGTGAAGTTCAAAGCAACCTAGGTGAACTTTAGAGAGGAAGAATGGAGGTTGGGGGTAATTGGAGAAGAGGATTACAGGGCTGTAGTGAACAGAGTTTTTGTGAAGTATTTGGAACTGATGAGAAAATTGCAATTAGTGTATTGTTTGGAACCTGCAGGGTCACATGGTGTTTGGGGGTCTTGATGATTATCACTTTCTGCCCTTTTTATTTGGGTCTTCACAATTGATTGATCACAAGTATATGAAACCTAAGTCCATTCACAATGAAGATATTCTGGAAAATTTCTCCCTTGAGTATATGTACATTGCTTGCATTGCTTTTGTGAAGAAGGTGAAGAAGGGTCTCTTTGCTGAGCACTCGCCAATGTTGGATGATATAAGTGGGATGCCCAATTGGAACAAGGTCAATAGCGGGTTGCTAAAGATGTACAAAGCTGATATGTCTTAGGATTTAGAATATTGGGTGCTGGGATCACAATTGGAGGTACATTTGGTGGTCAAATAAGCTTAAGGATTTAGGAGCTGCTGAAATTCTGTTTTGGGAGTATTTGAGTGGCTTGGTTTTCGGTCTTGAAGCGGTTGGACGAGTTAGGAGCGAGTTCGTGAGTTTCGGGACGTCTCGGTAGCTCGCAAGGTTAGGGGATTCTCATTATGTCTATGATAACTTGTATGATATGTGTTGTGTAGGAAATAGCTAGCATGTTTTGATTGTGTGGATTGTGTGTTAATATTGAGATTGTTGTTGTAATTGTATTTGATTTGTGGTTATCATGAAGCTTGGTGTGAGAAATAAATGTGTTGTTGATATTGTATGCTAGGTGTTGTTTAAATGTTTCAATGTGAAGAATGATGAGAGTATGTGAATTTAATGATGTGGATTAATTGTCTAGATGAGTGTTATTAAATTGAGAATTGAATTGTTGAATGAAAATGTGCTGAGTTGTGTGCCTAATGGGACCTAAGTGATGGTTTAGTCCCTAAGAATTAATTTAATCCTTGGTGTGACAATATAGTCCCTAAGAATTAACTTAATCCTTGGAGAGACAAAATAGTCCCTTAGTGACTAGTTAGGCCTAATATGTCAAAATAATTCTTTAAGTACCAAATTAATCCTAACGTGTCAAATAATCCCTTTAGTACTAAATTAATCTTTGGTGCGTCAAAAACGGTCCTTAGGTGTGGAAAAGGTCCTTATGGAGTATTTTGGTCCCTAAGTGGAATTTAATTTAATAAAATGATGTGGTGGTGAGAAATGATTAACAAGGTGGTTAATAATTGATGTGGGCTTCGGCCAACAAGGTGATTAATAATTGATGTGGGCTTCGGCCAATGGGGTGGTTAATAATTGATGTGGGCTTCGGCCAAAGCGGTGAATTATTGATTGATGTGGGCTTCGGCCAAAGCGGTGGATTATTGATTGATGTGGGCTTCGGCCAAAGCGGTGAGTTAATAATTGAAGTAGTGAATTTGTGAATGTGTGAATGCATTGTCATAGTGTCACATAATTCATGTGCATATAAAAGCGGTGATGTTAATAAATAATGTGGCTTCTACTAAAAGCGGTGGTGGCTTCGGCCCAAGCGGTGGTAACCCGACCAAAAGCGGTGATGCGACGGGGTTATTGAGGTGAGTATGGATCCACATGCATATTGCATACATGCATATGATCATACATTCTTAAACTCTTATTGATGTATTACTGAGATGATAAATGTCTGACTTCTGTGATTGTGTTGCTAGATGTTTTCCTATTATAATGCTTATCTTACTTGTTATGATTTATGTAAAGAGACTCACCCTAGCATTTTTATGTTGCTCGCTCTCGCATGCGACAAACAGTGATTCTGAGTGAAGGTGCCATGCCTTCATGGGGATATTAATGTCGGCTCGATCTAGTAACACCGGGGATGGGGTCTTAGTATTATTTTATTATGGTTATGTATTAAACCGATTTTGAACTATGTATTGAGTATGTGAACTCAGTTTCATTTCAGCTGTGCTGCAAACTATTTGATGGATTATTGTAAACACTAAACAGGTTGTTTTGAGAGCCTTAACCCACGTGACTATGATATGCATTTTATGCGCTGATGCGTTGGATTTTTAAATATGTTTTGATGATATTTTATTAAATGTACCACCTTTTGAGGTACGTGGACAAGATTTTGAAAACTCTAGTTTTATTAATTTAATTAGTATTAAGTAGAAGGGGTGTTACAAGGAGGCTTGCAATCAATCGGAATCGATCGATGGAGGAGCTTAACCAATACAATGACTTCTACACTCATTGTATGGTGGTATTGGTAAGGTCACATTTTTGATGAAGTCGTTGTTGAGGGCACATCATGGGAACAATGTTGAAGATAATTGGATGACTATACCTAAATGGGGTATCGATCGATAATAAGTACAAAGTTGTCTGAGTTGTTGGTCACCTAATTGTTGTTACACAATTTTTCCCTTCAATGTTGCGCCATTCGTAAGTGCCCGACGATTCAACATCCTATTCGTGCGAAACACAAACACTTTGTACAGTAAAGTGTCTTCTATTTAGATTCGAGTGTAGTCATTCCAAAACATTACATAACATTATGTTTTTGTTGTCTTTTGAAGATCTTTATGAAGCCCGGAAGTCCAATGCCCATGCCGGATTTGATGTGGATGACTAATAGGGCACCCATAAAAAGCGGTTGGGACTCGCTTTTTATTAGCCGCGTGCAAAAGTGGAAGTGTTTGCTCATCATACAATCACAACCCCCATCCCCTTCCTTGTGTAGATTTAAGTAAAGATACCGATGGTAGTCAATGTTAAGTTAGATTTATAATTTTGGTACACAACTTTGTATATGACTATTAGTAGGAAACTTTTGAAATGAAAAAACTCGCTTCGCTTTTACGGTTTTAAGTTTACCGCTCAGATAACATCGGTTCGAATGATACCATTCGAACGCATGTTCGAACGCAACCCTTCGAACATGTTCGAATAAAGCCATTCGAGGCACCAATAACACACCTCACACCAACATTTGGCAATATTCCTTAACACGCATGAGTTTGTTCGAACGAGTTCAACGATGTCGCTCGAACAAAAAAATTCCTTAACACGGACAAGGTCGTTCAACTGTTCGCACAAGGCCGTTTCGAATAATCCACTTAAACCACGCTGCACGAGCGTCCCACGCGAGGCCATTTTTGGAAAAAAAATGTTTGGGGGTGTGCGATGAGTAAACGGGGGTGTGGGAAAAGTAAAAGCCTTTTGTTATCCTAATATATGGCTGACAATTTCTACCCGCAAGTGGGGATCCCCACGGGGACTGCCCCAAATGTCACTCTGGCAGAGATTCAACAATGGACAGGTTGTCGCTGGGGAGGGTTTGTTTTGGGTGCAACAATTTTTTTGATCAAATGTTTTAGGATTTCTCATTAATAACTGGGCTAAGCCCAAAATGGAGATACACAATAACCACTCATAGACTAGGCTATTGCTTTTCCCACACCCCCTCCCACTCTTTCACACCCCATAACTCCAAATATTCCAAAAATACCCTTAAGTGGAGTGCGTGTTTTCACCTATTCGGGGATGGTCAACCGAATCTATTCGGTTGAGGTCAACCGAACAGGTAAAAAGGGTGAATGTGGTGTGAGAGTCCATTTTTTGTAATAAAATAGGGGTGTTCGAACACCTCATGCGAACTCGCTTCGCATGACCTCGCTCGAACAGTGAAATTACGCACGCAGAGGGTGTGAAGTATAGATTTAACACACACGAACGATGTCATTCGAACTCGCTCAAGGCCCGTGTTCGAGCAGTGAAATTTCGTGAAAAAAGAGAGGTTTTTTTTGGCATTTTGGTCTTTTCACACCCTTATGGGGTGTGTGTTTTTGAGAGTAGGAGGGGGTGTGGGAAAAGCAATAGCCCATAGACTATTACATGGCCCACATGTTGTTCCACTAAACAAGAACTGGGTCAAACACACGGACCACAAAACATGACTAAAACGGATCCCCAACCACTTACATAAAGCCTAAGCAATGAAAAAAAATATTTTGAACAATCCTGCAGGGATTTTTATTTTTTTTGACAAATCCTGCAGGGATTCTTGAATATTAAATTTTATCTCTTCATTGAGTTTTTTGTGCAATCCTTCTAGAATGTTTGAATGATGAATTCTTCTGAAACTCATCAAGAATAGACAAACATGATAGTTGTCCTTATGCAATCCAACATGGATGCTTGGATATTGAATTCTTCAGGAATTCTCAATAATAGACAAACATGATAATCATCATTATGCAATCCAACAAGCATGCTTGAATATTGAATTCTTTGAGAATTCATCAAAAATAGAAAACATGGTAATCATGGTAGCTAAATAAAGTTATCAATAAAATTTCTATATTAAAATGATAAAATGAAAGCTATAAACAAACAAAACATGACAACATGAGTTAGATTAACTATAAGAAAGTAGAAGAAAACATATCTTTTCCAAATAGCCTACAAAGTTATTAAGTCATCATTTTGGTAGAGCTTCGTGCTGATAACGTGTTATGAAATTGACTATAGATGAAGAAGAAATAGACAAAGAGAAAAGAGAATGAGAGAAGAAGAGATCATTTCATTCTACTCTTGAAGGTAACATTTACATGCTACATGAGTCCTATTTATAGGACAAATCTTGTAACTTATAATAATCATAAAGAGGAATAATAATTTACATAAATGGTTGCCTTCTAATATTCCACTACTATGTAACTCTTCTAACTAATGGACATTCATATTCTTATTATTCTTAACAAGTTTTCTTTTTAGCTATTTTTTTTAGATAAACACTTATATTGTATTATTATTAAGGGTTGCACAAGGGGTGCACCAAACCCTTACACCTAGGGGCCTCATTAAAACCTCCGAGGGCCAAAATTCAGTGGGAAAAAGACCCAGGAAGGGAAAAATAGTACCCCCGACTACTTTGAAAAGTACATGAACATATTACAGGTTACAAAGAATCTAGGCAACACAGTGGGCAATTATACCAATCTGACCATCCTAGCCCGCACGGGATCCCCCTCCTAGCTTTGAACCAACCCCAAACACTATCCATAATACATTAATACCCGATATCAATGTTGGAACCGAAGCAACCTCTCCGTTGAAGACGATTTTGTTCCGCATTATTCATATGTTCCAAACCACCGCCAACCATATGAGATGCCTAACTCGTTTTTGCATCCTACCATTTGTTGTTTAGTAGCTTAAATAACTGTATCAATTGGTGCACTCGCATTTGCTTCACCATTTTACAAATATCATAGAGGCGCCTTATTCAAACTCACTCAAAAGAGCATCATTAACCAGTATTTCCTCGAGTTTGAATGATTGGCCAATCATATTGTTGGGTTAACTTAACCCTTCCTATTTTCCCATTGAGTTTTGGTCATCGAGGTTTTAATGAGATCCATTGTATTATTTGGGTTGGGGTACACATTGTACTCCTGCAGTGTGTGTGTGTGTATATATATATATATATATATATATATATATATATATATATATATATATATATATATATAATAAACCATGGATTGTCCATACAAACTGATGATTGCCCGAATTTATTAATAAAAAAAGGAAAAAAACAGAGAAAAGCGAAGGGGGGGGGACTAGACCAAAATCATTGCCAACAGAAAAGATCAATATTAAATATGAGTAATTTTATCCATTTCAACCTTTTTTAATTCTCATCTTATAAATAATGTTATATATTAAAAATGTTTGTCACATATTTTTGTATTCAGCTTGATGCACATACAATTAGAATCAATATACAACTTTGATCGATTAGTATATTTGTAGTTTACAACGTTTGTGCTTAATATTCTTCTATTCACTACGCTGCACTTAGAAAACAAGTAGAGAGAATAAACAAGATGATAGAGAACATTGATCCTACGGTTGTTAACGTCAATCAGCTTAGTCAAAAGCAAGCTACATGTCCTTATGCAAAGGTATATTTGTTATATATTTGTAAGTTACTATTTACTAATACTATTTTAGACCGTATAATACTTATAAGTAATTCCTGTTGTAATAACATCTCAATATGAAAATACCCCTGAAATTATATACACTGCGGTTATCACTACAAAATTATTATTTGATTAGTACTTATGTAGTTGTTAAAGTATTTTTATTTATAGGTTGTCACTACTAAAGTATTATTTGATTTCACGGGATCTCAAAATTATAATATATAATTATATATATATATATATATATATATATATATATATATATATATAAATCTAAATTTAATTTCCTACTATTATACAAATATTTAAAATAGTTGAAGTAATTATCTTACGATGTCTAAACAAATGAATTTACTATGCTAGCACGGGTTAATTATACTAGTGTATATATATATATATATATATATATATATATATATATATATATATATATATATATATATATATATATATATATAAATCTTTAGCATTCCAAAGAAAATATTAGAGAATAAATGAAAAATTTAGTTAAAATAATGCGGATAAAAATAAAAAAGAAACCAATACAATCTATACAATCAAAAGCTATTTCACAAAATATTAAGCTAATAGCTATCAAACAGGATATGGATGCTCTCCTTCCAACCCTCTATACATCTCCCTTCATCCTCTCTATCTCTCTCTAAATCTCATCATTAAAAAATTATAAATAATGATGAGAGTCTTAGAATGTGGTTTTAGGCCTAACTCCACCACACAAAATCGGTTTGTAAGGTGAGGGATGCCTCCACTTATAAACTCTTTTTCAGGCCATATCACATCCGATGTGGGACTCTTAACACACACCCCTCATGCCCAGGACTGGACAACTAGAGCGTGACCCGAGTGGCCCGATAGCGGGTGGCCCAACGGATCTTGGATTGGCTCTGATACCATCTTAGAATGTGGTTAAGGCCTAACTCAACTTCACAAAACCGGCTTGTAAGGTGAGGGATGCCTCCACTTATAAACTCTTTTTCAGGCCATACTACATCCAATGTGGGGCTCTTAACAGAGAGAGAATAAAGTTAAGTGAGAGATAGAGAAGAAGGAGGGAGATGTAAGAGCGTGAGAATGAAAGGATCTAAAGTGCTATCAAACATATATATATATATATATATATATATATATATATATATATATATATATATATATATATATTTATCTTCTACGAAATTATTCTTAATATGGTGCGGCTAGACTTTATCAAGGATATGAGTAACGTCAACTCACAAAAAAATTATATAAAATGTTTTTTTAATGGTGCTTTTAAGGTGAAGGGTCAACTCACAAAAAAGAATTAATGCAAAATATTTTTTTAGCTGTATTTTTAGGATGAAAGATCAAATCAAATCCTTAACAGGTGAAACATTAAGTATGATCGTGTAGGATGTAGTATAAAAAATCATTAACGACTAAGATTTACTAGCTATTAGTTGATTCAATCTTAACCAATTATAACATTTTACACAATATCCTACCGTCAATTTAGTAATCTACCGGTGAGAAATTTGATTTGCTCTCTCATCCAAAAACATATTTTTTTTTAATGTTAAATCCTAAGAAAAGTTTCTAAAAAAATAAACAGTAATGCTATTGGGACAATGGAATTGGGACAATCAGGGACAAATACTTTTGATATACGGTGGGTCCCACATGTGAAAAATAAAACAAAAAATGAAAACAAAAATAAAATCCTCTCTCATCCACACACTCTTCTTCTTCTTCTTCTTCTTATTTTCTTCTCCTCTGCCACTCAGTTTTTTTCCTTCCTTTCTTTCTCCTTCTTTTTTGCCTCCACCGCGCCCTTCTTTCTTGCAACCCATCTTCTTCTCCTTCACAACCATCAGTTTAGTTTCTTCTTTCACGAGGACGAAACCCACGCTCTCTTACGTGATATTGAGCGATGTCGTCCTCGTTTCGTCTCTTCAAGTGGACTCGCCTCCTCCTCTCTCCTCGGATTATGTCTCTCAATCTCGTAGCATTCGTGAGTAATTTAACTAGCGATGGTTTTTGTTAATCATCTTCCCTTTAATGTGTATGCTAGGGTTTTAATTTTGTGTTTGGATTTTAGTTTTCTTGCTGAAAATTGATGTTCTTCCGCTATTCTTCTTTACGAATTCTAGTTTTTCTGCAGCTTGGATTATGTGATTGAGAGAGGTAAAGGGCAAAAAATCGAAATATTGCAGGATTGATTTGTTGCTTTATGGTAAAATTGGATATGAAGCTTTTCTCATACTCATAGAGGTCTTCATGTGTTGAGAATGTGTGTGCCCATGATGCTTGAGGACCTCCAATTAACTTTGTTGTGGAGTTGACGCATGCTTCATCCATTTTTCAAAAACTAGAATTGGTATCACCTTTTCAGTAAGCATTGTAAAACACCATATAATGTATATATATATATATATATATATATATATATATATATATATATATATATATATATATATATATTTATGTAAGAATATCATGTATTAACTCTAGCTTCTTGAATTGGATCAATTTATAACTAAATTATCAAGCGTTGTAATAATTTTTAACCAAATTTGATTTCATCTAGTGAATGAATGAAGTGGGATTCTAAAATGTATGTTGAGATCTAAATGTGAGTGAGCACATGTTAATCTTCATTTACTTTTTTCATTCTGAGTTTTGTTATTATTTTCTTTATTGGCAGTGATATCATCTACTAAATCTATAATGTGCTTGCTAAGTTTATGTTGTTAAGCAGAAGATGGAAGCTGCGTGTGAAACATTTCTGCATATTTGCATATTGATAAGTATTTATGTTGTTAGCTAGCTCATTATGATGTTTTTGGAGTATTGTTTTTCTACTTCATACTAGGTGTGAAAATTGATCCAGCCACATTGTTGAGAGCAAAAAGAAAGAAAGAAAGAAAGAAAGAAAGAAAGAAAGAAAGAAAGAAAGAAAGAAAGAAAGACAGTCATTGTAGGTCTTTCTATATTTGTGTTCACATTAGAAAGACAATAATTATAGGTCATATTACATAAACCATGAGTACTTGGTTTTCTATGTGTGTTACAAATTAGATTATTTTTTATTTTTTTTCCTAACAAGCAAGATAGTATACTGAATTCCCTACTATTTGTGGATGTATATATTTGATTACTTTGTGTTCACATTAAAAAGGCAGTGCTTATAGTAGGTCATACTCACCATATTGTATTTCTGTCAACTTCTAGTCATAATTTTCTTATTGGACTACTTTTTTATCTTCTTAAATTAATGGATATTGGCTTGCTTATTGTTGAATATGGAAGTCCTAATTTGACTTTGCTTTGAATTGAAACTTTTGAGATCTGGTTGGATTTGGCAAGGAGAGTAAGCAAGCATGGACAAGTAGGTGGAAAACCTATACACTTACAGTTGTTTTGTGCTTTTTCTTCTAG
This sequence comes from Oxytropis ochrocephala, assembly GCA_020916435.1. Taxonomy (NCBI): domain Eukaryota; kingdom Viridiplantae; phylum Streptophyta; class Magnoliopsida; order Fabales; family Fabaceae; genus Oxytropis; species Oxytropis ochrocephala. Next base: position 98,055,050 of record CM037088.1, on the reverse strand, counting down.
TTACCTAACTCATTTATTGTTCTGTTGTTGCACATCAGAACACCAGGAGGGATGTACAAGCTTTAGGTTTTAACCTGCAGGTCTCATTGGCCCTTTTGGTTTGTACAGGTTGGAGGTGATATACCATTCATGGATCTTTTGACAATGTCCGAAATAGACTTCATGGGATCCTCACAATTCAAGACAAATTGCATGCGAGACGTTCTTATCTTCAAAGAAACTGTGGACATATCCAACTTTTAGATTATTTTGTTTTGACACAATATATATATATATATATATATATATATATATATATATATATATATATATATATATATATATATTCTAGTTCTAATTGTTGTAAATGATGTAATGACTCAAGGTGATGCAAATTATGTAAATACTTCAATGTAGATTTTTGAAGCATCTTGTATAGACAATTGCAAAAATTAACAATTCAAACAGATTAACTGTGTTTCCAATCAAATACTCAAATTTGTAGAAAAAATGACCATCCTATCATGTTCATCAATTCCTTGTGAATTTGACGAATAGAGTAAAAAAGAAGGGCCTAAATGAGTGGTTTGGGACTCATATTTATTAATACAAGGTCATGGTTTTTTGAAATGACATGAAAAGTAACAATTCGAAATTGTTGACCAGGTTACCAACTGAAATACCCAAGTTTTTGAAACAAATGACCATCTTATCATTATCATAATTTCCTTGTGAATTTGACCAATAGAATAAATGAGCATACTAAATCAGTGGTTTGGGACCCATATCTATAAGTACAACGTCATAGTTTGTTGAAATGGCATGTAAAATATCAATTCAAAATATTTCACCATCTGACCAACACAGATACCCAAATAATTCAAGCAAATCACCAACCTTTCATTTTCATCAAATCCTTGTGAATTTGACCAACAAACTAAATAAGGGTACTAAACCAGTGGTTTGGGACCCATACCTATAAGTACAAAGTGATGGTCCTTTTGAAATGGCATTCAAGTAACTATTGTAAGCATTTCACCAACTAACAAACACAGATACCCAAGTTTTTATAGAAACTGACCAAGACATGATTTTCATAATTTCCTTGTGAATTTGACCCATAGAATAAATGAGGGTATTAAATCACTTGTTTGGGAAGGATATCTATAATCACAAGGTCATGGTTTGTTGAACTTGCATGTTAAGTAACAATTGAAAACATTTCACCACCTCACCAACACAGATACCCAATATTTTGAAGAAAATGACCAACCTATTATTTTCATTATTTCCTTGTGAATTTGACCAATATACTAAATGAGGTTACTAAATCAAGGTTATAGGACCCATATGTATAATTAAAAGGTAATGGCCCCTTGAAATAAGATGTAATTAAAGTAAAAATTCAAAACATTTCACCACATGACCAACACAGATACCCAAGTTTTTCCTACAAAAGACCAACCTTGTAGCAAAAAATGATTTAGTATCCTCTTGTATCAACCTCGTGTATACACAATGTGTAACCTCTCAGATTTATCTAAATCATTAAATTTTGGATGATGGAACCCCCTTACATTGTTCTTACGTTTATGGGTCCCAAATCACTGATTTAGTATCCTCTTGTAGTCTCATTGTCAGTTTCATAAGGCAAATATGAAAATAACAAGTTGGTCAATTCTGTGAAACACTTGGGTATTTGCGTAGGGGGGTTGGTTATCTCATTCAAATTGAGAAATTAGATTTCATTTGAAGACCCCGTTATCTTTTTCTTACTTTTATGGGTCCCAAATCCTGATTCAGTATCCTCTTGTAGTCTCATTGTCAGTTTCACAATGAAAGTATGAAAATAACAAGTTGGTCAATTGTGTGAAAAACTTGGGTATTTGCATAGGGAGTTGGTGATCTCATTCAAACTGACAAATTATATTCCATTTGAAGACCCCACTACCTTGTTCTTATAGTTATGGGTCCCAAATCACTGATTAGTATCCTTTTGTAGTCTCATAGTCAGTTTCACAAGGAAAATATGAAAATAAAAGCTTGTTCAATTATATGAAAAAACTTGGGTATTTGCGTAGTGGGTTGGTTATCTCATTGAAACTGAGAAATCAGTGTCTCAAATCACTGATTTAGTATCCTTTTGTAGAATGGTCAGTTTCACAAGAAAAATATGAAAACCATAGTATCATTTATGTGAAAAACTTGAGAATTTGCAAGGGGGTTGGTGATCTCATTCAAATTGATAAATTAGATTCCATTTGAAGACAACATTACATTCTTCTAACATTTATGGGTCCCAACCTATTGATTTAGCATACTCTTTTCTTCTATTGGTCAAATTTCCAATGAAATTATAAAAACCATAGGATGGTCATTTGTTCATAAAACTTGGGTATCTGTGTTGCTCACCCGTGAACTGCTTTTGAATTTTGACTTTACATCCCATTTCAACAGGACTCATGACTTTTTCATTATACATATGGGTCTCATACCAATGATTTACTACCCCGATTTACTTTATTTGTCGATCAACTTCAAAAGGAAATTATGAAAATCATGTCTTGGTTAATTGCTTTAAATTCTTGGGTATCTGTCTTTTGACGGTCAACTGCTTTTAATTATTATTTGACATGCCATAGCAAGACACCATGACCATGTACTTATACGTGGGTCTCAAACCACTAATTTAGCATGCTCTTTTTTTTTCTATTGGTCAAATTTACAAGGAAATTATGAAAATGATAAGAGATGGTCATTTGTCTCAAAACTTGGGTATTTCATTTGCTCACACAGTTAATCTGCTTTGAATTTTGACTTTACATCTCATTTCAACAGACTATGACCTTTTCATTATACATATCGATCCCATACCAATCATTTACTACCCCGATTTACTTTTATTTGTCAACTTCAAAAGGAAATTATGAAAATCATGTATTGGTTAATTACTTTAAAGTCTTGGGTATCTGTGTTTGTCAAGTGGTCGACGGTTTTCAAATGTTACTTGACATGCCATATCAACACACCTTGACCAAGTACTTATAGATATGGGTCCCAAACCACCGATTTACCATGTTCTTTTCATCTATTGGTCAAAGACACAAGAAAATTATGATAATAATAGGATGGTCATTTGTGTGAAAAACTTGGGTATTTCAATTGGAATCTCGGTTAACACTTTCCATTTGTTACTTTTAATGCCAAATCACAAGGAATTGATGAACATGATACAATGGTCATTTTTCCTAGAAATTTGGGTATTTCAATTGGTACCGCTTAATCTGTTTCAATTTGTTATTTTTTTCCCATACAAAAAATTTCTAAAGGCTAACATCACAGTGCAAAAAATATGTCTAAATAACGATTGTAACTCGGTATAACAAAACTAATTCATACAGGTCATTAACCTAAATACGTGGCATACACTTCCCCAATTGTAAGTTTAACTACAACGGCCTAATCAACAACATGACTACATTGCCGTATTTTTGTCTTCTTAGTTGATCACATCTCTCGGAGTTCCTAAGATCCCGACCCTCAAAGTTGTTGGTTTGAAGACTCCACAAGTTATATTGCCTAAACTAGTTTGCTTAGACACATCGGGGTCATGTCCCACCTTACCAGACAACGATTGTTGAACCCAATTAACTTCAGCCAAAATACCTACAAAATTCAAAGTTCATATTTACAATCTAAACACAATTAACTTCAGCCAATTTATTTTGAAAAGTAAGAGTTCAATAAAATAATTCACCACAACTTATCCACCAAAACAAATAGGAAATTAAAAAATTGCTTCGCAATTAACAGTAATTATCCAAGCTCATATAATGATTTCCTCACAACTTAACACATTTGGGACATAAAATATTAACCACACATCCAGCAAAATAACACATAAAAATATTACTTAGTAATCATATACCCAAGCTTAGTAATCATATACCCAACTCTCAAATACAATGAACAGATAAAACAATACCTTTTATAATAATGATGTTTCCATCCTCAAATCTTGCGGAACATTCGCTTTCTCTAATACTTATTCTTTACATGAATTTCTTTGGATGAAATACCCATTTGCATACAAATTCTTTACGAAATTTAACTATATACTTTCTTAATACAACCTAAATGATAGCAATAATGCTCACCCCCTTTGTCCTACTTCATATTTGATTCTGATGGTATGTTCATTAATTTGTGAAAATAAAAAAGCTCACCCCCTTTGAGGTATGAAACTTCCAAAAATCCTCAAGCAGCTTAAAGATTAATCATAAATAACATAGAGAACACACACAGGTCATCCAACACTTCAAATTGACAGACCTAAGGCTAATAATATGTTGAGAACACAAAATACCTACTACCTCCACAGTCTTCAGACACACCATATATTTAAAGACTATGTATCAATCAGTGACTTCGACTACTTTAACTGTAGTGGAGATTAATGTCACAAAAATAAACAGATTTTTAGTGGAATCACTTGTATGATGTCATCTCTTATCGAAAGAACGAAAACAAGGTAGGGAGAAAGAAAGCATGGTATAACCATTTGTTAGAAGAACAAAAGGCATGTATGTGACTTGACAAAGTGAATAGGTCAAGTATTAGAAAGAAACCCTCAAAAGAAAACACACTACTATGTTCTGCCATGTCATATAGAATATCAAATTCCTCACCTGATCATCAGAATGTCGTAGTTGTTCTGCAACAAACAATATATTATTGTAGTGTGTTGCAGCAAAATCTTTACCAAAACTCATTGCAACTCCTTTATAATTAATCATTTCCACCCAAATCCCTTGCTCATGAATAGCTTATCCACCCATTGCGCACTAACCTTGATTTCTATGTCTCTCTCAATTAACTGAGCAGTAACTCTCCAAAAAAGGAACCCTTCATGGCCAAAGTGCTTATCATTGACAAAACCTCTTCAAAATTTGCGGTGTCATTCACAGAATTCCTTCAGTATTCACAAAGTGCCTCACTCAGATCTCGAATTGAAATGAATGAAAAATTAATAACCAATACAGAAATATACAAGTTATACAAAATTTCAAATCGTGTCATAACAAACTTACATTCAATTCTTTTTGCTTATTCTCTTTCAAACTTCCCATTTTCAGATCAACCCAAATAATAGTATCCGATCCTGAAACATTATAGAGCGTTCATTCAATTTATTCAGCAATTATCACAATTACTGAAAATGCTTAAAACACTTCATCTAAGTTAAAACACTTCATCTAAAACCCAATTATGCATCCTTAGTTGGCGCCGACCGAAACGGAAATGTGAACGCATCGGGATTAATCACCTCAAATGAAAACGTTGGAGCTTAATCACCTCAAATCTAATACAATTATTGGAGGATTTCAAAATGACATTAGCAAATTCAAGCTTTTCAACTTCTTCAAACCCTTAACATATACTCTGCGTTTGTTTTACAATTTGTCTGAACTTTACTGCTATTGCATCTTTCTAATTGATTTTTTACCAACATGTCTATTCATTGAAATGGGATTCAAAGGAAACCAGTACATTTTCTAAAATTATGAAACTACTGCATATTGCCAATCTAAGTTATAGGAAAAGTTATTATGAAACTATTGCAAGTATCTAAAATTACAATGACAAAAATAGGTCTTAAAATATGAAACCTTAATTTGCATATGTCAGTTACCAATTAAAGACACTTTTTGCGTCAAAAAAAAAATTAAAGACACTTTCGGTAATATGCATTTTGAGTATAATTTACCAATTAAACACATAATTTCTAAAACCTAAAAAACCTCAAAAATAAAGGGGAAAGAACCAAACCTGTTATCAACAACAAATAGCTTCAACGATATGGCAACAAGTGGTGGTGTTTAGGTTACACGCTTGCAAGCCTACTCTGACTATGGGTGCGACTATGGGTTACCACGAATCAAGAGTCATGACTCGATTTACTACTACCAGTGAAAGGGTTAGAAGGATTTACTCACAAGAATAAGGGGGTTACAATACTGAGAACTCAGAGAATGAGAGAGAGAGAGAGAGACTCACTTAGCTGGTTGAATAGGAATGCGCCGGTGAGGGTTGCAGAGGAATTGATGACTGAAAAACGAACCGAGGAAGGGGTGAAGAACGGAACCGAGGAAGGGGTGACGAACGGTGGCTGAAAATGGAATGGAGGAATCGATGGAGGGGGAGCTGGAAATATCGAGGGTTTAGCAAGGGGAAAGGGGAGAAAGGTTAAGGGAAAGGGAAAGTGATCTGGGCATTTATTTGTTTTAATTAAAACAATATTTGACAATATTTGATTTATTGATTTAATTCATTTTCTGTTTTATTTTTCACATGTGGGACCCACCGTATATCAAAAGTATTTGTCCCTGATTGTCCCAATTCCATTGTCCCAATAGCATTACTGAAAAACAAAATCCTAAGATAAGCAAGAAGAAAAGAAAAGATAAGAAAGAAATAAAAAATAAATATATAATGACGGCTGAATAATAATGGAAGAAAGAAGAGAGATAATGGAGGGAAACCCTCGTTCTTCATTTTCGCAACCATGGCGTCCTCGCCGCCAGAGATTTCTTTCCAATGCCACCAATCAACCCAAAGTTTCAACTTTTGCTCAAAGGGTCACTCCTCCTCCTACTACTGGTAGTATTAGCAATGCTTCTACCTCTGATTTCAATAACAGCGAAGAGGATTCACATGGATCTTCCAATTTTGAGAATTTAGTTGGAACTTGTCCTTATATGTGCCCAGGTAACTAAAAGTTTAGTAATTTACTAATGGGAAATTTAATTCATGATGGGTGTCAATAAGATAGTCAATTCATTATGTTATTGATTGTTAGATATTAAATAGCCAACAAACAAAAGCATAAGCTGAATATCCTAGAAATGAAAATGGTGATTCATGTTGTTACTTAATTCCACTTCATGAAAAAAATGCTTTTGTTGTTAATGTTCTGTGTTAGCTCCACTGAATCATTGTAACACCTGATAATTTCTAGTTGCTGCATGGTAAATGTTGATTAAGTATCAGTTAGTATAATTTTTCTTCATAAGTGGTTCGTTTAAAATATATCCACCTGAAACTTCTATTTTCAAAGGTTTTCACTGTGTCTACAGAAAGAGAGAGGATCCAGCGTGAGAATCTTCGAGATTTGGCAGTTTTTGAGAGGCTAAATGGTAATCCTAGAAAATCATCCCCAGCTCTTGCTGTCAAGAAGGTAGCGTCCATCTTTTCCTATCTTATTCAGTTTTACCAAAAAAAGTACACTTGTGTGTAGTTTAGAAAGGATGCACTCTTAAGTTAAGTCTCAAGGATCATGCTGAATTCCCTTTTCATCTAGTTTCGATGTTCAGCAGTGCTTTTAAGGGTACTGTAATTTTTTTATTATGTGACTAAAATGATGATAGCAGTGTTATCATCTATGAAGCACCGGACACGACACTGACCCTGATACATAGACATCAATAATAACTTGTGAAGATGAAAGTGATTGAAGTGTCGGTGTCGGTGTTCGACACTAGTCGTGTCGGACATCAGACACATTCAATCTGAAGTGTTGGTGCTACATAGGTTATCATTTCTACCCGTGTTATGATTCCCGTAAGAATAAAGAAGTTACAAACTGGAGTTCATTATATGGTTCAGTGTTGATAAACTTTGTAACCAAATTCAAGATTTCATTGATTATATGTTGACACTGGAGTATATTGCTTAGGATTAAATAATCTGTTATCTAGGTATATATCTACTGCTTACCCTTTCAGGAGGCGACAGCTTCACTTTATTACTTCTGCTCATATGGAATTTCTAGATAGCTAATGCCTAATTGTATGTATCAATGTAAGCTGGTATTGATAGGAACAACTACAAGGTTTAATAGAAACCGAAAACAAATCTAAACGAACAGCAGAGACTCTATTACTGATTGAAAATGGATTTATTACAAAAGGAGGCTCAAAGTAAAAGTTCCTCAAAGAAGAGACATTTCTATCTGTGCCCAAACCAAGCATGAAATAAGTTTAGCCAAACAACTGCAGCTACAACACATACTGAGGAAGCAACAATGAGAAGGGTCAGACACCACTGCAATACAATCCCAAGAAAGTTAGAAGCCTCTTGTATCCAACCACTGAACTGCCCAAGAATTCTTCTCTAGCAATAATCCTTTCCCCAGGGTCTGACTGTTGAGAGATGAGGTAGCTACAATTATATCGAGAATGGTATCGTAGTTATCAAATAACTCCTTATTCCCCACATTCAAAAATCTTTAGAAAATATTAGCTGCACAACAATTCCCCTGCCATTGAAACCAGTAAATCACTCCATTACGACTCTTGTGGCAAGACGGTCACCCTCCTGAAAACCAAATAGTTGATTAAATGTTAACTGAAGTAATAAGGCATATTGAAGGTTAGCATCTAATAGGTATTGATTGAATGATGATTGGTGATTGGTACTTTTTTTATTTGTATTGCTGTAAACTTATAATCACATTTTTTTTTGCATCAAAGAGATTATCATATAAAATTAGGATTAATGAAGTTCTTGAAAATGATTTTCCAATTTGGCAAATGGTCAAGCAAACTTACAATTGTTGATTTAGTTAGTGCTTGAATAACCATTAACTAGGATATGAGCATAGATTAACCATTAATTCAAACTTACCTAAATTAGAGAGATGTTTAAAATTTATAAAGCATGTGATTCCATTTCTTATTTGTTTTTTTTTTTGTTTCTTTAAGTTTACTGATGTCCGTGGCCATTCTCTCTGTTGTTCAATATCTTGTACTTTCGCAGCTTATCATCTTGCATTTCGCTGATCAGTTTTGCAGAACTATATCCTCCAAATATGTTCAAGCATCTGATATGCGGCCTCTTACTGTATTGGAAGATACTTTAAGTTACCTTTTAAGCTTGTTGGATTCTAAAGAGCATCCATTCGAAGTAATTCATGACTTCATCTTTGATAGGACAAGGTCCATACGTCAAGATCTTACTATGCAGAATATTGCAAACAAGAAAGCAATCTACATGTATGAGGGAATGGTAATTTTCTCTTTCGGATATCTTTGATTTATATGCTTTATTCTTTTCATCATCTATTGATATAAACTTTTCTCTTACATCAACGGTTGAGTAGATTATTAAAGGCTAACTTATACTTTTATTCCCTTGACTTTATTTTAGTTTTCTTTTGGTCCCTTAGTTTAACTTGACACCCATTAGCGCTTTCAGTTATTCACCATTCTAAAACCATCTACACAGTCCTACATCTTCAATGATCGCCTAAGTGGCAATAAACATTTTCCTGCTAGGCAAGTGGTGTTGGCCCAACTCACTAGTCACTCCATCTTCCCCAATTTAAAGTTAGGCTTTTCTTTAAACACATAGGAGTACAGGATTATGTAGACGACGTTCAAAGGGTGACTGATAGAAAGGACTAACGTGGTGCAACATTGTTAAATTAAAGAACCAATACAGAGCAAATAATAGATAAGGGACCAAAACAAAAACTAAAATAAAGTTTAGGGACTAAAAGTGTAATTTAGCAATTATTAAAGTTGCGTTTCTGATACTTGATTCTATAAACATCAATTTTAAGTAAATTTCCAAGGCCAATTTATCTCATGCACAAACTACATTACAAAATAGATGTATAAAGACATTCTTTTTAGTCCAAATACGAGCCCTACACTGAACAAGGTGGCTAATCGCATATCTTGCTTCTTATGAACCTGGGTGAATAGGTTGATCAACTCAATGTGAAATGTGCGGTACTTGCTCATGGTTGGTTGTTTCTCTGCTCTTTCTATATGTAATTTGTTATCCATCCTTTTTTGATACACTGTTCTGAGAGAATCAAAAGTTAGCAGAACAATTAATAGAGCTAGTGAGTTGACCAAGAGATCAAAATAAAGGGACAAGAAGCAATAAGTAAAAGAGACTTCAAATCCATGAAAGAAGTGGATCAGGCATGACCAATTCCTTTCATAGCAACCGTAGATCCATCCATTAGATTAATGAAGTGAGGAAATTTTGGTAAAGGTATGAAATAGATAAATGAGTTATTACCAACAATGTGATTATAAGCATTTGAATCAATGGCCGTGGACTTCGACAATTACTAGATTGATATGCGCAACTTCTACAATTATGAGTCCATTGGCCGATTGATTGACAACTTTCTATTGGAAATATTCTTTATTGTCAACTAGGATGCATGGTTACGAGTATGGTACCGATATCTAGTACGGTCGTTCGGTGGGTATGGGATACAAATTTTTAAAAAAACTAAGGTACATATGTATGTCAATATAACTTCTTTTATATTCCATTATAAAAGAGCTAATTTTTTTGAATGATAATAAAACATCAAAATTAAAAAGTTGTTGGTAAAAAAGTTAAAATCTATGCATGACTATCAATATCCCACTCTAATAGTGTCTATATTGTTATTTCATTGCCCATCATGTTCATCATTAGTAAATCCTACAACCCCCTATGTCTTGTTCATCAAGAGAAAGAGTGGTAACTTCAAGAATTCCGACCCATCAAACAGATCTCATTCATCTCAACCAATCTCTCGCGTTTTTGTCGCTCCCCAGTTATAACTTTTAACTCTTACTCTTCCATGAGAGAAGACATAGATTTGTATGAACAAAAATGAAATCTTCAGCTCTCTTAGGATTGAGGCTATTTCTTTTCAATAAGTGAATAAATAGATGAGAGCTCCAGTTCCTCTCAGCATGAGAGGAATAACAAGGTTGTGAAAAGAGCTTCAAGGCAATTGATTGTAGTTTAGGGATTGATGATCCATACATGACCCACCATTCTTTTGGTTTCAGGTTCCACCTATCTTGCAAATTGCAATGAATGAAAATGGCTAAAATCTCCTTTCTTGCTTCAGAATTTATCAAATTCTTTCAATTAAGATGTTATACACCTCATCTTAAAAGGAAGAATATTGGCTCAACTTCTTGCCATAATGTTGATATATTGCTAATTTGACTTGCTTACTCATAGAATCCAATTTATCAGAAACCAATTGAAGGTTTGAGTTATTAGTATCGCATGAAGAATCATGCCATGGATGAGTTTTGTAAATCTTAGAATATAATCAATTTTATCCTACCATTCTTCATTCTTCATATAAATTGTTTTTTCATAGACAGCTTTTCAACACCATTCTCTCTATAGTGAGACCATTGTTCACAAATGACCAAAGGTAAGAGACATTCCTTAATGGTTTTCAACCTCTCGATCTAGAGTAAATGTAAATATGAATCTCCAAATCGAGTTTCCCCATATAGGGACAATGAGATTTGTACTAGGAGAATCAAATTCCTAATGAATTACTTTGGTATACAAAGGAAAGACTAGAGACAACTGTAGAATACTAGAATCAGTTAAATTCTCAAGCGTTGAATAAGATTTTAGCCAATTTGATTGATTGCAAGATAGGTGGAACTTGAATACAAACGAATGGTGAGTCAAGTATGAATTATTAATCCCTAAACTTCAATCCATTGCCTTGAAGCTCATTTCACAATCAATTTCTTTCTCTTCTGCCGAGAGAAGTTGGAGCACACATTCATTTATCCACCTATTGGAAAAAAATAGGCTCAATCTCAAGAGAGCTGGCGATTTCGGTTTTGTTCACACAAATCTACGTCTTCTAAAGAAAGAGTAAAGGATTATAATGGGGGAGAGGTGAAATTGTGGGATATTGGTAATGGGGATAAATGGGATCTATTTGATGGGGAGTAAATTCTTGAAGTTGCCAAAGTTTCTCTTAATGAACAGACATTGAGGCATTTATTTTACCAGATGATGGGCAAGGAGATAATCATATTGACATTGTTAGAGCATGATTTTTGTATTCATGCATAGACTTGAACTTTTTTACAAACAGTTTTTTTGATTTAGATGTTTTGTTGTCATTTTAACAATATAATTCTTATATGTTATAATTTAATATTCTTTTCTTTAATTTTGACCCTAAAAATGTCGTATCAAATACCCATATCCTATACCGTACCTGTGCATCCCAGGCAGAAATATATGTTTTCATGTCTGGATTTCTTACCATGGAGAATAAAAGAACTTGGGAGCTTTACAGGATTGTTATCATTCTGAGCTCTTTTACGCTTGAATTCGCTAATATCATATCAAAGTCTATGTTAGATCCATTGTAGGATCGTTTGCATCATTCATGCTTCAAGCCCATTAGGCCTAGGCATGAGGGAGTGTGTTGGAAAATCCACCTTAATTGCGGTCCACCCCTAGGCGCCTTAATTACACAAGTTTGGGATGTCTGAATTGTTCATTGTAGCCTCCAGCTTCGTGATTGTGCTGGATGTGAGGGGGTTATCTAGAGATATGGCCAAATAATGTTTATAAGGCTTGGTCAATCCTTACCTTACAAGTCAACATAGTTTTCAATAGGGGCAAATAGTGGCGTTATAGCAGTGAGCAGCTGGCCGCTATTTTCCAAGTGAATGGAGATATCATTCTGATTGTTGACTAGATAAGGATGGATCAGTAGTACAAGTCATACGGTTTAGCATGCCTTTTGAAGCATGTACTTACATTTGTGTTTTTTGAAAGTTGATAGATTTCCTCTCGCAGCCATTCAAGCATTGAATTCGTATAATAAATTAAGCAGTGTATATAATCACGCAGGTAAAATTTCATGTTATATCACATAACAAGTTCTGGTGTTCTATGGGTGATCCAAACATCGCATCAATGCATCATCTCAACATGGAGCAGCTCACAAAAACACTGGCATCTTTATTCAATCTTTATGAAGCAAATCGAAATACAGATGAAGTGCACGAGAATGAAGCTGAGTTCCATTCATTATATGTGCTTCTTCATCTTGTTTCTCACAGCAAACCAATGGTTAATCTCTAAAGACATATTAGTTGCTTTTGTCTTTCTTTTGTTATTTCTTAGCCTGCTTGTCTTATGCTATGTAATTTTAGCTATTTCTGGTCCACAGGTGGAGCCACTTTCTTTATGGTTTAGTCACGTATCACCTTCAGTATTGATGTCGAAGGAAATGCGTTTTGCCAGGAGAATTCTACGGTAACCTTCGATGTTAAATTTGTTGGTTTTAATAACTAAATGGAAATTCGGTTGGTTTTCACATTTTTGAATTTCTTATATTTAATAGTAGATGTGAATGTATGTTAATTGAGGATACTTTCTTTTTGTTGACAGATCTTTCCGACTCGGTAATTATATAGATTTCTTCCGCACTGCAGCAGCGCAAGCGTCATATCTGCAGTACTGTGTAATGGAGCCTTATATCAATGAAGTAATTACTGTAACCAGTTTTACTAACATTCTATGCTTTTCATAACATGTTTCAACATTCAATGATAAGGATTTTGCTTGTGTAACTTTTATTAGGTTCGTGCACTGGCTTTATCTTGTATAAATTTCAGTGGCTACAAGCTTCATCCATATCCTCTGTTGGACCTTTCAAAACACCTGATGATAGAGGTATCAATTCTGTTTCCTGCTACCAAGGTCAAAGATAAATTTCAGTCGGGATTTTTACTAATGGCCCTTTTGGATAAACAGCTTAATTAAGCGCTTATCATAAGCCAAACAGTTTCACAAGTGCTTATGTCAGTAGATAAACTCAAATAAGTCAATCCAAATTGGCTCTAAGTAAATGCATCTGTATAAACTATTGTTATTTCCCATATTGAGCAAACAGGGAGGCTCTCCCTCCTAAACCCTATTTAGGTAAACAACTTAATTAAACTCTTATAGCATTGAAACTTGTATAAACTATTTCTATATAATAGATAAAATAAAGTAAACTATTTTCGTAGAAGCTACAAGCTATTTTTATTAGTTATTCTAGAGAGCTTATGGAAATATGCTAAAAGTAGTTTATTGACATGTCATAAGCTGTGTTCATAAGCTCTCTTAAACAATCTAACATGTGCTTATGTCAACAGACAAATCCAAATACGCCAATCCAAACACGCCCCTGATAGGTTAGTCTTTTGGTATGAGCTCTCCTTATGGGCATAAGACACTAGAAAGGTCTTAAGATCAAAACCCACTCTACATGGGCGGTGGGCCATCTTAAGTTGCGCGCAAATGAAGTCTTAACATGGTACTTAAATCATGAGATCCTCCCTCCTAGTAGGCTAGTCTTTTTAGCTGGACCTGCAATGAACGACATCAACTTTCGTATTCGTTCAAATCTTTTAAACTTTATATCTTTTGTAATGTCAGCTTTAGTTATTGTTTAAACATCATTAAGGCTATATGCTTATTTTCGACAATGTCAGGAATCGGATTTGGAATCCTTTTGCCATTCGTGCGGCCTCGATACTTGTACAGATGAATCTGGAAACAAGTTGCTTCCATCAAAACAAACTACCTTCAATCATCCCAAAGGTGGGTACAAGAAATATAGCTTCTTGGGTTTTCAAGATTATGAAAGTAAGTTTTAGAGCTAGAAGATATTGCATGATCAAAGTATGGTTGCAACTATTTTCATTGCTTTCCCAAGATTATTGTTGGTGATGATGATGTAATGTGTGACTATAATCACCATTAGACCAGATATGTAAATTCAATATGTGAACATTTTGTATTATATGGATCTAATTTTATACGCTTAGTTGAATTTATACTTAGTACTTTACTTATGTAAAGCTTTTTATGCTGTTTGTAAACAAGGGCAACATTGTATGATTACTTACACTAATCAATAAAATTCTTCCCAACTGTGTACATTTGCTCGTCTTAATATCTCTTCGTTGAGGTTGAATTCACCAATCAAACAAAAATTAAGACTTCCTTTTCAGTAGATCAAGTTTACAAATTTTTAATAATTTTCACAAACTATTTGATATTTCATCAATTAATTTCAATTGAAAGTATATATGGTTTCGTTATTAGTATTGAAGGTTGCAATTCAGCTTGAAGATTTTTAGAGGAAACCCTATTATTTGTATGAACTCGGTGTAATTTGGCCTTTTGTCTCATTCTTTTTGGGGTACTCTTTCTTCATTGGGTTTTTTTCATGAGGTTTTGACCCAATAAAGTTTTAATGCGACCCCTTGTATTTGTAACAGTTGGGGTGCTAATTTGCTTCCCCTTTAATATAATTTTGCTTATCGAAAACCAACGTCTATTGTAAATTATTGGTCGGGGTAGCTCAATTAAACTTTAATTGTTAATTTTTGTTTTATTTTATTTTATGAATTTATACTCGTTGATTTTGTTTCACTTATATTATTTATTTTTAATTTTAATCTCTTATTGATACTTTTTACTTTATTATATCATCGGATGCTAAATAATAATTATGATTTGAGTCTATTATTTATTTATTTTTTTTGACCAAAATTATTTATTATAAATATAATCTTTAATTTATTTCTATATATAGTGGTGGAATCAAAGTTCCGTATAGAAACACGATCCTGTTGGGTAAGGGATGTGACAGGCAAAACCCAACCCCGCTAGAGATTTGGGGTAGGGATAGGTCTCTTCCAACTTTACTAGAGGTTATGGGTTTGAATCTAGTCATATAAATGCAGTAGCGTTAAAACTCTTGGGGTATGTGTTGCATGGAGGGTTTAGGATGGGAGGGGAGGGCTTGATTTTCAATTCTAAATTTAGGGAGTTATAAAATGTTTCCAAATAAAAATAAAATGTGATTAATAGTCTCTTATCATTATCTATGATGTTATTGTTTCAATTTTTCAAAATTTCAAATAGATATTACAATATAGACCAAGCTCTCCAAAGCTCTCCCCTCCCAAATCCCTTCCCAAACATACCCTAAAGGGATTACCGCCCTTTTTGATACTACCCAACTCGAGGGATTAGTTTCTGCAGTTGTGCGCTGAGTATATCTGGTTTACATAAAAAAATTGCCAATTTTTTTATTATAATTTAACGGTTTCTTGTAAGCAAAATACCGGTGTACATTTTAAATGGGAACACCCTAAAATTGACCATCTATCACGAGCTTAAGAAGAACTAAAAAAAAACATTGATGAAATCATTTGTGAGTTTGATTTATGCTGTAAAATTCCCTACAAACTCAATTATAAGCAAAAACATACCCATTTTCACACTTATGAAAGACGAAAGTTATGCACATTTAACTTTCTTTCTTTTTATTATTTAAGTAGAAAGTGAAATGCTTTTAGAAAATTATTGCGAGTTTGACCCCCGCAACACTTCTTCACTTTCACGTTCATTTTTTTTTGATACAAAAAGAGAAAGAAGAACAAAAAATAAAAAGAATAATTAAGAGCGAGTAAAAATTACACCAGCGGCGTCCGCCAGCAAGTGCAAGGAAAGCCCCGGGGGATCTTCAAAAATAGTCCATGGACTGTCACTATCCGCTCCAGATTTAGCCAAGAAGTCTGCGCAAATATTGCCTTCCCGAAGAGTATGAGTCAGCTGCACCCTCCAAACCCGTTCCAGGAGGTCTTTAATGACAAAAAATAATTTAGTTTAAAAGTGTTTTTAAGAATAATAAGATTAGTTGATATAGATGGTGCCAAAGTACTTGGTTATTTAACCCATTATGCTGACATTTGTCTTAGAATGTGGTTTACGGCCTAACTCAACCTCACAAAACCGACTTGTAAGGTGAGGGATGCCACCCACTTATAAACTCTTTTTTAGGCCATATCCCATCCGATGTGGGACTCTTAACACACCCCCCTCACGCCCAGGACTGGACAACTGGAGCGTGACCCGAGTGGCCCGATAGCAGGTGGCCCAACAGATCTTGGGTTGGCTTTGATACCATCTTAGAATGTGGTTTACGGCCTAACTCAACCTCACAAAACCGGCTTGTAAGGTGAGGGATGCCACCCACTTATAAAGTATTTTTCAGGCCATATCCCATCCGATGTGAGACTCTTAACGATTTGAACATTTCTAGTCCTTTCTAATGTGTGATGAACAAAGAATGTAGCATCTTCCAATGTATATCGATATAATCAAGAATAATGAACCTTTTGCTTAACAATGGAATGATTCATTAAGCATGAACTTGGCCCAATTTTACAAACACATTCAAAATTTAGTGCTCAGTTTTTTTTAATATTTAAATTTCGATATTCAATCAATATAAAATATTTATGAAGAAGTTTTTTTAAAATTAATTTAAAAATAAATTATGTTATAGCCAGTGGCGGACCGAGGACCCTTGGCTAGGGGGTTCAAAAAAATTATTATCAAAAAATTTATTTCTTAGGATTTTTTTAAATTTTTTTTCCAAATATCTGAACTTAATTTACTAAAATTAAGGAATCAAGTTATCTAACTCGAAATTTATTTAAGATTAAATCACCAAATTAATCTCTAAGTTTACACACTCTTACCCATTAATTAGTATTTCAGTGAATATTCAAATAGCTGTCTAATTTGGATTTAGCAACTACTTTGATTAGAGTTCTTATGTGACATAAACTTACAAGAATATAAAACCAATCAAGGTCATCAAGTTAGAAACTAGGGAGAAAGAAAAACAACCAAATCAAAAATCATATTGCATGCAGCACCAAAATTTATGTTTACGTGTTTAAACTTTATAGCAAAATATTGTATTGAAAATTGTTTTAAATTTTAAACTAGAGATTTTATGATGCCTGAAGAATCACAAAGGGTTGTGGTGATCCACCTTGCAAAAAAAAAAAAAAAAGTTGCATAATAATCCATGCATCAGGAAAATTTCTGATTTGTGTGAAAAACACAAGGTTTGATGATGATGATGATAATAATAATAATAATAATAATAATAATAATAATAATAATAATAATAATAATAATCTCTCTTTGGAACATTTTTTTCAAAAATTTTAGGCTGCTATAAGCTTATATAATATTTTTCATTAGTGAAAATATATTATAAGCTATTTTATTTTTCTCATTAAAGAAAATTTCTAGATCCTCCACTGATCATAAGAGGTGCAGCAGATAATCTATCATCTTGCTTTTCCATGGAAAAATATATCATAGTCAATTTATCCAAAAACATTTTGTAGTAAAACCATAGTATATTCTATTATTATATACATTTTTTGACCATTTGATTATTCTATTATTAATTTAATAAATAAGCTAATAGAATTTTTTTGATCATTTAAATTTCACAGATTTAGTTCTTGATAGATGTGGTTCCAGGCAAATTACCAGATGTTGCTGTAAATGCTGCAATTCGTTTGAAGGCAACATCAGTTATACTTGATAGGTTACTCACTATTCAACTCTTTCAAGCTTTCAATTTCTATTTCCTTCAAATCACATTCTAAGAAAGTGCATGGGAAAGCTCTCTTTCTCTTACCCTTCAAACATAATTGTAAATAAAAATTACCATAACATCCATTAGAAGTCTAGGCCTTGCTAGTGAAAAATTTGGACCGTGATTCACTGCAGTCAAAATCGACTGCTCCTAAAAACCATTAGATACACCTTAGACAAATCTTGGCCTTTGATATTTTTGTTGGAGAGTCAGGAGAGCGACGATGAATGCAGAAATTATCCAATGAGCAGACACTAGCTAGAAACTTTGACACCACATCTCTACCTTAGGACATATAAGAGAGGGGCCCATATACCTAATACCTTAAAGTTTTGGATAGAGATGTGGTGTCGAAGTCTCTTGGTGGTCCGTTCATTGGATAAACTTCGATAATTCTTCTCGTGCTCCCAGACTCCCAACAATGGCATCGTATCGGAGCCAAGGTTCTGACTCACTGGGGAAACGGCTAGCGATGTGGGTGACTCACACTTGAGGGGAGATTGTTGAAAAATTCAAGTGTGAGTAGCTAAGTCTCACATCGGCTAGGAATGAGCTATATGAAGGACATATAAGAGATGAGACCCATATACCTAATACCTTAAGGTTTTGGGTAGAGATGTGGTGTCCAAGTCTCTTGGTGGTCCGTTCATTGGATAGTTCGGTAATTCTCATCGTGCTCCCCCGGACTCTCCAACAATTTTTTAATTAAAATAATTAAAAAAGATAAAAGTAGAGAGAGATAGACGGTGGAGACTGTAGAGGATCTAAATTCAGAAAATTTCTAGGGTTGATATAGTTTTGCAATAAAAAAGAATAAAGGAAGATAGCAGTGGAAATAACTTTGAAGTGTGTGTGAAATACAAACTTTTAAGTTTGAGTCACTCCCACCAATCACTTTCAATTGGACGTAGGATAATCAACTAATCGCTGTTAGAATACGACACACCTGGCGTATCGTTAATGGTATTTTATAGAATAATAATTTTCTAACTTCAATTTACAAATAAAATAAGAAATAATATGATTTGGAGTGATAAATTTGACAGAAGTTTAGCATAAGCATAGTAATTTCGTTCGTTTTTCAATATGTAGAGTTGTTCTATTTATAGAGCAAATCATAGCACTTGGTGAGAGGAACCAAATCTTTACAATGTGTTGCATTCTTTCATGAATTGATTTAAAGAAAAGATGTATAGATTAATGAATAAACACATTACACTATGAAGTAACACAACCTATTAACTTGAACCTCACTTCCATACAACCTTTGGAACCAAAATTGAATTCCAATAATTTGAAAATCTTTCACAGGCTTTTTGAATAATTGTTTGTATATTGCTTTAGGATTCTTGAATATCACAAAACATAGAAACATGTGGAAACAAAACTTCTCTTTTGAGTGTGCGGATCCTCTGTTGTGCGCAACACGGTGCTGCGCCAACATGGACCGTCAGATCTAAAGAGATAAGTGTTCTCTCTCTAGATCTGACAGTCTATGCTAACGCAGCGGAGGATTTAGATCTCTCTTTTGATCTCTCCTTAATTCCATTGTGACACCTACAATATGCAATGAAGAAATTGCATTGCATGTATCATATTAAATGAATCTCAACCTTATCTAAACAAGGTCTTCAAAATTTTCAAGCTAGCAACATATTTACGTCTATATCTTAATGTGTTATGGGGACTTATTTGTGACATTGTTGAATTGCAGATACATGAAGAAATATAAGAAAGATTTCATGCAGAATCTCTCTTGTGCTTTGCTATCAATGAAACGTGATAACTCCATTAAACACATGAGAGGCCCAAGGAAAACAAATCTTTCTGATAGAGACAATAACAAAGAAAATTTTATCAAAAGTAAGCAAACTAATATCATTCATTTTTTAGTGTAACCAATATCATTCATTCAAATAATTTATTGAGTCTAAAAATTTAAGTTAATGAAATGGTATGTGACACAGGTCCTGCATCCTTATCAAGTATGCAGCAGCACAATGCAAATGCAAACTTCAGCTCCAATAATTCCACTTCAATTCATACAAAAATCGCGTGTCGCCGTCTTCATTCTCAACCAAAACATAGTCCTAAAAATGATGAACTTGATATGGCAAGAGGGTATTGCCTATTACCTATTACCTATCAGATAGTTGAACAGTTCAAAAATTCTGTTTGTTCAGTGTGTGACAACAAAAGACCAAAATTTGAATTAATGAAAGAATTCACATATGTTGAGTTGCATGAAGCTACACTTGGTTTTTCACCAAAGAATTATTTATCAGAAGGTGGATTTGGTTCTGTTTATAAGGGAAAATTGCAAGGATTAAAAATTGCTGTGAAGCAACATAAATGTGGAAGTCCTCAAGGAGAGAAGGAATTCAAATCTGAAGTTAATGCACTTAGTAAAGCAATACATGAAAATGTTGACATGTTGCTTGGTTATTGTTCTGAAGGAAATAACAGATTTCTTGTTTATGAATTCGTTTGCAATGGCTCGCTCGACCAACATTTATCCCGTAAGAGAAAAACAAACTGAAATAGATACTACCTCATTGAATAACTGATACATCTGGTCATTGAATATATGATGTGTCTGGTCACTATATACATCGGTTATTGATGAGCCTAAAAGCTGTGTTTTTAGCATAAAGTGGATTTGAAGTAGTATTACGGTGTGTAAAACTCACTTTCATTTTCATGAATCTCCTGATATTATTCTTAGATATATGAGATGCTAACTCTTTATGCATTTGACAATGATGCCGAACACTCTAGGAAACGCATGATTATGAGGCAATGGTAATATACTGCACATATTCATGCTTGTTCACGTAATTTGTGTAGAATATGTTAGTCTAGACATCTGCCAATTATTGAAAAGATGTCTAGACTCTTTTTACTGCCTGAATCCGTGCTCCTCGTTGATCAATGACACCCTTGTCTACATAGATTTGTCAGTCTATGACTAGCTTAGCGAGGAATAGTTGCTTAGCGAAAGTAAGTGCTTTAATCGTCTTACCAAAACACGCCACGTGTCACTTCTGTCAAGAGCTGGAGCGCTACTTACTCTCTTAGCGACTCTCTAGTTCCTAAAAACCTTAATATATTTTGACTAAAATCACTGAATAAGATCTATTTAACATCTAAATGGAATTACATTTTATTAAACATGATAATAACAATAAAGTATTAAAATTTAGGATGTTACAATGTAACTCTACATTATTATTTCTACACATTGAGTAATAATATTTTTTGTTTTTTTATGCAGAATCTGGTAAAGTTTCAACAAAATCAGATGTATATTCTTTTGGAGTAGTGCTTCTTCAGCAAATAACAGGAATGAGAACCACAGATAAACGGCTTGGAGGCAAAAGTCTTGTTGGATGGGTAACATTCTTATTAAAACCATACTTTCAATGAATATGCTGCAAATATTATGTGATTCAATACCTTCCTTTACCTAACTTTGGAAAATTACTCTTCTAGCCTTTAACTTGATTTTCAGTTTGAATTCAGTTCTTTATCTTTTTTCTTTCCCTAACAAGTTGGTCTAATTGGGCACGTGGTTGGTCTTTCGTAGCAATTTTTTTTCTATCATAGGCAAAGTGGTTAGTAATTAGTGTGTTAGTTGTTTGAGGGGAGGGAGGAGCGGGGTTAGAACTGGTGGCGGATCGAGGACCCAGGATCAGGGAGTTCAAAATTGTGTCTCAGGTGCAATTGAGTGTAAAATTAGGAATACTAGTGCAAAAATTAAAATTTCAGGGAGTTAAGAAAATTATATAGGAATAAAAATAGCATATATTTTTTTCAAGGGGTTCGAACCCCCTTAAAAGCACATGGGTCTGCCACTTGTTCGACCCGTGTGCCAATATTTTTCCACCAACAATATTACTTTCACTCAACTATGTGAGCAATTTTTTGGTTCTGATTTGTAGCATGAAAAGTGCTAACAATTCTCTTTCAACAACACTGACTTTATGATTGGGTGAAATTCACGTGAGCCTCACTAAGTTAGTGAGTCAAATTTTCAAAATAGTGGAACCTGCATGAAGTTTACTCAATAATGAAGTGAGTGTGGATGAGAGGGTTACTAGCACTCACAACATAATTGATGTGGTATATTAATGTTTAAGAACATTTTGGACTAAATTATTACAAAAAGAAAGATACCGAAACAAATTGAAACTGAAAAACGACAAAAAAATTAATTTTGCCATCAAAATTTTATGAGTTGAATTCAATGGATACATGTTTTCTTTTTTGATTCTCAAAAGCGATTATCAATGCATACAGTAAGTCTATGTCAATGAGTTTCTTACAAAAAATTACTTCAATTTTAAAACATAGCTACAACATTTGCAATATTGATACAAGCGTTCTCTCATGTACCGACACTTAAGGTTAGAGACTTATCCGGTGTCTACGTGTCAAGTTGAAGCACCAACGACGACACTGACACTTCAATTACTTTTATTTTTTAAAATTAATATTGGTGTCTACATGTCCGGTGTCTGTGACTGCAGGTGGTAAGTGCATTAACACATATAGTAGAAGGCAGTACATGTAGCATGGGGTCGCAGGTGTGAGGGTTTGGGGTCGCAACTTCTAGTTTGTGGGGAGTTGTAATTACTAATTAGGGCCAGGGGTGTTTGCGGTGCATATTAGTTCTGTTTTGAGTCTAGAAACCATCCGAACCGCGAGGTAAAAATACATGTGGTTTTGTTTGGTTTGATTGACTTCTTCAAAATATTCGAACAAAACCAATGCAGTTTTGATTGATTCATTTTTTGTGAGACAAAACATAATTTAAAATAGAGTTAAACTAAACTAATTTAATCCTAAATCTAAATAGGTTTAAATATGTTTTTCGTCCCTACAAATATACTTATTTTTTATATATGTCCCTGCAAAATTATTTTTCTTAAATAAGTCCTTGCAAAATAAAAAAAATTTAAATATACCCTTCTATTAGTGAAACGTTACAAAAAAACGGATGTGTCTAACAGAGTGCTGAGGTGTTATTTTTATATATTTATTTATAATTTTTTAAAGATGAGTTGGCCTGCCACATAGGATATTATGTCATCTTCTTCCTCATCTCCTCTTTCTCCATCGTTCTTTCTCCAGCTGCCTGTCACTTCAATAACATAGTCTTCCCTCTCTGAATCCCTCTTCTTCTTTCATTCACTGAAATACTGAAACCCTCTTCTTCTTTCTGAATCCAGAAATCTCAAACCAAATTTGTTCATACAGACCCACTCATCACCAAATAAGTTACAAACCCACTCACCTTCTTGTTAAAAAATCTACAAGACCCAAATCTAAAAACCAAAACTCTTTTCTATACGAGGAGAATAGAGCTTTGAGGCGAGTTTGGTGTTGCGAAAAAGAACGAGGAGAGATGTTAATTTGGGGATGAATTTTGGGTTAATTTAGGTTTAATTTGAAGAATACGGGTTTGAATATTAATAACAAGGGATCCTTTTTGCATGGCTTAAATATGTTTTAGGGCCCTGCAAATATAACGTATTTTGGTTTAGCACCCTGCAAAAAAAAAATTTAGTAAAAAACCCTTGCAAAATACAGTGTTTTGATTTAGGCTCTTCTATCAGAGTTTGTTAGACAAACGTTAAAAAATGCCAACGTGTCTGCCACATGGTAAAAAGTCTTGCAAAATACTATGTTTTGATATTAGCCATTGCAAAATACTGTGTTTTGATATTAACCCTTGCAAATATTAGCCTTACTTTCTAGTTTCTTCTTCTTCCTCTGTTCTCTTCTCAAGCACCTCTATGGATGGTTACAATCATGAAAATAGGGTTCCTTTCTCACTTCTCTCTTTATTGTGTTCTTGTTTCTGATCCAGATTTCTCTACTCATTATCAATCTTGCCATTATCAATTTTCCCCCTTTTTTCAAGATTCCTCGTGAAAGATTAGGGATTTGATTAGAGATTTGATTCTGAAATTAGGATTAGAGATTTGATTCTAAAACTAGGGCTTTTCTTTCAATCTGAAACTATGCAACAAATTGGAGCTACAAGAACAACATAAATCACTACAAGAAAAATGGAAATTACAAGGAATAACTTTCTGGCGGATTTTAATCCCCGGGAAAGTTTCCGGCGGATTTTTGTATTTTTTGGGGGATTTAATCCGCCAGAAAAGTTTTGGGGGATTTTTGACGTTTTCGGCGGAAATATACCATTTGTGGCGGATTATTAAGTGGAAGGAAAAAGGTTTCAGACCAAAAAAATTTGATCCGCCGAAAACAACACTTGTTTCCGCCGAAAATGTAATTTTAAAAAACGGGGGGAATTTTGAATTTTGAATTCCGCCGAAAACGTCACTTGTTCCGCCGAAAATAGCAACACCAATTCCCAGGCAATGAATCCGCCGAAAACGACAGGATTCCGCCGAAAAGGACTCCTCGGTCCACGCGACAGAATCCGCCGAAAAGGACTTGGATTCCGCCGAAAAAGACGCCTTGAACAACGGCTCTTTTTCAACTTCCCTTACTTATATTCTGAATTTCATTCCTTCCACACCTTCACTCTAATTTGATTTCACTCTTCACTCTCCCAACACTTCTCTAAAATTTCAACACTTCTCACATTCAATCTTCACTCTTTCTCAACAATTCTCTGAATTTTTTTCTTTCAAAGTTCTTACAATTAAATTTGTTTCTTCTCCTCTATCAAAGTTTTGAAGGTATGTTTTAGTTTAAACTTTATTTGAACTTATACTTTGTTTTAACTTATAGTTTGTTACTAATTGTGGTGTTGTTTGTTTAGGATTTATTTGAGGTTGGTGATCTCTATTTCTTTCTTCAAAGGATTCCGGTTTAGCATCAAGTCAGAGTCTTCTCGCACTACTAGGTTAGTTATTAGTTGTCATTAAACGTTATTTGATATTATTTGTAAATAAAGTAGTACAAAGTAAAATTAATGTATTTATTACAAAATAGGAAATTATATGTTAATATTTTTTTTAATATTTTAAACTTTTTAAATATTTTTTTATGTTAAAAAATGGCTATGTTAATAATTTATTAATAAATAACAAATAAATACGAAATAAAATAATGATTATATTTATTAAATTTTAATTTGTGTTAATATTATTTAGAAAATATGAAATATAATAATATAGTAGTTAAAAAAATAAATTTAACGTATTTATTAATTTTTAATTTATGTTGATAATACTTTTTAGATAAATTTGTAATATATTAAATTTTCAAAACTTCATTATATAATCATTATTTTGATTAATTTGTTAAAGTTTATCATATTTTTGAAAATCATCACATTATAATTTTTTTTCTTTAAATTGTTAAAATTTACTATATATTTGAAAATCATTATATTATCAATTAAATATATGAAAGATTTATGATATGTAATTTATTTTCATTTAATTTAAATAGTTACATTTAAATAGTTTAATATGTAATTTATTGTTATATTTTCATTTAGTTTAAATAAGTATGATATGTAATTTATTGTTGATAAAATATTTAATAAAAAAAATTGATAGATTGTTAGTTAAAATGTTATTTGTTGTTAGTTAAAATGACTAATATTAATAGAATGTATGTGTCAAATGTTGTAATTTATGTGTTAAAATGTTATTTTCATTTAAGTAGTTATGATATGTAAATATTTTTATATGTATATGTGTATGTATGTATGTACGTATATGATCATATGATATTTGTATATGTGTATGCGTATGTATGTGTATGAGTATGTAAGTAAGAAAATATAAATTTTGATTTATTATTTATGAAATGAAAAGTAATACTTATTGTTTATGATAATTTTCTAGTTATTCTGTTTTATTTGGTACTTAATTAGTAACTGGTAATAGTATGGATATTTATGGTTATTTTGTATGAATATTTGTACGAATGTTTATGCAATATATATACATGTTTCTTTTTTTAATATTTAAATGTATGTATATATATATATATATATATATATATATATATATATATATATATATATATATATATATATATATATATATAGTTTTGTCATCATCATCCGGATCCTCATCTGATCGAGACGACACATACGATGTTCCTCCACCTGTCGCGGATACGGCGGGTGGGAGCCGAAAGATTATTACTCGCCTAACGCGCCGTCACAGGACGCGTCGTTGTGTTGTTCCTCTTGGCGGATATTTGCCAAAGCCAACCACGAGATGGTGCGAGTAGTAGTAGTAATCTTTGCACCTCTTCCGTGGATCATTGTTGCGGGGATGACTTACGGCCGACACATGTTGAAGATGGTCGTCGCATCGTGGTGCCTCAAGGAGATTCGTAAGTATATAATTATTTATTAATTTTTTGTTGCCTTTTATACAACTACTTTCGTGGTCCAAAATATTCAGCTTTTTTAAAAAATTTCAGGTTTATTCCTTCAAAGCCTGCAGCCACCGCAGTCATAAACGCAATTCAGCAGAATTTCTTCAAAGGTTGGAAAAATTGGACTGCTGTTAAGAAAGATAAAGAAGATGGGAAAGACTATTTTAGGGCCATGCTCAATTCTTTCCAAGTAAGTTCTATGAAATAATTAATTTTTAATTATTTTATTGAATTGTTTAATTTGTCTGTATTAACAATATTCTTCTAATTTTTTTAAATAGGAACAATGTACATGGTTACCGGAACAACAGAAAGATGTTGAGCATGCGTTCAACAAGAGATGCAGTGATAGATACTCTGAAGTACTGCGGGGTGTACGGCAAGCAAAGGCAAAACCTGCTTTTATGGGACCAGAGGCTTATGCACAACTGCTCGCGTATTGGGACACTCCTGAATTTAAAAATAAAGCAGAGAAAGCTAAGAAGAACCGCGCTTACGAAAATGCCGCGCCTCTTGCAATCACTCGGTGGATGTGTTAGTCTTGAACTCATCACCAAATAGCATGGTACGTAATTTTATAACTATTACTTTTATTCATCAATTAATTAAATTTATTAACTATGTGTTAATTAATTAAGTAGTTGTTATTAAATAATAAAATTATGTATCTAGGAGGAAGAAGCTGGGACGGGAGGTCGGTTTGCTTCGAGTTGCATCGCAACTTGTATATCTGCGAGAGGAGGATGGTTCATTTATCCACGATAGAGGCGAGGAGGATTCAGTAAAAACTACATTATGTTATTAGCTATTTATCTTTAAATACAATATATATATATATATATATATATATATATATATATATATTGTTTTTATTGTTTTTTATTAATATTTATTTATTTATCTGTTGTTTTTTTAGGATGCTTATGATCTTTGGGATGGCCGAGTGGCGTGAGTCTCAATCTATGAGCGATGGGTCGATCGATCGTGAGGAGAAGGCTAGAGTGGGTCGCTCTATGTGGGATAGAGCGGTTGGCCCACAAAAGAGTGATCGTTTGACGAGATCTCAGTAGCATGGGACCCAAGTTCTTCAAGAAAGCATTCTCGCCGAGTCGATCATATTCGGGGACGTAATACTGAGTCGTTCTTATCTTTGCTCCCAACGCAGTGGTAGATCAATTGACCCAAAGCAATTTAACCAGAGGTTGAACGCAAGCGGCGGAGCAATATGCACGACAACTGGAAGAGCAAGCTAGGATCATTGAGGAGCGCGCTGCCGAGCGCGCTAGATCATCGAGGCGCTACTGCTTGAGCAAGCTAGGAGAACTGAGGAGCGTTTTCGCGGATGATGGCTCGGATGAACCATCCTTCGAGGCCATCATCATCATCATCACATATGGCTTCCTACCACCCACGCCTTGGCCTCGGTATCCTCCGTACTCCTAAGCAGATCCACAACATACTCCCAAAATTCATTATTCTTAGCGATATCCCCAAAGCAGATATCAACCACCTCAAGATCCTTCCCAAAGATCCTCCCCAAAGACTGATCACCACTCCAAATGGCAGCAGATATCCATCCCAAAGATCTTCCCAAAGACTGATCCACCACCTCAAGAAGCGGCGTGTATATTCAACCCCAAAGAACAATCACACCCATCTCTTCAATAATAATATTGATCTAAATTATAGTGCGTTAGAGGCTTGTTTGTTCGGTGATGATCAACCAAAGACGAGGTGATCAATATTATCACGAGATGACTCAGATGAGCACGCACCTTAGTAGTTTTATATTTGATTATGTATGTTTATTATTATGGATATCGGAGTGATTTGTTGGATTTGAATTTATGGATGTTTATTATTTGGTTGATTATGAATGTTTTTTTTTTTTATTGTTGATTATGGATGTTTATTATTTGGTATTTGAGTTTTTAATTTACATATGCTATTTATATTTTTAATTTAAATTTATTAATTGTTAAAAACATTTTATTTGGTTGTATCACAATTTTAGTTTTTAATTTAAATATGTTATTTATATATTTTTTTAAAATTTATTTAATTTTAAAAACGCGTTTTTCAACTTTTTTAAAATGTTTTTAAATTTTTTTAAAAAAAAATGTATTTTTCGGCGGATTTAAGTGTAGTTTTCGGCGGATTTAAAAAAAAAAATAATTTTGGCGGAAAAATCCGCCAGAAAGTCCAAAATTCCCCCGGAATTTCCGCCGGAAATGACTTAAAATCCGCCGGAAAGTACCGGCGAATTTCCGCCGAAAATACGTTGCCACCAGCCATTTACCGGCGGAAAAATCCGCCGAAAATACCTGTATTTGCGGCGGAATTGGGTGTTTTTTGGCGGAAAAATCCGCCAAAAAATCCCATTTTTCTTGTAGTGAATAGAGTTTGTGAATAGAAAGATGGAAATGAAGGAGAAAAAGTTGAAGGCATCAATGGTGGCGCTCTATGATTACATGAGAGAAGAGGGAAGATTGAGAGAGATGGAGTTGAAAGAAAGAATAGAGTGGTTCTGGTGGTGGTGGTGTGTGGGTGAGAGAGAGAGAGAAGAGTGTGGTTGTGGTGTGGGTGAGAGAAGAGAGTGGATGTGGTGGTGGTGGTGTGGTGGTTGTGGTGTGGGTGAGAGGGAGAAAAGAGTGGTTGTGGTGGTTGTGATGTGGTGTGGGTGAGATAGAGAAGAGAGTGGTTGTGGTGGTGGTGTGGTGTGGGTGAGAGAAGAGAGTGGATGTAGTGGTGGTGGTTGTGGTGTGGGTGAGAGGGAGAAAAGAGTGGTTGTGATGGTCTGGTGTGGTGTGGGTGAGAGGGAGAAGAGAGTGGTTGTGGTGGTGATGGTGTGGTGTGGTGTGGGAGAGATAGAGAAGAGAGTGGAGAAGAAAGGGAATAATAGAAAATAATGAAAAATAAAAAATGAGTTGGCATGCCAAATAAGCATTTAAAATAAATAAAAATGAATATTAAATGACACATAGGTATCCCGTCAGCCAAGTCAGCATTTTTTGTAACATATCTCTAACAGAAGGGCCTAAATCAAAACACTGCAGTTTGCAAGGACTTTTTACTAAAAAAAAAATTTGCAGGGTACTAAACCAAAACACACTATATTTGCAGGGGTTTCAACATATTTAAACCTTTTTGCATCGAGAGGAACATGTTGCTCAAAAGAAGTCTTGATCTGTTATGTCTATGATACTTCTTTTCTTTGGTTCACTTGTTTGCCTCTAATTTTTGGCTTCTGCTTTAGTTTTTGTTTTTGCCTTTTTACAGAATTGCTTTCTAGTTTGGTGTTTGATTTGAGCATTCCCATTTGCTTTCTTTCTCAATATCCGACCCACTCTTGGTTTGATGATGTGAGGTTGGAGATTGTGATGGTGGGGTTATAAGGAGAGAGAGGGGTATGAAGACCGAGAGTGGAGATGGTGGTGGTATGTAGGCCCGTTCATGGTTCAGTTCTCAAGGAGAACCGCACCAAACTGAACCGAATTGTTCAAGCAGTTCGCCCAAACCGAACCGAACTGTCTTAACGGTTCGGCCGAACCGAACTGAATTGTCTTAATAGTTCGGTTCGGCAGTTCGAGTTCGAAGTGAACTGTTTAAATATTGAACTTTTTTTCGAACTATTAAACCCAAATTGTTAAGTCCGAACTGTCCGAACCATTATCCAAACTACCAAAAAAACGGTTCTCTATCCAAACTACCCAAAAAAACTAGGGTTTTAATTTTTGTACCCCCCACATTGGCCTCCATACCCCCATAAATCAATTTAATACCAAAATACCCCTCTAATTTTCACTTTTTCAAGAAACTATTAGGTCAATTTTTTGACTCCGGATTTATCTCTCGATGATAAAAACGTAGTCAATTTTTTGACTTCGGGTTTATCCTCAAGAGATAAATCCGTAGTCAATTTTTGACTCCAGATTTATCCTCAAGAGATAAATCCTTTATCTCTTGGTGATAAATCCATAGTCAATTTTTTAACTCCAGATTTATCCTCAAGAGATAATCCGTAGTCAATTTTTTTGACTCCGGATTTATCTCAAAGAGATGTTTCCGGAAAAAACAAAAAATAGTAACATTTTTTGTTTTTTAGTAGGGACAACATTGGAAGTTTGGGACAAAAGGGTGGTACAGGGTCCGAGGGCAAAAAACTATCCAACTATAAGAATTTACCACTTTATTAATGACACTGTTAAGATCAATTTTGGAGCATGATAATTATTAAGAAACATGATGAGTCAAGAAACATTTCTGGTAAAGATACAGGGACAGTACTAGCCAACATGATAATTTACCACTTTATTATGTGATGCTGCTGCAGTGCACATAATAATTATTAAGATTAATTTTGGAACATGAATGAACATTTTTAGAGAGGAGGAAGCTTACATTGAAACATGATGAGTCGAGAAACATTTCTGGTAAAGATACAGGGACAGTACTAATGTTTCTTCTCCCATATCTTGATTTATTAATCCACCATAACATGAAACAAGTTGTTGTACTGAATTGAATTGATGATATGAAGTGTTATTCATGTCTTGTGGCATCTCTATGGTTGGAAAACTTTGAGGAAACACCTCTTTGACAAACAATTCATCAATGTTGAAGTCAAGTCTTCGGTTTACAGCAGCTAATTTCATTGACAAGAACTGTTCGCCCGAACTATTTAAAATAACAGTTTTTTTTTTTTGATAGTTTGGATAACGCTTCGGGTAGTTCGGACTTAACAGTTCGGGTTCAATAGTTCGGAAAAAATTTCAAAATTTAAACAGTTCGGTTCGAACCCGAACTGAACTGTTTAAATTTTGGTTCTGTTCGGTTCAGTTTGGCAATTCAGTTCAGTTTTTTAGTTCAGATGAACAACCCTAGTGGTATGGGAAGGTGAGGGGAGATGGTGGTGGTATGGGAAGATGAAGACAAGAAGATGAATTGTTCCTCCACATAAGCATTTTAAATAATAAAAATGAATATTAATGACAACCAAGCTTTTAAAAAAAATTAGAAATAAAAAAAAATTACACATCAGCATTTTTTAACATTTGGGTAACAGAAGGGTGTTTTTAAAAAACTAATTATTATGTAGGGACTTATTTAAAAAAATAAATTTTGCAGGGATTTATTTGAAAAACACCTATATTTGCAGGGACGAAAAACATATTTACCATCTAAATATTACTACTTTTCTATCTAAGCAAAAGAAATTTTATTAGAACCACCTAAGGGTCATAAGGTCGTGAATTCACATGATTCCCACCATCGGGTGATATAAGGCCCATGTGTTCACATGGTTATAATATCCAAATTAAATCAAATTTACTACAACGACTCATTACACAAATAGATCAACTAAAACCAATTAATTTTGCCCCATTAAAGGGTTTCTAGTTCTAAAGTGAGAAGTGTGAGAAAGTAGGGTGGGGGCACGAGTTTGGAAGACCGTAAGTCATTCAAGGAAATAACCAAATTGCATTTAAGCTAGTAAGTGAGAGTTGGGTGTAAGTTGAAGCCCCAATAGCGAGTCGGTTGAGAAAGGTTGTAAGTCATAGGTTCACTCGCGGTTCAGTTTGGTTTGGTTCGGTTGGTGGAACAAAAATTGAGGGTCGAACCGAACTGCGTGGTTGACTGGAATTTTTTTGAATAGATCAAGTAAATATCGGTTTTTTGCAGTTTCCAGTTTGGGTTGGTTCGTTTTGCAAATTTCTATTGGGTTGGTTAGATTTTTGTTGGTATTCAAGTGTGAGTAAGAGTCCCACATTGGATGGAAAAGTGGATGTTGAGCACTATATAAGTGAGACGGCCCATAAACCCAATGCCTTAAGGTTTTGGGTTAAGATTTGCTGTCCAACTCACTAGTGTGCATGATCCCCTGAACTCCCCTCATGAATCAACTGTAGTATCAGAGCCGATAGTTGAACTGACTCCTTGTGTCGAAAGTCTTCCTGACAAGGCGTTCAAGACCAATGACGGTGCATGTAGATATGGATTTGTTTGAGGGGGAGCATACCTATAAAAAATGGATGGACTCACACTTGAGGGGGAGATTGTTGGTATTCAAGTGTGAGTAAGAATCCTGCATTGGATAGAAAAGTGATGTTGAGCATTGTATAAGTGAGGAGGATCCATAAATTCAATGCCTTAATGTTTTGGGTTAAGATATGGTGTCCAACTCACTTATGTTGTTGCTCTTGGCCTAATTGGATGATCCCTCAGGCCTCCCTCATAACCCAACATTTTTGAACACCCCTAGTTGCAGTGTTGTGGAGGGGATCGGGGCTGGGGCGCAGTGGGTTTGGGGTGGGGGGTTGCAACTTCTGATTTGTGGTGGTGGTGGAGTGGCCTACTGGATGTTTTTGTAAAGCGTAGGATGTGTGGGTTAGGGAAGGGATAAAGGATAAGGGTATTTTGGCAGGCGTTTGCTTTTCCCACACCCCCTCCTAATCAAAACACACCCCATAAGAGTGTGAAAAGACCAAAAGGCCAATCAAAACCTCTCTTTTTTCACGAAATTTCATCTGTTCGAACACGGGCCTTCGAACAGGTTCGAATGACATCATTCGTGTGTGTTAAATCTTGACTTCACACCCTCTTGTGCGTAATTTCACCTGTTCGGATGGGGCCATGCGAACAGGTTCGCATGAGGGTGTTCGAACACCCTATTTTATTACAAAAAATGGACTCTCACACCACATTCACCTTTTTACCTGTTCGGTTGACCTCAACCGAATATATTCGGTTGCCCATCCCTGAATCGGTGAAAACACACACTCTACTTAAGGGTATTTTTGGAATATTTGGAGTTAAGGGGTGTGAAAGAGTAGGAGGGGGTGTGGGAAAAGCAAAACCCTTTTGGCATTTTAATTGAATAAATGAGATTGGGGTGTGTGAAAAGGTAAAGTGGGGTGGGGGTGAATTATCCTTAATTTTTTCACGGGTTGTTTTTTTGTTACCCCCACCAAATCCCCATATATAGGGATGGCAATGGAGCGGGGCGGGTGCGGGGAGTACTCCCCGGCTCCCCGTCTCCGCCTCCCAAATTGTCCCTCGTCCCCATCCCCGTTCCCAGCCTCGGGGACATTTCCTCCCCCATCCCCATCCCCACAGATTCCCACGATCCTCGCGGGGACCCCAATAGCTAACAAAAATATAAATTAAAATATAATAAAATTAGAAAAATATATAAAAAGTAAGACTAAAATTCAAAAGTTTAACATTTTTATTAAAAAATATAAATGTTAGTCTTAGTTTTATATTTTAATATTTGGAAAGTATAAAAGTTAGAACAATTTAATATTTTGTTAATATTTTAAATTCAAAACACGTATAAAAAGACTAAAAGATTAATTACTTATAAATAATATATATCTATAATAAGTATATTTATGTAATTTATTCGGGGCGGGGGGTATGATCCCCATCCCCATCCCCACTTTGATTGCGGGGGGATTTTCTCCCCCGTCCCCATCCCCACGGGGAAAAATCTCCGCCCACGGGCCCCCATTCGGGGCAGCCCCCGTGGGGATCCCCACTTGCGGGTAGAAATTGCCACCCCTACCCATATACCCCCACCAAAATTAAAAACCCCAAAATGCCCTTTGCAATTTATTTATTTTTAAAAAGGCTCATCGTATATATGTCATTTTGGACATATATATACGATGCTCAATTTTAACACATCATATATATGTCCTTAAGAAGTATATACGATTGGCCGTGTAAGATTAAATCGTATATACCTCTTAAGGACATATATACGATGTGTTAAAATTGAGCATCGTATATATGTCCAAAATGACATATATACGATGGGTTTGAATTTTTATTTTTATTTTTGTAAAAAAAATTTGAACGATCATGATTTTACTTTCAAAGTTGTTCAAGGTGTGGATTGCACGACAAAATCAACGGTTAATAATCTTTTACCTCAACTATAAATACCCACTCCCACATCACTATTTTCACACCAAAAATTCAACTTCCATCGCTATTGTTCATTGTAATTTGGGTCTCATTGATCATCAGGGCATCACCTTAGAAGATGATGGTGTAGCTTTCAATGGGAGAGATGTTATGCAGTGTAGGTTAAAACACTGCATATCATTTGCTGCTCTTAAGCAGAAACTACTGCAGATGGTGGTTCAACCAAAGAACGACGAGCATGAGATAATTCGTATCGTTTATCGGAAACTGGAATGGACTGATGGAGGTCTTTACTGGTCTGTCGTGGATGTCAACACCGAGGATGACCTCCGACAAATGATGTCCAATCATATTATGTTTAAATGGAAGAGTTACATTCATCTCTTCGTCGAAACCAGAAGGACCGTCGCTGAGATCCTTCGTTGATTAACTCCACCAACTCAGTAGTTTCTATTGTATTTTTTTATTTGTTTATTTTGATTGTAGTTGTTTATGTTTTATCGCTTGTGTAACTTTGTTTTATCGAATCAATGAAATCGAAAATTTATGGAAACTCGTAAAATATAACAACCGAAAAAAAGTAATAATAAAGTGCCAACATCAAAGTAATATGAGTACAAATACATCAAAGTACAAATACAAAATCTCTAACGTCCTCGTCCCCGTCGTCTAAGTGTCTGTGGAATGTCATCCGGATGTGCCATCCCCACTAGCCTATAGAGTGTCTAATACGCCCGACTGCCACTAGGGATCTCGCCATCACGAATCCCCTCTCGACAAGCGGTCACAACTCCCTCATCCACTCAGGATCGTCGTAGCGTAGCTCTAGGGAGGGTGTCCAGACTACTGGTGATGGTGGTGCCGATAATAGTCTGGGGATAGATGCATGGACGTACCACTCTAAGTACCTAGGTACAGTCTCATCCGGCCGCTGAGCAAACCGAGTAGTGCGCAGGATGTCATCCACAGATGCCATGAAGTGGGTGATATGAAAGACGCAATCGCATGACTCGGAGAAGACCTCTCGGCAGGTCACACGCGGAATACCTTGACGGTACCCAAACTGTCGCAGGCACCTATCAGGCATGTAAGGAACTCTGAAATCAGCCCAGTTGATGAAGCCCCTGTATAGGGAGATCTGATCAAAGGGTCTAACATCCCTGTGCTCCTCAAATGGTTGCCAGCAGACATCCTCTGGTCTCATCTAATCAATCATCTTCCTGTAGTGGCTGAGCACCTGCACCTCATGCATAGCCTCCAAGAACCTCTGGACTCATATCAGCCAGGTAGATCAGTCACTTACCCTCCGCCCTGTCTCCAGTCTTCGTAGTGAAGATATCAGTAGGTCGAGCGCGAAAGGAGATAAGCCCTCACAAAGAATCGTCATGTCACCACCCTCCTCCAGTTACGCTCATAAATCTGCAGCAGCCAAACAGAAGCTGTAACTGACCTCCTTTAGTGTTGTGAGCAGCCTCATTCCGTGGAACACTAAGATAGGTCTCTGCAAGCTGCGTGGCATACTCCGAGCTGACAGTGATGGTGGGAGGTGTGGCATAGTTCCCCTGGATGGGAAGATGCAGCAAGCAGGAGACGTCATCTAGAGTGATTGTCATTTCACCAAATGGTAAGTGAAATGACGAAGTATTTGCGTGCCATCTCTCGATAAAAGCCGACAACAACTCATGGTCTAGTGTGGCGTGGTCAGTGAAGAGAAGTGGGGCCCGATCGAGTCCCCGACCACCGTGGTACGTTTGAAGTAGAGTGCTGCATCAGAGTTGCGATGCGGTATGGACTTTGTTGCCATGAGCCCATACTTTGACAACACGCTGATAATCCTGAATTAAAAATAAATGATGTAATCAAAAAGTGCAGACTATGTGCGTTAAAAAATTTATTTAACCAAAAAAATACAACTTACCGGGTCATCGAGTACAGATCTAGAGACATGATCGCCGCACAGTCAAAGTGAAGAGAGAGGGATGAGGCTCCTCCTGATGCCCCTGAGGCTGCTCCTCCTGATGCCCCTGATCCTGCTGAGGCTCCTCCTCCTGATGCTCAGACATAGACTCATCTGATAACGACGAATCAGTCTGATACCCCTCATGCCCCTAAGGCTGCTCCTGCTGATACTCGGGAGGCGGGGGATGGTATTGAAGAGGCTGTGGCTGGTACTGAGGAGCTTGGGGATGGTGGTACTGAGGAGCCTGGGGATGGTGGTACTGAGGAGCCTGGGGATGGTGGTACTGAGGAGCTGACTCTGCTGTAAGAAATCTCCGTGATAGAAATCTCCAGCGTCCTAATACTGAGCTGGGTGATGATGGTGCTCAGCTGGCTTCACATCATACCGGGGTGGCTGGGGTTCTTTGATACTCGGTTAGGTCACTGTCTCTCCCCCAGAAGCATGGAGTGATTATGCCTCCGAGTCCTCGTGACGGAGCGATGAGATGACTCCTCTCTCTCGAAAGGAGATACCTCGCATCTCCTCTGCGATGCCTACCGGACACTGCAAGCAAATAAATAAATAAAACAATCAGGAAAAAAATGTGCATCGTATATACATCAAAAGTAGGGTATATACGATGCTTACTATTTAGGGGTCGTATATATATTGTGCTGGACGTAAATGCGAGTGGCTGATTTCTGGTCTAATCATATATACGCCTGAGTTACGTATATACGATGGGTAAATAAGCAAGCGTCGTATATAGGTGGATGAAGATGTATATACGAGTGGCACTAAAATGAGGTGCTCGTATATACGTTTCAGATATGTATATGAGAGTGAAAGGTGGTCAATCGTAGATATGACCACTAATGTGAAGAAATTGGGATTTTGTAAAAACACAGGGGTATTTTGGTCTTTTCACAGGGTGTGTGGGGGTATGGGGGGAAAAGGTGGGGTACAAAAAAAAAACCCTTTTTTCACTTGTTGTCTTCAGTTTGAGCCTTTAACTCATGTTATGTGATGTTTATCTCCACACATATGGTCATTGGAATGCTCACCCGTCTTGGATCTAAGAGGGGAGTATGATAGAAAAAGGAACAATATAAGTTTTTTTTTGTCAAGGAACAATATAAGCTTAATGTCATTGCTATAGAAGCCTTTGGGTAACCACATTTT
The DNA here is from genome assembly GCA_020916435.1 of Oxytropis ochrocephala. NCBI lineage: Eukaryota > Viridiplantae > Streptophyta > Magnoliopsida > Fabales > Fabaceae > Oxytropis > Oxytropis ochrocephala. The sequence goes on along the minus strand of CM037088.1, from coordinate 98,017,317 downwards.
GTGTGTATGTAAGTTTGATGACTTGAATAGTCAATACTTTCCAAGGTAAAGATAATTACCACACCAATGTCTCCAACTTAATGCATTTTGAAATATGTTTAGTGAACTCCCAATCATGGGAATTGCTTTTCTCCAATGACATTATTTATACGTGGAATCCAACCATTGGTTAAAGGGAAAAGGAGTATCCTAAGTAGCTCAATTGATAATCTAAAAGATATCGATTGAGTGCACCAAAAGCGTGCAAGTAGGAGGTCCCCAATTCATACCCGGATAACTACATTCTCCCCTCCCCCACTAACATTACCTATAAAAAAAAAGAACGAGTATTAAATGATTTATATTTAACACTTGAGACTCTCAAGTAAAAATTTTAATAGAGAGAATTCCCTCCCCAATCAATATGTATTTTAGCCATTCTGAAAGTTATCTTATAGAAGAAGTTACAAATAGTTCAAAAATTAACGTTAAGAAAGTTTACTATCAGTTAATTATCTACAAATGATAAATATAAACCAATTTTGAGAAGAAACAGGGTACTAACTTGGGAGATGTATTAGCAATACGAAAGATACATTTTTCAATCCACAGCTAGATAGATAGGTTAATGAGAGCGCTTCACTTAAAAGGTTTTTTATGTTTTCAGTAGTTAGTAGTGGGGGACTTGATGTCCATAAAACCTAGCACAACTAGTAACGACAACAATGTTAGGCTGGACATTTGCCGTGATTACTCAAACTTAAACCCAAACCCCAACGCAAATCCAAAATCTTCACTTCGCATGTGTGAGTTTATTGGTGAGGTTTGTCACTCCACCTGCATACTAAACGAAAGTGGGGGACTTGATTTATTGTTTATCATTTAAGCTGTCAATCTAACCGAATTCTTCATCATATATCTAAACATTTTGCTAGTTTGACGATATATAAATGAAACTTACAAAAGTTTCAGACCACAAGATTTTCTTGGCCAAAACCATATCAATGATAAAATATCAGTTCAAACTAAACCATCCAGCTAAATGCAGTTTCAAATGCAATTTTGTCCTACAAATTAATCAGAAGTCTGCATAAGCATGTGTACATAAGATTCATGGGCATACAATACATGCAATGCCCAGAAAAAAAATGAAAAAAGCTACAAGAAAGCAGTAGTCTCAAACCATGTATCGGTACTTATCCATACCATGTATCGGTACTTATCCATACAATATCTTTCGTGGCACAGCAGATATTAACACCTGACGACCACGTTGAAGAAATGAACATGAATGCGATTAGTAAAAGAGTTCCAAATCACACATTAATTTTCTTAACGAAGAACCTGAGATACAGCAGACATGTATCATGCACAAGAATCAACCTCCCATACCTGACTTGATTTAGAAGTTCCAGCACTCATATGTTTATAGTCAGCGGCTAAATCATCTCCGAGAAATGTCGATGTAGCACCAGTCATGATGGCGTTGTTCTTGCCATGCCCAGAATGTGGCTCATGCCAATCTGAAGCAAGTAAAAAGTCAGGCCGGGTGTTCAACAGAGATATGGCTTGATTTTCACCGTCAGGAGTCCAAACCTGATCAATACGCTCTTGTTTCACAATGTTACCTACACATGAATTAAATGAATTAGGGGTAAATTCTTAGACATGCATTTTCAAAAATTCTTAGACATGCTTTTTCAGTGTTACCTACACATGAATTAAAGAATTAACGATGAGTCAGTAGCATTTTATGGTCCATCAAGTTCACGAAGACTTATTTGCCTTAAAAAGAGTGTCATGAAGCCTATTTTGATAGAATGTTTCAACTATCATGAAATTTGGCATATAATAAAACAAACTATTCAATAGAACAGGAGATCTCCAAGATAATTAACTAGTTTCAGATTGTGGTAAAGGTGTATGCAAACATGTGTATGAATGAGTGTGTGAATATTTTCAAAGATCATCCTTCATACCACATACTGAAAGGTACTAACCATCAAAGGCCTGAACAGGTAGCTGTTCTTCGAATGTATATCTGTTGGCATCAATTGCAGGGTATTCATTCAACATTGAAGATGCACCAAATGGAGATACAGGGTCAGCACAGTCTTCCCATTCTGTCTCGTACCTGTTTAAAACAGAGCTGTCTGCTCTGTCACCATGAGTGGCAGAAGACGAATTTGAACTCTTGTCATAATATTGGTTCTTTGAACTGCTCAGGGTCTTTGCTTGAGGAAGTAAAGCATCTAGCAGGCCACTATTCTGTGGCGAAGAACAATCTGACTCCAGTGTACTAATTGGTGTAGGACACTGAATGAAATCATCAACTGATTCAAGCAAAGGAGGTGGGGGAGATGTACCCCAGCTACTTAAATCAATTTCTGGAGGATATTGGAGTGAAGGGAGCTCCAACTTCACAGCCACGGAAGTTGGCTCAGAAGTAGAGGAATTGCCATTTGAAAGTGAATGGCTGTAACACATTGAGCTGTGCGAGGAGGGACCAGGATCAATTGGTGATTGCATACGAAGAGCTTGTGCAATCTTATCAAAAGTATTGTCCTGAATATGATCAACTGGATAAAAACCATTTCTGTTCATACCACTGGAATCGAGAAATGCCATATTTGACTCTCGAAGACGCTTATGGTTAGATGGTGTTGATGGCAAAAAACTACAATACGGAAAAGAATCAAAACCATTCAGCATACTGCCATAGGCAGAAAAATCATAAAGATCAGGCGCATAAGGTAAGATTCCCTGGTTATCCATCAGACTGTCAAATATTGCATCATTTATCTCATAACTCTGTTTCAGCAAGAAATCAGGATGCAGTTTATTGGCACAGTTAATTCCACTGGTGCTATGGCCATGCTGAGTCTCTTCTGATGCTTGCAAACACACTTCAGGAGGATAAAGAGGCAAGTTAGCCCGTTGACGCCTCTTGATCCGGGTGTTCCAGTAATTCTTTATCTCATTATCAGTACGTCCAGGCAACTAAAAGCCAGAGAAATTAACCATTACAATGGATAAAGAAAATAAGCACACAATAGTAGAAAAATATAAAAATAATAGAAAATACTGATTGCTACAATTACAAATGTTGTGTGGAACGCATGATGGCCATTCCTGAAATGTTTTAATTCAAAGGTACCACAACATTTAATTCTATATTATGGTAGGTTGCCTGAATAATTTAAACTCTCAAAATTATAAGAATTAAAAAAATATCAAGGAGTTTCCGTATAATTAAGTCCATTCAAGAAAGAATGACATGGTTCAGGAGGTAAGTAAGTTAAGCCTTGCCCCAACTTGTTCCATCGCGGGGATCGAACTGGGGTACTAGCCATCTTTAGATGGAGTGCGTTAACCACTAACACCCAAGCTTGGGGTTAAATTTCCACCATATATGGCAAAATTTACACACCTATCAACTTAATATACTTTATAAAAGATCAAATTTTTGTTTACCTTACCTATTATCACAAACTAATATCAGTAATTCTTTTCCTAGGTCAAGCAGCACAAGGTCATAAAATCCAATGTAATGTGACAAGTGCAGCCTTGTAACTTTTAGGCATGAACAGTTAGTTATCATAACATATTCTAATATCTACTGTGTAAAATCACGACTGACCCTAATAAATCATCTTTAACAATGTCCAAACCAAAAGATAGAATTACAAATCATTTTCAAACACAGAAAATTGAATTTTGCAAATCCGTTTATTGCATAATAAATGTTGACAGACAAAATATAGCAGAATTAAATACACTATGACATAATGAGTGACGTTATGTTTAGGAATTAACAAAATACAAGTGAACTATATTCTACCACATTAGTTAGTGTGGATCTTTACATCAGCTTATCAGCTTATACACAGATTTTTCAATCAACTGTTTCCTCATTTAGTACACAAATCTACCTCGTTTGCCCCATATTTTTTGGGAGATGTTAAAAATAAATTATTAGACGGAAGTTTCTTGCTACACCATACAAGTTAGACATAACAACAATAAACATCATCACTAATGGCAACCAGAATTTAAAGATTTCAAGAAAACTTAAACTTAAAAAATAAAAGAAACAAACAAAAAGATATTATAATAAATATGTAAGGAGAAGACAAAAAATACACGATATGCTTACATGTGCTGCCATGCGTGCCCATTTGTTTCCCATTTTTGCATGAAGCTCAGCAATCAACCGCTCCTCTTCTGCAGTAAATGCCCCTTTCTTTAAATTTGGCCTTAGGTGATTAGCCCAGCGTAGTCGACAACTTTTTCCACAACGTAACAGGCTTGTGTACTTCTGAACAGCATTCCAATTTCCCTCTCCATGGTTCTTGACATAATCAATCAAAATATCATCTTCAGCAGATGTCCATGGACCTTTCTTCAGAACAACACCACAGGGACTTCCATCAGAATCCTCATCATTCAACTTAGACCCAGTCCGATCATTGGAGAGTACCTCATCCTCAACCTCCTTTTTCATCCGTTTCATCATATACTATATGGTTTCTAACAAAAAGAAAATACCACAAACAAAAGTTTTAAAATATAACAAAAAAACACGAATAAAATCAACAAATGTTTTAAATTTGATATTGCATTTACAAATTCCATATTACTCCTTTATTTTCAGAGATTTCATTTTCATGGGGGAGGAGTTGCAAAGCACATCAAGATGGAATGATATTATATGATGAACTAAATGACAACGCCTCAAAAACTAAAACAGAATAAACACAGAACGTAAATGCAAAAAAATAAAAATAGCAAGCACCATACTAGCCAAGCAGCTTCATCTTCTTATAAATATCAAAGTAAATAGGTAAGCATAAAATTCAATAGCAGAAATTTCTACTTGAGCAGATTTTAACTGAGTAATCCATGATCTCCTTTGAACCAGGAAAGCACATACTTCCCAACCCCAAAACAGAAACAGAGCATAATATACCACTACTACAGTATCAAACCAATCATGCTTACCCAATTTAGAATTCAAATATATAAAGAAAGTGTTATAGATAATTATTTTAATTGAAAAAGCATATCAACCTTAAATAACACGCGGATCATGCATTTATTATGATATTAATAACCTGAGGAAAGAGAAATCTGCAGTGTGTACTAATTTTGAGAAATAAAATAACAACACTGATAATTAATTATTATTAAACGCCTGTACATCCATGTCAATAGATCCAAAATTTTCCATCAAAACAAATTAGAGCGCAGCTTCAAAACAACGAGAAACAAACAATGAAAACTAGAAAACGATACCTGAATTAAACGTCACGCTAGAATCCAAAACCAACTCGTTTTTCGCGAAGCTAGTAGTCTGAAGGAACACGAATCGAAACGTGAGCTTACGAAACTGAAGATTACAGTGAGAATCTTGTTCCTGAAATTCAATAAGAAAGAATAAAGAGAAAATTAAAATTCGCAAGATCATAAATCAGTATCAAAAGAAACTAGTTCAGAAAAATTGAACACACAAGAAAAAATCGCTTTCTACACAATCAACCCTAATTTAGAAACTGTGTAGTCATCAGAAAAGGAACGAATCTGAAGGAATAAGAAATTGAAATAGGAAAATTCAAGTTCAATTGGAATAAGAAAGAGAATTACGAACCGTAAAGGATCGGAAAGAAGAGAGAGCGAAACATTGAAGAAAAGTTCACACAGCAACAACACTGAGAGAGAGAGAGGGTTTCGATTTATTTATTGTGTAGAAAGAAAGAAAGGGAAAATGAAATGATGGGAAGTGAAGAGAGGAAGTAGGAGAGAGAAATGTAGGGTTGGGATGGAAATAGGAGTAGTACCAACACACCCAACCTTTCACTTCAATGTTTCAATCAATCTTGTGTGTGTACTCTCAATTCACACTCCAAACTCGTGTTATTAATATTACTATTAATTAATTAGGAGTACTACTACTAGTACCATTGTACTTATACTATTATTTTAATAATTAATGTTTTTCTGACAAGTTCTTTTATTAATGTCATTATTATTACATTTCTATTTATTTATATTTATGTACTACTCCTTTTGTTCTTTATTACTTATCGTTTTTGAGAAAAAAATTTGTTTTTATTTACTTGTTATTTTTAAATTTCTATGCACCATTTATTATCATTTTGTCAATAATGTCCTTAAATATTTATTGTAGAGAGAAAAATAAATGAAATAAGATAATAGATTATTAATGGTATTATAGGTAAAAAAGAATTAATTGTATCAAAAGTAACAAAATTTATTAGTCTTATTTGTATGTGAAAAAGCGACAAGTAAATAATAACAGAGGGAGTATTTGATTTGATAGTATAATACTCATCTAGATCTATTTATAAGGAAAAAATACAGTTTTTAGGTTTATTGAGTGATTGACGTATTTGGTTGATATTATAAATCAGATAAGCCAGTTTTTTAATAAACTTAAAATTATACTTTTTGGTTATAAATAAGTCTAAATGGAGTATATATGTTTTTCTTAAAATTTCATTGATAATCTACTATTGGTTATATTGATAATTTTAGCGATATGAAAATGTCGGCTCTCAAATTCGCAAGAGTGTTTCTCTTTGATAATACATGTGATTTTTTTAGTTATATGTTTTATTTATAATTTTGTCTAAATTGACAAAAAAAAAGTAACTTTTACTATCACATAAAATAAAAGTTATACTATGACTTAGCATTGTACTCCACTCAACATTGTACAATTTTAATTTTGTCTTGATCTAATTGATGTGCATTAAATACATCTAAAAGGTTTTGTCCTTATTAAGCTCAAGATTATTAATGATTGGAATAACTCTTGGGAGTTAACATATGGGAATTGATTGTCCATTTAAATTCATTTATTTGAACTTATGTATTACTCCGTTACAAAATATAAGTAAAAATTGGTCAATAAAAATTAATGTATTTGGTCAAAATTTTAGATCAAATACATTAACTTTTGTTGACCAGTTTTTGCTTATACTCCATTTGTTACACAATATAAGCAAAAATGAGTCAACAAAAATTAATGTATCTTGTCCAAATTTGAGACTAGATACATCAATTTTTGTTGACAAACTTTTACTTATATTCTGTAACAGAGAGAGTATTCTGCAACAGAGGGAGTACTAAAATAAAGATCTCACTCTTTTTCGCAATGTAAATCGGTTATATAAATTATTTGTAAGTATTTGATACAACTTTTTTATCGCATTTTTTTACTATGTTATGGTACTTTTTACAATGTTTGAGTTTATAGTGTTTTCTATTAAACTTTTTGTTCAAAAGAAATAAAAGTTATACTACATCTAAAAGGTTTTTTCTTTATTTAAATCATCATTATTAATGGTTTGAATAACTCTTGTGAGTTAACATAAGGAAATTAATTTCCCTTTTGAATCCATTTATTTGAGTTGATCTAGTGACATAGTAACTTTTAGTTCTATTTGGTAATGTCAATTTGTTAATAAATCCATTTCTTTGGAATTAATTACTCTTATAGTCATAATTTTTTGACCAAATAAAAACAAATTAATAATTAATAAATAAATAAATAAATGACATATATTTTAAATCATATATTAACACATTAATTAATCCTTAATATACGATAGTCCTATAGTGGAATTGGCTTGGAGCACTTAGCAAGGTTGCGAGCTCAAAATTTGTGATGAAGATCGGGAAAGAGTCTGATTGGTTTAGTAACTATAACTAAGGAAATTCCTTAATATCATAAGTCGTTGCCGGAAAATAGTACTCACCATTATTGGGTGTATTAGCGCTTTATATTTTTATGTCAAAAAATATATTATTGGGTGATATTATTAAACAATATCTTAAGGTCTTGTTTTCTTATTAATAAAATTTTAAGGTGAGTGGATGATGCCTCGGTCCAAGGCAGGAAAGGAAAGACCTTCAGGCCCAAGAGGACTAGTGGGGATTTATTGACATTTAGTTGTAGATTCAGGGTCGGCTACTAGGGCTAGCAAGTTGTGCTACTGCAAATGCCTCAGTCCAATACCATATTTAGGGTCCAAAAAAAATTAGTAAAATTTGGCCGTTCGTAGTTTTAAAAAGTTGAGTTTTTAATGACTCATTTGATAAAAGTATAACTTGAAACCCAATTTTTAAGATTTGAACAGAGCTTCAAAATTATTTGTTTTTCCCATATCAATTATAGATTTTAAAAAAAAAAATTACCGTAGCTATAAAAAAATCAAACTTAGGTCAGGTTGTTTGGGTCAAGTCGATTGTGAGGAACATTTTTTTTGAACCAAACCATCATGAGGAACTTGATAAACATGAGGTGTATCTTTTGAATAGTTTTTTGTGTTATTGCATATTTTTAGTGATGAACATGAGGAATTTGACTTAATCAACTTCACCTAAATTTTATCCTAAAAAAAGTTATAAAATGGAGTTGGAGTTGAAGGCAATAGTTGAAAGTTCATGTTAAAGTGACAAAAGGAAAAGAAATATAATAATATTTTTTTGGTACTTTTTCCTTAACTTATGCTCTTGAAATGCGCATTCTTTGAGAAAGAGACGGCTAGGGGGATACTATATTTTAATTTTAATTAGAAACATGACAAAAACATCGCCTTAATAATAAGGTCTAAAAAGTATGAAAGTGATTGAGTTATTAGGGACGAAAAATGAAGAGAAAATGGTGGCTTGATGTTTGGATATTTTAGGATAATGAGTGTAAATGGAAAAAGACATGTTAAGAACCTAATAATAGAATAAATGAGCATATTATAAGATCCGTGGCAGAGAAGAAATGTAGGAATAAAAGGAACATAATTAGAATAATAATAATAAAAAGGATAATGATATTAAAGGGGTTGGAAAGTATATATGGTCAGTGTGGGGACCACAGGATGGCAGGCACATGCAAATTGCACATGTACTTGTTGTTTGTTTTGTGTTGTGTTGCGCCATGGCCTGAGCTTCAACTTAACACGCCGTTGTGTTCTTATTGTGTGAGGAGTAAAGTATCATGACCGGTCGCCGAGAATATTCTCTTCTCTTCAAATTAAATGGAGAAAAAATAAAAGGAATCTTTGAATTTTAAGATGTGCATGTTTTTTACTCAAAAAACTAAAAACACATAAATAGTAGAGAAGTATTATGAATATTTGGTGGATGTCTATCACCTTAGTCCTTTCATAATCTTTAAGATGCTCTATCACTCCTGTTAGTAAGAGTCACTACTCTTTCTTATTGTCTTAACTTACAATGTGTTCCCAACCAGGCCGATCGGTATATTCAAGGGTTCGGCCTCGTCTCTACCCAGGATATTGGAGATAAACCCACTATAAGACTCACCGTTCGGCCAACACCCTTCCTCACATAATCGCTCGGATAGTTAGTCATATAATGGCAGTCAAGGCATTCAATAGGATCCCGGATTTCCAAAGAAGAACCCCCAACACTGAAGCGATGGTCACCACTAGGAATGGAGGAACCGGCAGTGGTATCCACAGCTACCCCAATGATAATGGCCGCCCTGATAATGTTGATCCCAGGTGGAGGAGTTAATGGCAGTGGAGTGACTCCTTCAAACCCATAATCCAGATCAACAACAGTGAAACGAAGAGCAACTGCTTCGTTCCCAGGCCCTAAAAGCAAGAGAAAGGCGACTACAGTAGCAGCTAAAAGACATAAGGAGGTTCACCCAGGTATTGGAAGCCACTAGGACCCTGTTGCGAGCATTTCAGCCGTTCACAACGAAGATCCAGGAGTGGAAATACCACCCAGATTCGAGAGCCAGTCATTGGAAGCTACAACGGCACTGGGGACCCCCAAGGCCATGTAGATGCTTTCAAAACTCAAATGTTCATCAACGATGGTAATGATGCCATCAGCTGCAAAATTAATGTATGTAGGGACACTGGCAGAAGTGTTTCATAGATTTGAGATCATTTCAAGACTTCAACGGGGTTCGGCCCCACACTGACGACTCGATCGTGATCTGGGTCACCACTAGTGGTTTCAAGATCGTGAGGGTCCTTGTAGATCATGGAGGCAGCTCGACAAATGTGATATATGGAAAGCGCTTTGAGGAGCTGCAACTCCCGACCAATATGCTGAAGGACTACCCCAGCACCTTGGTGGGGTTCTCTAGAGAACAAGTGGCGGTCCGTGGCTACTTAAACCCCTGCACCATGTTTGGAGAAAAGGATAGTTCCAAGACCCTGTTGTTGCAATATATGGTGATCAACGCTCTGTCTTCCTATAACATCACCATATGGAGGTCATCCCTCAACGCCCTACTAGCAGCGGTCTCATACCCACACTTGTATATCATATTCCTCGTTGAATGGTAAGATTGGAACAGTTAAGGGAGACCAGGCCTTAGCAAATAAAGTGCTCTGCTGAAAGCGTGAAGGTGAAGATGGTCTAGAGAGCTAACACCACCAGCGGCAAGAGCATGGACCTTAAAAGCAAGACGAGGGAAGCAACCATGTTCGCCGCCAACCAGCAAAAGGAGGAAGGAGAGAAGAAGGAAATATTGGCCGACGAACATAGGAACTCGAAGATGGTCGAGTGAAGAAAGGGTCGAGCCGAGAAAAGCACCAACCCGACCCTCCAAAAAAAACAAAAGAAAAACAAAGTAATGCACTTTGTAAACGACCATATAGCCCCTAATTGTATCCAATTCAAATGAAATCAATAAAGAGGATCGACAAATTTCTATACTCATCTTGTGAAATTTTATTCAAGTTAGAGTTTAGTTTCATTCAATTTGGTCGCATATTGCATGAGTTATTGAAGAAACAAGAAATCGAAGAAATCTTAGTGTGTTTTGAAGACATTCATAGTGTTCATTACTTTTCTGTATTTTTGTTTAAAAGGACCAAATATTTGAAACATATAGATAAATGACCAAAGTGAGAAAAAATAAAGATAAAGGACAAAACTGACACACAAAAATGAATGATGAAGGACCAAAATGAGAAAAAAAATGACCAAAAATGAAACTTTGTTCAAAGATAAAGGAGCAAAAGTGCTATATATGTAGCCTTTTATATTATTAATTGACAACTATTAAACTTTAGGATCAAAAGTATCAGTTGAATTTCTTCTACTTTTCCCTGTCCCATTTTAAACTTTTCTCTTTTCTTTTGAATTTATTCTCTCCACGCTTTCAAACTTTTAACTTATCTTCTATCTATTTTTCTTTTGAGTACCGGAAAAAGTATAAGTTATTGGCGTATACATGTATACTAGCACCATATCTCGTGCGATGCATGGGATTGGCTAAATTCTTTCGTGTAAATAAGTAATAAAGTTTTTACGTATTTATTAATCAACCTTCTTATAAACATTCATGCTCGCTTTCTTTTTTAACTGTTTAGAGCTTGTCCACTGCGGGATTCGAACTCGGAAGCATCGAGTCGACCCTGTATCCAATGGTAGCTTGTACTAGTGGACCAAGAATATTTGTAAAATATATAGTCAAATAACTGTGAATAAAAATTAAATTATAACTATAAATTAAATAAGAATATTATAAAATTAAAAAAAATATTAACAAAGACAAAATTAAACATCCATAGATAATAGGAAGAAAATGTCTAAAAAATTTAATAACATAATTCATATTTATCAAATGTAAATATGTTGCGTCAAAAAAAATGTAAATATAAAACTTAACCCATAATTAGAAAGAAAAGAATACAACACAGTTAGAAAGTGAAATATGTGTGTACCATGTAGGGCTGAATGAAAATCACAAATAAAATAGAAGCAGCTATACAGAGTTGAAAAAGATGATGAGGTTGTACTGTAAAGGTGGTTGAAGTTCCTACGTGAGTAAATGCTGCAACGCGGTATACAAATATAGAAAATTGAAAGAATATTAACAATGACGTTAAAATTAAACATTCATAGATAATAAGAAGAAAAAGCCTAAATAATTTTAATAATATATTCCATATTTATCAAATGTAAATATTAAAACTTAACCCATAATTAGAAAGAAAATAATACAACACAATTAGAAAGTGAAACACGTGGATATCATGTAGGGTTGGATGAAAATCGCTAATAAAATAGTGGTAAACTATACAAAGTTGAAAAAAAATTATGGGAGTTTTATTGTAAATGTGGTTGAAGTTACCACTAATAAAATAAAAGCATCTACACAAAGTTCAAAGAAAATGTTGGGGAGTTCTATTGTAAATGAGGACGGAGTTCCCACAAAAAAAGTTAAATTATAACTATAAATTAAATAACAATATTATCAAATTAAAAATAAACTTTAACAAAGACATTGGAATTGAACATTCACAGATATTAAAAAAAGTATAATTTTTTTAATAAGATTATCTTCATTAATTAAGTGGAAATATAAAAACTCAACTCATAATTAAAGAGAAAAGAAGACAACACAATTAAAAGAAAATGTTGGGAAGTTTTATTGTAAATGAGGCCGAAGCTTCGACTAAAAAAGTTAAATTATAAATATAAATTAAATAACAATATTATAAAAATAAAAATAAACTTTAAGACAGACATTGGAATTGAACATCCACGGATAATAAGAAGAAAAAGTCGGAAATTTTTTTGCCCATGAAATATAAAAACTTACATGTCCAAATAGGTTAAAGTTGGAAGAAAAAGAACTTTAACAAAGACATTGGAATTGAACATGTAAATTTTAACACATACATTGGAATTGAACATCCACAGATAATAAGAAGAAAAAGAAGACAACACAATATCATGGAACTTACATGGAGAAAAAGAACTTTAACGCAGACATTGGAATTGAACATCCACGGATAATAAGAAGAAAAAGAAGACAACACAATATCATGTCGAGTTGGATTTGAAACTAATCACCAATTTAAATATGCTTCTAATACTCGTTTGTGCGAAATTATAAAAATAAAGAAGAAAACACCAATTTGAACATGTAACATTTTTTTTGGATTCTAAAATACTCCGAAGCACAATGTCTAGCATCACACTTTATATATTTTGTCATAAAATTTATTTTGTTTTTCATCAAACAGGTTGTTGAGGAGCGAACTTTGCATGTTTCAATATCTAAAAAAATTTCGGGACGCTAAAGTACCCCAAAATACAATGTCAATATCACACTCTACAATTTTTCTCACAAACTTATATTATTTTCTACCAAACCAGCTACTTACAAAAAAAACTTATTGTATTAATTGAAGAGTTAACTTTTTTCTGAAACCTAAAGTACCTCAAAATATACTACTTAAAATTTCACTTTACAAATTTTATTACAAAATAATTTTTTTTTCACCGTCTAGTACACCAAAGCACACTGTTTCACATCTCACTTAACGTATTTTGTTATGAAATAATTTTTTTTCATCGAATCAGTTATTCAAAAAAATGGTATATTTAAACATCTAAAATTTTTCGAAACTGGAAAGTACCTTAAAATATAAAAGAAGAAAAAAAACTGATAAAAAAAGAAAAAAGATAAAAAATTAAAATAATATAAAAGAAGGAAAAACAAAAAAAGTGAAGGAAAAAACAAAAACAAAAACCAAAAAAAATGGGAAGTTGGCGGCAAAGTGATAAGCCGCTTAATTGTAGTCGTTGGGGAAATGGTAATGTGTACTGTCATAATTGTCGCAACTCAACAGAAACCATCCTTCATGTCTTGCGCGACTGTCCTCTAGCAAGCTCTTTATGGAACTCCTTCATTCCAACAGATCTCAGGGCTGAATTTTACGGAGCCGAGTTGCGTGACTGGCTGCATGGGAATTTATTTAATGGCACAAAGCTTGAATCAGTACTTGAGTGGTGTGATGTTTGGGCTACAGCTTGTTATAACCTTTGGTATTGGCGCAATAAGCAAATTCATGATGATGCGTACACCCGTCCTCTCTGTCCATCTCGGTCTGTTACTCAGCAAGCAATGGATTATGAGTTGAGCAGATGCCATCTCCCTGCTCTTTACCGTGCCACACAGCAGGTTTTTGTTAGCTGAAAACCCCCTGGGGATGGTTTGGTTGCAGTCAATACCGATGGGGCTTTTAAGGCCGATATGGGAGTGGCTGGATGTGGAGCAGTGGTTCGTGATTCTAGTGGAAATTGGATAGCAGGTATGACGAGGAGATTGCATGTGTCTTCGGCCTACATGGCTGAATTATGGGGAGCGATGGATGGCATTAATCTCGCAGCTAGGAAAGGATACGACTCTATTGAGCTTCAAATGGATTCAATTGCTATTGTTAATTGCCTCAATGGGTCTGGAATTGGAAGCATTCCTGGGCGCCAACTCGTAAGGAGAATTAGGCAATTATTAGCCACCTTCACTACTGTTCGCATTCTACATATCTATCGTGAAGCTAACCGAGTAGCAGATGAGCTTGCCAACTTGGGATGCAGAAACACTGATAGCCTAGTCTTATTTGATTCACCACCCTCTAGAGTAAAACCTCTTGTAGATGCTGATGTCATTGGAGTTTCTACTCCGCGTGTGATCTTCGTGTAATCTCTTTTGGGCTTTATGCCCCTTTCAATCTCAAAAAAAAAAAAAAAAGATATTGCTTATATATATATATATATATATATATATATATATAGAGCTAAATTACATTAGTGGTATTTAAGTTATTTAATTGTAATAAGTTGGTCCTTTAAGTTTTTTCCGTACCACTTAAGTCCTTTAAGCACTGGCAGATCTATATATATTTGAAGGGGTTCAAGTGAACCCCCTCAAATAATAAAATTAGTACCGATACCTTAGGGAAAAATATTTTTGCATCCTCTAAAAAATATGTTTTGCATCCAAGTTCTTAGTTTTGCACTAAATTTTCTAATTTTGCACCACTCTAATGCACCACACTCACACAATCACTCACACTTTTATATTTTATTTTAAAAAAGTTTATGTCTCTCTATCCATTCTTGTTCTTATTATCCTAATTTTGAATTTGTTAGTACTATTTAGCTTGTATTTATGTTAGTGCTATTTAATTTGATTTTTTTACCAACAACAGCTGATCTGAGTGGTAACTTGGATCCCATCCAATGTTTCAGGTTCAAATTTTGGGTTTGGCAAAAACTCAGTTGGAAGGGGAGCACCAATATTGATTTTTTTAGTGTTATTTAATTTGTATTTAAGAACTAACTTGTGCTATTTAATTTGTGTTGGTCTAGTGCAACACAAGTTGAACCTGATAAAGTCTTCTTTTAAAGCTGACACTAATTTTGCCTGATGCAACAATAACTGTAGAAATAGCTTTATCTGCTATGAATATTGTGAATAATAGGTTGCGTGACAGAATGTGGGATACATGGATGAACGATTGTTTGATGACATGCATTGAGAGTGATGTATTCAATTAAATTGACTCCGAGCTTATTATTCAACGATTTCAGAATATGAAATCATGTAGAGGACAATTATTTTATTTATTTTTTTGAAGCAAGAAAACTTATGTCATTTCATTCAAAATAGAGTTGGAAATACAAATTAAATAGGAATAATATGATGAATATGGTAACTAGTAAATAATTGAGCCGCCCTAGCTAAGGAGTGAGCACATAGAGGACAATTATGAAATGTATAATTTATTTATTTAAATATATTATAGTTGTTTTTAATTAAATTTTTAGTAAATTGTATATTTAAAAAATTTGACACTCCTGACCCCGAGGTCCTGGATTCGCCACTGCCTTTAAGTTACAAAATGTTTACACCCCAAACCCAAATTTGATATTAAAAAAAGGCTAATGGTGTAAACGTTTTGTAACTTAAAGAACTTTAGTGGTACGAAAAAAACTTAAAGGACATCTAATGTAATTTAGCCTATATATTTAAATGTGAACCCTAGGACGGTCAAAGCATCCAAAAGAATATAAGTACAATCCATATATAGTAACAAAAGAGTAGGCTCAGGATCTATCTAGGATGTCCAAAGGTTCACAAGCTTTTAGTAACTTTTAACTTATCTACTATCTACGATGTCCAAAGATTTAAAAGCAAACCCTAATTAACTAGACCCAACTTTTTTTTTTTTAGATAAGCAAGAGATATATTGAAACCGAGCACAAGTCGTGCCCACGAGTTACAATGGTAAGGGGAGGGCCTCCTCAAAACCTCCCAGAGCCAAAACCCCCTTGGGAAAAAGACCCTGGTAGGAAAAAGAGTACCTCGCACAAAAAAGATGTGCAACAATGGCTAGCCCATTGCTTCTCCCCTTTCTAAACAATGTCAAAATTATTACACCAGCCTTACATAGAATTATAACATAGATAAACACCCAATTGGGCAATTATACCAATCCGCCCAAGACGCCTTGCATTTCCTTCCCTTCCTTGCCTTGAACCAGCTCCAAGCCAAGAACTTAGTCCCCAACACTATGTTTGAAACAGAAGCAACCTCGCCACTGAAGATTACCTTATTCCTTGCTGTCCATATGCACCAAATTACCGCCATCCATATGAGATGTTTAACTAGACCCAACCTATCTTAGCCCCACTTCAAAGCTTCGGTGTCGATGCAAACGTTTATGCATTTTATTAAAATCAAATTGCAAATTGTGAATAACAATCAGAGATCATTTATACAAGCCCTTGTAAGTTTTTTTAAAAGGTCAATACTTCATTCAAATGAAAATATAAACATCATTAGAGCATCCTTAATGAGGAGTCCTTATCTCCTTTTTCCTTATTAAGGATCATTCTTAACAAGGAATACCATCGTCAGTGTCGAATCTTGACCAAAAAGTCCGGGTGGGCCGCCAATGAAAGAGATATGGAGGAACGGTGAGGTAGAGACCAACGACGATGAGGAACGGCGAGTGTGAGATAGCCCGAGAGGGAGAAGAAGAGTTAAGCGTATGTGAACAATAGTGAAGTTTAAGAAAAATACAGTTAAAATAGATAAATATAAATTAATAATTATTTATAAACAAAATAAAATAACTAAAAAAGTAATTTTAATTTCATATATAGATTCATTCAAGTTTTTTGTAAAAAAGATGATTTTAAATTAAGTTGATTTTAATTTTAAAATGCTGATTTTTTTTTTTTAAACTATCAACCATTGATTCATAATTTCTAATTACAATATAACAGGTGTGAAGAATATTATATATAATATTAAAAATATAAATAAATATAAAAATTATTATATATAGATCATGTTTGGTCAAAAAAAATTATATGTAGAACATTTATGTATAAGAGAAGTACTTGTACAAGTGCTTTTTCTCTCTTAGTTTAAGTGAGTCTCAATTAAAAATTTGTGAGGTATTTGTTGATAAAGTGATGATGAATAGTTATTTGTGAGACTTAAGATTTTTTTTTAAAGTACTGCATTAGGAGAGTTGAGTACTTATTAGTATTAGTATTAAAAATATATTAAAGATTGATGTGTCCATGTGGTGTCCATTTAATGACTCAAATAGAGAGTACTCCATTGTGGATGCTCTTCTACTTGAAGTAAGAGAGTTGGAACATTCCCCATCCACATTCTAGAGTCTTCTCTAAGGGTGTGTTTGTTTGGGGTGAAAGAGGGACGAGGGAGTGAGGGAAGAGAGAGTAAAGAAAGAAAAAGCGATTTTGGCATGTTTGGTTAAGGAGAGAAATAGGAAAGAGGAGAGAGAGGAAAGATTAGTTTAGTTGTTTTTGTAATCTCTCTATAAGTGGAGAGAAAGTGAGAAAAATGACTCTTAAATATGACTTTTACCATTTTATCCTCACTAAACCATGAGATACAACTCTCTCTTCCCTATTTCTCTCATCTTTTCGTTAAACCAAACAACCCTTCTAATCTACTCTAATTCTCTTTCTCTCTTCCCTCTTTCACTCTTCCCTCTTTCTCTCCTAATCCAAACACACCCTATGAAAGTCTAAAACATAAGCATCAAACTCATTACAACTATTACAAAGAGATTGTTTAGAAGCAATGAAGACATCTAAGAATATACATCTTGATGTAGTCTCCCTTTGTAGGACCTACATTATTTCCCTCCAAAATCCCCCTCCCTTTCCTCCAAACCCTCTACCCCCACCCCACCCCCTTTTACTCTCTACCCCCTCTTTTCCCCTTTTTCCCTTCATATTTTTATGCCCCTTGTCTCCTATCTCTCTCTCTCTCTCTCTCTCTCTCTCTCTCTCTCTCTTTCTCTCTCTCTCTCTCTTCTTTCATGTTTTATATTTAGGTGGTAAAATAGAAAATTTAATTATTTATATAGGCAAAATTTGCATCTCCATAATCAAATTTTTGGAATCGAACATTAATTTCGTAACAAGTTATATAAAGTGTAACACTATACAGTGTACATTTTGGGTACTTTAGTGTCTGAATAAATTTAATTGTTTAAATATGCGAAGTTTATTCCTTAATAACGAATTTTATTTTAAAAAAGTTAATTTTGTAACAAAATATAAAATTAATTTTGTGCCAAAATATGTAAAGTGTGACGCTAAGTAGTGTTTTTTTGGGTTAAGTTAGGATTCAGAAATAAATTTAGATTATACAAATATACAGAGTTTGTTTCTAAGTACTTGGTTTGGTGACCAAAAAATAATTTACTGTCAAAAAACGTAAAGTACGAAATTAGGTAGTGTGTTTCAGGTTTGGCGTTCGGAAATATTGTTTAATATGGGCTAACCATTTACTCTAACTTTAAGACAAATTATTTTTTGTTCGACAATTTGTTGTCCATTGTCCTACTACGAAACACTTTCATATCTTTGCAAATATATGCTCATATTTTTTTGTACAGTCTGACTTAACAACATCTCAATAACTTCTATCTCCATTCTAAAATTTTCCATAAAATAACAAAACTATTACAATCTTTATAGTCTATAACTGTTATACCCCAATTTTGTCCGTCTTCTTTTAGTCGCTTGTTTTATGTAATTCGTATTTCGAAGTCACACAATTATAAGTTTTTAGAATAGCGTCTCTTTTTCTAATTCAAGCCAATTTCAATTATCTGTTCAATTAAACTCGAATACCGTTACTTAAGCTAGGCATACGTGCGAATGATCGATCTTTTCACGCATTCTTCAGTTTAATCTCAGTATTTGGGTCTAGTTGAATCTAATTGGGCTTACATGAGTCGTTTGTCTCGCAATTGAGCTTGTCATTATGGTTCCAATTTAATTTTTAGTATATTTCGCTTAACGGGTCTATTTTTTTCATTTGGGCCTTGTTCTAGCGTGTTTGTTTAGTCGGGTCCGATTTGCTTTTGTATTTGGCCCGACATCTTTTTTTAATTGATTTGTTTATTTAATTCATTTATACAATATTTAGTCCAAAAATGTGAAAAAAAAAATGTAATTTAGTTTTATTACAATGTATAGGTGTCTAAAAGTCCAAAAAGGGTCCAAAATGCAAAAAATAGTAATACAAAATATACCAAAAATAGCCAAATCCGAAAATAAATATAAAAAATACAAAAAAAGCAATTTTAGCCCAAGTAGCAGTTGGGCTTGGATCTTCATGCTCTCCCAAACCCTAGTCTTGGTCCCCAAGATTCAAATCCAGATCTGAAAATAAAACCAAATCAGGGCAAATCAAGAATTAATTACTAAACCTAATTTTCTAATATAAATAAGCATCAACACACAGTCCAAAACACACAGACTGGCTGCAAAAATCACTGACAAATAAGGATTAGGGCTTCACATTGAAACCCTAATCACCTAAATACTATTTTTGTGAGATCTGAGATTACGGCCACCACTTAAAACCTCCTCTCAGATCGCGTTGCCTCCCCCGACACCTATCGTGTTTGCGTTCCACCTCTCATACATCGACTTTCTTTCAAACGGTTGCTGCTATTCACAATATTGTTTGGTTTTAATGGAACCCAAGTGCTCACTTTGTTACCCCCATCTTTTCATTCCACTTTTAGTTTTAATTCTTTATTTTATTTTTATTTTTATCTCACCCTCTGTCAATGTTATACTACCATTATTACGCAACCCCACTCCCTCTTGTACATTTGTATTGTCGTTCAATGTTATATTACAATCCATGTATTATTTTATTTTTAATTTAGCCAAATCACTAACTATGCCTCACCCCCTTTTAGTCGTGCAATCCCCTCCCTCTTTGTATATGTTTGTAGATTATAAGTGTGTTTTACTCTTTACATTATTGTTATAGTTGTCATTTTTACTTTTAATTGAGCCTATTCAGTCAGATCTGTATCTTTTATTTTTGCTTATTTAATTTTGAATAAGTTACCAATTTTTTATTCACTTAGATCTATCTCTTCCATATTCATAATTAACTTCATATGTATTTAGTTTTTCGGGTTACAATGATTTGAGCCTATTAGGCCGCAACCAAAAACCTTACTAGTCGATTAACTCGATTCATTCATATTTTTTTGACACTACATTAGCATGTAACATTTTCCAAATCAAATTCACCTTCATGAAATCCGTCACTACCACTACTACTCGTTTGATCGTTTTGAATATCTTTTTTAAACCTAAAAATCCATTCAAATAATAAAAAATACGAACACACAAATATTTTTTATTAATAACTACATGTGATTTGATCCCCTACCAAAGGGTATGTAGGAGCAGAGGGGAGAGCTCACCTCTGTCAATCGCATTAATAAAAACCATTTTTTCTAGTTCCTCTAATTATTTATCTTTCCCACTCTTCTAAAAAATAATAATCGAAAATAATTAAATATTTTCCTATCCAAAATCAAATAAAAGACTAAGTCGGTTGTACAACCGGGTTAGTCATTATTCTAGGACCAATGATCTGTACAGTTCAGTAATCCTAAAAACTCATAAAATATAACTAAACCATTTTTCCCAAAAATAGGGGACTAAGTCGGTTGTACAACCTGTTAGTCAGTGTTCTAGAACTAATGAGTCAGATGCAGTTCAGAGTTCTAGAATACCTATTCTAAAACCAACTCACCTCACATCAAACAAACTTCTTTCAAAAAACCTCAAAAATCATTTCAAAATGTAGGGAGCTAAGTCGGTTGTACAACCGGGTTAGTCAACGTCCTAAGACTAGTGAGCTGTACAGTTCAAGAGTCCTAGGACCCCTACACTAAAAAACACCAACCAACAAACCTTTTTCAGGAAGAACTACATAGCTTTGATTCCTCCATTGCATCCGGAGGTACGTAGGAGCAAGAGTCCACTCTTGTCAAGCTCTAAAAACTAAAAACTTAATTTAGTCTTTTTCTCTATAAATAAAAGGGTAAAATACTAATAAACCATAATTAATTAGACAAATGATGTCGTGGGGTGCTAATACCTTCCCTACGCATAACGACTCCCGAACCCTTCAACTCGCCTTGTTCTAAACCTAAAGGGATTTTCCGAATTTGCCCTTAAACTAAAATTTGGTGGCGGCTTCCTATGAACCTTTCGAAGAATCCTTTCCCGGATTTTTCGGTCGCTACAATAACTATTTCTACATGTATGCCATTTGAAAATTTAACTTTAGTTTTATAATAATCATGCCACATAAGTTAAGTTTTGTCTTTAATATAACCTAAATCATTGTCCCCTCTCTCCATAGAACCTGAAGCATTGGCCCCGTCCATCGGATGGGTCACCGCACTAGTAACCAAACCACTCCCAATAACCTTACAACCAGGCTATCAATAGTTTTCTCTCCCAATAGGCTAAGACATCCCGCTAATGAGAAACCACGATCTTTCTCACAATCCAATTACAGATAATATCTTTGACTTGTGTATGCACAATTCGAGTATTGTTGGTCTTAGGATTGTCAAAATTTCCTCGATGATCGAAAGTTTGTTAAGAATTGGAGAGTGTATTAGGAGAGGGGTCAGGCCCAATAGCTCCAACAGTCACAATGTAATGTAAATGTGCCCTCAAACAGGTGCCTTGTAAGTTACAAATAACTCTTATAAATAAATAGTATAACGACATGGTGTTGATTAATTATAACACTCGCTTTTGTCAAAAAAATATTAAAAAAAAAACATATACATAGATCTTCATAATAGTAAAACCGAACATTGATTTCTTGGAATCTTTAAAATTATATTACAACTAAATAACTTAAATGGCCTAACATTGTAAACGTTTTGTAATTTAAAGGACTTAAGTGGTACGAAAAAACTTAAAAGATCAATTTGTTATAATAAAATAACTTAAAGGACCTATAATGTATTTTAGCCTATATTTTTAAATGTGATCCCTAGGACGGTCAAAGCTTCCAAGAGAATATAAGTACAACCATATATATAGTAACAAAAGAGTAGGCTCAGGACCTATCTAGGATGTCCAAAGGTACAAAAGCTTTTAACTTTTAATTTATCTACTATCTACGGTGTCCAAAGATTTAAAAGCAAACCCCCTAATTAACTAGACCCAACCTATCTCAACCCCACTTCAAAGACTCTCTTTCGATGCAAACGTTTATGCATTTATTAAAATCAAATTGCAAATTGTGAATAACAATCAGAGATCCTTTATACCAGCCCTTGTAAGTTTTTTGAAAGGTAAATACTTCATTCAAATGAAAATATAAGCATCATTAGAGCATTCTTAATGGGAGTCCTTATCTCCTTTTTCTTTATTAAGGATCATTTTTAATAAGGAATACCATCATAGACAAAAGAAGTTCCTTATAGAGAGAGGTACTTGTATAAGGACTTTCTCTCTCTTAGCTTAAATGGGTCGCAATTAAAAATTTGTGAGTTATTTGTTGATAAAGTGATGATGAGTAGTTATTTGTGAGACTCATTTAGGAATTTTTTTGAAAGTGTTGCATTAGGAGAGTTGGGTGCTTATTAGTATTAGTATTAAAAAGATATAAAAGAGTTATGTGTCCATGTGGATTCTATTTAAAGACTCAAATGGAGAATAATCCATTGTGGATGGTCTTCTACTTGAAGTGAAAGAGTTGGAACATTCCCAATCCACATTCTAGAGTTTTCTCTAAGAGAGTCTAAAACATAAACATCAAACTCATTACAACTATTACAAAGAGATTGTTTAGAACCCATGAAGACATAACCAAACCACTTCCAATAATCTAACAACCTGACTATCAATAGTTTTCACTCCCACGCTAATACATCTAGCTGATGAAAAATCACAGTCTTTTTCACAATCTAGTTACAGATGATATCTTTGACTTGCGTCGCACAATTCGACTATTGTTGGTCTTAAGATTGTCCAAATTTCCTTGATGATCGCAAGTTTATTGATAACTAAAGAGGGTACTGAGAGAGGGGTCTACCCCAGCAGCTCCAACAATCACAATGTAATGCAAAGGTGCCCACAAAAATGTTACTTGTAAGTTACAAGTAACTCTTACACATAAATAGTAACTACATGGTGTTGATTAATTGTGACACTCGCTTTTGTCAAAAAAATATTAAAAAATAAGTATCATTTGAATTTTTTCTACTTTTCTATGTCACATTTTAAACTTTTCTCTTTTCTTTTGAATTTACTCTCTCCCCTTTTTCAAACTTTTAAATTATCTACTATCTATTTCTCTTTTGAGTACGACCAAAAGTATAAGTTTTTGGCGTATACACGTGTATACCGCTAATATATATTTAAATGTGATCCCTATGATAGTCAAAGCTTCCAAGAGAATATAAGTACAATCCATATATAGTAACAAAAGAGTAAGCTAAGGACCTATCTAGGATGTCCAAAAGGTTCAAAAGCTTTTAAGTTATCTATTATCTACGATGTCCAAAGATTTAAAAGCAAACCCCTAATTAACTAGACCCAATTCAAAGCCTCTGTGTCGATGCAAATGTTTATGCATTTATTAATTAAAATCAAATTGCAAATTGTGAATAAGAATCAGAGATCTTATATACCAGCCCTTGTAAGTTTTGTTTTTAAAAGGTAAATACTTCATTTAAAGGAAAATATAAGAATCATTAGAAGTTACTTGAGTAAAAGAGTTGGGACATTTTCCATCCACATTAGTCTTCTCTAAGAGAGTCTAAAACATAATCAAACACATTACAACTATTACAAAGAGATTAATTGTTTAGAAGCCATGAAGATAACCAAACCACTTCCAATAACCTAACAACCAGACTGTCAATAGTTTTCGCTCCCAGGCTAAGACATCCCGCTGATGAGAAACCACAGTCTTTATCACATGCAATCCAGTTACAGATGATATATTTGACTTGTGTAAGCACAATTTGACTATTGTTGGTCTTAGGATTGTCCAAATTTCCTTGACAATCGAAAGTTTTTTGATAATTACAGAGGGTATTGGGAAGGGGTCTACCCCAACAGCTCCAAGAGTCACAATGTAATGCAAAGGTGCCCACAAAAAGTGCCTTGTAAGTTACAAGTAACTCTTACAAATAAATAGTAATTACATGGTATTGATTAACTGTAACACTCGCCTTTGTCAACAAATATTAAAAAAAAAATATACATGGATCTACATATATAATAGTAAAACCGAACATTGATTTCTTTGAGTCTTAAAACCTATATTAACTTATTGTCAACTAGTGTAAGTTGTAAGTAACTCTGAGAAGAAATAGTAACTACATGTTAAAAGCTTCACTATCATATATAGCACTAACAGTTACTCTTTCTACCCCTTGTATATCTCAATAGAATCATATAAACCATACATGGATCCTCAAATTTAAACGAAAATCTTAATTAGCAACTTTCTTGGTGACACAATTTGTGAAGAATGGGGAAAATTAGTTTTAGATCAGTGATGGTCATGTTGCTAGTTTTCACATTAGCAAATATTGTTACAAGTATTCCAACTTATACGTGGTATTGGCATGGCTTGGAGATACCACCAGAACCTCGTAAAGGGTATTATAGTCAATTGAGTAATTGTATCAAAGTGTTAACAGATAGATGTGGTGTACATATGCTGGAGTACATATTTTATGCAAGAGAACTTTTGTTCAATAGATGTTGTCTAGAATTGGTTCGAATGGGTGAACATTGCAACAAGAAGTTGTCCAACACACTTTCTAAAATGAAGAAATTTCAAAGATGGAGAGGGCATATACACAATAGGAGTATAGAAGCTTATGCTAAGTGTTCCGCCAAAATTCGGGCGATTTTATAAATTATGGAGTGCATGCGGATAAACAGTTTAATTAAAGCGCATGACATAAGCGCTTATCATATAAGTGCTTATGCATAAACTGTTTATATAATAAAAGATGAAGTAATGATAAATTGTTTTTTATAAGTTAAAAACTGTTTTCATAAACTATCATTTGGAGCTTATGGAAATTAGCTGAAAACAACTTATGAATATGTCATAAAATTGCTTTAGTTCTCTCCCAAAAAACACAAGTGCTCTTATGCCGGTAGATTGGACTTATTATTTAGTATTAGTTTTTAGCTTACAAGCTAGCTATGACAAAATTATGAAAAATCAAAAGTTCTTAAAATGAAACTAAAATAACACGAAAATAATAATTACCCAAAAAATAGAATTAAAATACATGAAAACTACAAAAAAAAAAAGAACAAAAGCCTCTCTAAACCTAAAGAGCTCGTCTCTTTTTGGCAAGGCCAACTCACTAGCGTTTAGCGGATAATCTCATAGTAAGTGTTTGATGCCACTAGTGTAGAGGGATCAAAAACATATTTAACTCTTCTATTAAAAACAGAAAGACAAAATTCTCAAATTTTATAGGGATTAAAAACATATTTAACTCTTCTACTAATCTCTTAGATGCTAAATATTTGAAATAAATGAATTTGTCCTCTTTTTGTTATATATGCAGCAATGGGAGTATGCTCGTGAATCTCATTGTAATGCTCCTGTTCAAGATATAATGCTCCAACTGAGGTGGAATGCATCTCCTATTCACCAGATCAAGTGCAATTCAGATGCATCAACTTTCACATATCAGAATAATATTGGTGTGTGTGGGGTGTTGTCTTCGAAACCCCTTTTGAGAGTTCATATCTCCAACTAGGCTCATTATGGGGTTTATTATTCGAAACCCATTATGGGGTGTTGTCTTCGAAACCCCTTTTGAGAGTTCATAATACTAGGCTCATCTTTTATTCTCAAAATACCCCTAAATTTAAAACATTTTTTTTAAACATTAAGCACGGTTTGGCCATGCGTGCGTGGAACCTGTTAAGTGTGGTTCGACCATGCGTGCATCGAACCGGTTCGCACTTGGCAGGACGTCGAGCCTCCCTGATTGTTGCTGGATACTGAGTTGTTTAATTTTAACTGATTTTTAACGATTCGTTTTATTCTTTGCTAACACTAGTATGACTAACACTAGTTGTTTAATTTTAACTGATTTTTAACGATTCGATTTATTCTTTACTAACACTAGTATGACTAACACTAGTTGTTTAATTTTAACTGATTTTTAACGATTCGATTTATTCATTGCACGAATTATTTTTTTAGACTTTTTCGGTTTGTATGACATGTTGCACTTATCTATAATAGGTGTGATCGAACGTGAGCCGTTAATTTAAAACAATCGAAACCGTTAAACTTATAACCGTTGGGGAGAATTCAAAAATTTAGCCGTTGACTGGACAGTGGAGAGGGTTCGGCACACGGCTGATCGATTTGGATCGACACACGCTTGGTCGAACCTAGTCAAAACATAATTTGGGGCCCATGCTTCGTACAACCCCCTCCTACTCATTAGAACCCCACTACGCCAGCGTATTAGGATTTGCAGCGTTTTTTTTGGGCATTGGTAGCGTTTTAAAACGCTAGAGAAGCTGGCGCTACTAATGCGTACACCCCATTAGTAGCATTTTAAAAAACGCTAGCCATTAGCCCAGCGTGTTTTAGACATACGTAGCGTTTTATATAAAACGCTAGCCATTGACCAGTAGCCTTTTTTACACAATTCCTAGCGTTTTAGTAAACGCTAGGGATCCCATAGGTCATTTTTAATACCATTCCTAGCGTTTTAAATAAAAACGCTAGGGATCATAACTCCTTTTACTACCATTCCTAGCGTTTTAAATTAAAACGCTGGGATACTATAGCCCTTTTACTACCATACCTGGCGTTTTATACAAAAACGCTGGGATGCTATAACACCTTTTTTACTAGCATTCCTAGCGTTTTATGTAAAACGCTAGGGATGCTATAGCACTTTTATTAGCATTCCTAGCGTTTTTACGTAAAGCGCTAGGGATCCTCTAGCTCCTCTTTACAATTCCTAGCGTTTTATCTTTAAAACGCTAGGTATTGAATGAATTTTTTAACTTCATTTCTAGCGTTTTCACTCTAAAACGCTACCTATTGACTGAATTTTTTTTTAAATATTTTTTTTATTTTGGTTTGTTCTCCATTTTAATTACAACCTATAAATTCATTCCATTCCAAACAAATTCAGAAAATACATTCCAATCCAATATCATTCAATCAAAATTCAGTCAACAAAATTCATCAAATAATATTTAATTCCAATCCAATATATATCATTCTAAGAAGTACTTACAACAAATTACAATTCCAATATATATATACAACATATATGAATCTCAAAACTTCCTACAAAAAGCTAGAAACAAAATGGCACCACTCCCCCCTTACTGATGTAAGTTGTTCAGCAGAGTAATTCTGGATTTTTTTAAAGCTGGGAAAATACTGAAAAATAAAATGAAATAAAATTAGAATTAAAATGTTTATTAAATGTGAGTAAGTATTATAATATCAATATAAAAAAGAAATCTAAGTAGTTACCTTGGTTGGGATTGTTACTTTGTCATGAGTGATAATCTCTTTCATATACCTCATAACGTAGTACCCACAATCATTGTTATTTGGTTGTTTAGGACACTACAAAGCAAAAGATTATAACTTAATTGTCACATTTTTATGACCAAAAATTCAATTAAAATTATAAGAATGATTCTTAAAAAGCTTACAGTTATGGGTAGCCATCTTGTTTTACTCGTAGATAATCCCAAGTATTCTTTCAAAGCACTGTATATACATATATATATATAACGTTAAGTTGAACAAAATACATATATTAAATTATACAAATTAAAATGAGAGGGTTACACATACACACCTCTCAACCATCTCTACGAAGTCTACGTAGACTCTGTAATGGCCTTGAAGTGAATCCAGATAGTAGACAACATTTTGCATAGGGTTTATTGCAAAGAGTACCCAATGTTGCCTGCAAGTAAATGAATGACGAATGAGTACACATTAATTTACACTATAATACAATCCTCAAAATAATTTAACAAGTGATTGAAGACTAAATTTCTCACCCATTATTGAGTGGTGCCAAAAATAAAGATTCGCCTTCAAATCCTTGGCATCCATGAAGCGTGAAAGGATATAACGTTGTATTTCACTCTTAATAGCCATAATACGTTCCTCTGTATTACCTTGCTGAAACACAACGATATACGCTGGACACAAGAAGAAATACTTCGTGTCCGCTAGTTCTTGAAGGACAGAAAGATGGTTGTACAAAACCTATAAATAATATATATACAACTTTCAGATCCTCATATATATACTCTAATATATACTCTAATATAAACAACTATTTTGTACAAATAATTTAATACATACCTCTGGTATACTCTAATATCAGTGGCAGTGGCCCAATCCATTTCAACTACAGCTTTCACATCCTCCTTGTTGATCATTATCAACTGTTCCGGTCCGACAATGTTATCGGCCGGTAAAAAAATTTGGTCGTCCGGGTTCATTTTTTGAATGTGGACCTTTAGAGAATCGATGTAGTTCTGGAATTCATCAATGGGAAATTGACCAACATGTTGGACTGGCTGTATAGAAGTAGATGGTCGGGAGAGTTTGGTAGTGGAAGGGGAAGGTTGGGACACTTTTATGGAAGGGGAAGGTCGGGACACTTGGGGACGTACCTAGTATATATTAAAAAAATGATTAATTAGTTAGTTAACACACATTATAGTCATCAACTTATTAACAAAAATATTGTCACTTACAACGACAAGTTGTTCAGGCCATGCCACAAAAGTACTAAGTGCTTGATCCACAGTAAATATATCCGCATTAGCAATTGGAACAGGCAATGGTGCAGACCCCTCTATTGAATAGTCTACCCTAACTCTCAAATGGTTTTCAGGCATGGCCTGATTGTGCAGTGTGGCACTCAATTGGTTACATATCAAACCCACTGCAACCTTTCGATGTGGGTTTGCAATATATAGGTCACATTCACAATTATCCTAAATCAATTATAAAGAAAAATAAATATACATGATAATTTTATCAAATACATATGTACAAAAAATAGGTCGAGTTTTGTTAAATACACGTGTCGAAGGGATGGTGCAGGCTATCTCGTGCGCTATGGGGTGTGCGGCGGGTGATATAGGTTCAAGGGGGGGTGGTACAAAGCGGGGATGGTGCACCAATCCTTTGTGCCAAGAGCTGCTTATACACCTTACTCTCTTCCATTAATATAGCAACATTCTTGGATAGCTCGTCATACTTTGCCGCCATGACTTTACAATCCCCGCACCCCTTGCTTTGGCTCTTTGGCCCAAAAACAGTTGTAGGAGGAATCCCATATCCATAACCTCTTATCCGACCCTGTCTCTCTTCCCTTCCCAAGGCACGAGCAAGGACATCATGTTGACCATCACAATCTGTTAAATCTCCTTGTGATACAGATTGTGATATGCTTTGCTGATGCACAAACATAAATAACGGATAAAATTAATAAACAAGTGTCAAGAGAAATTTAATCGACAATTAAAAATATGTCCACGTGTCAAAAAAAATCGAGTAACGGATAAAAATAATAAACAAGTGTCAAAGAAATTTAATCGACAATAAAAAATATGTCCACGTGTCAAAAAAAATCGAGTAACGGATAAAAATAATAAACAAGTGTCAAAGAAATTTAATCGACAATAAAAAATATGTCCACGTGTCAAAATTAAAATTACAATAAATGAATTTTGGAATACTTACAATTTTGTCCATGACCTCCTTAGTTTTCGGATCCACAATCTCCCCATCCTTGTTTTGTCGGGCCTCTAACCGCATAGACGATTACAACGATCAAGGATTCTTGAGTTGGATCTTTCCTCTTCTTAATAACTATTTAAGTTTAATAATTGTTAATGATCAATCTGTAAATTAAAAGATTCATTAAATCATAATAAATTAAACTAATTGTGTCTAACCAATCTTTCTTCAAGAATTTGATATCCACTTGAACCTCCTCTATAAGTATTTTTACTGGATTAGAAGCTCTCACTTTATTGGCTTTGCTTTTTTCTATTTAAAAACATAAGTATACATTAATGAATGATATCTACTTGTGAAATATATATATAACTTAAATAATTAATATACTAACCAGGAAATCCGGATCTGTAGTGCGTATATCTACAAATTTGGTCCAATCCTCCTTAGTTATAATTCCAGGCATACAATCTTTGGAGGCTCTGTCTGATGGTCCCATCGGGATGTTTGAATACTTTTTCCCCACATCAGTTCTGTAAGCCCTATGCAACCTTCCCGCTTCCTTGATATCCAATCTCTTGGGCATCATCGACATCAAAGTGTTTCTACATTATACATAAAAATGGATTAAATAAATATAACTAAAAATCACTAAATAAGATTATTAAAGAGGTCTAAAATTATATACCGTATTAAGGACCAAAAATCATCTTTCAGTTTAGGCAAAACTGTATTATCTTTCTCATTCCAACTTTTAATTGAAATTGGAAAGATTTGCTTCACCTTAGTACCAATAAAGCTAATTAAATTTGTGCCGTTGTCTCCAATTGGCAAACCTTTAACACTCCATCGGACCTTAAATAATTAAATCATTAAATAATTAGATAACTTGGAAAGGTAGAGAACAACATTAATAATTAGTAATTAACTTACCTTATATTTCTCGTGTCCTTTACTTATCCGATGGACGATATTCTTTTTCGATGTAATTCCTCGGGGAGTGAACTTCTTTGTGTTTCTATCACCCCCATCACCACCCTGACTACTCTCATGATCACTATGTGATGCCATCTAACTTGCAATGACCCAAATGAAATAGACTCAGTGAGTTTTAGCTTTCTAATTGTTTAGAACCAACAAACACTTAACAAAATATAGAAGAAGCCATGCACTAAGTAACAAAGATGAAAGCCATGCACTAAGTAACCTAGAGTAAACATACATAGGAAAGCCATGCACTAAGTATATAACCTAGAGTAAACATATATATGAAAGCCATGCACTAAACAGAGAAAGCCATGCACTAAGTAACCTAGAGTAAACAGAGAAAGCCATACACTAAGGAAAGCCATGCACTAGTCAAGTTAATAATGCTATCTAAGCTAGACTAATCTAACAACTAATTAGATACAACATTGAGCTAAGTAACAGAGAAAGCCATACAAAAGATACATAACAAACCATAAAAAAACCATAACAAATAGTCATTGCATTGAGAGAGGTGAAGAGTGCGTGAGTGCGTAAATACCTTTTGAAAGGGAGAGAGAGTGCGAGAAAAAGGAAACAAATGGGAGTGAGTGCACGTGGGTAAGATAGCACCAACGAGAGAGAGGATGAACAAAGAGGATGGGTTTCTGCGTTTTACGTTTCCTGGGTCGCGTTTATGGGTTTCTGGGTCGTAGCACCAAGGAGATGAACGAAGAGGGTTTCCTGGGTCGTGGAGGTTCGCAAAGGTACGATGAACGAAGATGAACGAAGATGAGTTCTGGGTTGTTCGTGGAGGGTTTCCTGGGTCGTGGAGAGAAGTTAGGTAGATGAGTTCTGGGTTGTACGTGAGTGTGTGAGGGAGATGAGAGGGCGCGCCTTGTAAAAATTTTAATAGCATTCCTAGCGTTTTTACATAAAACACTAGGGATCAACTAGCGCGTGTTTACCATTCCTAGCGTTTTCTGTAAAACGCTAGGGATGCTATAGCACCTTTTTACTAGCATTCCTAGCGTTTTATGTAAAAACGCTAGGGATGCTATAGCGCCTTTTTACAATTCCTAGCGTTTTCTGTAAAACGCTAGGGATGCTATAGCACCTTTTTACTAGCATTCCTAGCGTTTTATGTAAAAACGCTAGGGATGCTATAGCACCTTTTTACTAGCATTCCTAGCGTTTTATGTAAAACGCTAGGGATGCTATAGCACCTTTTATTAGCATTCCTAGCGTTTTTACGAAAGCGCTAGGGATCCTCTAGCTCTCTTTACAATTCCTAGCGTTTTAACTTTAAAACGCTAGGTATTGAATGAATTTTTAACTTCATTTCTAGCGTTTTCACTCTAAAACGCTACCTATTGACTAATTTTTTTTTTAAATATTTTTTTTTATTTTTGTTTATTCTCCACTACAACAGATCTAGTAGATGGGCGTTTTTTCAACAATGGGCGGCGTTTTTGAGTCTTCTTGAAGGTGGCGCTGGCTATTCACTCCAACAATGGGTAGCGCTTCCTAAAAACGCCACCCATTGCAAAACACGCCCTCCCAAATACTTAGCGCTTTTTAAAAGCGCTGAATATATCCAAAGCGTCCTCCCAAATACTTAGCGCTTTTTAAAAAGCGCTGAATATATCCTAAGCGTCCTCCCAGATACTTAGCGCTTTTTAAAAAGCGCGAATATTACCCTTATACGCAGCGCTTCATTAAAAGCGCTGAATATTGCCTATTTGTGTTACTAAATACCCAGTAGCTTTATTAAAAGCGGCTGAGTATTGCCTATTTGTGTTACTAAATACCAGTAGCTTTATTAAAAGCGCTGAGTATTGCCTAAATTTTTTTATTTTTTTTTGTTTTGTGTGTTTTTTCTTTTTATATTTACAAATTACATGCAGTAATCCAATCCAATACATAACGTAATCAATTTGCTAAGAGGAACACAAATTACATAAGAGGAACCAAAACAAAATAGCTAAGAAGTTTCATTATCTAATTCATATGTATCCAAAACAAGCTATCAAGTTACAATATTATGAACCAAAAACTAGCTAAGCTAACTTATATGTATCCAAATGAAACTTTAAAAAAAACGGGAGAGATGACTGCACCATTCTCCCCTAATCTCAGCAATCTGCTCAACAGAGTATGTGTTGCTTTGACAATCGCTAAAATACTGAAATTATATAAATAAATAAAATTAGAATTGAAATGGTTAAATATTGGAAAGAACCACTATTAAATCGAAATCATATAAAAATATATTAGAAGTAGATACCTTCTGGGGATAGTCGTTTTCTTTCTGTAATTATATCCTTCATATATTGCATGACGTAATACCCACAATCAATGTTATTCAATTGTTTAGGACACTACAAAACATAATTAGATTAGTTAATTGTTAGATTGAGTTGAATATAGTTTTTTGACAAAATAATGTAATGTATAAGTTAGAAACTTACAACTATTGGTAACCATCTGACCGTTAATTTATTCACTCCCCAATATGTCCTTAAATCATTGAATAGAATGTCATATAACTATATTAATAACAATATATACATATATAAGTAAAAGTAAGAAATGCGAGAATGACACAAAATAAACACACTGTTAAAAAGCTCCACAAACTCCATGTGGTTTCGTAATGATTTTGAAGTGAGTCAAGGTAATACACGGTTTTTTTACTAGGATTAATTGCATACAAAACCCAATGTATCCTACAAAAAAATTTAGGAATAAGTAATTGACGACTATTAAAAAAATGCATGTTATATAAGAAATAATGAGTAAAAATTCTTACCCTAGATTAACTCGGGTGCTAGAAGTAAGACATCATCATCACTTCTATTTTGAGCTTCCTTGAAGCGGTCATTGACATAATCAAGAACAAAGACTGGTTTTGTTCCACAAGTGATTGATAATTTCACAGCCGGGATTCACTTGATGAAAGGTTGTACTTTCCTGACACAAGAACAAATATCTATGTGTATGCTGTTCTAAGGACCACAATGTCCTCGCACAAGTACCTACATTTAGATATATAAATATATATATATATATATATATATATAAATTAAATTAACGATATAATAAAATTAAATCGACAATGTCAAATAATAAATTACATAGTACCTGACATATATATTCATAGCCATACCGGTTGCCTCATCCGCATCACATACAGCACGGATATCCTCACGTCCGACTATATGAGGCAAGTCAGCTCCAAAAATTTCTTCCTCAAAATTTATGGTAAGCAATTTGTCTTTCATGATGTATTTCTCGTACGCGTCGGCCTCACCAATCTTCATATAAGCTTCAATGGAAGAGGAAGAGGCGGGCTGAGACACAATTGGAGAAGGGGTGGGATGAGTCACTTGGCGAGAAGAGGAGGGTCGATCACCACTTTTGGAGGAGAGGCAGGCTGTGAAACTTCTACATAAGGGGTGGACTGAG
The DNA here is from genome assembly GCA_020916435.1 of Oxytropis ochrocephala. Classification (NCBI taxonomy): domain Eukaryota; kingdom Viridiplantae; phylum Streptophyta; class Magnoliopsida; order Fabales; family Fabaceae; genus Oxytropis; species Oxytropis ochrocephala. The sequence goes on along the minus strand of CM037088.1, from coordinate 97,982,969 downwards.
ACACTTTTGTAGAAGGGGTGGATCGAGACACTTTCTTGCCAATAGATGTTTCCTTGCCAGCACTTTTCAAAGGAGATCTTTTCTTGCCGGTAGACACTTTCTTAGATTTTTCATTTTGGCGCATCTATGTTTAAACAAAAATAATTACTTAGTTAGCACAAATTATATGACAAAAACTATAATTAGTTAGTTACAAATATATTGTCACTTACAACGACAAGGGCGGATGGCCATGCCACAAAGGTACCAATCTGCTTGTGACACCGCGTGATATCAATCATCACAATCGGAGCAGAGCAATGGTGCATCCTCCTAAATGGTACCGCAACTCGACTCTAACATGATTTGGAGGTAGGGGTACATTGTGCATCAAGGGACCCAATTCGTTACATGTGTAGCCAATTGCAACCATTTCATGTGGGTTTGAGATATACAATTCACACTCACACTCATTGTTGTCCTAAATCAATTATAAACCACAAAATAATAAAGACATTATTTGATGTTATATATATATATATATATATATATATATATATATATATATATATATATATATATATATATATATATATACAATAAATCAATTATAAACCACAAAATAATAAAAACAATTAATACCTTAGTTGACGGCATGGTGCAACTATCTCGTACCTTCGCTATGTGTAGCGAGGGTTGGTGCTTTGTGGCATAACATGGCCATAAAGTGATCGCATATCATTAAGTTGAGCTTGCAAACTTTCATACAATGCCATCATCTTTCTCGATGTGGTGGGCAATCATGATTCTCATCATAGACTTTCTGCTTTTGGTCCAAAGTACTCGGTTGGTGCTACTCCAAATCCAACACCCCTCAGGCGACCCTTGAGTATTCTTCTTTACCTAAGGCACGTGTAAGGATTTCTTTTTCAGAGCAATCGGTGAGCTCTCCCGTGACACTTGATCGTGATATGGCTTCCGATTCACAAAACAAAAGTATAATACATTATAAAAATCATAAAAGTTACAATTAAAATCGGTGAGCTTGAATTTAGGAAATACTTACAATTCTTTCCGACACCTCCTTAGTTTTAGGATCAACAATCTCCTTTTCTTTGTTTAGTCGAGCCTCTACCCACAAAACATGTCGCTCAACACCTTCTTTAGTAGGATCTTTCCCACTCCCACCAACTATATTTAAATTTACCAAATATTAAGAAACTATTTATAAAAAGTTTATTGAAACTAAAAAAATCAAGCTTATTGTGCCTTACCAATCTCTCTTCAATATGTTGATATGGAGTAGCACCGCCTCTATAAGGATACTCACAAACCCGAAGCACACTTTTCGATTCACCTCACTTGCTTTCTATTAAGAGAGATAAGTATACATTAATGTATAATAGATAATTGTCAAATATAAAAATATGTTATAACTTAATAGATAGTAGCACTAACCAAGAATTTTGGATCTTCAAAGTCGTCTCCTAACAAATGTCCGCCAATCCTCCTCTGAAATAAACCCACTATATATTGGTGGAGGATTCCAATTGATGTTTCCATTATCATCTTTAAGCCAATTTTTTGTTAATGTCGTTACAAATTTTTATGACACTTTCCAATTTCCTTTCATTATCCAAATCCTTTTTAGAATCATCCACATCAAAATATTTCTGCTTATGCACATTAAATGAAAATCATATAAATAAATTTATATATATATATATGGGACTACAAAATTACTAAATAAGATTACCAAAAGATCTAAAATTATATACCGTATTGTTACCCACAACTCATGTTTTTGTTTCTCCAAAACGGGATTCTTTGTGCTCACCCAAGTAGTGATTGTTATTGGTATCATTTGTTTTACCTTACTACCAAGGAAAGTAATCAAATGAGTCTTTGTTTTCTCCAATTGGCGGACCATAACATTCCATTGGACTGCATTATGTAAATAGTAAATTAGATCACAAACAATTAAAACTTAGTATTGAATGAAGTTAATTAGCAATTAATTAGTATCTTACACTTAATTTTTCTTTTCCTTTACTTAATCGGTTGATGATATCCTTTTTAATCTGTCATTCCACGAGGAGCACGCTTCGATATAGTTTGTAACATCATGATCACTTTGCCTCTCACGGTGTCATGCCCACTATCACTATGATCTGCCATCTTACCTGCAATAAAACATAATCATTGTTTGTTATATTTATCCATTTAAAAAAACATCCAACAAAAAAATAAATAATCAGTCAAAGAAGATGAAAATAAGATCCATGTCTATAAAATAACATCTATGTCGGTTACCTTTTCCTTTTTTTCGATACAATTTTTTTTTGCAATTCGCTCCTTGGTACTTTGTTTTTGACGAATCGTAATTCCATCAAGATGATCCTTTCTAACATACACAACATCCTCTCTATAAGTACTTTCCTCTTCTAGTGATGTCCCCAAGAAAGGGTCGTCCTCGATACCATCATCATTGGTTTCTTGATCATAAATGTAATTCACTAATTTTTTTTGTGTCAGTAAAACAATAGACCAATTGATATCAATCGGATCAGTGACATAAAACACTTGTTGAGCTTGGGATGCCAAAATAAAAGGCTCATCTTTATATCCCAACTTCTTGAAATTCACCCGCATGAACCCCGACTCATCAATCAGAAACCATTATTATTGTCAACCCACTTACATTGGAACACGGACTCACGAAACATGGTGTAATCCAACTCCCATATTTGTTCAATGACCCCGAAGTATGACATATTCGCGTATCACGGATTTACTGTCTTTGGCACTTGATGTATGCATAGCTTGAGCAACAAGAGTCACCCCACTATTTTGCATTTTACTCGATCATCATGGGTTTTTGTATAGAACGTGTAACCAGATTAATTAGATAGGCGTGTGTAAGAGAAAACATGCATATTTGGACCTTTTGCTAACCATCTCAATCTTTTTGAAATCGAAGTAGGATTCATAACAAACTCGAAATCAATGTGGTCTTTTAACCACACTATGAAACTCCGATTGTGTTCCTTTGTTAACCAAACTTCACTCTTATATGGGTAATCACTCTTAAGTATGTCCATGTGCTTGGCAACATATGAATCAACCTCACTATCATTGTGCAAAACATATAAGTGTGCTTGATGTAGTTCTTCCCTTGACACCATAACTATTTTATATCCTGACATCCCTTTAGTAATGCTTCCTAAGTGACGAGACCTTGGAAGTCCCGCGAATATTCAAGACTAGATAGATAGGCGGTGCGTAACTCAACACTTCTTCAACTATGTAGCGCTCAACAATACAACCCTCGGGTCGTGATCGGTTTTTCACATATCCTTTTAATATCTTCATGTAACGCTCAAACGGATACATCCATCTCATGTAACATGGGCCACACAATTGTGTCTCTCTAATCAAATGAACTGTTAGATGAATCATTATGTCAAAAAATGAAGGTGGGAAATACATCTCAAGCTCACACAAAGTGACAAGTAATTTCTCTTTGCAATGATGGCAACTTTCTAGGGTCAATCACTCTACTACAAATCGCCTTAAAGAAGTAACAAAGTTTGGTTAGCGTCTGCGCACTTTCTTAGGCAAAATGGATCGTATACCAATTGGGAGCAAATTCTCCATTAGAACATGACAATCATGGGACTTTAAAGACTTTAACTTAAGGTCTTTCATGGATACAAGGTTTGTAACATTTGAAGAATACCCTCCGGAACTTTTACTCCATGAAGAAACTTACAAAACACGGTCTTCTCCTTTTTAGATAGAGTATGAGTGCCGGAGGTAGATATGTACGTGTACCCTTCTTTATCGGACCCACTTCGGTCTCAACTCCATACTAAGCAAGTCCAACCTCGAGTTGATGGTATCTTTAGTCTTTCCCGGCATATTGAGTAAGGTACCAATGACACTTTCAAAGACATTTTTTCAACATGCATCACATCAATGAAGTGTCTTACATATAATGACTTCCAAGATGGCAAGTCAAAGAAAATCGACTTTTTCTTCCACCCCGTTTGGCAACCTCTCCTGCAAATGGCTTCCCAAATTTAATGTTCAAATCTTTCACCTTTTCAAACATTGTTCACCCACAAAGCCGTGGGAGCTTTACGGGTTTCGTATTCCCATTGAATGCCTTTTTCAACGATCGATCTTGATGAGTAGATGGCAAAAATCTACGATGACCGTGGTAGATATTCTTCCTACCATGTTCCAACCACATCCAATCGGTGTTATCTTCACATATAGGGCATGCACACCGACCTTTCGTCTTCGCACCGGATAGATTGCCGTATGCTGGAAAGTCATTAATTGTGCCAAAAATCATAGCCCTCAAGTTGAAACTTTCTTCCCTGAACCCATCATACACCTCTACTCCATTCTCCCACATTAGCTTCAAGTCTTCAATTAAAGGAGCCAAGTATACATCAATATCATTTCCGGTTGCTTGGGCCTGAAATTAACAAAGACAACATCATATATTTGCGTTTCATGCAAAGCCATGGAGGTAAGTTATAAATCGCTAATATCACGGGCCATGTACTCGGGAGCTACTCAATACCGTGCGGGTTAAAACCATCGCGGCGACAATGCAAGTCGTAGGTTTCTTGGATCCAACCCAAAATCAGGATAATCAATATCAAATTTTTTCCATTGCGGAGAATCTGCCGGGTGTCGTAACATGCCATCTTTAATCCTTTCATCCTCATGCCATGTCAAGTGTTTTGCATCTTCTGAACTACGGTACATACGCCTAAATCGAGGAATTATGGGAAAATACCACAACACCTTTTCTCGAGCGAGAATCTTTCTTTTTATACCGCGATGCATTACATTTAGGACACGACTTTAAAAATGCATGTTCATTCCGAAATAGAATGCAATCATTGGGACAAGCGTGTATCTTCTCATAGTTCAAGCCAATGGACCCTAACATTTGTTTTGCATCATACGTCCGAGAAGGGAGCACATTATCCTTCTAAGCAACATTTCTTTCAATAGTGTGAGTAATTCGAGAAAGCTCTTATCCGTCCATCCGTGGCAAGTTTTCAAGTTATACAACTTTATCACAAATGCAATAATTTTGTGAATTCAATTACAACCTCATACAACGGCGTCTCTCGCATCCGTTATCAACTTCTCAAACATTTGAGGACGGTCATTAAGATCGTCTTCAAAAGCCTTTGCCATCTCTTCAAATTCATCCCCAACAAACGTAGGTATTTCGGTGTCAACCGTGCACATCTCTCAATACTATTACCCATATTCAAAGATTCAACTCTTTCCTCACCATGCATTGTCCAACAAGTGTAAGTTTGATCAATTCCATTACCCTTTAAATGTCCCCCAACTCGCCTGCGCATTAATCGATTTTACATAGCAACAACGTAAACAGGGACATATCATATTACTAGATCTCCTAAACGTTGAACAAAGACAATTCACAAAATAATCCACTCCATCTCTATATTCCTTGGATGAGACGATTGGCGGACATCCACTTTCTATCCATAATGTCCCAATATCTATAATAAATTCGGATAAGAGAATTTACAATTTTATTGAAGCTAAGACATTCAATCAACTAGCTAGCTAGTTTCAACTAAACAAATCAAAGACTTTGATGTCTTCTATATAGTCATTAATTCTTCATAGAAAATAAACAAAAGAACAAAAAAATTACGAACAAGTGGAAGCAACATCGACAAATATCCAACCAGATTTGTGAACAACGATCGCGAAGCTCAGACAAAAAAACTCCCAAAACCTAACAAACAATTTGCATATTCGATTTAGGCATATTTGATTTTACTAATATAGATGACACACACTTTGCTTAAAAAACTCTATCATTTGAGAATCAAAATCTCAACAAAACCAAGCAACAAACACATATCAACTAATTTCTCTCCTATCAAACACATTCAACTAATTTTACACATATCAAACACATACAAATACATTCAACATATTCCTCTCTTATCAAATATTTTTTTTTCACACATTCAACATATTCCAATATTGTGTTACAATCTTAAGAAGTATTTTGATTTCGCGAACAATCTTAATAATCTAGTTTTGGCTTGGTTGCGAGATCGGTTTAAATAACGTCGTCAAATCAATCATCTACTTTGACAAAGCGTATGACGCTTGGAAGGATCTTCATGATCGGTTTGATCAAAGAGATATGTTTAATTTCGGATAGCTGACATTCAAGAAGATGTATGCAAATAATCACAAGGATTATTCAACCCTATTCTTGAAAGGTCTTAAGGAGGAATTTTCACATGTCCAGAGCCAAATTATGATGATGGCGTCATTTCCTACTATCTCAAAGGCATTTTCCCTTGTCATTCAAAAAGAGTGCAACATCAACATCAACATCACCAATCCAATCATGCCGGTGAAATTAAAGGTGTAGCCAAGTCCCTTCCCATGGCTAACAATGTGCGAGTACTCAAAATTCCAACCAATGTGGCTACAAATCGGAGGAAGAGGAAGATTCGGTTGTGGTGCGGTAGGGGCCAAGGTACAACACTTGTTATGCACTCATTGTGGTAAGACAAATCATACACTAGACACTTGTTATTTTTACACGACTTTGTACACGGTTGTCAATCAAGAAACACTTGGAATTCTACTAACTCTACCACTTCGAGAACGATAACCAAATGAAATAGGAAGGGCAACAAATCTTGAACAACTACATAGAAACGGAGGAGGCAGCGGCGGTTAAAATTGAGATCGGCGGCGGTTCTAACCGCCGTGGCTTTATCTTCGGCGGCGGTTCTCAGTAGCGCCGTTATTTCTAGCGTCGCCGAGTAGTTTTGGCGGCGGTTCCAAGAATCGTCGCACAAACCGCCGCGACGTGGCGGCGCGGTTAGAATCGCCGTCAACAAGCATTTTGAATTTTCTCGCCAACAGAGTTCGCGGCGGTTCATAACTGCCGCCAAGTTGCGCGCCAAAAATTCCCACCAACACTAGCGGCGGTTATTCACTGTCGCAAAGTTACGCGCCAAAATTTTCCCACCAACACTAGCGGCGGTTGCAACCGCCGCAAGTTAAAAAAATAATTTTTTTTTAAATTTAAAACCTGATTTTTGTTTCTGTACCTTTCTAACCCAACTTGTACCTATTAAAGAAACTACAATTATGCCAAAATCACATACAGCCTTCTAGAAACCAAATTTAGTTCATAATAACTAGAACTTAGTTCATACATCCAAATCTAGTTGTTCATGGCACCAAAATACAACCAACTAAATTAGTTCATAACATCAAAGTACAACCGACTTAACCGACTTAATTAGTTCATAAAATCTCAAAGTACAACCAACTAGCAAAACTAGTTCATAACATCAAAATACAACCAAATAGAATCATCTATCTAGATGTCCTACGGGATGGGCTTGCTTCAATTTGTCCTGTGTGGTGGCACGGAAGAGCGTCTCAAATCATCTTGTGATTCCAAGTTAAGCGACTGGAAAAAAAGAGCCATAAATTAAGTTAGAAACATGGATGATGAACAAACACAACAACTCATTACAAATTAATTCACTCAATCAATCAATCAAACTAATACAGTAGTTTTGTAATAGCTAAAGCATTACTACACAGTTCGAAAAGTAACGATTTAGGTTACTTAAGATAGAATAAATGGTAGAACCACCACCATAATCATCACTATGCATGATATCCTTGAATCCATCTTCACATGTCTCAGCATCAGACATAGCAGCTGAAACCAAAACATCAACTCTATCATAATCTCCATTACCAAGTGCTTCTGATGAGTCCTTCAAATTCTCTATAGCTTCTGAATATTCCTCTTTACAATCACTTAAACAACAAGACTTGTAACCCTTACTTGTCTCATTAACAAAAGATAAGAAAGGAACCTAGGCTTACTCTCAACTTTAATCTTTTTATTTATTTATTATTGTGCCAATTGAATTTTATTCAAAAACCGAGAGATGGTCAAGAGAGCACACCATTTTCTTACATAACTTTTCAAAGTGGATTGAAATGGAAAGACAATAAATAGTTTTCTAGTGAAGCAAAAATCATTTATTCTTCTAAACCAAGATTCAACTTGCGGACACAAAGACGTGCTTACAGATAGATAATAAAGAGATACTTACACTAATTAACATAATGGCTCATGCCACTCTCCACAACTAAATTTAATGCTTAACGCTTCAATAAGTTATTCGTAATCATATGTGCATCAAAAAAGCGTACTAGCATTTTAATCAAGCGATGAATCGTCATAAATAATCATGATAGTAATCGTCATAAATAATCAAGCGAAGTCGTCATAAATTAGCAACTTTTCCATTGGATCAATAAGCATGATTTAATGCATTAAGACAAATATTGTCTCACCGGATTTTGCTTAAGAAGTTGCATAACAAAAGCAAGTTGTTCCTTCAAAAGAGGTAATTCAAAGAACTTGTTCCTTTAGAGCATCAACTTCAAAGCAGCTTTTGCCTTTAAACTTTCAACCTCAACAACTTGTGCTTGTAAAGAATCAATTTGACTCTGCATCGTGACATCTTTTCATTAGCTTGAAAATCATATGAATCATGTCGTAGAACGAGAACTCAAGCTCCAGAGAGAGCCGAGTTGGTGTTACACCGAGTCCCATGCCTCGACTATACCTGGGATGTTCTTTCCCCGAAAACTTCAATAAAGGCTTCATGCTCGGAAGAACCCTCAAGAACGCTTGTTGTAATTTTTCCTACATGTATTGAAGAAAGACATAAAGATTTACGATGTGCCCAATAATATGATATGTTGCAATCAAACATAGCTATACATATATGATATTGGACTTACATGGTTTTGTCTTGCTTCATCATTAACAAAATCACCAGTTGATTTTTTATGAGCAATTTCATACATATCTGCTCTAGTATAAGTCCGCCCATCTCGCTCTTCCTAAATCGTATCACCATATAAATATAGTTAAGCCATTTTCTATGATTTTCAAACAATAGAAAAAATGAGATACGATACCATCTCATGTTGCTTTCGCAATTGTCTTAGCCCCTAATGTATGAGGAACTGTTGCTTGAGCGGTTTTCGAGATTTTTATCTGCCATTGCCTATAAACAAAGTCATTAACAAAGTAATTTATATTAATTCTGAAGGATATGATAGGAAAAAATTATTAATGTTTCATTCTGAAGGATATAATAGGGAAAAAATTCTGCATCCACAATATCAATAACAAAGAAATGAAACCAATTAAGCGATACTAATCAAATTAAACAAAGAACCAATTTAAGAAAAGTTATGTTATTACCATAGTTTCGTGTTTCACCTATACTCCAAAAACTTCCTCCAATGATGCTGGGAATGTCCTCCTGGGTTCCGAGTATTTTCTTCACGAGTAAGCTCCAGCTTATAATTTTCTTTAAAAAGCTTGCAACGATCGTCCTTCCATTTCTTTCCCAAGCTTGATAAAATCCATTTCTTGTGAGCTCCATCATTTACCACAAATTTTGTCTTTAATACAATTACAATAAAAGATGTTAGTAACAAAACATAAATAACAATAAAATGTATTAAGTAATTTTGCTCTATACCTTTATGTCTTTCTCATAACAATTATTTTTGTAATCCATAGGGACTTCACGCCAATCCGTGTACAAAATAGGGAATTTGTGAAAATGATTTCCAAGAAAACCCAAAACCCTCCTAATAAACCACAGACAGTCCAACTGGTTGATTTTTGCATTCCATTGGGTCATAACTTTGAATCCTAGGCGGTTTGGAATCAAATCTCGCACTTTTAGGCTTCTTTGGTCATGATTACCCTCCTCATCTAACACAAAATAAGTCAAAATATTAGTACACCGAAATATAAATAATGGAAAATACACCACCTAATTAGAGTTTATTTACCAATAACATCCACTATCCATTTGGGATTAGTCTTGGGTATTTTTGAAGATGAAACTTCTGAGATACCAGCTTCATTTGGAAAGGGCACATCATCGAACTCAGGAATGTCATCTTCCAAAGATGAAGATGGGTTAGGCATAGACACCCTTTGGGGTAGCGCGATGCACGCTATGGGTGCTTCTCACGGAAGAATCATGTCCTTGAACGGATGTGGGTTGACCATTACGAGGCCATCATATCTTCTTTTAGGAGGCATACCTACCAATACATGTTAGGCAATAAATCAAAATCAGAAGAAATCGCATGCATATATTCTATGAAAACTCACATGCATGTATTAAATTAGAAAACTCACTTTGGTTAGCAAGTAATGGCATAAAGCTTCTGACATAATCATAAACCTTGATTCAGATTAGCATAAGTAATGGACAAGAAATTCATAACACCGTATCAAAAAGGAATTCAAGTAAAGTAAATCATTTAATGGAAACATTAAAAGGATTGAGATCAATCTCAAACAAACTATGTCATAGTTAAACTAAAAGAGTTAGCAACAATATTACATAGAATGAACTACCAATCACATTCATAAAACCATATCTTGATCATCGTCATCAACATTTTCATTAACAGCTGAACTTTCAGGTTCATTATCTAAAACTACTCTTGCTAAAGGAATATGTGTATTATCATCCAAGAAAAATTGTTCCAGATTTTGTGATGGGTATGTCTCGTTGGATGCCACAATTTCATTTTCATCTTCACCCATATCATACAAGTCTCTTGGTTTCAAATGAACTGGTATACTCCAACCTTGTTCATTCTCATCCTCTACATAATAGACCATTTGAGCTTCGGAAGCTCTAATGTATGGTTCATCATCTTCATGTTCTCCACTATCTTCATATTCACAATCATGATACATAAGCATAATTCAAGCACTGTAATCAAACTCAGGGGACAAATGCGTACATTTTTACATGGCTGAAACTCTAGTTCTTAAGCATTCGTTATTTTTCAATACTACTAACCAGTCAAAAAGACAGATGCAATTATGATTCATAACAAAGGCATAACATATAACATATAACATGAAATTGGTGTGTGACATCATGCACGATTTCCTATAGCACCACTAATAGCAGCAGTAAATACTAAACTTCATACTTAAGGAATTTTGACAAAAACACTCAAATTAATAGCTTGAACAATTGTAAACAACATATATTAAAGATAAATATGAAGTAAGTAGGATAAACATCAAGAAGACAAAATATATTGAGATCTCGAATGATACAAAGAGGAGGAAGAGAATTGTACACAAGCAACAAACAAAGAATGGAAACCGAATCTAGCCTTTAGTGATTGTACATCTCTGTGTTTCCAACCCTAAATCCAAAAGTTAAAATAGGAAGCAAATAAGTACAAGAATCAATCAAAGGGCAATCTACATATTTGCATTTTCTGTTCCACCACTTTCTTTGTCTTAACTGTCTATAAAATTCAAGCTCTTTACTCTATGCAATTTAATCTAATCACCTTAGAAAGTCACACACACATACATACATACTAAAATACTTGAGACCAAATATATATATAGATCAGCATAGGGATCTATATATCTTGTGTTTAGCAACAACAATATGCACAGAACTTTTGTGTTCAAAGAACAACAAAAACAAGTATCACGAGAGATCAACAAGTTTTATCTAATTCAATTTTTTGATCTTCTCCTATCATTTCAAAGAGACAAGCAGAAAAAGTAAATTTCATAAGCTCACATTCACACCCTTCTAAGAATCATCTCACATTCACACCCTTCTAAGAATCAAATGCCCATAGATTCAGTATGCCTAAGTTCCAAATTAGGCACAGCATAAATCGATCTTTCTGTTTATGCAGCTAAATTCAAACACAGACTTTTGCAACACAGAAGCCTTGCCTGTGGGAGTAGTACTTGACAGAAAGAAATACAAATTAGTGCCAAAAGCAGTTGTTTCAGTTGGGATAATAGGAAGGGATTGTACTTGTTGCACTATTTTCTCTATTCTTAGAAGAGAAAATGCTAAAGCATAATGAAGAATCCTCCAACAAAATTTATATCAGAAAATGTAGCTTCTGGATATACTTCTAAGTTAAAAATCTGATGCAAGTAACTCTCTCACTCTGAAAGGTATGCGTGTCTGCATGCTTTTTTCCACTAATTTTATACATTATTATGCATTTCATAAACAGTATGCATACAAAGAATTGTCTGAAAATATTTAGCTATGTTAGAGAAAGATTCAAAGAAAAAGCAGAATATGAAATTATGGGATTGGTTCATTTGATCTAAAGTTCTCTGTTAGTACATATTGATTATGTTTGAATCTGAAACCATTATTTGGATTAAGCTTTATTCACAAATAGCTTTTGTCTCAAAGAGAAGTAGTGTGCATCATTTTACATACGAAATAAAAATCTCCAAAACTAAATGACACCTTTGAGCAAAGAAAGAAGGTATTTTATGTGCAGTTCAAATTTCAATATCACTTTGATGATATCATAATAAAAACACAAACTATGAGCAATATCACAAACATAGATTTCCTTCAGAAGCAAAAGTTAGTAGTAAGTACATGCTTAGTATGCAGGATTACATACTAGAAGGACAAACAAGAGCAGAAAATAAGATCCAATACAAACCAAATACTTAATAATAATAATAATAATTGACTAATCTAACAAAGACTTAATCTTTCAATGGAAGAGAAACCTTGATGCATAAACTTTAATGAAGAAAATCAACGGCAATGGCCACAACTTTCACTTTTTTGTTTAACTAGAACTCTTTTTTTCCATTTCCTCTAGCATGCACCAAAGTAAAAGTACAACACTATTTTAGGTCTAAGGTGTAATGGATTTCTAGACTTGGACAGTGTAATGAGAGAAAAACGAAAGGGGGGCCTGAACAGGGACTGTGGATATTGGCCTGAATAGGATTTATGCGGAAGGTCTCTCAAGATTGAGAGCTCTATATACCATGAAAACATTGGTTTGTATTTCTATGATATATTCCAACAATACATGAGATACCTATATATAGTGCTAGGATAATCTCTGCATTAATTACATATGATTACTATGAGTCATAGCCAATTCATAGTCTAGTCAACAACATTAAATCATTATTCTAACAATCGAAAAACAAGTATAGCACAAAAAGAAAAGCAAGATAAGCACAAATATAAGCTTTTGATCAAAAACTTATAGGCACTTTGCGTGATTAAAGAAATGATAGTCAAGAAAAATAAGCTTTTTGACATAGCCCTTACTGTTACTTATGCCAGATCTGTTATGAAAGCCAGTCATCAAACAACTTGTAAAACAAGGACAGGGAAATTTTAAAAAAATGCATATTTGAAATATAAATTCTTATACTGAATTTCCCATTATATTAATCTACAATATGGAGTTCTCATCAAAATTACCATTGTCTTCAAGGAAACATGATCTCAAAACTTTAACATAAGCTTTGAATTATTCAAAAGACAATAAAAATACTATTTAAGTATGGAGTCTATCAAGGCTTGTTCTAACACGACTTTGGCTTGGGATTAAGTTCACTAATGAACTTCATGGTGATGGCCACACATTCAATGAGAAATCAAAGATAAGGGTTCTCATTAGTGACTAGAATTAGAGAGGTGGATTCATCAATTACAAAAATAAATGAGAATAGGAAGGATGATAATTAATAAATACCAAGTAATTAACGACCAACGGCAAAAAACAACCCAACGAAATTAAGCAATAGATCATAGGCTCCATTGGGGAAGACATGTCTTTGACATTATCACATGATAGATCATAGCTTGAGAATCAAGCTCAACGTCAACTTGAATTTCCCCACACCCCACTAATCTACACATAAATTACGCAATACACTCAATGAAACTACATTGCATCAATCCACAACAACAAGCGGTACCAATAAAGTTTCATGACAAATCAATCTGGGACTAGTTTCGTAATCACAAATTGGAAAATTGAAAACCCTAACTTTGTTGAAGATGATCAAAACGAAATCACCGATGATGAAAACAAAACCCTAACTTTGTTGTAACAAGAAAAACGAAAATGAGGAAGAATAATAGCATGAGACGGATGAGGAGAGGGGAAGAAAACGAGTAACAGAGAGAGAGGCGAGGAAGGAAACACGAAATAGAAAGAAGTACCTAACAGAGCGAACCTGTTCTTGAGACCTTCTTTGTCGTTGAGAGAGGAAGGAAATGGAAACCCTAATCGTTTGAGTTCACTGAGAGGAAGGAGATGAAACCTTCGCTGCTCGAAACCTTCGCTGCTCGAAACCTTCGCTGCTTACGTGTTTCATCAGTAACCTCGCTACCGCTTCTCAACATCAGTAACTCGCTGCTGCTTTATTTTTTCTTTAAAATTGGAACCGCCGCGAGACAATTTGGAACCGTCGCCGGTGTAGATGAGCGACGGCAGTTGCTAGGAACTGCCGCGAGTGAAAAGGAGCGACGGCGGTTGTAGCACCCGCCGCGAATTGTGGGTCGCTATTTAACCAAATTTTTGTAGTAATCAAACTACATATTCATCTCCAACCTAACAAAAAACCTAAAAAACAAAAAACAAAAAACAAAATAGAGAACTAACCTTTGAGAGAAGATGAGGACAAGCAATGAGGACTATGGGTGCTAGAGAGAACGAGAATGAGGGAAAGTTGAGAGAGGAAGAGAGAACGAGAATAAGGTTTATGGGTTTATGGGTTTATGGGTTTATGGGTTTGTGGGTTTGGGGGATTGTGGGTTTGGGGGATTGTGGGTGGTGCTAGGGAGAACGAGAATGAGGGAAAGTTGAGAGAGGAAGAGCTAATGAGAGTGAGGGAGAGAAGAGAACCGTGAGAGAGGTTTGTGGGTTTTTGGGTGTGGAGAAGAGAAGAGAACGCGTCTGCAGAGAGAGAGAGGAGAGAAGAGAAGCGTGAATGGAAATGAGAAAAAGAGAAAACGAACGGGCAAAAAATTTTTATTGAAGCAATACTCAGCGTTTTTAAAGAAACGCGAGTATATGGATGACGAGAAGGGGAATATTCAAATATTTGTGTAAAAACGCTGATTATATGTGAGAACGAGCAACAAGATGCGCAGCGCTTTTAAACAAACGCTGAATATTTCCTTTCGTCATCCATATACTCGGCGTTTCTTTAAAAACGCTGAGTATTCCCTTTCTCGTCATCCATATACTCATTTCTTTAAAAACGCTGAGTATTACCCTTTCTCGTCATCCAAATACGCAGCGTTTTCCAAAAAACGCTGAATATTCCCTATGCTTTTTCATCTATAGGTGGCGTTTATTAAAAAACGCTGCTTATGGTGGCGCTCTTTTTTAGCCAATCTGGCGTAGTGCTCCCTTTTAATTACAACCTATTAATTCATTCCCTTCCAGCAAAATTCATCAAATATCATTCCAACAAAATTCAGCCAATATCATTACAATCCAATATATAGATACACACAAAATTCAACCTATTAATAGATATTTTTGTTTACAAATCATACAACATAATAAGTAACTTACATTATGAAACTCAAAAGTAGCTACAAATTAAAGCTATACCATATATAACATAAATGACTACTGTCTTGACCACTAGATCTCATGATCACTAAGTGATGCCATCTGACCTGCAATATAACATAATCCATGTTATTGTTAAATTTACAAAAACAATATAATAATTATCTATTAATAAAAATAACGAGAAATCATTGTCTATATTACCTTTTCCTTTTCCTAGATAAAATTTTGTTTGCAATTCGCGTCTTGGTATTTTTTTCCGACGAATAGTAATTCCATCATTATGATCTTTTCTAAAATATACAACATCCTCTATAGAAGTATTTTCCCTATTATTGGTTCTCGATGTTCAAGAACGGGTCGCCCTCAACACCAACATCATCGGGTGCTTCATCATCATCGTTGTTATACACAAATTTTTTGTCGACAATAGAACAATAGACCAATTGATATTAATCGGATCGGTGACATAAAACACTTGTTGAGCTTGCGATGCTAAAATAAAAGGTTCATCTTTATATCCTAACTTGTTGAAATTCACCCGCATGAACCCTAATTCATCAATCAGAAACCAAGATATTATTGTCAACCCATTCACATTTGAACACGGGCTCTGAAACATATTGTAATCCAACTCCCATATGTGTTCAATGAAGCCAAAGTAAGACATATTCGCATATATGGGATTTCTATCTTTGCACTTTGGATGCATGCATAGAATGAGCTACAAGAGTCACCCCACTATTTTGCATTTTACTCGATCATCTTGTTCTTTTGTATAGAAAGTGCACTCGTTCATTAGATAGTCATTTGTGTAAGAGAAGACATGTATATTTGGACCTTTTGCTAACCATCTCAATCTTTTTGAAATCAAGTAGGATTCAAACACACTCACCATCAATGTGATGTTTTAACCACACTATGAAACTCCTATTGTGTTCTTTTGCTAACCAAACTTGCTTCTTTCCCGGAATTGACTCTTAAGAATCTCCTTGTGCTTGGCAACATATGAATCAACCTCACTATCATTGTGAAGAACGTCTAAGTGTGCTTGCTCTAGTTCTTTCCTTGATACCATCACTAATTTAGTTCCCCATCATCCCTTTACTAATCCTTCCCATGACGAGACCTTGGCAAATCCACAGAATATTCAAGACTAGATAGATAGCCCGTGCAAAACTCAATAGCCTCTTCAACTATGTAGCGCTCAACAATACAACCCTCGTGTCTTGATCGATTTTTCACATATCCTTTTAATATCTTCATGTAACGCTCAAACGGATACATCCATCTCATGTAACATGGGCCACACAATTGTGTCTCTCTAACCGATGAACTATTAGATGAATCATTATGTCGAAAAAGGAAGGTGGGAAATACATCTCAAGCTCACACAAAGTGACAGTAATTTCTCTTTGCAATGTTGGCAACTTTCGAGGTCAATCACTCTACTACAAATTGCCTTAAAGAATAAACAAAGTTTGGTTAAGGTCCGCGCACTTTCTTAGGCAAAATGGATCGTATACCAATGGGTAGCAAATTCTCCATGAGAACATGACAATCGTGGGACTTTAGAGACTTTAACTTGAGGTCTTTAATCGATACAAGAGTCGCCACATTTGAAGAGTATCCTCCGGAACTTTAACTCCATGAAGAAACTCACAAAAGACAGATCTTCTCCTTTCTAGATAGAGTATGAGTGCACGGAGGTAGATATGTACGTGTACCCTTCTTTACCTGACCCAATTCAGGTCTCAAACCCATACTAACCAAATCCAACCTTGAGTTGATGGTATCTTTAGTCTTACCCAAGCATATTGAGTAAGGTACCAATGACACTTTCAAGACATTCTTTTCAACATGCATCACATCAATGAAATGCCTCACATATAATGACTTCCATTATGGCAACTCAAAGAAAATCGACTTTTTCTTCCACCCCGCTTGGCAATCTCTCCCGCAAAAGGCTTCCCAAATTTAATGTTCAAATCTTCCACCTTTTCAAATACACATTGCTCGCCCACAAAGGCGGGGAGCTCTCGTGTGTTTCAGATTCCCATCAAATGCCTTTCTCCACAATCGATAGTGATGAGTTGATGGCAAAAATCTACGATGACCAAGATAGATATTCTTCTTACCATGTTCCAACCACATCCAATCATGTTATCTTCACATATAGGGCATGCACACTCGCCTCTTTGTTCTTGCACCTGCATAGATTGCCGTATGCAGAAAGTCGTTAATTGTGCCAAAGATCATAGCCCTCGGGGTGAAACTTTCTTCTCTGAACCCATCATACACCTCTACCCAGTCTCCCACATTTGCTTCAAGTCTTCAATTAAAGGAGCCAAGTATACATCAATATCATTTCTGGTTGTTTGGGCCTGAAATTAACAAAGACAACATCATATATTTGCGTTTCATGCAAAGCCACGGCGATAAGTTATAAATCGCCAAAATCACGGGCCATGTATCATGTAGGAGCTACTCGATACCGTGCGGGTTAAATCCATCGGCAGACAATGCAAGGCGTAGGTTTCTCGGGTCATCCCCAAATTAGGATACTCAATATTGATTTTTTCCATTGCGGAGAATCTGCGTGTCGTAGCATACCATCTTTAATCCTTTCATCCTCATGCCATGTCAAGTGTTTTGCATCTTCTGAACTACGATACATGCGCCTAAATCGAGGAATTATAGGAAAATACCACAACACCTTTTGTGGAGCAGACTCTTTCTTCTTATACCGCGGTGCATTACATTTAGGACACGACTTTAACAATGCATGTTCATTCCGAAATAAAATGCAATCATTCGGACAAGCGTGTATCTTCTCATAGTTCAAGCCAATAGACCCCAACATTTGCTTTGCATCATACGTCCGAGAAGGAAGCACATTATCATTCGGCAACATTTCTTTCAGAAGTGAGAGTAAATCGGTAAAGCTCTTATCCGTCCATCCGTGGCGAGTTTTCAAGTTAACAACTTGATCACACCCAATAATTTTGTGAATTCATTACAACCCGCATACAATGGTGTCTCTCTGCATCGCTTATCAACTTCTCAAACATTTCGGGACAATCATTAAGATCCTCTTCAACCACCTTTGCCATCTCTTCAAATTCGTTCGCATCAAATGAATGTGTTCCTGTCAACCGTGGCACATATCTCTTACTAATATCATTCATATTTGAAGATTCACCTTTTTCTCACCGTGCATTATCCAACAAGTGTAACTTTGATCAATTCCATTCGCCTTTAAATGTCGTACCAACTCCTCTGCGATGAATCGATTTTACATAACAACACCTTAAACAAGGACATTTCATACCACTAGAAGTCCCTAAACGTTCAACAAAGACAAATTTCTCACAAAATAATCCACTCCAAATGCATACTCTCCTTGGATGGACACGATTGATCGGACATCCAATTTCTATCCATAATTGCCAAATATTTATAATAAAATCTCGAGAAGAGAACTTTAACATATGACCCATCAAGCAATTCGAATATAATGAAGAATCAATTCATATAATTAAAAAAAAACAAAATTTCCTCTTTTAAATTTTTTCAATTCCACTCCTTATTTTCCCAAGCTATATCTATATCATATTCTATTTCTATTCTCGGTCCTTTGGTCAAGACAAAGGAACCATATAGTCTAGTCTTCCAAATAATTAATTTATGTGTAACAAGAAGAGGCTAGTGGTGAAAAAAAAAGAAGAAGAGTCTAGTGTGCACAAGTGACAAAACTAATATATTTCTAAACTAGAACCCACAATTAATATCTAACAAGAAACAGAGAAAGGAAACAGAAAAACTCACCAATGTTGTCTGGAGTGAAAGAGATGATGTTCACCGAGAGAGATGATTTTCGTTGAGAGAGATGATGTTAATTTGAGTTAGGGTGTTAGGGTTTTGCGTTTACGGGTGAGTGATTTTGCGTTTCGGGTAAGAGTGTTAGGTGAAAGAGGAAGAAGTAGCTCAATGGGAAACAAAAAAATTTATTTAACCATACCTAGCGTTTTTAGAAAACGCTAGGGATCTATCTAGCGTGTTTTCTAAATACCTAGCGTTTTGAATAAAAGCGCTAGGATCCGTCTAGAGTGTTTACTAAATACCTAGCGTTTTATAAAAACGCTAGGATCTATCTAGCGTGTTTTCTAAATACCTAGCGCTTTGAATAAAAGCGCTGAGGATCCGCTCTAGAGTGTTTACTAAATACCTAGCGTTTTATAAAAACGCTAGGATCTATCTAGCGTGTTTTCTAATTGGCTAGCGTTTTGAATAAAAGCGCTAGGATCCGTCTAGCGTGTTTTCTAATTGGCTAGCGTTTTGAGTAAAAGCGCTAGGGATCCGCTCTAGCGTGTTACCTAATAGGTAGCGTTTTACTTTAAAACGCTACTAATGGTGTAGCGTGTTATTAAAATGGGTAGCGTTTTTTTATAAACGCTACTAAAGGTGGCGATCTCTATTTACAATTCTGGCGTAGTGCCCCCTATCATCCAAAAATGCCAAAAATGCCCCCAAGATATTTTTGTCTTTTTCCTTTAGAAACCCCCTTCACCACACTAGAACCCCCCATTCTTCCTCCTAAAAACACCCCTCTCATTCATCCTCCTCCCACCGGCGTCCTCAAGCTCCCACCGGCCTCCTCCTCCTCCTCTTGGTAAGAATCCATTTCCCCTTCTCTATCTTCCATTTCCCCCATTTTTTTCACGGTTTGCAGACTATTCGACGATGTAGAGGTCGAACACGACCGACCAGGCGTGCGCCGAACAGTTTGTGATGCCTTGTGTTAGATCTGTTTCACAACAGATCGATCGAGCGTGCGCCGATCTACTTCGATCTGGCGTGCGCCGATCAGTTTTTCGGATTTGGAAAGGCCAATGGGTCTGATTCTGTGTTTTTTACTTGTTTTTTCAGGGATGGCTACTTTCTTCTTCACCGTTGATAGATATACTGGGGAGATTTGCTTCCCGGATGTCTTTGACCCCACTTGCTGCACTTCGGTGACATTTTTGATGGATATTGGGGCGCAGTCTAGGGCTACAATCAGGGCTTTGGCAGGATATCTTGTGACACTGGGGAGTTTGTTCGTGCATACGGCTGGGGGCGCTGCGATAGGTTTGACAGTGTTCCTCTGCAGATTACCTACATGGGTGGGGACTACTTCAGTGTCAGCGAAGTCCCCCACTCTGACGTCGTCAGCTCTGGCAGTGACTTTTCTAACACTGAGTCTTCTGACTCTGATGATGACTCATCCAGTTCCGATGATGAGTTATGTGCGTTCTTTAATTGTAGTTTCTTTCTCTTGAATTATTAATGAATGAAATTTTAATTTGTTGTCCATTGTTAATTTTGTTCGTTTTTTTTTTCATTGTGAATACCGGTGCATACATGAAAATAAAACAACATAAAAAATAAACGACATAAAACGACATAAAAAATTAGTGTAAATAAACGAAACTAATGGCGATCTCTGGGTTGGGCACAACTGCAATTAATTTAGATATTCCATTTTAGTGAAAAACAACGAAGAGGTAGAGTGAGAATCAGTGAAGTGTGAAAATCACTAAAGAGTGAGACTCTATTTATAACTGTTGGACACAATTTCCAAAAAAATTGAATTTTGGGCGCCAAATTGGATGGTGGGGGCCCGATCGGCGCGCACGCTTGGTGCGACCATGGTGTCGACCTCACCGAATCGAACTCGTCAAATTTGAATTTGAGTCAATGCTGGGTGTCGACAAATGATTGATGAGTTCGGTGACTGCGAGATACGACCATGGTCGATCAACCGTCTGTTGAATCGCCCACAATCTTAAAAAAAATAATAAACCAAATTTCAGTAAGGGCTTTTGGTCTTTTCACACCAAAAAGGGGGTTCTAGTGAGTATTGGGGTGTTGTACGAAGCATGGGCCTAATTTGGGGTGTTTGAGTAAATTTTGACTGGTTCGGCGCAGCGAGATTCGATCAAGTTCGGTCAACCGTGCGCCGAACCGTTCATAATCTTTAAAAAAAATAAAAACCAAATTTCAGTAAGGGCTTTTTGTCTTTTCACACCAAAAAGGGGGTTCTAGTGAGTAGAGGGGGGGGGGGGGGCGGTTGTACGAAGCATGGGCCTAATACTACCCCTTTTTACCCCAATTCACGGACCTATGTTATCTTGACATTCGGCCTTCTAAACGTTTCTGGATAAAAATTGGCCTATGCTTCTTACACACCCCATCTACTCATCAGATACTACCAAACTGGCCTTTTAAACTTTTGTGCGTTTAGGACGGCTCGATAGTTAACCATTCGATGGCAAACTATCGAGTATTGTAAAAAATTGGAACATGGGGTGTGTCTGATATTTGAGATGGTCCGATACTTAACTATCGAACCAGTTTGATACTTAAAGTGCGAACCTATCTGTTACTGATCAGAATGGACAGAATTCCAAGTTTCATATTTTTAACAAAACGTAAGACAGAAAAATGAATTTACACAGTATAGAAATAGGGAAGAACAACGAGATGGAGCGCGTGCTTGAAGGTAAGGTCCCACGGGGTACCCGTGAATGGACCATCATTGACAGGCAGAAGATTGGCGAGGCCAATAGCATGGGGCTGAGGAAGTTTAGTTGTGCCAGCCAGGAGATGGATGCTCTGCCATAGTAGTTATGTTTATGTTGTTCATTTTAGTAGGTTTTTTTTATGTTTTACCGAACAAATTTGACATTGTAGACTTTTTAACTATATTTATTCCGTTCATTCCCAATTCTTTTGCGTAATTGAGACAAATTTGAGAATGAGAGTGAAATGTGAGAACCTCGTTTGGATTGATTTTAACGCATGCAAAAATAACATCAAATCTGTCTCATTAACTGTGGTTCGGACTTAAACTATCTAACCAGTTCGTTAATTAACTATCAAACCACTGTTAGACAAATTTGGGGCCTGCAACATAGTTTATAGTACTCGTCACTTTACCATCAAACTGGTCGATGGTTAACTATCGAACCGTCCTAAAATTAAAAAAAAACTGTGTTTCATTCACTACAAAAAAAACGAGTATTAGCGACGGAATTAGCGAGAGAAATTTTGTCCCTCGCAAAAAACGAGGATTAGCGACGGAACTGCAAGTCCCTCGCTAATGTGACCATTAGCGAGGGAATTAGCGACGGAATGTCAAGTCCCTCGCTAATGTCTGAACGTTGCAGGTGATTTGGTCTGTTGTAGATCGATCGACTATGTCGAGTGATGATTAGCGACCAGAATCGCAAGTCCTCGCTAATGTCCAGTTATTTTTTTACCAAATATCTGATTCTTTCACTCTTCTCTCATTCTTTCACTTTTAACCCTCACTCCTCTTCTCTTCCTCTTCCTCTTCCTCTACTCTCTCTCTCTCTCTCTCTCACCTACAAACTCTAACCCACCACCACACAACCACCACCACCACCACCACCACTCACTCTTATTTTTCACTCACAACACCCTCATTCTTCTCTCTCACCTACAAACTCTAACCCACCACCACACAACCACCACCACCACGCCCCCACCACACCACAACCACTCTCACTCCTCTCTCTCTCTCCTCAACCACACAACCACAACCTCTCTCTCTCACTCTCTTTCTTCCACACCACCACCACACCACCACAACCACATACCTCTTTCTCTCACTCTCTTTCTTCCACCACCACCACCACCACCACTCTCTTTCTCCCTTACTCCTTCTCTCTCTACGACCACCACCACGTAACCACCACCACCACCACCACCACCACCACCACCACCACACATACATCTCACTCTTTTTCTCCCTTACTCTTCTCATTCTTCTTCTCTCTTTACGACACCACCACCACCACCACCACCACCACCACCACCACACCACCACCACTCTCACTCCTCTCTCAAAATAATAATAATAATAATAATAATAATAACAACAATAATAATACTAATAATAATAATAACAACAGTAATACTAATACTACTACTACTACTACTACTACTACTACTACTACTACTACTACTACTACTACTACTACTACTACTACTACTACTACTACTACTACTACTACTACTACTACTAATAATAATAATAATAATAATAATAATAATAATAATAATAATAATAAATTCAGATTGATAAGTGTGCCAATCAGACTCGGGAAGCGTGTTGTCAGCATTAGCGACGGAATTAGCGAGGGACTGTCCCTCTCGCTAATTAGCGACGAAACACATTTCTCTCGCTAATTTCCATTAGCGAGGAGGGAATTAGCGACCGAACTGGTCCCTCGCTAATTCCCTCGCTAATGGCAATTAGCGACGGAATTGGGCATGTTAGCGACCGAAAATTCCCTCGCTAATGACCGTGTTTTTTGTAGTGATTAAGGACAATATATAATGTCTTTTCACGCGTCTGTGTAGTGTGTGATGAGTAGATGTGGGTGTGTAAGAAGCATGAGCCTAAAAACTAGGTTAAACCTAGGGATGGAGGGAAAGGAATTGCCATTAAGCTTGAAGAGTCCTGGGTGTGAGGGGGTATAAGTGGGAGGCATCTCTCACCTTACAAGCCGATTTTGTGGGGTTGAGTCCTAAACCATTCTAAGAATTTATAACAAGATTTAACCGTGAAGCATTTTTTGCGTTCGATACACAATATTTTTCATGACAATTATATCCTTAGCCATAAACCCTATATTAAATAGATCACTTTAATTTGACTAATTAAATAATGGTTCTAACACATTAATTTATTACATGTATGACCCAAAAAAATTCTAAAAGATACTTTTGTTGCCAAAGAAATTTTGTGTACCTTGCATTTATTTAGTAAATAAAATCAATATATTAACCAGTGATTGAATTCGTTCCTTGAGTATTAATTAATCTTATATAGAAACTTGCTCTCCATATTCTTTTCTTAGACAAATAAAAAATTCTTCTACTGATCAGAAAAAAAAATCTTCTCAGAAGCATATTTTCTTTGTTTAATGAAGACACGTAGCATAAGCTTCTGTGCTTTTTCTGTATATATGCCCTCTCCATCTTTGAAATTTGTTAATTGTAGAAAGTGTGTGGGACAACTTCTTGTTGCAATGGTCACCCATTTGAATCAATTGTTTACAACATTCTTTAAACAAATCTGTTCTTGCATAAAATATGAAATCAAACATCTGTTTATCACATTTGTCTGTCAGCACTTTGATACAATTATTCAATATACTATAATACCCTTGACGAGGTTCTGGTGGTAACTCCATGCCATGCCAAATGTACTTATGTGTAATTTGGTTATTATTAGAGCGAGTCTGAATACATAGAACTTCATTCGTTAATGTGAAAACCAGCAACATGATCATGATTGATCCAAAAATTATTTTCCCCATTCTTAACAATTTAAGTCACGACTATGATGTTACCTAGTTTTTTGAACAAATTTAAGAAAGTGATATCTTAAGATTTTCGTTTAAATTTGATGATCTATATATGATTTATATGCGTCTTTATTTATACAATGGGTAGAAAGACTAACTGCTGGTATTAATAGTGAACCATTTAATATGTAGTTACTATTTCTTTCTTAAGAGTTACTTACGACTATTTTTTGGACAAAAAGAGTTACTTGCAACTTAATTACACTAGTTACTAATAAGTTAATATAGTTTTTAAGATAACTAATAAATTGATTATTTGTTTTGTCAAAAATAAATAGATAATAAATTGATGATTTGTTTTTATTATGTAGATCCATGTATAATTTACCTAAAAGCACTTGAATGAGATGGTAGGGGTCTCTTCTAGCTTAACTCAAGTCCTAGGCTCAAATCCAATCCATCCACTAGTATTTTTAAAACATAAAAGTATTTTGATAAAAAAAATATATTTATGAGTCAAAAAAATAAGAAAATATTTTTACTCATAATTTTAATATTTTTTTACTGCAGAATTTTTTATTTATATTATATCTATCTATGTATACGTGTGTGTGTGTGTGTGTGTGTGTGTGTGTGTGTGTGTGTGTGTGTGTGTGTGTGTGTGTGTGTGTGTGTGTGTGTGTGTGTGTGTGTGTGTGTGTGTGTGTGTGTGTGTGTGTGTGTGTGTGTGTGTGTGTGTGTGTGTGTGTGTGTGTGTGTGTGTGTGTGTGTGTGTGTGTGTGTGTGTGTGTGTGTGTGTGTGTGTGTGTGTGTGTGTGTGTGTGTGTGTGTGTGTGTGTGTGTGTGTGTGTGTGTGTGTGTGTGTGTGTGTGTGTGTGTGTGTGTGTGTGTGTGTGTGTGTGTGTGTGTGTGTGTGTGTGTGTGTGTGTGTGTGTGTGTGTGTGTGTGTGTGTGTGTGTGTGTGTGTGTGTGTGTGAGCTACGATGGCCAACAGCGGTCACTGCGGCGGTGCTCTGAAACCGATGGTGTTAACATAGTGCTTCGGCGGCGCTCCAACGACCCACGACGGTCGGCATGAACGATCGATGGTGGCTTCCATATATGTATACTATTATATATTTTTGTTTCTAGTTTTTTTTTTTAAAAAAAATTATTTTCCAAAAACAAATATTTTCTTAAGAACCTAAATGTATTTTTAAAAATATTTTTTGGTAAAAGAAGTATTTTTTATAATTGTCCAATGGATTTTGATTTTGTAGTTATTGTAATTCAATTGATTTAAAAAATATAATGGATGGATCACAACAATCCGCAAAATCAAACGGATGGATTCAATCCAATCAATTGAATTTGTTTTTTGTAAAGGACGGATTGGATGGATTTTGTTATGATGGACCAGACATCCAGTAGACAAATGATTCATTTTGACACCCCTAATGTAAAAAATGTTCTGTTTTTTATATTTTGACAAAAGCCGATGTATAAGCACTCTGTTATGAATATTTGGTAGATGTCAATCTCTTCTTAGTCTTTTCGTCTTACCTAGAATACTCCAAAACTCCCATGAATAAAGTGCTTTCACTCATTCTTATTGCTCTTAACTTTGTGCTTGTATGTTACAAGATTTGTATCCTATAAATAGGACTTGTATGACAAGGTAAAACAACCTTGAAGAGTACAATACAATAGTTTTATTATTCTGTCATTCTCTCATTTTCTTATTCTTTTTCTTGCTCTATTTTGGTTTATTTCATAATACGTTATCAGCACGAAGCTCTACCCAAATGATGGCTTAATAAGCTTGTGGGCTATTTGGGAAATATATGTTTCCTTCTACTATCTTATAGTTAATCTAACTCATGTTATCATGTTTTGTTTTCTTATAGATTTTTATTCTATCTTTTTAATATATAAATTTATTGAGAATTTCATTTAGCAACCACGGTTATTATATTTGTCTACTGTTGATGAATTCCAGAAGAATTCATTATTCAAGCATCCTAGAAGGACTGCACAAATTAAAGAACTTGACGCATATCGTGTTTGTCTGTATTCATGATGAATTCTAGAAGAATTCATCATTCCAGCATCCCAAAAGGATTGCACAAATAACTGAATATTGGAGCATCCTATAGGATTGCTCAAAGTGTGGAAGTTTGTGATATAGTTCTTAAAGAACTGAAAAAAAATGTTCAATCATCTATGAAAGATTGCTCAAAGCATGATATTTTTTTCTGTCATCGCTTAGATTTGAGATATAGCTCCTGAAGAACAAATGAAATATGATTTTTCTTGATCATCGCTTATGATAGAGTTCTTGAAGAAGTGAACCTTGACCATGATCAAAATCTAAAAGATCTATTTGATCTTAGTATAATTGAATCAAAGGAATAGAGAGAAATTTATTTTACTTGATATTCTCCTGGAGTACGTAGCATAAATGAGAAAATATTTTCAATGATTCACATTAAACTTTTGGGTACAATAAAAGTGGTGGTTATGATCTTTGATGTGGTAAAGGTTATCATTATCCTTTTAAAAAAAGGTCATTAGTATGGTTATGAGTATGGCCTTTCTTATTCATAATAATGATGTAGTAGTTTTCTTTCTATTAATATAATGATGTAGTGACTCACATACATTACAAGAAATTATAATTTCTCTAAGTGCGACTTATTGGAAAACATACTTGTGTTATTTGTTTGGTTTATACTTAATGCAAATTAGTACAATACATATTGTAACATCTCAGACTGCTTCTAGAACTGTTGACTACCCCCACAAACCAACACGAGTGTTTTCAGCATGCTTTGTCCTCACTTGCATGCTTTCCGGAAAACTTCCCAGAAGGTCACCCATCCCACTACTAGTCCAAGCCAAGCACGATTAACTATGGAGTTCTTATGAGATGGGCTCCCGAAAAGAAGATGCATCTTGTTGGTATAGGTAGTCCAAATCAATTCTTTTAAGCCTTCCTTCAACTGCAGATCCCCCATACCGCACGACCTCGGGATCCTCTCATTCCGGTGCGTATTCGGTTCATTCACGCGCCCGCTTCGCTGAAGTCGCCAGAGCCACTCTTTGCCATGCCACCTTTTTGGGCAACGGCGATCACTCCCGCCCTCGTCGGCCCGGATGTCACATGGCCACTGGCTTAAACGCTTGGTTCGCCCCCCGAACCACACCGTCTCGAGAGAGTCTGCTGCTCGATACCATTTGTAACATCCTGCATCGCTTCAAGAATCGTGATGATTGCCCACGAACCAACACGAGTCTTTTCAACATGCTTTGTCCTCACTTGCATGCTTTCCGGAAAACTTCCCAGAAGGTCACCCATCCCACTACTACTCCAAGCCAAGCACGCTTAACTATGGAGTTCTTATGGGATGGGCTCCCGAAAAGAAGATGCATCTTGTTGGTATAGGTAGTCCAAATCAATTCTTTTAAGCCTTCCTTCAACTATACAGTCCCATACCTGCACAGCCTCAGGATCCCTCTCATTTCGGTGCGTATTCGGTTCATTCACGCGCCCCTTCACTTTGAAGCTGCCAGGAGCCACTCTTTGCCATGCCATCTTTTTGGGCACCGGCGATCACTCCCCGCCCTCGTCAGCCCCGGATGTCACACATATGCTACCTTAAACTAGAAGTTTATGGATCGTAGTAAGTTTGTCATTGACAAGATCGGTTGGGCCATCCTGAGTCTATTATGATGCGAAAAATAATTAAAAATTTATGTGAACGTGTATTGAAGAACCCGTAGATTCTTCAATTCTTTAACTTTTGTGTATTATTGGTCCCCAAAGGAAGTTGAGAATTTGAGGGAATAATATAAGGTGATATTTGTAAACGAGTACACTAACCATGTGAACCACTTAGATATTTATGATTTTAATTGATGCATCAACTAGATGATCATATAAATTATATATTTTTTTTTTGTCAATTCACAACTGGAAGTTTTTGAGATTGTCTACTCAACTAATTTGAGTAAGAGGTCATTATGTGAATTCTCTTGAAAGCATTTGATGAATATTGTATGTCTATTAAAATTGAACATCATGTATCATATATTCATTCATAAAATGGTCTTGAAGAACCATTTATTAGACATCTAAAGTTAATTATATGACCAATTCTAATGAGGCGAAACTTCCAATTCCTACTTGGGAACATCCAATCTTGTAGGCTGACACATTGATACACATCATGCCAATAAATTATCATATGTAAGTTCTTTACAATTGATTTTTGGTCAATGACCTAATATTCTCCATCTGATATATTTTTGATATGTTGTGCATGCTATATAAGATGAAGGAATATGCAAATGAGAGAGAAATGAGATGAAGTTAAAGTGGATCCAACCACATTGCAACCACCGCGATCGCCGCCCCCGTCGCCGCCACCCCCATTAAGTTACAAAAAGTTAAAAAAAATCCAATACCTACTTCAAATCTTAAAAGTCGAGTAAAAATCAGGGAAAAAGCAAAAAGCTGCCAAAATTTTTGTCTTTTAGCGAGTAGTTTTTATTTTTGCTCTAAAATTGGTATAGGTGGCAGGCTCATAAGTGGACTATTTTTTACATTTCCTTAGCATATGAATTAACTAAATATTTTTTTTTGACGTGAACATATGAGTTGGCTAAATAGATATATGGATATATAGATCTCAAACTTAGGATTTTGAGATGAGATCCAAATCCAGTTACCATTCAGGCCAATCTATATTTGTCATTAGTTAACCCGTTTAAAACATTTTCTAGTATTTAAATACCTTTTTGGCTAAATATAGGTCATTTTTTTATAAACCAGATTTTTTTGGTATAAACTGAGTATCTTTTTTGCATAACTGCAGACTAATCCTCCAATCCGGGTAGAACCATAATGGGTGGCAAAGCTCTCCTTCAAGAGTTTTAACGCTACTGTATTCTCAATGTTGGATTAAAACTAAAGGCCTTTATTAAATTGGAATAGACCATTACCATCTTATCTAAACACTTTTGGGAGCCTCCCGACGAAGCCAACATAAATCTTTATAACCCACATTTAACATAATACGTCTTTTTACAACCGTAATTGCTAAACTTTTTTTTTATTCATAATTGCTAATATTTGTCTTTTCTAAATTTCATCAAAAAATATGTTTATGGGTTTATTAAACCTCTATTACTGTGGATCGACAATTTGTCATCAATGTTACTCCCCCTGTCCACAATATAAGAAAAAAAATCGAACATCTCACATACCAATGAATGACATTGAAATCAACTATCATCATTTAATAGGACTAAAAGTTTATCTTCTTTCCAAGTTTATCTTTTAATTTCATTTAATTATGACTTACACTCCTAATTAACGATAACATTATTAACTATACCACTTAAATAGAGGTAAATTTGGGATTGATTATTTAACACACCTCAAAAATTGTGTTTATTTCTTATATTGTGAACCACCAAAATTTAATTTTTTTCTCTTATATATATTGTGGACTGGAGGGAGTAATATGAAACAGATCATTTGGATTTGAATTACTCAAAGTAATTACTGCTCCTTTAGGAAAAGGAATCTCTATTGCGTGTCATGCTCGTTAGTTTGTGGGTTAGTGTAAATAATGCTCTTTTATTAAATTTTGAGTAAGGTACACAAGTTTAATAAAATATAATGCAATATATGGATGTGTTTTTTTTCACCCCCCTCCTTCTCTCCCAGACCCTCATAATTACCGTAACGGACAAAAATACCCTTGAAAACTTACAAAAATCACAATTGAAAGAGAGATTACCGAATTTATAGGTAAATTCGAAAAGAATTTCGGAATTACCTATAAATTCGAAATCCCCCCCCCCCTTTTTCTTTTTTTAATTATTAATTTATTTTATTCACATTTTCCTTTTTTTTAACAGTGGCGAGTAGACGACCGCATGCGATAGCACGAGCGCAGTCTCTTCGAGCAACACCACGCGCCCGAAGCGAGCCAAGGATCCTCGATTACCTACCTTGAGTACGATCGGTATCCAGTCCGCCTTTACTCGGTGCGGTTTCTCCACCAGATCAGGAGCCCGTTGTCCCAAAGACTTTAGAGGAGAGGGTGCAGAGAGCAGCTGCATTGGCCCGGGATACGCTAGATGTCGACCGTTCACCTGATACTTCACGTCGTTATTTTCGGTCACTTTTAGACATTTTGGACCCGTAGTTGTATTTGACTTATTTGTACTCGTATTTCATATTGGGTATTTTATATATTTTGACGTATTTTAGATCATATATGACATCTCTTTACTCGTATATTGTAACGCTTTCGTATTGTTATTTAAATCGTAAAGCGTTCATATCGTATTTTAAAAATAAAACGCGCGTAAATCACAATTTAATATATAAATTTTTAAAAAAAAAAGTGAAAAAAAAAAAATCAGATTTACCTCATATATGAGGTAAGTCCGAAATTCCCAAAGCCAAACCCCCTTTTTTTGAACCGAATTTACCTTAAATTGAGGTAATTTCGAAATTCTTCAATTATTTTTAAAAAAAAATTAGGGGTATTTCTGGGTTTTAGGGGATTATGGGGGTGTGGGAGATAAGGAGGGAGGTGGAAAAAAAACCTATATGGATTAGAGGTTTGCGGTGATAGCTCTTTTTTAGAATATAATATTAAAATATATAGTACACTGATCTCAGGTTTGATAAAATATTATAGACTACATTACACTTTTGGTCATTTATCTTTGACTTTGGTTTCAATTTGGTCATTTATCTTCTTTTTTTCATTTTGGTCCTGTTGGGAAAATCAAAGTCAGTTGTTATTAAAACAATAATTTCCCCCAGCAAAACCTTTGTGCGGAAACAAGTTTGGATGAACACACAGAAAGAATACCCCAATCACACACACAATATACTGAAAATAAAGGACACCAGTATTTAACGTGGAAAACCCTCTAACACCGAGGGAAAAACCATGGGACAAACTCCGAAAAATATTTCACTATAACAAATAATAAATACAATATTCTTCCCTCTCTTGAAACCTGTAAAAGATACAATATAGTGTTTCCTGTGAGACACACTCCTATCCAAATATTGCAAACTAGCAATATCTTAAAATATACAAGGGAGTGAGTGGCTGAAATACCGTTTTGGCGCAATTGTTAAGTTTTGGCGGACTCCAACATTTTTCATTTAGGCGCCATCCTGTTTTCAATTATTGTCAAAATTTTCGGCTACTGTTTATGAACAATAGTTCTGTTTATGAACAGTGTTCGGCTACTGTTTATGAACAGTAGCTCTGTTTGCAGCAGAGGTGGGGACCCTTATGAATAGTGTTTTGAGTAGGGAATAGTTTCGCTATTTATGTTGAAACAGTGTTACTGTTCATAAATAGTGTTCTGCGAAGTCACATGATAGGATACTGTTTAGTAGGGACACGCTGTGACATTAGAGTCTCACACAACCACTCCTCCTTTAATTTTTTTTCCTTGCTGTCGCCTCCTTCTTCTTCCAATGAAGACATCAAATTCAAACCGTTATTTGTAGCAAAAAACACAAAACTTACAACTTTCTCCATATCCCATCAAATCCAAAAAAGATATAAAACAAGATGATAGAGATGCAGATGTTTAGAGATAAATGAATGGGAGTGACGTAAAGGAGCAACAGTGGTTGGTAATATCTTTCATTATGTTCATAGTGTGTTGTCATTGAGATGACTTTTACAATTTGTAGCTTAAAGTAGGTTCAGTTTTAGTGGAAGATTTTTGTCGGTGTTTTTATATATGGTATTCAACGATTATAAAGTGAAAGGAGTGGTAGTAGAAAGTGATTAACAGTAATAAATGACACACTTCACAAAAGTTGTCTTTATAAAATCACATTTTAATCTCAAGTTTAAACATCATTCACTTTAACAGTTTTCATATTTATTCGAACACGATGAACCACAAGTTTCTTTTTATTTTGACCATTTTCACAATTGTTTACATATTTTTTTCTATCTTAGATGGACAATTAATCACTTTTATTATAATGTTAGTCATTGTTCCAATTTTAGCTTTGGCTTGGGTTGTAGAATTAGTTTTATAAAATATTATAAGTGTTTGAACCAGTAAGATTTTATGATTTGTTCTCATTAAGATGACTATCTTTACTCTCAGTAATTGGAGTTATGCATTTTATGATTTCAATTTGTTTCCCATCAGATGTTGGCCTCTATTATTGGGTTCACTCGAAGACAATATTGTTATCTTTAAATATTATGTTTGAGCGATTTGAGATGGAGTTTCTTCCATGTAAGGTATATGATTGTATTTATATGATTGTATATTTTTTTGTCCGAACCTTAATTTTCGTATTTATGTAAATGCTTGATTATGATGAATTTATTGCAAAGCATTTTCAACTGATTATGACATTTGTCAAAAAAGCTATATTCTAATAGAAACTCGCAGTAAATTGGGCCTATGTTTCTGTCTCGACTCCTCTTTTGGTAATCGTTTATAATTTTTACTTATTAAAATTTTGTTAATTTTTTCCCAAGAAAACCCTATTAAAAATTGATAATTTTTTCAGCAACTACCTTTGGATTATTATGAGGTTGTGTTCCCAGAAAAATGTGGCATGAGAGTTATTTTCACTGATGTATTGGTCAAGATTGGGATTGTGTTTTGCTCCTTGAAAGTCCTTTGGGAGCGTTAATAGTGAGCTCTTTGGGTGGCAGACTACCTACGAAGAAACTCTATTTCCTGAGAACTATTGGATAAAATTGGAAATACCTGTTTATAATTGGAGATTCATTCTTTTAGTGATGGACATTGATGGACACATGTTATGTTTTAGGTGGATTTGTGTTTTGTGTAGCAAATTAGTTAAATGTTTAGTTTGTTTTAATTTATATTGAACAATGTGTAACGAAATTATGTTTTTTTTTCGTTTCTCACTGAATAGCTATGGGTATTAAGGCATCAGGTATTTTACTTTCAAGTAGTTTTTTGGGATGTTTTCTTTGTGTATATATCCAATTTGATATAATTAAAATCAATATAGCATCCCAAATAAAGTTCCGGGAAAATCGTTAAATTATTTAGTAGTCAAATAAGATGGTTTTCACTCTGATACGTGGTACGGGTTCCGGAATTGCTGAATGAAACATTGAAATTAGGAGTTAAAAAAATTGTAAGACTATTTTATTAATTAGTTACATATATAGTGCCATTTTTTCTTTAAGCACAAAAGTAGCATCAAATATCAATGTTAGGTGTTAAATCATGTGTATTGTCATCATTAATTAAATCATTTTCTAATTTGTTAAACCACAAATTAAAAAAATTAAGAAATTAAAAAATGGAAAATTAGATAATAAGAAGATAGTTGTGATATTGGTAGCAATTTGGGCGCATTTTTTGAGTTTTGGCGGACTCCAAAATTTTTCATTTCGGCGCCATTCTGTTTTCAAATATGGTCACAAGTTTGACTCTTCGTTTATGAACAGTAGTTCTCTTTGTTAACAGTATTCGGCTACTGTTTAGGAACAGTAGCTCTGTTTGCAGCAGAGGTGGGGACATCTTGAATAGTGTTCTGAATAGGGAATAGTGTTTGCAGCAAAGGTGGGGACATTATGAACAGTAGCCCAAATAGTGTTTGTTTGCATACTTTGGCCCACTTTGAATAGTGTTACGAATAGTGTTACGAATAGGGAATATTGTTTCTTTGCATACTTTGGCCCACTTTATGTTCTTTGTACATGGTGTCTGCAAATGCATACCTCCAACAACGTGAGGCATCATTAGTGGGTGGATAGTGTGTGTTTGTGTGTGTCTATATATATATATATATATATATATATATATATATATATATATATATATATATATATATATATACACACACACACATAAGTAATAGTAGTGTATATGATTGTGGCTTGGAGTGGTGAGGGGAATAGTGACACACATAGTGTGTTTTGTAAGTCTTCATTATTTTCGGTTAAGGTGTGTACATGTTGGTGATTGGTTTTTTTGACTTATTACAGAAAACAAAATCTTACTGATAATTATAATTTTTGAAGACTAATATAAAGTATAAACCTACTATCTAAAAAGCAATAAGGCTTACTGACTATTTAAACTACTAATTAATATAAAAAATTATATATATGAAACCACAACCATTAAATCCAAAAAAAAATCAAGAATCAGAACTCCCTTAGAAGAGTCTTCTTACGGGACTACGACCTCAAAATCCCAAATTTCATCGTTTACTATTTTTCACGTTTTTTTTAATGGCTATGCAAAATTTTTAGATTTTTTCGAGACTATGAAAAATTAAAAAATCGTAAAAAATAGTTGTAAGTTATTATAAGAGTATTAGGAGACCATTGTTGAATTGATAAGACCAATAATCACATCTGTTTTTAAATCAATAATCCTCCATTAAATTTATTTAGACGAAAAATAAATCATATTTTTTGCATGCATTTTTGTCTCATTGTAGTGTTCATCTACAGTACTCAGTTACTGTTGATCTACAATATTTGGTGTTATGGAAACTGGACCTACCTAACTTTTGTGGGATCCAGTGAATAGTAAGGAGATTATTTTTCCTGTACACTTTGGCCGACTTTATTTTGCTGCACATGGTTTGTGTTCCTCCCTTTAATGTTCCATAAAAGAACACGGTGTCTAAATGCATACCTTCAATTATTCATACCTCCATTCGATGCATAGTTCCAATTTTGCATTTCAATGATGTACAGTTAGTTTGAATGGATGAACAGTACATGGTTTAACTTTTATGCAAATATCACATGTCCATGTAGGGTACACTCAACAATAGTTGAATCAGGTCATTTCTCTTCTAACTCCCTCATAGTCTTTCATTTCACATAAATTTCCATCCAAATTCTTTATCTTCTTCTTTACTTGCCTAAATTTTTTTCTTCTTCCTTTATTTTTATTCTTCTTCTTCTTAAGTTCAAATGTCAAGTTGTTGCACGTAATCCACCGGAATAAACGAGAGTATTGGTCTGGACGATTATTTCCATAAATGTAAGTGTTTTTG
The DNA here is from genome assembly GCA_020916435.1 of Oxytropis ochrocephala. Classification (NCBI taxonomy): domain Eukaryota; kingdom Viridiplantae; phylum Streptophyta; class Magnoliopsida; order Fabales; family Fabaceae; genus Oxytropis; species Oxytropis ochrocephala. The sequence continues at coordinate 97,947,038 of CM037088.1, read as the reverse complement.
TTTTCATTAATTTTTGTATCTTTATTTCGTTTGGATATGTTGCATTTTGAGTTCCATTTTTAATAACAGGTTTAATGTCATTTTATTTTAGTTGATGTGGTTTGTATTGTTTTGCTTCATCAACCAACATCAATTTTATTTCTTTGGCTTATGTGTTGTAAATAAAATTTGATTTTTTCTACTCTTCACAGAGATAGAGTTGTTGATACTATGAACAACTTTATACTTCTCCATTTATGGTATATTTCAAATATTTTCTACTCTTCTATAATTTTTATTTCAAATTGATTGGTTGAAATTTTTTCTTAGATGATTCGTTCTACACCCGGGTACAATGGACGAGATTATTGTTATTCTTTAAAGATTAAGTTTGAACAACATCAGGTTGAATATATTCCAAATGAGGTTTGTAGCAAATTTTCCTTTTCGTTGTACTTTTTTAGTTTCTCTTTACATTTATTATATGGTTGATTGTTTTTAATATGGTTCTATTTTAGGATGAAGTTAAGCTTCCATATTTTCTTGCCAGCCAATACAGAGATTACATTCGTTTGATTGTTGTTCTTTTTGACACTCATGGTAATGAAATAGAAGTAAAAGTTGCCAGGAGAGGAGATGACCTTTACTTCGTCGAAGGATGGCGAAGTTTAGGTAGTTTTTATCGTCTTTATGCAGGTGGTTGGATAAAAATGGTGTATATCCAATTTGCCTATTTTTTCATTGAGGTTAAGGATAGATTCCTTAACACCCCTTTTTGGTCTGACACTGCAAATAGATTAAACCTTGGCCAGCGACCCGTACCCATTGAAGATAATCATTCTATGGCAAAATTATTAGCACCAACAATGCACTTTGCAAAGAAACCTACTTCTGTATTGGCGCTGTCTGCAAGTCTCATCTACGCTGATATTTCAAGTTCTTATTTGGTAATTATTATGCTCAAGTTACTAACTTTTTCTATGATCTACGAAACTTATTTATTAGTTAATTAGTTTAGTCTTCCTGTTTTGCAGCATATTCCGTTGGACTATTGTGATGTTCTATTTCCAAATAGAGTTGATACTGATATCACTTTGATCGATGATTGTGGGAACACATGGGAATGTACATTGTTATTATCCGAACGTATTATTGATGGCAATGTTCAACTTTGTGGTTGGCATCCTCTTTTGGAAAAAGAGGAATTCCCTCAAAATATCCCTATAATGCTAGAAATACCTGTGGAAAATCCTAGCTTTATCTTCTTTACGAGTGCTTAGATAGTTATAAGTGTTTTGTAAAATTTCGTTATGAAAATTTTATGTGTGATTCTATTTATATATTTTTGTCAAATTTACGTACCCGCAGATAAATGTTGGTTTATTTTGAACTGTAACAAGCTGCGTGTTACTTGGTGCGTTAAGTGAAGCAAATTGGACGTGATGGTTTTAATTTGAAGGGTAAATTGTTACTTGACGTGTTTGAAGTGTTCAACAGTATCCCATGAACATTAAACTAAATTAGAGTGTAGAATTAACATTATTATTAGTGCCTTATTTTACTATTGTCTGTTTCGTTTTATCATACTGGAACAATGTATGAAACACTTTTATATGGTAAATCTTTGTCACCCGTGCATTGCACGGGTGCACGGTCTATTAAAGGAATTATAGAGATGATACCTACCCAAATATATTTTTCCCACACTCTCAGGATTTACAACACTCTTTTATTTTCTCTCACTAAATATTTTTCTCTCTTGGCTTTGTTGCCTCTGCTTTGCCTACCTTCCTATGTTCTTCCATTCCTCTATTTCACTTTTCAAACTTTTAACATTGGTTGCAATTAATTTCAATTGGCTGGAACTCCAACGGGTCCCTCATTCCATTTATGTGTCATTTTGATTCTTTTTAGTATTTTTCATCCATTAACTTAACAGGCGTACGCTGGCATGCAGACATAATAAGTGTTAGGGTTGACTTGGAATTCATTAAGTGACGTGGTAAATGGGTGACCAAATTGAAACAAAAAAAAACATAAAGGGTCAAATTGACATAAACACAATAAGTTTCATCTTCATCTTCTTCCTCCTAACACCATCTTCATCTTCTCCGGCGAGCCGCCACCACCACCGCCACAAATCAATAATTCTTCAACTCTTAATCACTAACCTCTCTCTATCAAACCCAAAACCCCCAATTTCTCAAACTTAATCCCTAATCTCTAAACCCAATTTCTCAATTGTGATTCATAATTAACTTGTTACAAAATCATTCAAAATGCAGCAAAGTTAATCTGTAGAACATTCACCCTTACAGTTTTAATTTCATTGTTACATTACTAGACATTATATTTCCATAATATTTTCACATGAAGTACAACATTAATTAGATGAAAAATTATTGTTTTTAAAGGAAGCATCTACATATGCTGAAAGCATACCAAGAGTCATGATTAGAGATATTTTTCCATCTCCGACTTCGGCATCTTGGGTGCGACTCAATTCAATCCTAGACTGCACCCACCGGCATGAGAGAGTATTAGAAAAATACATGTCAAACAGAAACTTAAAAAGTGATAAGGGGTTAGGGACTAAGTTTGAGGGAGAGGTGGTGGTGGTGGTGAAGAGGTTAGGGATTAAGTTTGAGAAATTGGATATTTTTTTTTTGAGATTAGAAATTGGATATTTTGGATTTGAGGGAGAGAGGTTAGTGATTAAGAGTTGAAGAGTTGTTGATTTATGGTGGTGGTGGCGGCTCGCCGGAGAAGATGAAGATGGATATGGTGTTTGGAGGAAGAAGATAAAGATGGAAGTTCTTGAGTTTATATGTCAATTTGGTCCTTTATGTTTTTTTACTTTCAATTTGGTCCCCATTTGCCACATCACTTAATGAATTTCAAGTCAGCCCTAACACTTAAGACGCAACGTCGGCGGTTAACTGCCAGTGTGACGTTTATTAAGTTAATGGACAAAAAAAAGCAAACAAAGACCAAAATGACACAAAAAATAGAAGATGAGGGACCAAAACGTGAAAAAAAATATAAATGACCAAATGAAACCAAAGTCAAAGATAAAGGAAAAAAGTGCAATCTTAGCCAATGTTATATAATATAGGCTAAATTGAATTTTTTGTCATTTATTTTTGACTAAAGTTTCAGTTTGGCCCTTAATTTATCTTTTTTCTCCCACTTTGATCCTTTATGTTTCAAATCTGTGTTATAGTGGTCTTTTATTTTTGATATGTTTCAGCATATGTTTCGCTTTGGTACTTCAATAGAAAATCACAAAAATAAAGAACATATGAATGTCTTCAAGAACACCAAGAACATTGCAATTTCGTGTTTCCTGAATAACTCATGCAATAGGTGACCAAATTGAATGAAACAGAATTCTAATTTGAATAACGTTTTGCAAGGAATTAAACAGAATCAAAATTAAGCCCGGAAAAGTGCTTATACGCAAAACCACTTTTAGTTGTTTGAGTTGTTGATTGAAGCTTTGATTTGCGTTTTTATTTTTCACATCGTTCTCAAATTTGCATCATTTTCTTTCAAACCTTTTGATATATTCAATTTATGCACTTAGTATGCGTTGAACGCAATTGGTTTGATGCAAATTGTTTGAAAAATAAGCAAATAAGAGCAAAAACACTATTTATAGTTGTGAATTGCTTTTTCACCGTATTTTGCATTTTTGTGCTTTTCTAAACAAAATGTTTTTCATATTTTAATTCCTTGTTGAACTTTGACATTTTAGGTTCAAGAATCATTCAATTCGGTGGTATATAGCAAAATCACCATTGTTGAGATTGAAGGTTTCTTGAACTTCAAGTTCAAGCTTTCGATTTCACATAAGTGATTTTGTGCAGTATCTAATAGTTTTGCCGGTGACTTATCTATGCAAGGGAACCTGGCTTGCCACGTGTATACCCGTCTTTGTTGGTTCGTGTGATTCTCCCCTCCTAATATAGTTTTGCCTCACCTAAGATTTGAACCCAAGACCTTAGATTTAGACCCGACCCCAGTTACCGACTTGACCAACCGTTGTTGGTAATATAGCTCTTCTTTTTATAACCCACTGAACATAGTCTGTCTTTTCATAACTGTAATTGTTAAAACAACAAACAAAATGAGACAGATGTAGTATTTATTGGTTTATTAAACCTCAATTATTGTGGATTGACGATGTCGATAACATTAGTACTCCCTCTGTTCCAAATCTTTTGATGTTTTAGCCTTTAAATTTTGTTTCAAACCTTTTGATGTTTTATAAACCCAATGCTATTTTAACTACTTTATTCCAACTTTACCCTTAATAATTATGTTGTATTAATTGTGAAAAATGCATTTACCAAAGCAAAGTTGTGGAGAACATGTCACTTTAAATGAAAGTATTTAGACTAAACTAGTTTTTTACCCGTGCATACGCACGTGAGATACTTAATTTGTTATAATTTGCTATGAAATAAATACGTTGAAAGCTGCAAAATGTAATAAAGAAAAAGGAAAATTCGATAAAAGGTGATATTTCAATTTTTTAAAATAGTTGTGTTGCAAAAAGTTAAAAAAAAATAGGCATCTTCTTAATTAACAATGGAGTAAAAAGGAGAAAATGGAAATGAGATTTAAGGTAAAATATGCACCCCCGCTAGGGCTCCTGTTGGCGCTCTCGTTGCGTCTCTCATTGTCGCTCTCGTTGCCTCTCTTGTTGTCGCTCGTTGTCGCTCCTGTTGCTGATCTCGTTGCTGATCCCATTGTCAATCTCTCGTTTCCGATCCCATTGGCAGTTTCTTTTTTTTGCTCTCGTTGCCACTTGCTTACTCCTTTTTTCTATATAATTTAATATTAATTTATTCGTATTCATTTAATTATAAAAAAGTTATTTAGTAATTTTAGTAGTTATTTTGTAATAGTAGTTTAATAATATTAATTCAATAATTAATTTTTTTGGAAAAAAAACAAGTCTGAAACTTTTGTTAGAGGTATGATTTATTTTCGACAATTAATAATGGTTAAATTGATTAATTTGAGTAGATTATAAAAATAGTAAAAAAACTTAAAATAATTGGAAAAAAAGAAATTTGGAAGAAATAATCGAAAAAAAAAAATTGAAAAAAATCTGACGGACATTTTCCAATCAGCAGCGCGTTATTTCTTTTTAAAGTGTTTTGATGTCGTTGAAATATTTGGCCCGGTCGTTGAGGTGGGAGGACCGGGGTCTTGGCCGCACGCGTGTGGTACCTACAAAGACACTCCGACGCTCATGTCAGAGGTGTACGATCGAGCAGGATCACAAAGGTGTAGATAGCGTACCTGATTATTGGGCTCTGGAGCCTATTTATACTGCCTGTCTGCCACACGCTCGGGCTGTTGAGATCTAGCGCATACTGCGAGCTTCTTGCGGGACCCGCCACTGGTTGGGCCGCACTGGGCCTATTGGGCCTCTGGCCCAGTCCAAAATAGTAACTTTTTGTCTTTTATTATAGTTTTACGAATTTGCCCCTATATTTTGCCAAATGGTAATTAAAATTCTAAAATGTCTAAATTAGACAATTTCCTATCATGTATTTTTATTATATTGATATTGGTGATTTTACCTATTTATTATTTTGCTTATTCCACGTGCATTTGCTAAAACATCAAAAGATTTAGAACGGAGACAGTATGAAATAACTGATTTTCTTTTGAATTACTCAAAGTTGTTGATGCTCTTTTAGGGAAAGGAACTCTATTTAATTTTTTTGACAGCAACTCTATTGCATGCTAAGCACATTAATTAGTTTGTAGATTAGTTTGGCCCCTGATTAAACTTAGAATAAGATACACGAGTTTAATAAAATAGAAAAATAGTGGAGTATATTAGTAATGCACATTATTAATTATAAAAAAAATAGAAAAATAAATTCAACGTCAAACAAACTTTTTTTTGGCAATATAAGGAAGGAAGTCTCGCTAAAACCTTCTAATGTAAATACATCAAGAAGGAAAAAGAGAGCACTACCCCCTAGTTTTATTAAAAAATAGAAAAAAGAAATAAGATAGAAGAGAGGCCAATGGAGGACTAGATCAATACCAATGATAAGGAGATGAAAACAAAGACAAAACAATAATAGGAAGTCCAACAAAAGACTCCCTAAAACAATTCATTCTAGAGACAAATTGAATGACTCAATTACAAAAGCACGTGAAGCAAACTTCTTCATATATTATACTCCCTCTGTTCTTATTTACTTGTCGTTTTTTGCCTTTTTACCAGTGTTATTAAACTTGGACCGCCGGTCCGACCGGGAACCGGACCATTGAACGAGCTGAGTCGCATGTTGGATCGGAGATGTAATTGATCCGTTGGAAACCGAGTTGACTCGGCGATTTCGATTGGCCCAGTGACCTGCGCTTATTGGATCGAACCATAACTGATCAACACTTTTTTTTTTGTTATTAATTATGCAAAAGTGAAGTACATAGCATTTGAACCCATGACGGTGCACTAACGTGTAATGCATCTTGCAAGTATGATATATATTTATTGTTCCTGTATATTATAATTGCGAGTACTAACGTGTAATGCATGCAATGTAATTCCTCACCAAGAAAAATGCATACAATGTAATCATAAGGTTTATTATTATAATAAATACAATTTAATTTTATATATTAATAATTGGTTTATTTAACTTTTAAATATATTGGTAAAAAATATACGTATCCATAATACGTGACAATATAAAAAATATATATATATATATATATATGGTAAAAAATATACGTAACATAAAAAAATACATATATATATAGTAACTTTTATATTTGTTAATTTATTTAGTAAGTCTAACTTTTATTACTAATAATTTTTATTAGAGACCGGGCCATGCGGTTCAATACCTGACTGTTCGGTCCGACCCTTGACCCAGTGTCGTGACCGGGTCGATGACTGGTTCGGGTTTAATAATATTGCTTTTTACACATACCAATGAGACAAATAAATTTTATTATTTTTGATACAATTATTTCTCTTTTACCTATAATACCCATAGTAATTTATTATCTCATTTCATATATTTCTTTCTATACAATAAATACTTAAGAACATTATTGACAAAACAATAGTAAATGATGCATTGAACTTTGAAAATGACAAATGAGTAGAAACAAAATTTTTCAACAAAAGCGACAAGTAATAAAGAACAGAAGAAGTAGCGGAGTAGAGGGAGTAGCAGAGTATTTTATTAACTCGTGTCCCTTGCTCTAAATTTAATATGAGAACATCATTTCCACTAATCTAAAAGGCTGTAATTAATTAATATATATACATAGAGATATCCGCCAAAAAAACAATTATAAAAATACATACCCAACCATACAACATTCACCCAAGACAAAATCAGTTTTCTATAAATTGTTGCTTGCAAGAAAGAAGTAATGTCAAGTTCATAACATTAATTTGTAGCACCTGTTTTCCATTTGATCTATTCATTGAAACGAAAGAATGGCTTATGTTAAGATTGCTCCTTTGACCGTCTTCTTACTTGCCACATTCTGCATGTTTTAATTATAGATTCCTATTCATCTTTTTCGGCATGGATTCTTTAGAACTCATTTCTTTAGAATTTCTGCTTCCAAATTATACATTAATTGCACATACTTTTCGCATTTATGTATGACTAGACCGTGCACCCGTGCAATGCACGGGTGACAAATATTTACCATACAACGTAAATCATATATAAAAGTGTTTCATACATTGTTCCATTATGTTAAAAAGAACCGACAATAGTAAAATAAGACACTAATAATAATGTTAATTCTAAACACTCTAAGTCAGTTTAATGTTCATGGGCTACTGTTGAACACTTCAAACACGACAAGTAACAATTTACCCTTCAAATCAAAACCATCATGTCCACTTTACTTCACTTAACGCACCAAGTAACACGCAGCTTGTTACAGTTCAAAATAAACCAAAATTTATCTGCGGGTACGTAAATTTGACGAAAATATATATGAATACAATCACACATAAAATTTCCATAACGATATTTTACAGAACACTTATGGACACAATAACTATCTAAGCACTCCTAAAGAAGATAAAGCTAAGATTTTCCACAGTACTTCTAGTATTATAGGGATATTTTCAGAAATTCTTCTTTTTCCAAAAGAGGACGCCAACCACGAAGTTGAACATTGTCATCAATAATACGTTCGGATAATAACAACGTACATTCCCATGTGTTCCCACAATCATCGATCAAAGTGATATCAGTATCAACTCTATTTGGAAATAGAACATCACAGTAATCCAACAGAATATGCTACAAAACAGAAAGATTAAACTACTTAACTAATAAATAAATTTTGTAGATCATAGGAAAAAATAGTAACTTGAGCATAATAATTACCAAATAAGAACTTGAATTATCAGCGTAGGTGAGACTTGCAGACAGCGCCAACACAGATGTAGGTTTCTTTGCAAAGTGCATTGTTGGCGCTAATGATTTTGCCATGGAATGATTATTTTCAATGGGTACGGGTCGCTGGCTGATAACTCATATTTATATGAGTTATTTATACTCACTCAAGAATAAATCATGCGAGTTCTCTAGCAATATAAGGTTAATTTGAGTAGTTTTATGTTAGTTTTGTATTTCTGAGTAGGTGAAAGGTTAAATGAATAAATCTGTGCATTTAGGCACCAAATGGTGCCCTTGAGAGCGTTTTGATGCTTCTTGTGCTTGTGCAGGAATTAGTGCTGAACGTTACCACGTCCCTCACTACGTCTATAGAAGTGCAGCAGAGCAAGGGTGAAAGATCTCCATTTTGGCGCGCTAACAATGATGGTCAAAGATATAAAAAGTCAGAAGATCTTCTATTTCCCATGAGTGGCCGCACGAGAGACAACCGTGTAGCACCGAGCGATTATCGGTCGCATGAAGAGAAGAAACAGACCTGGTAGGTGGGCAAGTGACGTCAGCCACACGTGAGCAAGGAGGCTATTTAATGAAGGCTCAGCTCACTCTCAAGGACACATCCACACCACTCATACACGAATACTCCATCATCCTCTCACTCCAGTTCATCACCTACCTTCATCCACTTCAGAATAGGCATTAAAGAAGATCTGGAAACAGACTTCTGCTTTGTTTTTACTTTTCTGAACTTTGTTTTATTTTCCTGCACACTCACTATTGTGAGGCTCAGACGTTGTAACGTCTCTACAGCGTGCATGCTGAAGAGCTACTTGGGTGTATCTTTTACACTTAGTTTCTTTTCTGTTATGTATGGTATTTGGATTCTAAATCCTTATCATTCTGTAAAGATGCTCAGCATGAGCTAAACACTTTGTAGTTGAGTTGTTGTTTTGCTTGTAATGAATTTCTAGTTAATGTTATGAAGTATTGACGTTGCATGTTTTAAATCCTTGTGTGAAAATATTTCCAAACTTGTTTTGAGGTTGGCCTCTTAAAATAGGTAGATTCATAGGTACAGACATGGTCTATGAAAAGAAATCAAAGATTTATATGAACGAACAATGTACTAAAGACATTTAGGCATTTTTATCTAAGTCTAGACATAGAATGGATAATAGTTCATAGAACATTGCTGTGGGTGCTTAAAATACAGGAGTGGGCCTATTTAGAACCTAGACATAGTACCTCTTATACTTGAAACTCTGACGTTTTGTGCTGAAAAGCATAGCTCTTTTGCAACAGCGTTCAAACGTGGCCACGTCTATACAAAATAACATTTGTACGTAATAACGTGTAAACGTTATAACGCCTGACTAGAAAGGATTTATTTTGCATGCAACAACTCAACTCATCTCTCATCCATATTCACAACCAACATTTGTTTACTTGTTTTATTTACATTCTTAGCCTTGAAATCAACTCTTATTGCCGATTTGTCACTTGATTCTCTTGTGTTTTGAAACTTGAACTTTGAAAGCATATCAATCCTCGTGGGAACGATCTCTTACTTAAAACCACTCTATTACTTGTGCGATGTGTATACTTGCACTATAATTGCGAAAACCACACGAATTTACAAACGCACCAAGTTTTTGGCGCCGTTGCCGGGGATTGTAGTAACTTTTTATTGTTCAAAAGTATTAAAACACAAGTTGAAAGAATTTTACTGTGTTGTCTGTTGTTTCTGTGTATGGACAGGTAGACTTTTCAGCGTATGCTTAGTTCCAATTCAAGCTCTAGTTCAACTGAACCAGGGAGTGAATCTACGCCTGAGTTTGATCCGAACTCAAAAGAACTTTCGAGTGCAACTAAGGAGACAACAAAGGTTAAGAAGGAGGCAACAACAACAACAACAACACACAACCATGTCTGAGCATAACACTGGTTCTAGAGGTGGACATACACCAAGAGGAGGTAGAGGACATGGTCGTGGACCACAAACTCATACAGAGACAATAGTTGTTGATGATGAACACTACCAAAGGCAGCAACTCATCAATGCAGGACCACAAGATATGGTCAATGACAGGGACAGGCCTATGCGTGACTATGCCGTGCTCAACCTTTCTCATCTACAAACAGGCATTGCAAGACCAACTCTGCATACTGGTCACTTTGAGTTCAAGCCAATGATGTTCCAAATGCTGCAACTGCAGGGCAATTTGGAGGTTCCCTCAAGAAGATCCATATTCTCACCTAAGGCAATTTCTGAATGTGTGCAGCAACTTTATCATCCCTGGAGTTTCAGAGGATGCATTTAGATTGAAACTCTTCCCATACTCACTCAAGGATAAAGCCAAAAATTGGTTGAATTCCTTGGAACCAAATTCAATTCACACGTGGGATGAGCTAGCAGAGAAGTTCCTTGCAAAGTACTTCCCTCCCAACAAGAATGCTAAGCTGAGAAATGATATCACTTCCTTCAAACAAAGGGAAGGGGAATCATTATTTGAAGCTTGGGAGAGATGGAAGGAGTTACTAAGAATGTGCCCACACCATGGCATTCCTGTGGTGATCCAAATGGAGACTTTCTATAATGGTCTAGATTAGCCTACTAGGTTGATACTTGATGCTTCATCAGGTGGTGTCATTCTGAATATGTCCTTTTCTGAGGCATGCAAGCTCATTGATGACATAGCCACCCATAACTCACATTGGCCATCTGATAGATTTACTCCTGGAAAGAAGGTAGGTGTTCATGAGATAAGTGAAGTGACTGCTCTTTCTGCTCAAGTGGCTACACTGACCAACATGATCAAAACTTTGAGTACACCAAACGTGGCCACGTCTGAGAAGCAGACTGCTGCAGCAGTAGAACCTACCCATTCTGGTGGAGTACTGAGTATCCTGAACCAACTATGCCTGTGGAGGAAGAAGTACAAGAGAAGCAGAAAGAAGTACCAGAGAAAGAGAAAAAGAAAGGGAAAGAAGCAAGCTCAAGTGGTGTGAAAGATACTCCAGACATTGTGATGTCTAACCCAGACGTTACGACGTCTAGTTTTGAACCAGAATCAAGATCGTGCCTGAGGCTTGTACTCCGAGTATCCTCCTCCACCATACCTCAAAAAGATTGAAGAAGGCCCATGAAGATAAGCGATTCAAGAAAGTTCATGGAGATGTTAAAGCAGCTTACATATCAACCTTCCTTTGGTTGAAGCTTTACAACAGATGCCAAACTATGCCAAGTTCCTAAAGGACATCATCACCAAAAGGAGAAGGCTAGGGAGTTTGAAATCTGTTTGCTTTATCTTGAGGAATGTAGTTTAATTATGCAGAATAAGCTTCCTAGAAAACTCAAGGATCCTGGCAGTTTTACTATACCATGCTCCATTGGAGATTTTTACATTGGAAAAGCTTTGTGTGACTTGGGAGCAAGCATCAACTTGATGCCCAAGTCCATTTATGACAAACTTGGTATAGGAACCGCTGACCTACCCTTTTAAGCTTAACTTTAGGTGATAAAAGTAGAGTTTATCCTGAGGGCATATTAGAAGATGTTTTGATTAAGGTTGACAAGTTTGTGTTTCCAATGGATTTTGTTATTTTAGATTTTGATGCAGATAAAGAAGTTCCCATCATTCTGGGGAGACCATTCTTAGCTACTGGAAGGACAATCATTGATGTGCAGAAAGGAGAATTAATCATGAGAGTCAATGACCAAGAAGTCAAGTTCAACGTCCTCAATGCACTCAAATATCCAGATCCAAACACAGAGGAATGTTCTTATGTGGTTGCCATTGATCATATGGTTCAAAAGCAGTTCAACAAAGACAATGATCATTTGGAGAAGATTCTGGGCAATAATGAAATACAAGAGTTGTTAGCGTAAGAAGTTGCTCCTCTAGACGCTTGTAACGTGCATTGCGAGCGTGGCCACGTCCTCGAGCCCCCGCACCAAAGTCATGGACAAAGAGGTACGAATCTTTAGGCAAGAGGAGTCAAATCAAGAAGAATGTGCCTTCCATTAAAGAGCCACCTACCTTGGAACTAAAGGTGTTACCCGAGCATTTAAAGTATGTCTTTTTAGGGAAAATGATTCTTACACGTGATCATTTCTTCCAAGCTCACCCAGAGCAGGAAAATGATCTCATTACTACCCTGAAGAGACATAAAAAAGCAATTGGTTGGCAGATGGCAGACATCAAAGGTATCAGTCCCACAATCTGTATGCACAGAATTGTCTTGGAGGAAAATGCCAAGAATAGCATTGAAGGGCAAAGGAGATTGAACCCTATAATGAAGGAGGTGGTAAAGAAAGAAATCATCAAGTGGTTGGATGCAGGAATCATTTATCCTATTAGTGATAGCTCCTGGGTAAGTCCAGTACAGTGTGTGCCCAAGAAAGGAGGAGTTACTGTGGTAACAAATGATAAAAATGAGCTAATTCCAACAAGGACAGTAACAGGCTGGAGGATATGCATGGATTATAGAAAACTAAACAAAGCAACTAAGAAGGATCATTTCCCTCTTCCATTCATTGATCAAATGCTAGATAGGCTCGCAGGCAAGGATTTCTACTGTTTCCTTGATGGTTATTCAGGCTACAACCAGATAGCTATAGCACCTGAAGATCAAGAAAAGACAACATTTACATGTCCCTATGGTACCTTTGCTTTCAGAAGGATGCCATTTGGGCTGTGCAATGCTCCTGCAACATTTCAAAGGTGCATGATGGCCTTATTTTCTGATTTCATTGAGAATTCCATGGAAGTCTTTATGGACGATTTCTCAGTCTATGGAGATTCATACAAGGCATGCTTGGATAATTTGGAAGGAGTTCTGATAAGGTGTGAAGAAACCAACCTGGTGCTCAATTGGGAAAAATGCCATTTCATGGTACAAGAAGGAATAGTTTTGGGGCACAGAATATCAAAGAAAGGGTTAGAGGTAGACAAAGCAAAGATTGATGTTATTGACAAGCTACCTCCACCAACAACTATCAAATGAGTCAGAAGTTTCTTAGGACATGCAGGGTTTTACAGAAGATTTATTAAGGATTTCTCAAAGATTTCAAAACCTCTGTGTCTGTTATTGCAACGTGACAACGTCTTCAACTTTGATGAACAATGTCATGAGGCTTTCAACAAACTAAAGATCGCTTTGTGATCGCTTCTCCAGTAATAGTCACTCCAGATTGGTCTAAGCCATTTGAGTTGATGTGTGATGCAAGTGATTATGCTGTAGGAGCTGTATTGGGGCAAAGGTATGGAAAAAATTTTCATTCTATTTATTATGCCAGTAAAACCTTAGATGATGCCCAATTGAACTATATCAGGATCAAAAAACAACTTTTGGGTCATTGTGTTTGCATTTGATAAGTTTAGATCTTACTTAGTTGGTGCAAAAGTTATTGTTTTTACTGATCATTCAGCCATTAAGTACTTAATTTCTAAAAAAGATGCAAAGCCAAGGCTTATTAGATGGGTTCTCCTCCTCCAAGAATTTGACTTGGAAATACGTGACAAAAGGGGGTGGAGAACCAAGTTGCTGATCATCTTTCTAGGCTTGAGAATGTTGATGCAGGTACAGGTGAAGAAGAGATAAAAGAAAAATTCCCTGATGAGAGACTATTATCAGTAGCCTCAATAGTTGAAGACGTTACCACGTCCATGACACTTTCGTCAAACGTTATAACGTCTGATACTAATACACCATGGTATGCTGATATAGTTAACTTCCTTGTTAGCAAGATTGTGCCTGTAGGATTCAACTACCAACAGAAGAAGAGGTTCTTCCACACTATAAAGCAATATTTTTGGGATGAGCCATACTTGTACAAATTGTGTCCAGATCAGTTACTAAGAAGCTGTCTAGCTGAGGAAGAACAACTCCATGTGCTGCAACAATGTCATTCAGCACCTTATGGTGGACATTTTGGAGGTACCAGAACAGCTGCAAAGGTCCTACAATCAGGCTACTATTGGCCTACTCTATTCAGGGATGCACATGAGCTAGTCAAAAGATGTGATAAGTGCCAAAGAACAGGTAATATATCAAGCAAGCAGGAGATGCCACTCACAAACATTCTAGAAGTTGAATTGTTTGATGTGTGGGGAATGGATTTCATGGGACCATTTCCTATGTCTCATGGAAATCTATATATTCTGGTAGCTGTGGATTACGTATCAAAGTGGGTTGAGGCAGTGGCATTACCCAACAATGAAGCCAAATCAGTTAGCAAGTTCCTCAAAAAGAATATATTCACAAGATTTGGTACTCCAAGAGCCATAATCAGTGATGAGGGCTCTCATTTCTGCAACAAGCTAATTGAGAACCTCTTGGCTAAATATGGAGTAAAACACAGAATTGCTACAGCTTATCACCCACAAACCAGTGGCCAGGCAGAAATATCCAACAGAGAGATCAAAAGAATACTTGAGAAGATGGTTGGTCCCAACAGAAAGGAATGGTCATTACACTTGGATGATGCACTTTGGGCTTACAGAACAGCATACAAAACACCATTGGGCATGTCTCCTTACAAGCTAGTCTATGGTAAGGCTTGTCACCTACCAATTGAGCTCCAACATAAGGCTTATTGGGCACTGAAGCAATTAAATTTGGATCATGCAAAGGCTGGTGAGGCAAGGTTGCTGCAATTGAATGAGCTAGAAGAGTTCAGACACCATGCCTATGAAAGCTCAGCAATGTACAAGGAAAAGACCAAGAAGTGGCATGATCAGAGAATCCAAAGGAGAGAACTGACAGAAGGACAACAGATGTTGCTATTCAATTCAAGGCTAAAGTTGTTCCCAGGCAAGCTAAAGTCAAGGTGGTCAGGACCTTTCAAGTTAATGAAAATCTATCCTCATGGTGCTGTGGACCTTTTTGATGAAAAGACAAACACCATGTTCAAAGTTAATGGCCAACGTGTGAAACAATATCATGGAGAACATGTGGAAAGGGACAAGATCCAAATGTCCTTCAACAGTTCTTGAATTAAAAGGGCAAAAGTCTGGCTGAAGACTCTTAAACCAAGCGCTCTTGGGAGGCAACCCAATGATTTTTTAATTTTTGTGTCTTTTAATTTTTGTTTTGCAGGAATAAAAGTTGAAGTAAAGTAAAAGGTGGTAGACGTGGTAACGTCTCAGCATGTACTAGACGTGGGCACGTCTGGGCAGTCAGGGCAGATTTAAATTAAGTCAAAGGCGTGAGTGATGACGTGGCAGAAATCATTTCCTTCTGCAGAACGAACGTGGTAACTGACCACGACGTCATCTCCCTTCCCCTACTTGTCTAATCAACGGTTACTTTTCTCCATTACTCCACTCTACCATTTCTCAACTCCCCATAACCACTTCCCCATAAAAATCTAACCATTCACCATTATCCCACCACCTACAACCTCTCGCTAATCTCTCTCTCTCTGAAACCACAATCTTTCCCCTCTTTCTCAGAAAACCTAAAATTTCAAAAAAAAAATCCCCCATTCCCTTTCAAGCAATTTCTGCGAAATCACCATGACAAAAGTGAAGCAATCTGCTACCAAATCCTCTGGGAAAGGCAAGCATACTGACCTAAGTTCATCCTCAGCCCCTATCCCTGAAACACCCAATCCATCCAAAAAGAAAGCCCTACTTCCAGAAAGGGGCTTTAGTCAAGAAAGCCCCAATCCTGATTTCCTTGCAACCGTCGCGGCGTTGGGCTGGCAAAAGTTCGTTGTGCACAGAAAAGAGTATATTGCTACTTTGGTTCACGATTTCTACAAGGGAATCGTTGAGAGACCTGAAGAAGAGCCGTCCATTGTGTCAAAGGTACGAGGAGAGGAAGTGAAGTTTGGAGTAAGAGTGATCAATGACTATTTTGGGCTAGGGTACTATGGAAAGGCTGTGGAGACCAAGCAAAAGACTTATGGACTGACTGAAATGGAAGCTATCAAGGAAAGGATATGTGTTGAAGGTGCTGTCTGGGAGAGAAGTGGTGAGCACGGAAGTGAGTTCAAAATCATGAAGAGGTACCTATGTGATGAAGCCAACACTTGGTTTCATTTCATAAGACATTGCTTAATTCCTACCTCTCACACCTCCTGGGTAGACAAGGAGAGGCTGATTGTGATTGATGCAATCATGTCAAGAGACAAGGTGGAGGTTGGAAAGCTGATCAACCGTGAACTCAACAAGTGGAAGAATAGGAAGGATGGCTACTTGTATTTTCCTTGCATGATTACTGATTTGTGCATGGAGGCTGGGGTAGAGATTGAAGCATCTGAACTGAGGGAGCAGCCTCAAGGCTCCTTTTCAACAAAATTTAAACCTAGGGTGAAAACTGCAGGAGCTTCAAGTTCTGTTGATGCGCAGACGTTGCAACGTCTAGAGGAAAGGCAGAACACCCTGGCCAAATTTGTCAAAGAGCAATTCGAGTGGCAGAAGAAGGTATTTGCCCAAGTGTCCAAGGGAAAGAAAGTGATTGAAGAACCTGTGTTGCCTGACTGGATGCAGGAAGAAAATGATGATGATGTGCCTCTATCTACAATCCAAAGAAGAGCCGTGAAGAAGGAAAGGGCCAAGCGAGCAAGAAGCCCACCAAAGAGAAGGAGCCCAGCAAAGAGGCAAAAGAAGGTAAGTAGTGAAGAGGAATTTAATTCTGATGATTTGGATGATATTTCTGATGTTGATGCAGATGAATCAAGAAAGGTGAGCATGGAGGTAATTAGTGAGGAAGAGAAAGAGGAAAGTCAGGAAGAAAGAGGAAGTTCAAGTGAGAAGGCAGTGAGTTATTCCCCAGAAAACCCAACAATCAAAGAGCCAGCCCAAACAAAATCCAAAACAGCTAGCCCCAAACAACCATCCCCACAAGCCACACAACCACCACCTTCACCACAAGAGCCCACCACCCATGACCAAAACACCCCTAAGACTCCACAATCCAAAGCCCAAGATCAACCAATCCCACAACCACCCCCACCCCAACCTGAACCTCAAAAGCAACCATCACCCCAAAGAGTGCAGGAACCAGACGTGGCGACGTCTGAGGCAACAAACACAGGGAGCAACCCAGATTCCCAACCCATTTCCCCACCCAAGAAAACCAGAGTGAAAAGTGCACTCACATACAACCCTTTTGGAAGGAAGAAGAGACAGGAGATAGCTGCTGAGTCAAAGCAAACTCAAGAGAGTGGAGAGAAAGAGGAAGTTGTAGCCCCCACAACGCTTAGGCAAAAGCTCCCAGTGAAGAGGAAAGGTCAAAGTGCTGCAGGGAAGCCTGCTACTGCTACTAGTGCAGCATTTGTTGCTACTAGTGTTTCTGAGCAAGCCCTTCCTGCTATTGCTTTGAAGAATCGCTCGCAGACGCCATAACGCTTCATCGAAAAAGAGGCCGCAGCCAAACTTGCAGAAATGTAAGTGATGAATGAGCGTGAAGCTGCAATGGAAAAGGTAAAGCAGCAAGCAATGGAAGAGGCCACTCAGAAACTAGCAGAGCACCTTTTGAAGCAAGCCTGTGGTACGATTCTTTGGAAATTGAGGATCGCCATCGACGTGGCAACGTCTAAAGAGCCAGAGGTGGAAAATGCCCAGGTGAACCCCAACGAACCAATGCATGTCAACCCTGCTGAATTAGCAATGAAAATGTGGGAAGAAGCCAAAAAGAGGATTGCAGAAGCCTCAAGTGCTGCTGGTGCAAGTGTGGGTGCAAGCTCAAAAGAAAAAGAATCAGATGAAACAACAACAACTACCACAACTGAGCAAGGAGGAGTGAAGGTGAAGAAAGAGAAGAAGGAGAAGAAGAAAGGAGAAGGTCAGTCAGGAGTTCCCACCAGACAGAGCAGAAGGCTAAAGTCTGGTGCTGCAAACAAGTAAGTCCCCCGTTAATCTCATCAGTAGTTGTAGTTTTTAATTTTTATTTTTAGTTTTAGTTCTACTTTATGTCTGTTTGAATAATTCCCCCCTTATAAAAAAAAAATCAAATCATGCTGTTTATCATTGAGCAGTGGGGACACTGCTCAACTTTAAGTGTGGGGGGGAGAAATCTCAATGTTTTTAAAATTTTTTGTGCAAGCATGAAAATCAAGTTCAAAAGCAGTTTCTGTTCTTACTCTGTCAAGCATGAAAATAATTCTCTTTGGGCTGAAGTTAGTGAAAATGTGTGTGTGAGTAGCCTATGCATGATTAGATGAAAAGAATTGATTGCTTTGCTCTACTACACAAACTCGCTTTAAGAAAGAATCTAGTTAGCTAGGGAATATTTTGTGCTGAAGCTAGTTTTGGTGAACTATGGTGAGAATAAAACTTGATTAAAAACCTAGAATAGCAGTAGAAGCTAAGTTTGGGGGTGAATCAAGTCGTACTAAGGCTGGGTGCAAAGACTATAGGATGGTTAAGTGCAGGTGTAGTGTGAGTGCAACGTTGTAACGTCTACCCGTAACGTTATAACGTATGTCGTGTGTGTTGTGTTGTGTGTTCAGACGTTACAACGTCTCACCCATAAACGTTGTAACGTCTACTCCTAAAAATACCAAAAAGAGTGTGTTGTTACAAATAAGTGGAAAATCCACATGTATTCTGTGTTCCCTGTAATACCCTGAAACGAATGCTGAGCACTTAATTATGAAAAAAAAAGAAAAAAAAAAGAAAACTCCAAAATGGAGCAAATAAAAGAGAGTTGCTCAGTAATGAGGGGGTTACAGTCTTTTTGCGTGTGTGAGTCAGTAAAATTAGTTGCACTAACCTAGTCCTAGCACCCAATTAAGACCCTTTGTCATGCTTCAAATGAACCCCCATTTCTTATGTGAAAATGTTAGCCTAATCTTTGTTTTGAAAAATGTTTTGCTGTCACCATTTGGAAACCACTCTCTCATAGGCTAGAATAGTTTCTGAAACTAGCTAGAGGAAGAATTAATACAGAGATCACACACTCACTTTGAGCTTTAATGAATCTGGAATTTAATTATGCATGGGTGCGTGAGTGTGTGAAGATTTAGCCCCTTGAGAATGAATTTTTGATCTGTTGGTTGAGTAGAGCATAACCTGCTAGTGTAGTTGATTTCATGCTTTGTTGTTTTTGTGTGCTGTCTTGATTGCTTGAGGACAAGCAATGATTTAAGTTTGGGGGTGTGATAACTCATATTTATATGAGTTATTTATACTCACTCAAGAATAAATCATGCGAGTTCTCTAGCAATACAAGGTTAATTTGAGTAGTTTTATGTTAGTTTTGTATTTCTGAGTAGGTGAAAGGTTAAATGAATAAATCTGTGCATTTAGGCACCAAATGGTGCCCTTGAGAGCGTTTTGATGCTTCTTGTGCTTGTGCAGGAATTAGTGCTGAACGTTACCACGTCCCTCACTACGTCTATAGAAGTGCAGCAGAGCAAGGGTGAAAGATCTCCATTTTGGCGCGCTAGCAATGATGGTCAAAGATATAAAAAGTCAGAAGATCTTCTATTTCCCATGAGTGGACGCGACAGAGACAACGTAGAGCAATCGAACAAAGGTCGGGGTAAGAGAAGAAAAATGCAGACACAGTAGGTGGGCAAGTGACGCCGACCACACGTGAGCAAGGAGGCTATTTAATGAAGGCTCAGCTCACTCTCAAGGACACATCCACACCACTCATACACGAATACTCCATCATCCTCTCACTCCAGTTCATCACCTACCTTCATCCACTTCAGAATAGGCATTAAAGAAGATCTGGAAACAGACTTCTGCTTTGTTTTTACTTTTCTGAACTTTGTTTTATTTTCCTGCACACTCACTACTTTGTGAGGCTCAGACGTTGTAACGTCTCTACAGCGTGCATGCTGAAGAGCTACTTGGGTGTATCTTTTACACTTAGTTTCTTTTCTGTTATGTATGGTATTTGGATTCTAAATCCTTATCATTCTCAGAAAGATGCTCAAAGATGAGCTAAACACTTTGTAGTTGAGTTGTTGTTTTGATTGTAATGAATTTCTAGTTAATGTTATGAAGTATTGACGTTGCATGTTTTAAATCCTTGTGTGAAAATATTTCCAAACTTGTTTTGAGGTTGGCCTCTTAAAATAGGTAGATTCATAGGTACAGACATGGTCTATGAAAAGAAATCAAAGATTTATATGAACGAACAATGTACTAAAGACATTTAGGCATTTTTATCTAAGTCTAGACATAGAATGGATAATAGTTCATAGAACATTGCTGTGGGTGCTTAAAATACAGGAGTGGGCCTATTTAGAACCTAGACATAGGACCTCTTATACTTGAAACTCTGACATTTTGTGTTGAAAAGCATAGCTCTTTTGCAACAGCGTTCAAACGTGGCCACGTCTATACAAAATAACATTTGTACGTAATAACGTGTAAACGTTATAACGTCTGACTAGAAAGGATTTATTTTGCATGCAACAACTCAACTCATCTCTCATCCATATTCACAACCAACATTTGTTTACTTGTTTTATTTACATTCTTAGCCTTGAAATCAACTCTTATTGCCGATTTGTCACTTGATTCTCTTGTGTTTTGAACTTTGAAAGCATATCAATCCTCGTGGGAACGATCTCTTACTTAAAACCACTCTATTACTTGTGCGATGTGTATACTTGCACTATAATTGCGAAAACCACACGAATTTACAAACGCACCACTGGCCATAGTTTAATCTCTTTGCAGTGCCAGACCAAAAAGGGGTGTTAAGGAATCTATCCTTAACCTCAATGAAAAAACAGGCAAATCGGACATACACCATTTTTATCCAACCACCTTAATAAAGACAATAAAAACTACCTAAGCTTCGCCATCCTTCGACGAAGTAAAGGTCATCTCCTCTCCTGGCAACTTTTACTTCTATTTCATTACCATGAGTGTCAAAAAGAACAACAATCAAACGAATGTAATCTTTGTATTGGCTGGCAAGAAAATATGGAAGCTTAACTTCATCCTAAAATGGAACCATAAAACCAATCAACCATATGGCAACAGGATGTGCCACTAAATCACTCTGAGCTACCGACTCTAAGCTACTTCTATCCGCCTCGGATAGCCCAAGGTTGGGGCAAATCACTTATCAACAGATCAAGGCGACTCCCAACGAAGGAAGTCAGGCCCGACTAACTATTCAGTTCTAAAGGTACAAACATTTAAAAGCAATTAAAAAGAATTGTATCTCGGAACTAAGCTCTTGCAGGGAAGTGAAACTTGAACGGAAACTGGTCTCGGCATGGTGGCAGAACGAAGTCGTGCGGCGGCGCTGAACTCGGACGGTGGACGGAGTTTCTCACTCTAGAACACTCTACAACAACTCTCTCTCTAAAAATCAGCAAGAAACAGCAAGTGAGGAGTGTCAGCACTCCCACGTCCTATATGATCCTCTTCCTCGCGCTAATCGAGCGTCGCTCCCACTCTAAAGCGCCCGCCCGACATCTTAATGTCAAGGTTGCGAATCGTTGCCTCGAAAAGACCAAGAGTCACGTCGTTGTCTCCTAATCCTCCAAATGACACGTGGCACCATCGAGATTCTTCAAGAGCACAGGACATTGAGGCCGATCACAGAGCTCGCCCGGGCTCGGGGGCCATTGTTCCGACTGGCTCACGGCCCCCATTGGACATTGAGTCGTCCCAATATTTCTCCAGCGGCATGGCCCAAGCGCTTCTCAACACCCAGTGCAGTGTGAGCCGCTCGGTCCTCATTAGACCGATGACCAAGATCAATCTCCTGGATCCGACGACCACGGTACGCTCGACTACTCTATAAATAGAGGTTCGATCCTCTACCACGGTATGTTCCGCTCATTTACCACATTATTCTCTCAGAGCATTCTCTATCTCTCTCCTTCTCTCTTTCTCTTTCTCTTTTTCCTCGGCCACATACTGACTTGGGCGTCAGAGTGTCTTGCAGGTACCCCCACCCGATGTGGACCTACATCTCATCTCAGGACTGCGTGACAACCATCTTCTAGCCGAGCACGAGCAAAAACCTTCCGAGCACCTCCACTCTTCAGACTCTCCTGGAACTCTCCTTCATAGTACCCCGGGTCTGGGACCTACTTTGAGACCTAGGTACCGAACAGGTATAGGTATCTGTTGGTTGAGATTGTCTGTGTGACATCAACGGAGGATACTTTCTCGGTTGCATTCACTTATGTCAATTGGGAGAAGAAGGATAATTTTATTTGGGTACTTGAAAAACTGAAGGGATTGTTAGAAGACCGGAAGATATGCCAAAGGTGATACTTATTAGACACTACTTCCATGTGTCCACCTCCGGAACAAGCCACTACAAAGGGTGCACGTAAGAAGGATAAGGGAAAGAAAAAGGGGAAGAAGAGCGATGAATTCTCAACAAAGCGAGAGCCATCATTGTGGGAACATGTTGATAATTATTTTGATTAATAACAAGACAAAGACTCTGCTCGCTCGCTCGTACGGACAAAAACGACATACTCCACCGGTGTCAAATTCATCAACTCCAGGACAAAGTAGAAGTTCCACCCCAAGTACCTTTCCGGTACCTAAAGGTGGACCTCCTAAACCTAAAAAAATGGCTAAAAGTGAAGTTCCTACACCGCCATTACCAAAAAAGTTTGATACTCCCTCACTGATCGAAAATTTCGTTTGAAATTGAGGCAGTTAGGGCAGATCAAGAAATACTATTGGGAAAAAAAAATTCGTTTCAAATATTTAATGTCCTGTCTCACAAAATACTATTGGGAAAAAAAATTGGGGGTGTCAGATTTTGAACAAATATATAAAATACTTTTTACCATATATTCTAAATTTTTTATTTGGTTTTTTTGAGAAAAATATGCTAAAAGACTGTCAAAATACAGAAATGTCAGCCACAGGTATCGAATAAAGGACTTGGACATTGTTAACTACTCGCTTAATTGCTGTGCTGTCCAATACATTTGGTTGTTTCAGTTCGTTTAATTTTTTATAACTAATATTGTGTATTAAATATTAAATATATGTGTAGTAAATTTTTAAAAAATTGGGAGGGGGGGTACCGTGGCATCCCCGCTCCTATGAAGATCCGCCCCCGCCTCTGATCCACTGATCGAAGGGAGTAATTTATATATACGCATAACTGTGGTTAGATGCGACTAACCACATTTTTACATAATAATGGTTAGTTGCAGCAAAACCATCTTGGAAAGAAGAAGAAGGAGGAGGAGGAGGAGGAGGAGAATTGCAGATGGAAAATCTTACGGAAAAGATGCAGATCTGATTTTTAAAATGACAGCAACACCCTTATTTATAATAACCATTAGATCAAATTTAATTAATAAAAAAAATCCAAAGACTAAAATTAATTTAGTAACAGATACTAAAGCAAAATGCTTAATACCATAAACCATAGTCCAATAGGTCAACGGTGGTATAATCAATAAGAATGGTCTCACAAGATATTACAGGTTATGAATTTTAGTGACACTAGTCTCACAAAATACTATTGGGAAAAAAAATTGGGGGTGCCAGATTTTGAACAAATATATAAAATACTTTTTACCATATATTCTAAATTTTTTATTTGGTTTTTTTGAGAAAAATATGCTAAAAGACTGCCAAAATACATAAATGTCAGCCACAGGTATCGAACAAAGGACTTGGACATTGTTAACTACTCGCTTAATTGCCGCGCTGTCCAATACATTTGGTTGTTTCAGTTCGTTTAATTTTTTATAACTAATATTGTGTATTAAATATTAAATATATGTGTATAGTAAATTTTTAAAAAATTGGGGGGGGGGGGGGGGTACCGTGGCATTCCCCGCTCCTATGAAGATCCGCCCCTGCCTCTGATCCACTGATCGAAGGGAGTAATTTATATATACGCATAACTGTGGTTAGATGCGACTAACCACATTTTTACATAATAATGGTTAGTTGTAGCAAAACCATCTTGGAAAGAAGAAGGAGGAAGAGGAGGAGGAGGAGGAGGAGAATTGCAGATGGAAGATCTTACGAGAAAGATGCAGATCTGATTTTTAAAATGACAGCAACACCCTTATTCATAATAACCATTAGATCAAATTAGATTAATAAAAAAAATCCAAAGACTAAAATTAATTTAGTAACAGATACTAAGCAAAATGCTTAATACCATAAACCATAGCCCAATAGGTCAACGGTGGTAATCAATAAGAATGGTCTCACAAGATATTACACTAGTCTCACAAAATACTATAGGGAATTGATGTCATGCACCACATGGGAATTGACCTGTCACCTGAGACACACTTCCCTTTTCTCCCACCAGTAGAGGATTATTGGTTTGTTATCACATTAGTTTCACCTGTATCGAAATAGTAACTACATAATAAAATGTGTTGATTAATCCTACTATCCTTGAACACTCGCGCTTTTGTCAAAATATAAAGAAGAAAACATATACATGGATGATGGATCTACGTGATTGTAAAAACCGAATTATTAATTTCTTGGTTATGTTAAAAAAATCTATACTAACTTCTTGACAACTAGTGTATATTATAAGTAACTCTGAGAATGCAAATGTAACTAAATAATAAAATGTTCATTATTATTTAGCTTATAAAATATAATCATAGTTAGCCGTAGGCTAGTGATCGTGACCAAATAAAAAGACCATTGTATATAAATACTTAGTTTGTAAATATTCTAAACATACTACATTTAATCAAACTCTTATTTTCAAACATTTTACTCTTCCTTTTAAGTTATGGATTGCTCTAGAGTAGTCCCAGTTTAGTCAAATCTTCTCACAAACCTAATTTTAACACTCTTTGCCTTTGGAGCTCATAAGCATTGATGTTAAGACATTAAGTTAAATGTTATTAGTTTCTATTATTATTGTTGTGGTTTTTTCTCTTTTTTTTTTTCTGAGAAAAATATATCTTACAAATGGATGTAACACGCGACCCAACCTCTTGAAGCTCATAAACGACTCAAACTCTCTATTCATATGTGTTCTCAAAGCTAAATACTTTCGCAAGACGGATTTTTTTAAAACTACTGTAGTCCAGATTATATGTGGCGAAGTTTTTTCAGCTCAAAGAACCAATACACTAATGAAGGGGCCATACAGTATTTAAGCAAAAATAATTTATAGAGGATTCATTTTCAAACAAATTAAAACATAGATCAAATGATAAACTTTAATATTTTTAGATAAGAGACGAATGAGGGCCACAAAGATTAGAACCTAAACACATTTGAAACAGAGTAAAAAAATAATGTACAATTGTTTTTTTTTTTTTTACAATGATGTACAATTGTTTTATTATTTCTAATTTTGTATAATATGTGAATGTTGTTGTACCCTTACACATTGGAAGATCAAAATCCTCCTTTCTCATTGTCTCTATACAATTTGGGAAAAAACAAGTGTTGCACCCCCTAGTTTATCAATAACTCTACAAGGAAAATGAAGCTTAATAATTATTGGTAGAGAAAAGTGAGCTTATAGTTATAGTGCAAGACTTCCAAAACTGATTTCCATATTATCCATTTCCATCCCACCATGTTGGTTTATGAATTCAATCATCTCATTAATATCTTCCTCTCTTGCCATACGATCAGGTTGAGATAAAATCTACAAAAAAATATGAGTGTATATTTATTGCACCGAAATAATGAAGATAAAATCTGTATTTTAGCGAGGTAATTAAAGAAAAACTCAACTTACTTCTTTTACGATGGAAATAATTTGGGGTAGATTCTCATTTTTGTATCCAAATAGATCTGTGTCTGACCTGATGCATACAATTTTAAACTTCTGCTTAGCCAAACATATATATACCAAAGGATATGTATATGTTATAAACTAATAATTATAATTAATTTGAAATATAAAACAAGATAATTAATTCAGAAAGATTTAACACCTTCGTATCATTTTAGAAAGCAATCCATGTGCATATATGGCTTCATTGAAATCACATTTTAATGGCAAGAAGTCCAACCAATCTCGAACCGCCTGCTTACCAACATATCCTAAGTGATTGAGAATAACAAAAGAAAAAAGACTATATATTCTGTACTATTGATTTTGGAAGATTAATTATTACCATAGGGCCATCGATAGTGTGACGTTGAAATTCACAAATTTTCCCAAGAGCTGCAACTGCCATATCACATAACGCTGTTGCATCTCCATATTGATTACTATTGACTGTCTATTTATCACGAGATCGGATAGTCTGGCCAACCCCTCTGCATAAAACATACTACTTGTTATATTAAAAAATAAAAATGAATTATATATATACACACACACACTTTAGTTACTACTTCAAAGAGTTTAAAGAAGTCACCAGGGGCCATAAAATTGAAATTATCTGCTCCAAACTCAGCACAAATACCAATCGCCCGTGCAGCATGCTACAAAATCATTATCCAAAAACAAATGTTCATCATTCGTATATTTTAGTACAGAAATAAATTTATTGACAAATTTTGAAAGTGATAATTTAATTACCAGACGGGAACGAGGAAAATTTTCCTTTGAAAAATGACATGCGGTATTAATATAATTACCAAGAAACCTGTTCAATCATTGTCAAAAAAAAAAACTGTTAGATTAACACAAGAGATAAGATATATCATCACTATTAGAGGCAATTGTTGCCATAACTTTATAAGACAATACTGATAATAGAAACTAGATTTACTTGGGCAATTTTTCTGGGAATTGTGGCACGATAATGTTGAAAATGGCAAGTGAAATAGCTGCCAGCCTATCTGATATTCCATCGTCCTGCAAAAGATTTTTTTTTTTGAGGCATGCAAAAGATTATGTATAACTCACTACATCTTGGCAAATCACTCACTACATCTTGTCGTTGTAGTATATGTTATACATAATCGTTGTAGTATATGCAAAAGATACAAGTGAAATAGTTGAATATGTTTTTTAGTTGATCAACATTTTTTTTGGTAAATCACTCACTACATCTTGTCGTTGTAGTTATCTCATCAACAATTCTTGAAGCCCAAAGGACAAGGACTTAGTTCATAATATCTAAATGGGAAGAAATAACAAAGGTGAACTTACTGCTTACCAATAACAGGGAAACAATTGTCATGAGGTCCTCAACATATGGCAAGTATCGATCCCTAAATGTTTCAATAGTTGTTGATATCAAGTAAATTTGATCCTATAATGAGTGAAAAAAATTAATTAATATTCCCACTCTATAGATCGACAAATGTAAAAGAAATTTTAGAGTTTGACTATCCCATAAAAAGGAGTATAATAGTTATACACTAGGGGATAACCCCGTGCGATGCACGGGTTTATAAAAAAAATGCTTTTAATTTTTTTTAAAGATATAATTTAAATATGTATAATTTAAAATAAATGAATAACAAAATTATATACTTTATTAAGATAATAAAATTTAAACATATATAGATAAAATGAAAATCCATTTTAATATAATGTAGTTTAGTAGTATATAATGTTAATAAATATTATAAGGACTATAAATATTGTAGTGATATTAGTAGAAGGAAATAAAAATTTAAGGATCTTATATTATTCACCATTTTCATATTAATGTTTTAGAATTAGGATGGATTATTAATCACTTCTTTCTTGCAATTGTCCAAATTAGGCAATACTTATATTATCTAATTTAGAGTAACTTGGATATAATCTTGGCATAGTTATCTAATTCGTCGTTTATTTATAATTATTCAAAAGTTTTACCCAACTTTAAAATTAGTACAACTATATATTTAAAAACAACATTTTTTTATATTTTTAAAGGAGCACGCATTCATTTAAATAAAGGATTCTAAAAAAATTAAAAATAAGTAGAATGAAAAATAGTAGAAAATGATCAATGTAACCTTAATTTTTATCATTAGAAAATATAACACTCATTTTATTTCTCAATGTAATTGCCTCTTTGCCTTACTATTATTCAATGTAATTGCCTCTTTGCCTTAAGGTTCACAATTAATTGCCTCTTTTGCAACATGAGCTTCACCTTCTTTTTGTATAGACTTTCATGGTTTCACCTATAGCTCGATATGAATAAATTCGGATGATGCGCGCCAAACTAATAGACCTCCATCTCAAACATTTCACTTTGAGCTTCATCCTTTATCAAGATCACACCTCTTGTTGTGAGTTTTTTTCATCCAAAATCCATGCGTTTTTGCATATATAGTAGCACATCCTATCTCTTGAAGGTACCCGAGCAAAAGTTATTTCTAATAGTCAAGACAAAGAAGACAAATGCTAAAATGTTGGTATATATATCAAAATATGAATCACCAAAAAAGTGAAAAAAAAAATCTTTTTTTATTTATAAAAACACAAATATAGAGCATAAGTGATGAATAAGAGCAAGAATGATGGAACCAACAAAATGTAAACTGACAAAAAATATCATAGTTTTTGGCTTTTATGTATGCATTGGTGGGTAAAATTGTGTTTTGTTTTTAAAAATAAGTGATGGAATAACCAAAACAATGAAGAGATCACATGGAAGGGTAGGAATTGAGATGTATATATATGGACAAATTTTAAGGCATCCGTTTTTTTTAAGTAGTAACCTATTCCTAGAAGTTCAAAAGGCAAGAACAATGGATAAAAATTAATAAATGGGAAAAACAGTTTTTTAATAGTAAATTGTATATATAAAAAAGACCGTTTACATTATTTTTAAAAGAACAATAATAATAATAATAATAATAATATATTAATAATAATAATAATATCAATGCACATAAATTCATGATTTTTATGCTTTATAAAATATCTTATTAATGTTATAAATATCATTAGTCTTTTAGCTTACCATGAATTCTATATAGTTGCAATTGTTTTTTTGCTCACTCTAAATTTTCTTTATGTATATAATCAAATTATAAACGAATAATAATACAAATAGAAATAGAAATAATGAGGAGCATTGTGTAGGCTCCAAAGAAATAATGGGGAAAATTAACATAATTCATACATGTCTATTGCTTGACGAAAAAATTGTTTTTCAACTGCATGACACTAACTAATCTAAATTTTTCTTTTTGTCTTTTTGACTACTTTAGAATTGTCTAGAACATGAAGTTCAAATCCTCGTGGCTTTGTCTTTTCAATTTCTTCAGATCGATATAAGCTCCATTTTCCCTTACTTGACCGCAATTTGAAACCTATAACAAACTCAATACTTAATCAATAAAAGCTTATAAATAAAAGACAAATTTACACAAAAAAAATTTAGAAATCCAAATACACAAAAAGTATTTGTGATAAAAAAATTAAAATTTTTACATAAGTGATGTGACAACCAAACAAAAGTGAATGAAAAGATAAGTGGTGACCTCTCTACTTAGGTATTTATAGGATTTCTCAAGAAAATTGAAAAGATTATAGGCTTTAAAAAAATGAAAATATTATAACAAATCTCTTCTAAAACCAACTATAATAATTAGTACTAATCAAAATAATAATTTAGAGACACCAAAAGGTAACAAAAATCAAAACATTAAGTAATGAATTAAGTGTAAGGACTAAAGGAGAAAGCTTTTTATAAAGTGAGTTTTCTCCCTTTTTATGCTACTAACCTAGATATTTAATTTTGTCGTGTTAAAAAACTTAGATATATAAAAATATCATGCTAAAAAAGAAGACATAAAAATATAGATATATATAGATTATATTATATTATATTATAAGTTACAAAACTATGAAAATTTAGCACATAATTTCGTAAGATTTATTCCAACCAAAATTTAGAGAGAAGCTTAAAGAAATGATCCACCATTAGGTAAAAGGTATCGACGTGTATCTTCTTTGCACATAGATGAGGGGAATGCTTCAGAAATCGTCCAAGAACCATTTACATGGAGTACTTCTATTCAATTATGTAATTGTCGATGTGGAAGATAGTATTGACATGAGTAGCGTACCTCTAAAGTAGTACTCACTTGAAATGTTGAAACAATTGCTATGCCCTTATTGACGCCAAGGATTGTGTTACCCCCTAGACAAAGGAAGAGTATAAGATAACAAAAGAGGTACCACCAGAAAGTTAGCACAATAATCTAGAAAATAAAGATACATAAAAGTGGAGAGTAAATAAAATGCTTAGATTGAAACCAAAAGAGACATAAAACTTTTGCAGAAGAACAATTATAGTTATATATATATATATATATATATATATATATATATATACAAATAATATATGAATAATTGAAACTTTAGTTTAACATGGTAGAGATTTCTTTTTCTATTCTTATGCTTACTTAATAAATATTTTAATAGACAAAAATCTTGAGAAAAATTGTGGAGCTTCCTTTGGGGATTCATCTCATAGATTTTGAAATAAATAATTATACGTAATTATCAGTGGTTAGGTAATAATAAACTATACATAAACTAAAATAAAAACAATAAATAAATAAAAGAATATGAGTAGGATCTCCACTATAGCTTAATTAAGATGAGAAGAAAGTTGTTATTAATTAAGGAAAAAAGAATGTTGATATTTAAATTGAAAAATAAATGAAGATGATGTGGAGCATCCTAGAGCTTGGAAAAAAGCTTCCTTTAGATATTTATATAGATATAGATATAGATATAGATAGATAATATTATTATAACGTATTGGTTTCTTAATATATGTAAATATCATTTTTGATCACGTAAATTTAGAAACCTTTGATATCCTTTTTTTTCTTTTACAAAATATGGTATTCTATAAAGTATAACCATCGGATGGATTAACGGTAAAACCATAAGATGTGAGCTATATGGAATATCATTAGTCATTAGTTCTCAATAAAGCATCATATTAGGGATAAAAAACTGCAATTCATGCATCTAACTAAGATTACAATTGGGTTCTAAAGACCACTAATATATTAAATAGTATGTTGGTCCTATATTACAAAGGACTTAAAAACCAATAGGCTGTACATGTTGGGTCCTAAAGATATTTAATATATTAAACACAATTTTTTTTTTCATTTTATTATTATTATTTTTTTACTTAACAAATTATTATTAAAAACCCTTTCATTTGCTTGGCTTTAAATGTAATGGTGGTTAAATTTCCTTCAAGAGTATTTAAAGGCATCATTCATTTTTTTTAATTTTAATCAACAAAGGTATCATTCATAGTAACTTTTCATTACATCTAATATATTATTTGACATTGTAACCATGATTAATGTTAATTTTTGTGAAAATTTTGAGAAGTCATAAGTTAGAGAAGTTGTTTAAAAAAAGTATTTAAAATTAGAAACAAAATGCTATACTCACCACATTTGATCCATGCACTCTCTAAGTAGAGATAAAAGGAGCATAAGCAAATCATTTAGACCTAGCACATTATATAATTTCACATAAGCTATGAAAACTAAATAGTTGCCTAAAGAACAATATCAAAATTAAACATGACTTCAGAATGCCCATGGCTTTACAAAACATCGTTACATCAATTGCACACTCTATCTACTTCAAAGTTGTTCAAACATGAAACCTTCTATTTTTTTTTTCTGCATGTCTTTTCTTGTGAAACTCACTCATTTCTTATACTCATATGTACATCTTGTTTTTCACATCTATGTGCTCTCTAAGTAGAGATACAAATCATGTAGACCTAGCACATTATATAATTTCACATAAGCTACTAAAACTAAATATTTTTCTAAAGAATAATATCAAAATTAAACATGATTCCGTAATTCCCATAGCTTTACCAAACATTGTTGCATCAATTGCGTTGTTCACTAAGTGATCCAAACATGCGAAACCAATTTTTTTGCAGATTCTCTTTTTTTTTGTGAAACTCGCTCATTTCTTCTACTCATATGTAAATATTGTTTTTGACTATAATTTTTTTTGCCAAGATCTCTCTACTCACCCTCCAAAATTGTTCACTTTAAATAGTAATTTCTTATTATAACCGACTAAAACTCTACATCTTCCACTAATATTTTACTAACTCATGAATTTATTGTCAATTAAAGGAATAATTCATATTAATGTTATATACTCCCTTTTAATATTGCATAAATGTTACATCATGAAGAATTTCAAAAGGTCTAATAATTATTTTCTGTTTCAAAAAGGAATTAGATTAAAGACAACTAAATTAGGTTTCTAGCAACTTTAATGATAATAATAATAATAATAATAATAATAATAATAATAATAAAATACAATTTCATTGTAAGCAAGTATATCTTAAAATAGTCTAATGAGATTTGTCATAATATATAGATGTCTTTGAAATCAAAAAAGAAGAAATAAAAAAACCTTCATCTCATGAATTTAAAATAAGTAGTGATTATTTAAAAAAATAAAAATGATGTCTAATATTAAATTGTATAAAAGATAAAATTAAAATATATTTTATATGAGAAATATTCAATTTTTATATACAAATTATATATATATATATATATGATGTACTATTTATATGAAAATTATTTCCAAATAGTAAAAAAAATTGAATTAACTTTATTCCATCATAATGCTATTCCATAAAAAAATTATATAAATAGTAACACCTTGTTTTCTTGTGACGTAGTAAAGTTATGACATTAGTTTAGAATGAATAATAATTAAAACAAATATAAATTCGAAAAATCAATATATATATATATATAAATATTTTTATTGATGGTATATATAGATAAAGATAAATAAATAAGCTAAATAAAGTATAAGAGAACTATTAAAACAAAATTTAAATTAATAAACCCAAAGTAACCAAAAGTTTTCTTTTTGACCAAAAGTAACCCAAAGATTAACCATCGCCCAGTATTCTTTTTTCCTTTCTAAAAATAAAAGAGGAAAATACACTATTCTTACAACAAAAAATCCATGAAAATTATAAATAAATATAAATATAGAAGTGAACACAATTTTTCTAATAAATAATAAAAGAAAACTTTATGTTTCATGTGGTTTTTATTTTTATAAATAATAAAATAATGTTCAATTCTCCTAGTCATCAAACTTTATGTCTTTTTATTTTTATTCAACTCATATCAATACACTTATTGTCTTTAATTATATAATAACTGAAAAAATATAAAGGGTCTTAATAATTTAGCCTTAATATGTAATCATTAATATAAGTCTCCTTATATGTGTAAATTATAAAAATATATTAATAATAATTGAAAATCTAATTGAAAAATTAATGAGGATGATGTGGAGCATCTTAGAGGCTTGGAAAAAAGCTTCCTTTAGATATTTATATAGATTAACATTATGCAGTAGTTTTTCTATGGGCAATTTTTATTTTTATATATTGAGAAGCACTGGAAAAAGATAATAAAAATTATTATTGTAATGCGACAAACAATGAGTGGAGTACCATGTTCAAAAAATTATGCTATTAATTTGAATTTTAAGCAATAATACTAAGAGTTTAATATATGTACACATACTGTGTGTAGACTTTTACAACCATAATCAATAACAATTCATAAAATTGGCTAACATATAAGGTACTAATTGATTTAGTTTTCTCAAAATTAAGTAAAAATGCCGAATAAGAAAAATCTGGAAATCTTATTTTTTTTCTAATCGGAAAATGCGGAACTCTTATAGATAGCGTGGAACTGTGGGCTTGATACATATAATGGGATCACTAGTGGTTCAGTGTAAAGATGATTTATGAAGGGAAGTGAGTATATATATTTTTTTGACTAAAGGGAACTAAGTATATATAGGATCACTAACTCGAGTTAACTCAACTAACTAACTAATTATTCTAACCACAATTATCTTATCACAGAATCAGTTAGAGTAAATGATTAGCTAAACAACAGTTTTTTTAAAGATTCAACCTGGGTTACTTCTTCAAATGGTAAACATTTGCCTCCCCCTTCAGAAGACTCTTCTTGATCTGCCCTAACTGCCTCAATTTCAAACGAAATTTTCATTACTCGTCTTATCTCCTCGGCAATACTATTGATTAGTTGACTAGTGAAAAATGAACCAGAGATCTGCATAAGAACATGAGTTATTTGCATGAGCAAAATTTGATTTAAACATATTGCCATATATTTTTCAGAATTCCAGTATACAATATTTTGATTAAGGACAAAAAAATGTTACTAAATAAAGACATAGATTTAACAAAAACTATGACATCTTTAGGGAAATTTTGAGGTTAACTGAGGCTTTGACATACCAAAATGCATTTGGGGAGTAACTTGAACATGTTTGCAGACAAATCACTATAAGTTTCCTGCATGTAGTAATTTTAACGTGAACGAAATTATTCTTCATAAATATAAATTATATATGGAGAGAGAGGGAGGGGGATGTATAAGTTCACAAGAAATAAAGTAAATTCTATGTTACTTTTTGGTTGCAAAATTTTTTTGGCGAGTTAAGTCTTACACATCTTTGAAATACTTATGTATGATTTACACATTACCCACTAAAGAAATCATCACATCCGAAAGCGAGATTCAAACCCACATTCTTATGGAAGTGAAATTAATCATTACTAATCAAACCAACCTTCATTGAAGGTGCGACACCAATATAATCAGCAACATATAATTATGTTTTACATATTTTTATAGAAATATTTTGTTGTTTGCTAAAATATGGGTAACATATCAATCTCACTTGTATTTCCACTCAGCCACATGACTGAGTTGTGAACATAATGTGAAATAAATATATTTGCATCTTTGCTGATATTAAATTAGTAGATACATGTATCAAATTGAGTGAATAAAGTGAGATCGGTAAGTTACTCACATTTTTCCAAAGGAATCTTATATGCCTCACTAAAGGAGTAAGTTAGTATTAATTTTATACATTTAGCTTTGTAATTTATAAAAAGTTATGTATTTTAGAATTTTTCTGAAATCAAATTACGCACTTAGACAATATGTTTATAATATTTTTTTAGAGAATATTTTCTCTATATGTGTGTGTGTGTGTGTGTTTGTACACCACAGTGGCAAGAATACCTTCTGCTAGTCAAATACCTTGCGTAGCGCATCAATGAGAGAGTGCACACTTCTGCTAGTCAAAGCTCTTCTAGTCGGATCACTTTGAGTGCATATTTTGATTGAGTGCAATATGTTTGGAAAAGCTAGAAACATATAGTGAAATATTTATCAAAAATACTTTATACACAAAGTTCAAGACTCTAAGTTAAGTCAAATAAATTTATTTTCACCTGAAACAGAAGCCTTGCGAGTTTCTAAACTAGAACAACCAATCCAGCGCTTAAAACTTTTAGTGACCTAAACATTTGAATACATATACTTAGTTGTATGTTTGTGTTTGAAGTAGAAATGAATTTTTTAAAACCGAATGGAAGATCGAAATCTACAAGAAATTGTTCAATTGTTTCATTCGATTCAAATATAATTAAACTAAATGTCTAATAAGTAGATAAATAAGTATTAAATTTGAGAAAAAAGAATAAAAAAAATCATTTCAAATGCTTCACCATGTCTAATATGTTTGGTTTTAGTTTAATAATATTGGTAGAAGCTTTTATATATGAAAGTCACAATTATCAAAAGAAACAAACCAACCTGATCAATATAGGGGGAAAACTTTTTGGATGACCGAAGAGCACAGTATGATAATAAATTACAGGCCTGAACTCTAAGAATTTCGACATAACACTCGTTATCATCTAGGCTGCAAATGAGAAAAATTGCTTAGATAAATTAAAAATACATTTCTAGACTCTAAAGCATCAATATCACAAAATATTATTAGTTCTGTTATTTGAACACTAATGTGAGACACCTATAATCAATAACTTGACTAAAGTAGTTTACATATGTGGCTATCCAAGTGTTGAATTTGACTAATATATCAATGACAACTGAATAATCATCTATTGAACTTCATTAACCCACAAATTTAATTAAACACGGTTAACAATGATTTTCATGTGTTCAAATCTACATATAGTTGTTGAACACCTGAGAACTGTAATTAAGAACATTTGATTTCATAGTTAACACTTAATATAATCATTAACCAAATCCAAAATTAACCTTCAAATAACATTTCTCAATATTTTTGGTTTAATCAATCCAAAACAGAGGGAAAACATTTTACTCTTGTAGTACTAAAATATATAGGCAAACCTTTCACCCCTG
The DNA here is from genome assembly GCA_020916435.1 of Oxytropis ochrocephala. NCBI lineage: Eukaryota > Viridiplantae > Streptophyta > Magnoliopsida > Fabales > Fabaceae > Oxytropis > Oxytropis ochrocephala. The sequence goes on along the minus strand of CM037088.1, from coordinate 97,910,575 downwards.
GGTATATCAGTCGTTAAGTCCGTATCCAGTTGACCAGTTCTAAGCAACATTGGCATCACTTTATCAATAAATCTGTCAACATCTACTTTTGGGCATCGGCAGAACTGATCCAGTGCCTGCATATAGTGTTTACTTAATGTATGTAGGAATGCAAACTTATAACTTCAAACCAACATAAATTAAACAGCCTATCATTGATTTCAAATATACCTTTAAGATGACAGTTCTTGTTATGTGATCTGTATTACTCAATAGTCCATCTAGAGTTACCACAAAGTCCATGACCTTCAAACGTTACAGAAGGAAATTAGTATAATTATTTGAGAGCCTTTAAAAAGAATATGTGCAATGATTAGTAGGAATTAGTAGAAAGACTCACAACATCAGCTTCCTGGTCTTTGAACTTATCTTGTCCAATTTTCCTAACAAGATTAGCCATGCATTCGAGACATTTGGCACGGAGAAAAAAATTAGATGAACTACTATCTAACATAATGTCCTTCAGTGCTATAATTGTTTGGTCATAATAAGAAGCTTGAAAAGTATTCTGCATAGAACAATTACACATCAATTCAAATTGGGATAATAATTTATTGCAATGCAATCAAAACCCACATAATTCTTCGACTTCAGATATCAAGATGTACCGGTATTTTAACTGCAATTGATTGCAGGGTTTCAATTGCTTCTAGCTGTACCACATGCTTATTTGGAAGCTGAAAACTCACAAAAGCAACTCAAACTTATTTGTTGTAAGTACAAAAACGTAAGCAACCATTAAAAAATACGCTCTGTAAGCACAACAGTTACCGATATAAAAGAAAAGTTCATAGTGAAAATTGCAGGTTATGTACCTTAAAAAGTAAAAGCACTAATCTTAAAATTTCTTCCAAAATAGCCGATATTTTCTCTACGCCACAATTTGTAACCAATGATTGGACGCCAATAAGAGCATATACCTGCAGAAAGTATTAAACAGCTGAATAATGCTTCAATGTATACATACAGGGAATAGTTTCATTGGAATCAACTTCTAAGATTAAAAAAAAGGCCAATATATAAAGCAAGTCAAAAAAGAGTATCAGTATTTCTGGCACTGTAGGAAGAATCAATCATTTGTAAATTGTAACTTGTGAATTGTAATAACCATGCTATAAGCAGCACTAGCACAAAAAATTAGCTGCAATGTTGCTATGTTATGGTGTCCAGAGGTATATGGAAACATATAGATATGACGAATTGGGAAAACAAGCAATCTGTTTTTACCACTAAACGGTCAACAATGTTAGAGTTGATGATGCGAGCCATTTTAGCCAAGAACTGCACGTGATAATTTTTCTTGGATAGTTCCTTATATGCACTCAAACACCTCATTGCATGGATAGTAGCCCAAACTATTCGGTGGTTTGTCTCATGATCCAGTGACTTAACGACCAATCTCACAACTTGCTCGAAGTGCTTAATCATGTCCTGTGGTAGCAAAACAGAATGTAAAAGAGAGAATTAATATGAATTAATGAAATTGTTAGCATCACAGATAACTAGATATGAACTAAATCAACAAAAAAAAACAATCATTTTGAAGTGTCTTGTAGTGCTTATCTAGTAACACTGATATGCTTCTCTAAGCTATGCACTAAACCACACAATTAAAATTCTGAAGCGTGTGTGAGCCACTAAAGGAAACAGTTTCAGAGTTAATCAGTTAAAAGCTTAATGAATTTACATTACCATATCATCTATAAAGCACCAACACAAACATAAACACCAAACGCGATACTAACAATAGTAATAATACTTTGAAAAATGAAAGCGATTGAATACATCAAACACGTCAACCTGAAGTGTTAGTGCTAAAAAACATACCGTATTGAAGTGTCCACCTTGTGCAATAATACCAATGGTCACCATTGCTGCATGACGTGCCTGCCAATCGCAATGACATGCATATTTGACTGTTAACATCTCAACTACAATGGGAATAACAACACTTTTATCGCCTCCAAAATATAGCCCATTCAACAAGCACCTCCCAAGAAAGAAAGTTTCAGTCATCCCAGCCTCGAAACAGTTCTTATTGTCCACTTCATACCAAATATTATCCTCCACAAAACAAGACATCATACCCATAGCAACTGCAAAAAACCTCTTCACTTCCTCAGCAGAAAGAGTCGGTACCAAACACTTCATCGCATCCATGTTCACCTCATCAAGCTTCTTTACAACAATAACTGCCGCATTCCTCAGCTCCTCGCTCGCTTCTTTCACCTCCGCGACTCGAATCATACACCAAAACACATCGTGTTCTCTCCCTTTAACGATTTTTCCAATGTCCATCATAACTAAATCCGTTAAGAGCCGAATCTTTTGCAACACCACACTCTCTTCTTCCTTGTGATGATCAATGAATTCCAACAAAATCGGCAATAAAGAATTGCACATTTCCATTTTTTCTAGATCCTTCGACATTCCTATCAACGTCATCGAAGCATCGATCATCAACCCCTGAAATTTCGGATCCGCCAAGTCATCAGCGACTTTCAAGAGTTTCACATAGAGCGCGTTGTAGTTCCCTTGATCAAACCAGAATTCGCTGTTTTCAGCCACTTGCCATGGCAATTCCGCCAACAACATAAGCCCTTTCGTGAAATTAGGATTTGAACTCACGTCGCCGGAAACGCAATTGCAAACGTACTCAAGAAGTTCCTCCCAACCGCCGACGGGATATAAATACAAATTGGCGGCAGCAAAGCCGATTACTCCACAGAGCTGAGGTAGCAGAGACTCATCGGATTCTACCTTAACGGAATCGAGTAAAGGATTTTTGAGTTCAATGAGTACGGAGGAGTTCAATTTAACATTGCGTTTGAAAATGTTGTTGAGGATAGAGACTATTGTGGTTCGAATTTGGAGTGAAGGTTGAGATTGGAGGAGTTTAGAAAGCTTGAAAGAAAAGGCGTTAGGGTAATGAAGAGTTAGAGAATCGATAATTAGGGTTTTGGATAACGGATTCTTGGAATTGATGAAATCGTTGATTACCTCTTGCAGTGACGAGAAGTCGTTGGATTCAAGGATATTGGTGACGTGTGGTTTGAGTTCGAAGCCGTGAAGGAGTGACTTATCTTGATTTTCTTCAACGCGCTTTCTCTTTTGTATTCTTTCTTCCAAGTGAATCCTATTTTGAATATGATCTTCGAAAAATGGGTCTCGTAGGGAAGATTCTGACGGCGGAGGGGTTGATTGTTGTGGCGAGGAAGGCCTCTCGGTAGAGCTAGAGGTTGACGCCATTGTTGAGGCGGGAAGGAAGGTTCGTTTGTTCAAACGCAGATTTGGAGGGAAAGAAAACGGTCAGTTTCGTCGAATTTGTTTTATCAGTTTTGCAGTAGTTTGCCACGTCAGGTACTTTTTTGGTTTTCAACGGGTAAGCAATGTAGCACAATCGCAAGGAAGTATTTTTATTTTTTTTTACCAACGCAAGGATGTATTGAAATGTATAAAAATTGCTATGTATTTGTATAGTAGGTTTTCATAAAGTGTAGCTATTCGGTACAAACAAGTTTCATACAAAACACAAGCAATACACATGAAGCTATCTTCCAACGCACCAAGTAACACTTTAACTATCAGTATTTTGATTTGTTTTTGGCTTTTTCTTATGTTTCGTTTCGTAACATCTAGGATTTCTCTTTCATAAGAAGTGTTCAACTGAACACATAAAAGAATCTTTAGCGCAAGAGTATAGTGTGGTAAATTAAATTTTGTTGTTGTGCCTTATAGTTGATTGTCATTGAAGCAATCCTATGTGGCACATTATAATTTTCTCTCTCTCTCTCTCTCTATTAAAGAAAACCGGTTTAAACAAGAAAGAAAGTTAACAGATTCACAAAGAATGAGAAGAGTAGAATATCAATTAATAAAATTCAAGACTTTTAGAATCAAATACTTAATACTGAACAAAATAATTAACACAGGAGCAGAATAATTTAAACAGAAGACGTGAGCAAATTTCATAGAACTAGCAGAACTGGAAAATCAAAATACACTGTTAGCCAAACACCCTCCCTTTTTATGTATAGATCTAAAGCTGTGAGAGTGGATTTATAGCCAGGGTTGTTGGATCAGAGAGTGCCCAAGGTGATTTTGATGAATCAGACCATTTTCGAGTAGATCTGTGGACTGTAGGTGGGAAAGATGAACGATCGGGCAATGTATGAGGAGGTATCAGAGAAACAAGTGATGAGGATGAGGAGGATGAGGAGGATGGTGGTGGAAAATTTGAAGATGAAAAAAAAAAGGCGGTGGCATTATCGGTGGATTGTTTGGTGACCCATACTTCCTTCAACTCCCTAACTACTACCTCCAACCCTCAAATATTTCCAAAATACCTTCACGTAAACACGCTTTTCCAAACCCCCACACGCATTTTAGAAGGTACAAAACTAAATTTCTCAACCTCGTTCGGAAGTTTAGTTATGTACCTGTTAAAAATCTTGTAAATGGGGGTGTTTGGCAGTGAGGGATAGGTACGGAACTAAACTTTCGAACCTTCGTAATCCCAGATAAAAAGGGTGTGCTTGTATCATTAATGATATTTTGGTCTTTTCATCGAGTTTGGAGGTGTCCAATGTAGTTAGGGGATTGTAGGAAATATGGACCTTGTTTGGTTGGGGCTTTACCCACTTTAAATAATCAAACATTTATTTGACAATAAAAAAAGAAAACTTGAGGATGAAGAAATTAAATGGGAATGAGAGAAAGAGAATGAAAGAAAGCAAAGAAGAGAATGACACATGGCTGTGGAAGTATACGATAACTCTCCCAGTTTTTTGGCACAAAAGAGAGTTACTTACATGCCAAGCATATGATTTGCTTTATTTCATTCATACCACCTAATTAAAGAGAGAGAGCATCTATACAGGTAATTAGAATCTTCCTTTTCCTTTTTTTTTCCCAATAAGAATCGGGTAATCGAAAACAACTTGAGAATTGATAAACTTTTTTTTTTGACCGGGAAAATTGATAAACTTGAATTGAGAAGATAATGATAATATATTTTTTTAACTAAGACATTCTCCACGATAATTGTAGAGACTCATCATTTGAGCTATTGAAGATTTATTTTAAGGATTGACATCTCTCAATAAATTTTTTTCGTACGCATCAGTTATAGATCGAACTCAGGACCAAATGATTAATAAGTGACTCCAAATATCTACTAATTGTGTCATATCTTGTTGGTAACGATAATATTTTTTTTTGTCTAAACTCTTTCTGTCTGGAAATCATATTAAATCTTAATTAATTAATTCGAGTCAAGTAAGATTTATATAAAGAAGCGAAATTCCCTGATACATATCTTTTTCATTCCCAAGGACTCAAGAGTCGATGGGAAACATTCACTTTACCTCTAAAATAACTGAAATCAGAGGGGGCAGTTAGTTTTTTTTTTTGTAAAGGCAAATGTTTGACATAGTTGGGAAATTAGTAACATCCCTTCACCCACCAAAGATTCTCACACCGACAAGGAGAGATGAACTCACCCCCCTTACGGGAATGAGCCAACTCCTTACCATTCCTTCATATATTTACAACATAGTAACATCCCTTCATATATTGAAATTATCAGAGAAATGAAAATCTCTTTCCATGTTTTGATGATACAAACTTAAAGGATGAGTTAAGTTTTCTAAACACTTATTATGATTTAACAAGTTTCAATCAAGTGTGTAAAAGGATAGGAAATAAGAATCATAGCAAAAATCTTGGCTCTACAAATAAACCAAGTGTTTTTTAAAGTTCAAATGTGCCAAAAGAAGATTACCTACGTAAGGTTACCTTAAAGAAGGTTGATTACTGTAAGGTTACATCAACGTAAGGTTGATTTAAGAAGCTTAAAAGAAAAAGTAACTTTCTACGTATATCGATCAAAGTCAAATGTATAAGTTGACTAAAAGTCAACACAAGGTTGACCAATAGTCAACAGAAAGTTTGATTGAAGTCAAAAGAAGGTTGACCTATTCTAGAATATGTTAAAGAAGGTTGATTGCTCAAGAAGGTTAAAAGAAGATTAAAGAGTTCAAGCTTCTGTTTTCTGGGAAACAAGTTCATATCTGAATTTATGATTCAAATGCGCATCAAAGATATATTCAAGGAATAAAAATGCTGTAAAATAATTACCCTAGGAAAGAGGAACTCCTTGATTATGTTTGTAACTTAAAAAAACGTGTTTGTTCATATTTAAGAAGCTTGATTAGCTTCAAATATAAATATGCAAAATATTGTGAAGTACATGAACAGGGCAATGAACTGACAGAAAAGAAGGAAAGGAAATATAGTGCAGCTGTCATAACAGACAAAGCACATAAGGTTGCTTGTGAAGGATGAAAGGCTACCACTAAAGCACAAAAGACATCATTGCCTATCTACAAGCCTACAACAATTTCCAACGGCTCTCCACAACATTTCAACGGCTATATTCAAAGTGCAAAGTCTATATAAATGGCTGATCTTCACAATTACAGATTATGAGATTAAATTGGAGCCTTTAAAGATCAAGCATCTCAAAGTAATCCAACCTTCTCATCCACACTCAAAGCTACTACAAGTTCAGAATTGGGAGATATCATCTTGAGTGTGTGTTTGCTTGTTATTCTATTAGAAATACTTTGTATTTATCTATCAACAAGCTTCTAAATCATCCCAAACCCAAACCCCTTATTGTAAGAAATATTGTGTAAGTTTCTCAACAAACTACCTAGTGAAAGGTGAGTATTGTTGGTGATTCTATTTGAAAGTTTCTCAACAAACTACCTAGTGAGAGGTGAGTGGTGTTGTTGGTGATTCTGCTCAACTGAAATACCTTTAGGAAATTAGAAGAGAGTTTTCTAGTAGGTTGAGACACTTGGTGAAGTCTGTGTTAGTTAGCACTTGTCTTTTGTGTGTGATCAAAAGAGAGTGTAGGTGAAAGTCTTTGGCGCTTGAAGCTAATGCAAGTGTAAAATCTATTTGGAGAATAAGGAAACTCTCACGTGGACGTGGGGTGAGGAGTAGTCACAGCTTTAGTGAACCTCTATAACTCTACCGTGTTATTATCCGCTTTTCCTATTAATTACTTTAATTGTCTTACAATCACCAAAGTTTTCAACTACACTTGAAAGGTTATATACATCAACCTTCTGTAGTCAAAATCATAATTTTAAATGAGTCTTACTTCGATTATCTTTTGAAAACAACACTCTTTGTGTAATAAAAGACATCTAAATTCATCAAAGTTAACTATCCTTCACTACTGTCATACTTGCTTATTATTTGTGCAACTAACATTCAACCTTCTGATATCCAAGTTATCTTGAGAAACAATACAGAAGGTTGCAAGTATTAAAAAATAAAAAAGATAGCACAATTCAACCCCCCCCCCCTTTCTTGTGCAAATTAATCACTTCACTTACAAATAGTACTTCTCCAAGTTTTTTGTTAGTTACTTTGATACTTGACATTATTAGGGAAAATTCCAAGTCTCACATTGACTAGTGATAAGGTCTCAAGAGGGTTTATAATGAAGAGACAACTCTCACCTTACAAGCCGGTTTTTTGGGGTTGAGTTAGGCCCAAACCACATTCTAAGATGGTATCGTAGCTTATCCTAGATCCTTCGGGCCACCCACCATTAATATCCACGCACCAAGTTCAATAGTGTTGCACGTGAAGGGGTGTATTAGGGAAAATCCCAAGTCCCACATTGACTAGTGATAAGGTCTTAAGAGGGTTTATAATGAAGAGACAACCCTCACCTTACAAGTCGGTTTTGTGGGGTTGAGTTAGGCCTAAACTACATTCTAAGATGGTATCAAAGTCTATCCTAGATCTACTGGACCACCTACCATTAAACACGCTACAAGCCCAATAGTGCTTTGCGTGAGGGGGTGTATTAGGGAAAATCACAAGTCCCACATTGACTAGTGATAAGGTCTCAAGAAGGTTTATAATGAAGAGACAACCCTCACCTTACAAGCCGGTTTTGTGGGGTTGAGTTAGACCCAAACCACATTCTAAAAGATATTAACTTTGGTCTCTCACTATAGACCCCAACTACTTGATGTCACTACAAGAAAATCATTGATTTGCCACTTTGACATTTCCGTCGCAAATGCACAAATTTCCGTGGCAAAACAACATTTGCCACGGACAAAAATTGGTGGCAAAAACGCTGTCGCGAATCGCTTGCCACGGAATTTCCGTGGCAAATTTTTCCATCGCAAATCTGCGGCAAATTTTTCCGTCAGCAAACTGGCAAATTTTTCCGCGCAAAGCCGCGGCAAATTTTCGCCGCAAACTCCGCGCGGCAAATTTTCGCCGCAAATCAGCGGCAAACCCGCCGCAAATTTTAAAAAAAATTAAAAATGCAGCAGTAGTTTCCTACTACTCCAACTTCTTCACAAGTTCAGTGATATTACTCACTCTTTGGGGTGCAAGTGTATTCTTGAAATACATATAATAGACTTACATCTAAAGTATAACATATAGCTTATGAGTTTAATAACTATGCTAATGATATAAACAAATTTAACATAAACATTTAATCATAGTTCATCATATTGACACACCATAATATAACTTCATATGACTACTGAAATTTGTCATATTAGCTTTTGTTTTGTTCATCATAGTGACCACTTTCCTTAAGAAAGCCTCCTCTTCACCTCCATATTCTGGCTTGATATTCTCACCAGTCAATGACTGACATTACCGGCAAGCATACCATATAATTCAAAAGCCATCTATTATCATCACAAAAAGAGTCATCATGAAAAGACCCCAATGGATGTCAATATTCAACCAAAGTGATAAATTATATCATCAAAATTTTCATCAACACAAACATATTGTTGGTTATAAATGGCCAAAGGTGACAAAGTATGAGCAAATATCAACACCATTGAGAGAAAACACTGGCAAAAACACATTCCGGACACAAGAAATTTGTGTTCCAATACAAACAGCAATGAATAACAAATTATATGTAACAAATATTCAAAACGACAACAATAACAAATTGTATCTTTTGAAGTTTATGTACATCCATACTATGCTCTCAAAAAATAAATGTACATTCACAATATAGTGCAGGACTCAGACAGCATAAAGAGATTGTTGGTCTTGTTCCAAGGTAAAAACTGTAGGGAAATAAGCTGATGCATGTGCAAACCCACAAATATGTCGGGATCAATTAGTATGACCAGGTACAAACAACCAAAACACTGAATGCAAATAGGAAAAAAAAAGAAGAGAACAGCTAGCTGATAGATAAGGATATTGCAAGGTTAGACTTATTGAGAGAGAGAGAGGGTATCTCACCAGAAGAGACTTCAATGGTCGACCAATATCTCGCTGCTCTTGATCACCGAATTTGTCCTCGGCTATATGTTTGTGTAACAAGGCATCCTGGTGTGTGCCCATAGAAGAGAAAAATCGTAAAACAGTGAAACCACTAGAGTTTATAGAAATTGATGTGACAAAATCTACCAAGACATTCTTGCAAATAAGCATGGTGTGCACAAAAGCATTCAGATATGCTATACTTTAGATGAGTACATTCTTAATTAGCAGCATTCAGATATGCAAATAAGCATGGTGTGCAAAAAAGCATTCAAATGCCTCTTAATATGCACATGCACCTAATTATCAGATGAGTACATTCTTAATTAAACATGACTTTTATAAAAGAAAAATAAGGCCCTAGTGTGATCAATAGGGCCACTATTTAGCCGCTAATGAGACCACTACTGGCTGCACCTTTATTCCGCAATGATATAGCGTGAGAATAGCGCCGCCTTTCGCTTCATCGCTATAGCACAACTATTGACATCTCACATCTACAATCAAGATTATGAATTATGACATTCATGATCCTAGTTTTGATAGTTTCCTTGAAAATCATATATGTTTATTTAAATGAAATCATTTTGGCCCTATAAGAGCCATGCTAACAATACTTGCTCCTTCCAAAAGCCATGACAAAGACCATTCAAAGCACTTTCTGTTGTAATTTTATTACTAAATATTTCTAAAGTGGGAAATAAACTACATTTATGTTTGATAAAATTTCTTTTAACGGATATATATTTTTATCACTAGATTCGCTTTTGTCTTTTAAGGTGAGCTATATGCATAAAGATTAACTTTGGTTTAATTATATATAGATCAGTTTCATTTGTTTTTATAAAAGTTTACGTTTAAATCTTTTAAAGTATATGGTCCCATTTTATAAGTCTTTAATTATTTGTTTTCATTAGAAAAATAATTAAGTTCTCTTCAAAGTTGGTTTTATTATATACGTTTCATTTTATGATTATTTTATACGTTTCATTTTCTCATGAGGAGTATGATGTTGCTTCCGCTTCCTTTGGTCATCTCATTATTGTTGGTTCCGCTTTTCTATGACCATAAAAGGGTACTAACGTGCACGAATATGTGAATATGAGTTTTGTATATATAAGAGGAAGAAGACGCGTGCGTGAGTTTTAACACATCGAAAGAAAAAAAATATATTTTATTTCTTCCAATCAAATATTCTTGGGTTCATCTCCTGCTCAATAAAATATTCATTCTTGCTAGTTCGATTCCTCTTTCGTTACTTGCGATTGAGACGGACCGATTGTATCTCGGGAATTTGCGCTGAGAGGCGGATAAATTCTTCGTGACAAGTCACCGACGCCTCGGTTATTTTTCTAAACGTGTTCTCGTGTTCGCAGTACTCACCGCTGTTGTTGTCTTGTTGCGCATTTTACTACACTTTCTACAAAGCAGGATCCTCCATACCCACGTAATTATTAAGGAAAGAAATTGGTTTCGAACTATGATATCGTGAGTCTAGATAGATCCCACCGCACTGATAAATCATAAATCGTAAGACAATGGTCAAGATTTGGCATAACAACAAAGAACTTTGTAATCGCCAAAAACAAGCAAAACCTAAATTTAGCTAAAATCGCGAAATTCAAACAACAAAAGATAGAAAATGAAAGGTCATGAGGAGATAATAATTAATAATTAGCATAATCACCCATCCTTAACAAAGTTATCTTTGAAGAAATCAAGATCAAGTGTCTCGAGAAGACCACAACACAAGCATTAGGGTGGTGAAAGAGCAAACTCTCGAGACTACGCTGATGCCTAACAAAGGTACATCCTTAATTAAACATGACTTTGGATACATTCATTCACACACAATTCAAACACAAATATGAATTAAAAGCATTTCAAGTTCAAATAAATAGTAGACTATCAACCACAAAGGGAACTGCTCGAAACAACAGAAAAGTGCTTCATCTTTAAAAGATCACAAGCAATATTTCCAGAGGAACAAACTTGACAATAAAGTATCACAAAAATAGAGGACAAACTGCTATAACTATAAGTAAACAATAGTAGAAACATAATCTGTAATATGTACTTACATCAGAAACTTCTCAAAGTTTTGTGTGTCCAAGTCTCCAAATGACTATAGGTTTATATGCAACTTTCGATTCATAAAGCATGTCCCACTCGAGTACCCTTGAACCATGGATGTGCCTCAAAAACAAGTACAAATATGTTTACAGCTGACTTATGCAAAGTTAATAGCATGTGAATCTTCTCAAGGCATAACAATAATGCATAACTTCCAAAATTTCCCCGACTTCTTCGAGGAATCATCAACTTCTTAACATGCCTAGAATAAATAGTTTGATAGAAGGTAAACCAAATGAGGACAATAGTTTAGTATTTTAATGAAATATCATAATAACTTGACTGTGTGTGTGTTTGGTTTCACAACGGATAGTGCTGAGAATTGATTTTGGTTCTAGTCAATCGTGATTTTAGTAAAAGTAGACAATTTGTTTGGTTTATATTTCAATGGAAGCAAACGGAAAAAATGTTTCCCAATGCACTTTTTAACAAAGCAACAACAAGCTTGCTTTGGTCAAAATCCCATTGGACCGCCTCTCAAAAGATAAACCAACCGCACTTAAAGGTCTTCACTACTATCATGCAAAATTGATTTCTCCTTCAGATGTGGATTTAACTAGAAGTGATGAAAAACAACTTTTTTGTTTGGAGAAAATTTTACACTAATTTTTATATCAAACTTACTTTCGAAGTAAAAACATCTAAATAAAAATCACTCAATTTTAAACTCAATTACCAAATGTCAATTCTATTAACAAAAGTTCTCAAATGCTCACCCAAACACACATTGTAATATGAGAATCATTAGAGACCCAAACATGTCTTTACCTGCTAAAAATATAACAATCCTTCAAATTGAAGAATCACAAATGATGATGATTGAACCTCCATTTAGAGAAAATTAACATGCACTTACCTGCAGTCTTGGAGTTCTGAGTCCGACTTTTTTGAAATTTAGATAGTTCTGACTGAAAGCTTATGACAATGGCAACTTTGAACTCAATTGAAAAGGGAGTGCATGAAAATCAGTATACCATATCCATAAGTTGTTACAATTGGTAGGTATGCGTTATCATGAATGAGATACATACCCGGCGAAGATTGTCGGACAGGTCAAAAGACGGGGAAGTATTACATAGATTGGCAGAGTAAAATTCCTGCATACATCTCCATCCGCTATCTCGCTAAATAAAAAGAGAATTAACAACTTGTTTCAAAGTGACATGCTCTTGTAGTAATCCAAAGATCACTTGCCCGGTTGTTTGAACCGCAGAGGTCTCCGTCACGATTTTCTCCCCGATGAGAACGGACTCAACACGAAATAACTGAATGTCAATTGACTGAATTGGAATGGCAGATGCTTCTACAGTTAGCTCACCATTGATGGGACTAGACAAAGAACATTGAGTGCAGATTTTTCCGTCACTCAAATCCACCTATTCAACAATAATATGAGAGTTATAACTTGTGAGATTTCAAGGCATGAAACAGCCTAAACTTTTTTTCTTTTCTATGTTTTCTAGTCACATTGAGAGAACATGTGTATTCTTTTATGGGTAAATCAACATACCGGATTTTAATTCGGGAAGAAGAGGATGTCTTTGAGTGTCCCGAGTAATGTAAAAGATCGGTTTCTATAGTTTATAAGGTGAGAAATTGGCCTTTGTAGAAGAACAAATGAAATTTTTCACAAACAGAGTAGACACTCGCCACACCCAGGTAATTTATTCATTCAAAGATATGAAAAATTAAAGAATAGAGCAACCAAATTATACCTTTATCACTTTCAATATTGAACTCGTAGTTCTTGATAATGATTTATGCAAGTATCCACGAGATATATCTACAAATCCACGAAATACTATAGAAACTGTCACAATCACCAACCTTATAAACTAAGTGAAAATTTAAAAAGACAAAGCGCTTTCCTAAAATACAATATGGTTTATGCAACTTTGTGTTCATTGTTCAAAGGATGATGTAATAAAGTTTTACACAGATAAAACACTCGATGATGATGATGTCATAACAATCAATTGCACAACAAAGCAGCTTTCCTAAGAATACTTTACACGGATACTAATATCTCGCCCATGGAAAGTCTCATAAAACTTTTCTAAATTCTCATCCTTCATCCTAATATTCAATGAAAATGGTATCTCGCCATAAAAATTGCAAACTTACAATGAACACAAGAAAATATGACATACAAACCAAACACTAAACACTCAAATATAATGCCAAAGCCTTGCTCACAAAATTGGTATGTTACCAAAGCGTTTAGAAAATTAATTATAAGGAAAACTCGAGTTAAGAAAAGAACGGAAATATAGCTAACATAAACAAACTTGATATGATAATTTTAAATCTGTGAGACAAAGGACCCCACTATGTACAAGTAAAACTTACCTCACAGTGAAGAAAACATGAAGAATATATCACTCATTTCAATAATGATATAATTCCAAGCATGTTTTCCAGCTTAACAACTGATACGAAATGTAAAAACACCAAATTGTTAGGACAAATTAATTACGATCCTTAGCTTAATTGAAGATAAATACTAAATCCAAAAAAAATAGAAATTTAGGGTTTAGGGTTGTTTTAATCAAGTGAAATTTAGGGATAAATTAAAAAGATAATAGAAATTACCTACAAGTGGGGAAGAGGAGGAGCAACAAGGCGGCGAAATGGTGGAGTTCGGAGGAGAAACGGTGGAGAAACCGCTCCAGGTGAGGTGCGACGGAGAGGAGAGTGGGAAGAGGAGAAACGGTGGAGAAACCGTCTCTCGGTGGCCGTAGGCTAGATTAGCGATGGAGGAGGGGAGGAGGCCGGACGACGGTGGAGGTGGAGGTCGGAGGAGGAGTTTGAGGTGAGGTGAGGCGCGATGGTGAGACGCAGAGAACGAATGAATATAGATTTTAGGGATAGAGACGTCTAATAGGGTATCGGGCTAGTTTTAATTTTATAAATGCGTTGCCACGGACTTGCCACGACATCTCCGTCGCAAATTTTATGTCCGTGGCAAACCCCAGCGGGAAAATTTCCGCTCCTATTTTTTACACATTCCGTCAGAAATCTGCAGCAAATTACTCGACTTTAATAAGCTCCGCAGAATTCTTGGCCGCATTAAAACAAGGATTTCTCGCATGCGTGTCAAAGACAACGATGACTATCTGTAAAGCCTTTTATTGTTATGTTGTATATTTTTTGTGGTTACTTGAATTGGAACTTGAAATCTTTACTTTGCGTGTGAGTTTATAGGAGTATTTGCTACTAATTTCTATCTTTACCCAAAAGAAAGATCGCGATGACTAACAAAAAGTACATACAATGGTAAGGGACTAATAAGTGTTGGTAGACAATGGTATATTGACTGATGCAGTGCAAGTCTTTAGAGTAACAAACAATGTAACATTTCAAACCTTAATTCTAAAAACAAAATGTTCTCAATTTCTTTTCCTTGTTTAATGGGCATTAATTTCTATCTTTTAAAAAGGGGCAAATAATTGCATCCAACACAAGTAATTGACACGTCGGTAGGGTCATAATTGACAAATATATGTATTGTACCTAAATTTATCACATTAATTTAACAAAGAGAATAAAGGAAAAGAAACAAGAAAAATCAAGTATAGTTTTTTTTATATAAATGAAAGATCATCCGCACGCGCAATCGCAGTAAACTAATCCTCTCGAAATTCTGGGTAGAATCACAATAGATGACAAAGTTGTCCTCAATAAATTTAACACTATCGCATTTCCCAATGCCGGATTCGATCTCGTAACCTTAATTGCTGTAAGAGGCACTCTACCATCTCATCATAAATAGTGTTGTTGGGTTAGTAGTAACCGCAGTTGTACATAGAGTGAACTAGCAAAAGAGTTAAAGATGCTATCACATGCTTCATATACTTTAAAGTTTAAACACCCTTACTTACATCAAGAAAATACTCACATCATCAAACTCTCTCACACCTTAGCCTATTATAAATATAGATGATTGCATAAGGACCTCTCTCTTCATTAGTAGCAATTAATCTCAATGGATTGGTTTCTTCAGCTCCTTCATCTTCTCTTTATAGCTTCTCTTCTTATCTCCACTACAGCAATTTCAGATCAAATTACTAAGGTTCATCATGTAACATACAATTTAATTTCCTCTGTCTTTATTTATATATTTTGGTTATTATTGAATTAATCTCCTAAGCTTATTTTACTCTATGCAGCCTTATGTTGTTTATATGGGAAATTCATCTCCAAATAACATTCTAGAATCTGATCTTCTTCAGTTACTGTCATCAATCATTCCAAGGTTAATTCTTAATTTCATCGCTGTCTTTTTTTTGTCATTTGTATAAATGGTCAGAAATAGGGAATTGGAAAGCAGAGCATTGCATGTTCAAACATGTGCTCCTAACATACTACTAGCTGACAAAATGATAAATAAATATCACACACGTGATCACACGAACACACCCGGATTTTAATCTGAGAATCGGGATCACCGCATCGCTTAAAATTGTCAATACAACGAAGCAGGGAGAGACCATCAATGTCTTCATCAAGTTAACTCTATTCATTTTATCGATAATCATAATCAACATTTATATTAATTCAGCTTATGGAATGGAAATTAAATGCTATTTTATTTTCTCAGTGAAGAAAGTGAGAGGGTAGGACTTATTCACCACTACAGTCATGCATTTAGTGGATTCTCAGCCATGCTTACAGAGAATGAAGCTTCCACATTGTCCGGTAATTAATCTTTGTCTTATAGCTTCTCTCTCCTTTTTGTCTCTAATCCATATTCCTAACTTCCATGATTTTTTTTTAACTTTTTCTACTGCTTCGTTTTGAAGATATTGTCATTTTACTTTATTCTTTATTGTCATTATTTTACTCTTAAATGTAACAAAGACAAAAAAGTGTTAATTTTCATAATATGGATACTTTGCTTGAATCAAACGTTTGTCTGGGATTAGTACACATAATGTGTTTCAAAGTGAATTATCACTCTTAATAAATAATTAGTACTTAATTATATAAATTATTATTATTATTATTTTGCATAGATAATTAGTACCAAATTCGTGGATTTGAAAGTTGGTGTGAAGCGATTTTAACGTGACTAAATTCTCTTCAAATTTTATTTTATGTCTACGATGTGTATGCTCACACTTGTTTGGCTTTTCTCTCACAACTGACAAGTGCCGTTATGTACAAGTGACTCATCCATCGGCATTCATAGCATTATTGTCTGGTATGAGGTAACTATTATTTGGTGATTTGTGAACAGGGCAGGATGGTGTAGTGTCAGTGTTCCCAGATCCCATTCTTAAATTGCATACAACGCGGTCTTGGGATTTTTTGGATTCAGATTTGGGAATGAAGCCTCCTCATGCCATTCCAACTCACCTACAACAATCATCATCTCATCAAGATATCATCATCGCTCTTATTGACACCGGTAAGTCAAACTTAGTATATAATAATAGAGAAATGAGATATGATAAGAAAAGTAAGAATAAGAAGAATAACAAATCAAGAAGACATTTGGTGTATAGTGTTATTTGGTGTCTATAATTCAGCTTGCAGTGTTGAACTGTACTGGATGTAGGTCTCGGTCGAGTAGTAGGCCGAGATTCTCTTCAAACTGAGAAGCTAGAGACCTCACGACGGTGTTGACAAGATGGACTCGGTAGTGCTCGGAGCTCCGGTGAGAAATTTGGGGAGGCTCCCACCTGCAAGTACTCTGACGCTCAAGTCAGACTATGATAGAGATGGAGCATATGAGAGGAGTGGAGAAAATATACATTTTCTAGGAGTGGAGAAAGCATACATTTTCTAGCTAGTTTCTCCACGACCTTGTCGTTTGGAGAAAAAAACGGTTGGCACATAATGCAAGCGACCCATTTCTATTTGTTTAGGGATCCACCTCTAGCGATCGCTTTGGGAGAACTGTGGCGATGTCACTAGTTTCTTCTCTAGTTGAAATCCTCTTGAACCAAGCACGGGACTATGAGGCGTTTGATCTCGTGGATGACTTTGTCAGGGTGAACGACATCGTCTAGACGGAGGGAAGAGTCGACTGTGAGAAGTAGTTGCAAGGAAAGGGAAAATGATAGCATGTGGATGGACCATCTAAAATCTGGTAGAACTTATCTATCCAATGGTGTAAGAAAATTTGAGATATGTGCCACTACATTTTTTGGGGATTTTGCATACTACACCACCTAGTAGTTTTGTCTTGGTCAAAAAAACCTAATAAGATAATCTCTATGCTTGATTCAAGGCTTTGTCTAGCCTACACAAGGCTATCATGTTGTGTTTGGTACAAAACTTTTGCTACCCATTAGATTGGAGAGTCTCACGGATTTTATGATGCACCACTGCATATTGAATCAAAACTTTCTCTCTAGGATGAAATGAATTTTGCAAGGTCCGAGTCTGTTTACGTTGAAAATATCAGACCTGAGCCTGAATGGTGACTTGTCATAGTCTATTTTTGGGGCCTAACCTTTTTTGAAATCTTGAGAAGCCCTAAAAGACAGTTTAAAAGCCTATTTCACCTTTTTTATACGAATACCTACAACCTAGCTACAAATAATACAAGCTACTGAAAATAGACTAGAAAGCTAATATGTCAATGAGATTGAGTTTAAGTTTGAGATCTAACAAAACCTTATAGATAATTATCTTTATGTGACATCCAATTTCAATTTTACTTTATTTTTTTTGGTTACATAGGAAAAAAAGAGCA
Organism: Oxytropis ochrocephala; assembly: GCA_020916435.1. Lineage (NCBI taxonomy): Eukaryota > Viridiplantae > Streptophyta > Magnoliopsida > Fabales > Fabaceae > Oxytropis > Oxytropis ochrocephala. Next base: position 97,892,364 of record CM037088.1, on the reverse strand, counting down.
AAAACAACTAATAACTAGACTCTAAGGAGATCCATTCCCATTGCATCAGCCAAAAGAAGGTTGTTTAATCCCAGTGGAGGTTCTTGAAGGAGCACCAAAACTAGACTCCAATTATACTTTATAACAACACCTTTAATTATGTCAAAAGTTGAGGTAGATCAATAAATTTAATTAACAAAAAAAATGTTAACAAATATATGATTAACACAAAGTACAAAACTTAATATAATAATAATTCTATGATAAAATATACTATCTATATTTTACTTAAGTAAGCCGGCATTGAATGCATAAAAATCTTTTCTGGTGGCCATTAGCATAATCGTTTTAGCTAAATAAATTTTACAAAAAACTATTGGTCTAGCTTGGGCTTGACATAAGCTGGACCTTAGGCCCCTGTCGGTCGGCTGATTTATTCTCACCCCTAGCTTAGCTAGCACCACCACTTCCACAATGAACAATAGCTTCTAAACAAAGTGAACCAACAATAGAAAGACTTAGACGGCATCGTCGTACCTTCCCACTCTTGTTGGAGTATTCTTTCTCCTAGTTGCTTCAACAACATTAGCTAATTAGGGTTCCTGGACCCTTTTTATCATCGACAATGGAGAGATAGAGATTAGACAACAAGTTTTGGTGTGTATGGTCAACAATTGAATATTGTGGACTGCAAGATCGAACTGTATAGACGTAATTGAAGAGATGTCTTCTGTTTATAAACTGGAGTGTGATCCAATAGTGGGTGTTCCAACGAATCTTAGATTAGCTCTAATACAATATTAGAATTTGGTCGAGCCTAATTTAACTCTAAGAATCTGATTTATCACTATACATTTCTTTGGCCATTATCCACTACTACACTCCCGACGGTTGCAGCATCAACATCTATCGAGTGTAAGTAACAACTCATTGTGACCAACAAATAGTTGTTATGATTGCTGCTCACGCATTATTTATTATTTATTTTCATAGAAAACAAGCACAATAATTTACTCAGTTATCATAGCACTTTATGCCTATTGAAACCTTTACAGGCTTATATTGGCATATATTACATCATATGGGTTTCCTAGCAATGATGAGTTTGGAAAGTGAAAATTAAAGAAATAAAACTATTTTGGTGTAATTAATGACAGCTCATATCACCCTTCCAAGTCTCATATCGATTAAAGATAATGTATCAAAAAAACATATAATGACAGAACATCATTCACCTTACAAGTCGGTTTTGTAAGGTTGAGTTAGACCCAACCAAAATTCATTGAAATTACATTAGTGTGAGTTATAGAAACTAATTATTGAATTTAAAAAAGTAATCACATTAGTGTCAGTTTTAGAAACTAAATTGACCAACTCTAGGGATTGCCTCAGTGTAGCATGACTTGATGTATTTTATTGGATAAATATGAGATGAAGTGTAAATTTAGAGATTAAATTGAGATTTGCTCTTAAATAAATTTAAAGTTAAATAATTTAATTTTTTATTTTCAATGAACCAAGTGAAGAAATCCGAAAACAAAATTTCCAACAATTTTGTAAACCAACCACCTTAATAATAATAGAACTTTTATGCACTCTGACTCAGAGTCCTCTTTCCTTTTTTTTTTCTCTCGATAATCTAGGGAATGGTGATCAATTATAATAATTTAGGGACTTTGTAAACCAACCACCTTAACAATTGCTTCATTATTTACTCACTCTTCCCATCTTCTAAGAAGGATCCTCTTTCTATCATCGATTGCGGTTAAAGTAAACTGTGATATATATAATTGATCACCATTCCTTATAATAGTTATAATGGATGAAGTGTAAATTAAGAGATGTTAGAGGGGGTGTGATAATAATTTACTGAAAGGGATGGCAGGGTAAAAAGTGGAATCAACAAAGCATTCTAAAATTTTAAAATGGATAAAACCTTTTTACGTGCACCGTCGTTGCTTGCCCTCAACGGAACACGGTTCAACTATCGACTTTGATACCGCTGTTTGGTCATGAGGGGATCGAGCCTTGGAGATCATCTACATTGAGCCAAGAGCAACACACAAGTGAGTTGAACACCACATCTTAACCCAAAACCTTAATGTATGATAGCAACTTCTAAAATGTAATCAGGACGTAGACTAAGAGAGTAGCCAAAAAAAATTTAACAACTTTCCACTCTTTGAAAATCTAAAAACTTAAAAGAAAATATGCATGTTACATGTTATGAACATTTTGTTTGAAATATTATAATATACAACTATATAATCCATATCTCTGTTTGGCATCAAGGAATTTGGCCAGAGTCTCCAAGTTTCAGAGATGAAGGTATAGGGAAGATTCCTTCAAAATGGAAAGGAGTTTGCATGGAGGGTCATGATTTTAAGAAATCTAACTGCAACAGGTCATTATCCTTTCTCTTACACAATCAAGTATGATTCAAAGAAATCTATGTTACATTTACAGCCTGAGCCTATTTGGATCGATTTATTTGAGTTTATCTACAGGCATAAACACTTGTAATTGTTAGAGCTTTTGGAAATAACTTATGACATGTTCATAAGCCGATTTCAGCTAATATCCATAAGCTCTCCAAGATAGCTAACGAAAACAGTTTATAACTTATAGAAAAATAATTCAACATTATTTTATCCTTCATTATAGAAACAGCTTATACATAAACTTTTATATGATAAGCGCTTATGTTAAAAGCACAACATAAGCACTCAATTAAGTTGCTCTTAAAACAACTGCAGAAAATTGATAGGTGCAAGATACTACAATACACAAGACACATCAAGTGACAACAAGAGTCATATTGAAGCAACAAAAGGTTCTCCAAGAGATTCAATAGGACATGGAACACACACAGCATCAACAGCAGCTGGTGTAACTGTCAACAATGCAAGTTATTATGGTTTAGCAAAAGGAACAGCAAGAGGAGGTTCACCTTTTACTAGAATTGCTGCCTATAAAACATGTTCAGAAGAAGGATGTTCTGGTGCTACAATACTAAAAGCTATTGATGATGCTATAAAAGATGGAGTGGACATAATTTCAATCTCTATTGGACTTAACTCATTAATGCAATCAGATTATTTAAATGATCCTATAGCTATTGGAGCATTTCATGCTGAACAAATGGGAGTTATGGTTGTTTGTTCAGCTGGAAATGATGGTCCTGATGATTATACTGTTGTGAATACAGCTCCTTGGATATTTACTGTTGCTGCTTCTAATATTGATAGGAACTTTCAGTCAACTGTTGTTCTTGGAAATGGGAAAATATTTCAGGTAGATTTCTTGATCTTTGGTGCTTCCAAGCCAAAATAATTTTGGTAGATCTAACTCTTCGAATTTGTGTTAGGCCTAACTCAATCCTACAAAACCGGTTTGTAGAGTGAGAGATGCCTCCCATTAATTTATAAACTTATTCTATGGCTATATCACATCTGATGTGGGACTCTTAACACAGTACCCCCTCTCACCCCCATGACTGGACAATTGGAGTGTGACTCTCGAGTGTCCCAATAGCGCGGGTAGCCCAACGAATCTTGGATTAGCTCTGATACTATAGTAGAATTTGGGTTGAACTTAATTCAACTCTACAAAACTGTCTTGTAGAGTGAGGGATGCTCGTATTTATAAACTTGTTTTCAGGCTATATCACATCCAATGTGAGACTCTTAACACTAACTATGATGATTTCTTCTTCATGTACTAAACAACTCAATTTTCATATTGTGCTGTTAGGGTACTGGAATTAACTTCTCAAATCTTACACGTTCAAAGATGTATCCTCTTGTCTTTGGAGAAGAAGTTGCTGCTAAATTTGCACCAACATCAGAAGCTAGGTACCTAATTCTGATTATTCTTGTCATGTTATTTCATCCTTATGAAACAGAAACAACCAAGACATATAATTTTAAATCTCACAATTCAGCCCATCATGTTCTCTTGCCAAATGGAATTCATTAAGCCAACTCAAAATCGATTCAATAAAATTTAGGTTTAATTGTTTTTTTTGTCCCCAATTTTTTCTGTTTTGCGATTTTGGTCTCTCTATTTTATTTTTGGCAATTTTGGTCCTCGATTTTCTCAGTTTAGTAATTTTGGCCATATGTTTTTTAATTGAACATTTTGGTCCGTTGAAACTCGTGGATTGTACACTTTTACTCCCCTATTTTCCCAAATCCAACATTTTTGGGGGTCTAAAATTGCAAAAAATTCATGACTTTGAGGAACCAAAAGTATGCTAACTGTTGTCTAAAATGTAGGAACTGTTATCCTGGCTCACTAGATTACAACAAAGTTGAAGGAAGAATTGTTGTTTGTGTTAATGATGATCCAAATATGTCAAGGAAAATCAAGAAGCTAGTTTTACAAGATGCAAGAGCTATTGGAATGATACTCATTGATGAGAACAATAGAGATGTTTCTTTTGATGCAGGTGCATTTCCCTTCACACAGATTGACAATCTTGAAGGGTATAACATCCTTCACTACATAAACTCTACCAAGTAAGAATCATCAATCTTTTTGTTATCAAATGGTTTATGAAAAGTTGAGAAATTAATATTGCTAGCTAGTAGCTATATGGTTAATTTATCAAGATTCTGTTATAGGAAACCAATTGCAACAATTCTTCCAACAACAGAAGTTCCTAGGTCTAGCCCTGCACCAATAGTTGCATCTTTCTCATCTAGAGGTCCTTCAAGCCTTACAGAAAACATTCTCAAGGTATTTTTCTTCCATGTGCTTCTACCTGCATGCAATCTCTGTAGCACCGACACTTCAGATTGAAGACGTGTCATGTGTCGTGTCGGACACCAACACTGACACTTCAATTACTTTCATTTTTCAAACTGGTGTATATATGTCCATGTTTCATGCCAGTGTTGTATTCGGTGTTTGTGTCGGTGCTTCATAGCATGCAATTCATTTCATCTATGAATCAAGAATTCATTGTACTCACTGTTTTCAATAATATTTTGTTAAGCCGGATATCATGGCTCCAGGTGTTTCCATTTTGGCTGCCATGATTCCCAAAACTGATGAACCAGGAAGTGTTCCAATTGGGAAAAAGCCATCATTATTTGGAATAAAATCTGGTACATCAATGGCTTGCCCACATGTAACAGGTGCTGCAGCATTTATCAAATCAGTACATGGAAGATGGACTCCTTCAATGATCAAATCAGCATTAATGACAACAGGTTCTACACCAAAATATTCTCTAGTCTTGTATATTCTAGAAAGAGAGTATTGATACTTATGTTGTTCTGTTCTTCCTTTTGTTTCAGCTACAACCTACAATAACATGAGGAAGCCTGTGACCAACAGCTCAGACTACTTTGCCAATCCACATGAAATGGGAGTTGGTGAAATTAATCCACTAATAGCTCTCAACCCTGGTTTAGTCTTTGAAACAGGTGTGGAAAAATGCATCACATCCTTTTGCTAATTGTTATTTATTATAGGGTTAAATATGTTTTCAGTCTCTATAAAATTTCAATTATTTGTTTTTATCCCTATAGAATTTTTCGTTAGCAGTTTTAGTTTCTATAAAATGTCAACTTATCCTTCAGCTCATGAAAAATTCTATAGGGACTAAAAACAAAATTGTGAAATTTAACAGGGACTAAAAAGTGAAAAGTCAATGTCTAAAGACTAATGTCACTTGAAACAGGTGTGGAAGACTACATCAAATTCCTTTGTTATTATGGCTATTCAAACAAAAACATAAGATCAATGTCTAAGACCAATGTCACATGCCCAAGGACTTCTCAAAATCTTATATCCAACATCAATTACCCATCAATCTCAATAGAATCACTTAAAAGGCAACAAAAACCAAACGTGATCACAAGAACAGTCACCAATGTAGGATCCCTTAATTCCACATATGTTGTAAATGTGCATGCACCTAAAGGATTGGTTGTCAAGGTCATCCCCAACAAACTAGTATTTTCTAAAGGAGTTCAAAGGATTACATATAAAGTCTTATTCTATGGCTCAGAGGCTCATGGTGGATACAATTTTGGGTCTCTAACATGGCTCGATGGTCGACATTATGTCCATACAGTTTTTGCCGTCAAAGTTGAATAGATTTGTCCACACACACATACATATATATACTCTCTCCGATCTCACTTATAAGCAAAAGTTAGTCAACAGAAGTTGATGTTTCTGGTCTAACTTTTACTTATAACTGGAGTAGTATTTAAATAGATTGCATAGTTACACATACCTAATTGTGTTTTTTTTTTGTGTTGTGTATTGAATGGGCTCTTTCATTTTACTAGACTCCCTAATTCAAAGGTATAAATTTCTCAATGAAATGCACTTTTACTTATATATCATGATTTGTTTACTTTTTCAATTAGAATTAAGAGTATAGTATTAGAATAAATAAATATTAGTTTTTGAATTCTCATATATCTCCCAACATATCATTATTCATTCCCATCAATATCGATACAATTTAATATTTTATGAGTGTTCCTCTATCTCATCTTATAAATACATGACTAAATCCTATAACTTAAATATAACTAAGGTCCCAACTCCAAAGGTTAGAAAGATATATGGAAACTTTGCAAGTATATTAATGACTACAACAATGTGCACAAGTACAAAAATATTTGCTTACTTTGATTCTGATAAGATACAATCAATGGGTTCATCGGCTACAGTGTATCTTTTGCTACATGAGTTGAATAGCAGAGTCAAGAGCTCCTTCTGCAAAAAATAGAGGTTATTGAAAGTGATTAGGAACATTGATACAAGAGTAAACCCTCACATTAATCCCTAATCTATCACTTTTTTCCAATTTAGTCGCCAAATTATGAAAAAATATTAACAAATCCCTAAAATTTATCTCCATTTATCGATTTAGTCTCTGAAATTTGTCCACCTAGGAATTAAATCTAGGCTTAAATACTTGTTACACCTTGCAAATATAGTCATTATCCATTTACCCCCCTTGCAAAAATAAAAAGTTTAAAAAACACCTTGCAAAATACAACATTATCCAGTTACCCCCTGCAAAAATATAAAATTTGTTGAAATGTCTAATTTCAAACACATGCACCCAACGGCTATTTTAGTTACAAACAATCAAACATGTTTTTAAATAAAACAGAAAAAGAGTCGTTTCGCTATGCATGAGTTAGTTATAACAGTTGTAACTGTTTTAACTAACTCACCCTACCTATTTTCAAATATCTAGCGCTTTTACTAGTTGTATATATAGTTCATTGTACTACAATTTGTAAATATACACACATAATCATTTAATAAGATTTACAAGTTAGTGTTACTTCTAAGTCTTACCCTATTCTCTATTCTTCTATTTTTCTCTAAGTTTCTTCAAAGATCTTAGTGTTAATTGTGAGTGGCAAGAGGTACCTCACAAGAAAAGAACAAATCAGTTAGGGTTTGTTCTGTAAACAGTGAAGAAAGTGTAAGAAAGGTGAGAATCAAAAGAGTGGAAGGGATTTTACCTTGTGTATCTTCGGTGTGGTGAGAATCTTCAAGAGAGGAAGCTTCGGTTCATCACTAGCAGTTGCAAAGTGTCATGCAAGAGTGAAACAACAACAAAAATTAGGGTTTTTGTTGTTGTACTTCAAAATCAAAGGAAAAGTGAGAGAAGGAGTGTGGTTTACCTTCGTTGAGCACTATCTTCTTCTCGGTGCTCTGTTTCACTGCAAAAACATCAAAGGTAGAAAGTTAGGGTTTCGTTCAACTCGTTCAAATCAAAGATTTTCTTTAGGGGTTTTGAAGAGGAGGTAACGATCTACCTGTTGGTAACTTCTGGTTCTTGATTCGAAGAACTCTGCTAGGTTCTTCATCAAACCCTAGCAGAGCAAGGTGAGGGGAAGATGAAGAGATAGAAGAAGCTCGGTGTAGAGAAAGAGAGAGAGTGAAGAGTGAAAGTGGACCGGCGTGTGTTTTGTTTGAATCAGAACTTGTAGATCTTAGGCTGGGCCATTCAGTTTTGGATCCATTGATATTTGCAGCCTGCAAATTAATAAATACAACCCCTGTTAGTTTTGTCAAAAAAAATAGGAGAAAAAAATTTAAAGAAGTGCAAAATTCTACATGGTATCATCAGAGCTCAGTACTATTCTGGGAAACAGGACATTTCTTTAAACTCTAAACTCTTTAATTTCTCTTCTTTAATCTTTCTTTAACAGTTTTCTGTTTACTATTAACAGTTTTTTAAGTGTGCAGAAATGGCACATAGAGATATTAGTTCAAACCCCAGTTTTGGCACTCAAGTGCCTATCTTGACAGGAACCAACTGGGACAGATGGAGTCACCAGATGAAATCGGTATTTGGGTGTCGAGGGTGTTGAAGATTGTAAAGGAGGGGTGAAAGAACCTCGAGATCGCTATCACTGCGAAAGAAAAGAAACAATATGAAGAAGATGAGATAAAGGACTCTAAAGCACTTCATCTCATCCACATTGGGTTAGATGATTCTAACTTTGACAGAATAAGAGATGTTGAAAGTGCCAAGAAGGCATGGGATATTCTGGATGCCTACTACAATGGAGCTGCAGAGGCAAAACAAGAAAAGCTACAAGCTCTTAAGGCTCAATATGAGACCTTAAAGATGAAAAGTGATGAGAACATCATCACCTATTTTGGCAGAGTGAAGAAAATCACTAATGCTATGAAATTGAATGGTGAAACCTTAAAGATGAAGATATTTGTAGAAAAATACTTAGATCTCTAACTAAGAAGTTTTATGTTGCAGTTAATGGCCTAGAATATACTTGCAAGGTGGAGGATCTTAAGGTTGAGCAACTACAAAGCCGGTTAGAAGCTAAGGAGATAAGGTTAAATTTGCTGACTGAAGACTCAGATGAAGATAGCCAAGCTTTCTTCATTCCATCTAAAGGTAAGAAAGGTGGGAAGGGTGGCAGCAAGCAACCCAGCAAAAACAATGGGCCTAAGGGTAAGCCCCAAGGTAAGTTTTCTAAAGGAAACTCATCCAATAAGCCTAGTAATGATGCTAGCAGTTCTAAGAAGGATAAATCACACATTCAATGCTATAAATGTGAAAATTTTGGCCACTATGCTAGTGATTGTTGGTCTAAGAAAAGTAATAAGGGCAAGGAGTCTGAGCAAAGGGCCAGTGTGGCCAAAGAAGACTCAGACTCAGATTCTGGCCCAGTAGTGTTTAGTGCTATAACAAATGATCCTATTTGTAACACCCCCTTCTATTTAATCTATTATTTTAAATAATTCGAACAATCAGAGTCTACGAAAAACCTTTAGTGCGACCACTAGAGGGTGCCACATTCAAACAACCACATTAAACTCCAAATAATAATTAAAATAACTCCAAAAGGTGATACATAGCACCATAAATCCGTACGAGGGATGGAAATCGTAGCAGCGGAAATAACAACCAAAATACGGTAATACAGTTATCCACGGAAAATCAAAGTATAACATAACATAACATAAACGATAAAATCTAGCTATCCTCCCGGTGCTACGTGATCGAGCCGACTCGACAATACTAGCGGAAGGTGCTCACGTCACCTTCATTCACTGTCACACCACTGCAGCTGTTGCCACATAAGAGCAACATTCCAAGCGTAAAGGGTGAGTTTCATTTCATAGAAATAGTAAATAAAACATGCAACACAATCGAGATAAGCATTAGCGCACAAACACCGTAAAGATTCGTGCAATTTCATCAATGGTCATACACACCCAAACAAACACCAAGACATATGCAAGTGCATGAGAATGCACCCAACGCCAAGGGCATATGCATGTGGATCCATCACCAAAAAGGCCCAAGGCATTCACCAATCACCAAAAAGCCCGAAGGCATTCACCAAAAATATTTTATGAGGCCGAGGCCTATTCACCGAAAAATAATGCACATGCCTATGCGACGCATGACTATGCAACACCACACCAAAAACAACAACGATAATAGCACACCGAGTATTCACCAATAATTTTATTTACACCCAATCACCAATAGGGTCATAAACCCTTAATCACCCAATTAAACTCACCGTTAATCCCATCACCATTAAAACAACCACCATAGCTAAATGCCCCACCAAAAGGACCAATTCAACATCATAATAATTATTTTTGGCACCTAGGGACTAATTTCACACCATAGTATTTATTTTAGCACCTAGGGATTAATTTAACACCATAATATTTATTTTAGCACCTAGGGATTAATTTACCGCTCACCTAGGCACCCTTGCACTCCTAGGCGCCAAAACAAGCACACGGGGCAGCCAATTGGCGCCCCATACACTATTCACCGCACACCCAAGAACACGCGAGAATGTCACATACCCAGCGCCATTTCCGTGAATCGCGCCCCCTCTATGCAGTACTTCACGCACACAAAGACCACGTAAATCACACACGGGCGCCATTTTCAGGGGAATTTGGCGCCTCTTCCTCTCTCTCTACACAGCGCACACAATATCACACCAAGCGGCACTCAGCGCCATTTTCGATGGAATTTGGCGCCCCCTCCCACCGCACGCACACACACACCGACACGCTCCAACTCACTCACCAGCGCCATTTCAGGGGAATTGGCGCCTCTCACCCTGCTGCAAAACACGCACAAACACACACAATGCACACACAGGCGCCATTTCAGGATTTTTTGGCGCCCTTCTTCTGTCTATCTATGTTTTTATTCCTTAAACACCAACAACAACCTATATATATATTTTCTAGGCACCAACCAAATGACGTGAGTAGAGGTACTTTTCAAACTCGACAAAGAACATATATACAATGGTAAAACGCCAAAAACAAAGACACATATATATTTTATACGACTTTGACAAAGAACTTATACACAAAGTGGTAAAACGCAAAAACAAAGACACATATATATTTTATACAACTTGACAAAGAACTTATACACACGGTGGTAAACGCAAAAACAAAGACACATATATATTTTATACAACTTGACAAAGAACTTATACACTTTATGAAACAGGGACAAAGAAATGTATGGATGGTCAAGCAAAGAAATGCAAAGAATACATGCGTTTTATGGAACACAAACAAAGAATCATATGGCTCATGACACACATTGAACCAAAGAACATATACAATTTATAATACAAAGAATGGCCTATATATATTCGAGAGAACGCCCAATTCAATCCTCTATATCCCAATACTCAATCCTATGGTCCCATGTTTTAGAGACTATTGGCTATAAAAGGAAACTCCCTTACTCGGAAAAAGCTTGCAAATTCGAACCCAACACCAAGCACCAAACGCAGCGAGCTCCTCCCTTCCCCTCGTAGAAGATCAACGCCTTTATGGAGCGAGGAAACAACGGTGGAAGGAATGAGAGGATTGAAAAGGAACCAAACGTAACAAGAAAGGAAAAGGAAGGAAGGAGGATTGAAAACTTACCAATTGAACGCTTGAGAAGAATCCTTCTTCTCCTTCGCTTCCTTGCTTGCCGTCGCACACACACACACACTTCACGCTTTCGCTTTTCTTTTGCTTCAATTCAAGGGATTGGAACGCTCCATCATGGGGTTTAGGGTATTAGGAATGGGCTTGGGTCGCTTAATTGACTTGGGCCCTAGTTGCACCCCCTAGATTAATTGATTCACCTCCTGAAATCAAAAGGACACTCCAATTTAATTATTTTATTAATCCAAATATAGTAATCCCTCAATAACTTAATTAAATAAATAATTAAATTATTTTAGGCGTTACAATTCTCCCCCCACTTAAAGAATTTCGTCCTCGAAATTACCCGAGTCAAACAGATTCGGATACGCTTCCTTCATCTTACTTTCCAATTCCCACGTCATGCTTTCGCCACTACGGCTCCCAACCAAACCACTTTCACAAGATTGATCTCTTTGCCTCTTAACACTTTTACCTCACGGTCTTCAATTCTAACCTAAGATAGTCTCTACAAAGTGAGGTCCTCCTCACCTCCACATCGTCCGTCCCGAACCACACGGGATGGATCGGGAACATACTTCCTCGGTTGAGATACATGAAATACGTCATGTAAATTTGAAAGATTGGGTGGCAAGGCTACTCTGTAAGCAACCTTCCTACCCTCTCCAAAGATCCGACGATGCGGACCGATAAAAACGAGGAGTCAACTTCTTAGACTTCAGAGCACGCCCGACACACGGTCGTGGGAGTGACTCTCAAGAATACGTGGTCACCAAACTTTGAAATTCCAAATCCTTCCTCCTCTTATCGTGATAACTCTTCCGCCTACTCTGCGAAGCTTTCATTTTCTCCCTGGATCATTTTAACCTTCTCTCAGTAGTTTCACGGACTATTTCGGGACCAAGTACCACACTCTCTCCCGATTCATACCAACACAGAGGAGTCCCGCACCTCCTACCATACAATGCCTCGAATCGGTGCCATCCCAATACTCGAATGATGATCATTGTTATAAGTAAACTCGACCAAAGGTAGATGAGAATCCCACGAACCTCCTCGCTCAAGAACACACGCCTCAAGAAATCTTGAGCGATCGATTAGTTCTCTCTCATCTGCGTCCATCTGCTCGCGGGTGGTACGCCGAACTCAACCTCAATTTAGAACCTGTGGCCTCTTGTAAACTCTTCCAAAATTCGAAGTGAATGCGGGATCTCTATCGAACACAATGCTCATGGGAACACCGTGCGCCTTCACAATCGTCTTCACATAAATTTCCGCCAACTTCGGAACCGGATAGAGTGATATTAATAGGCAAGAAGTGAGCGATTTCGTCCATCCACAATTACCCAAATAGCGTCAAATCCTCTTGCGGTGCTTGGCAACCTCGTTACAAAATCCATGGAAATGTCATCCCACTTCCATTCCGGATCTCCAACGGCCGCATCAACCCCGCAGCTTCGATGCTCCACTTTTGACTTCGACAAGTTGATGCAGGGCATAAACAAACTGAGCCACCTCACGCTTCATACCAGGCCACCAAAACAACTTCTTTAAGTCTTGATACATCTTCGTAGCTCCCGGGTGAATACTCAACTTACTCCTATGGCCCTCTTCGAGAATTGCCTTTTTAATCTCTTCATTATCGTGTATACAAATCCTCCCACTGTACTTCAATACACTTTGCGCGATCGATCTCATAGTCTTTATCATCAGAATTATCAATCCCTACGGCGATCTCCACCAGCTTAATATCCTGCTTCTGAGCTTCTCTGATGACATCCAAGAATTCATTATGGATCTTCAGCATACCCAATCTGACGCTTTTAGGCGTCAGCTCACAAATCAGGCTCATATCCCTAAACTGCTCCACTAATTCGAGCTCCTTTACCATCATTGCTGACACGTGTAAGGCCTTCCGACTCAAGGCATCTGCCACCACATTAGCTTTACCGATGGTAATTTAAGTCAAATCGTAATCCTTCAACAACTCTAACCATCTCCTTTGCCTCATGTTCAACTCCTTCTGATCGAATAGATATTGCAACCCCTTATGATCACTAAACACTTCAAACCTCGAACCGTACAGGTAATGTCGCCAAATCTTCAATGCAAACACAATTGCCGCTAGCTCCAAATCATGAGTGGGGTAATTCTTCTCATGGACTCTCAATTGCCTAGATGCGTAGGCCACTACCTTACCATTTTGCATAAGGACACCTCCTAGTCCCATCTTAGAAGCGTCACAATACACTACGAAAGGCTCTCCTGATTTTGGTAACGTCAACACAGGCGAAGTGGTCAACCTCCTCTTCAATTCCTTGAAACTTTCCTCACAGCGAGAATCCCAAACGAATGCCTTCCCTTTACAAGTCACCGAGTTAGCGGAAGTGCCAACTTCGAGAACCCTTCAATGAACCGCCTATAGTAACCTGGCTAGCCCCGAAAAGCTTCTAATCTCGATGTAGACTTAGGAGCCTCCCAACTCATTCACGCGCATCAACTTTGGATGGATCTATTGCTATACCGATCCTCGTAAATGATATGCCCAAGGAAACTTACTTCCTCAACCAAAAATCACATTTAGATAGTTTAGCATACAACTTCCGTCCTCAAGATCTCCAATATCGACCTCAAATGCTCGACATGCTCTTCCTCGGACTTGGAATAAATCGTAATGTCGTCGATAAAGACCACTACGAAACGATCCAGGATATTCATGAAAATGCGATTCATGTACTCCATGAATACCCCTGAGCATTTGTAACTCCAAATGGCATCACCGAATACTCGTAGTGCCCATACCGAGTCCTAAATGTCGTCTTCTAATATCTTCATCCTTAACTTTTATCCGGTGATATCCCGACCTCAAATCTATCTTATCAATACACGAGCACCCACCACCGATCCATTAAATCATCGATCCTTGGGAGCGGATACTTATTCTTGATTGTAACCTTGTTCAACCGCCGATAGTCTATGCAAAGCCTCATACTCCCGTCTTTCTTCTTTACCAAAGAACACTCGGGCTCCCCACGGAGATACACTTCGGTCTTATGAATTTCTTCTCTAGCAAATCTTCAAGCCGCTTCTTCAATTCCGACAATTCTGCTGCAGACATCCTATACGGTGCCATAGACACGGGTCTAGTGCCGGCACCAAGTCAATACCAAATTCCACTTCCTCTCTCGGTGGCACATCGTGGATTTCATCAGAAATACTTGAAAAAGTCCCGCACTTTATCGCAACTCGTCGATCTTAGTCGCTCTCAAGAGACAAATGACGCCATCAAGGAAAACAACTTAACTTCATCTCTCATTATCTTATGCAATCGCCAAAGCAGCAACAACGCAGATTCTCCTTCGATCGGAGGCGTAAATCCGCATTTATTAAAACAGGTTGATGTGGACATGGTTGTTCACTAACCACCCATACCTAATATGATATCAAGCCCTCCTAGTGGCAAGCAAATTAAATCCACAAGAAACTCTCTATCGAAAACCAATAGAGGACACTTAACACACACGAGAGAGGTAGTCACCGAACCCTTAGTCGGAGTGTCGATGACCATCTCTCTTTTCATGACAGAGATAATTCTAGGTTCAACTTATCAAAGACAAAGCGTGAGAAACAAACGAATGTGTGGCACCAAATCAACTATAGCAAGCAATTGAGTACCCTTAATGAAACACGTACCTCTAATCTCATTAGCAGTCTCTGAACCTGCGAGAGCAAACACTTTCCCACTCGCCCGCTCCTTCTTTGGCTTGGAACACTTAGTACTAATATGCCCTGTCTCCCCGCAGTTGTAACATACGACATCCTTCTTATCACAGTTGGAAGATATGTGCCCCACTTTCCCACACCGATAACACCTCTTCTCATCCTTGCCTGGGCAGTCTGGACTCTTATGACCTGGTTTCCCACACGTGTAGCAAGTAATACCGGCAGTAGCATCTCCCCCACTTCGCTTAGACCCACCAACAAACTTCCCCTTGCCCTTACCAGCAGGTACCTCATACGGCTTACTCCGACCCGAGAAGTTCTTGTGTTTCTCTTTCATAACTCTGGAGTGAGCATTGCTGTCCTCCTCAAAAATCCTGCAGCTATTAACCAACACGGAGAACACGCGAATCTGTTGATACCCTATGAATTTCTTTATGTCAGCACGTAACCCGTTCTCAAACTTGATGCATTTAGAGAACTCAGCATCTGGCCCATCATAGTGCGGATAGAACTTGGACAACTCGGTAAATTTGGCCGCATATTCAGTCACGGACATATTACCCTGCTCGAGCCTCAGAAACTCCACTTCTTTCTTTCCACGGACATCCTCCGGGTAGTACTCCTCCTAACTCTCTGCGAACACACCCCGGTGATCTCTTCATTGTCAGCCATCAACCTCTGCCTAACAGTCATCCACGAGTCATCAGCCTCTTTCTTCAGCATGTGCGTACCATAACGAACTTTACGAGCATCGAGATGACCCATCACGCGGAATATTCGCTCCATTTCCCAGACCACTCAAGGGCACCATCGTGGTTGTACCCGCCTTCGAAAGTAGGAGGGTTCTCCCATTGGAAGGTAGCCAAACCGCGGCCGTTCGGTCCACAACACCACGCAGATCACCCACAACCCCACCCGTAGCTGCGGCAGCGGCGGCAAGTGCGCTGTCGTTCCGTCCCCGCCATTCTAGTACTGCAATGAAAATGCAATTCTGCATTGATGAATAAAACTTAAGTGCTACATAACTTGACGACTCAACCACCGTACGGACAGACCCGAATCGCTCTCGATACCAATTGTAACACCCTTCTATTTAATCTATTATTTTAAATAATTCGAACAATCGAGTCTCACGAAAAACCTTTAGTGCGACCACTAGAGGGTGCCACATTCAAACAACCACATTAAACTCCAAATAATAATTAAAATAACTCCAAAAGGTGATACATAGCACCATAAATCCGTCTTTAGGATGGAAATCGTAGCAATGAAATAACAACCAAAATACTGTGAATACTGCTTATCCACGGAAAATCAAAGTATAACATAACATAACATAAACGATAAAATCTAGCTATCCCTCCCCGGTGCTACGTGACGAGCCGACTCGACAATACTAGCGCGGAAGGTGCTCACGCACCTTCATTCATCATCACTGCGCACGTTGCCACATAAGAGCAACATTCCAAGCGAAGTGGTGAGTTTCATTTCATAGAAATAGTAAATAAAACATGCAACACAATCGGATAAGCATTAGCGCACAAACACCGTAAAGATTCGAGCAATTTCATCAATGGTCATACACACCCAAACAAACACCAAGACATATGCAAGTGCATGAGAATGCGACCAACGCCAAGGGCATATGCATGTGGATCCATCACCAAAAAGGCCCGAGGCATTCACCAATCACCAAAAGCCCGAAGGCATTCACCAAAAATATTTTATGAGGCCGAGGCCTATTCACCGAAAAATAATGCACATGCCTATGCGACGCATGACTATGCAACACCACACCAAAAACAACAACGATAATAGCACACCGAGTATTCACCAATAATTTTATTTACACCTACCACCAATAGGGTCATAAACCCTTAATCACCCAATTAAACTCACCGTTAATCCCATCACCATTAAAACAACCACCATAGCTAAATGCCCCACCAAAAGGACCAATTCAACATCATAATAATTATTTTTGGCACCTAGGGACTAATTTCACACCATAGTATTTATTTTAGCACCTAGGGATTAATTTAACACCATAATATTTATTTTAGCACCTAGGGATTAATTTACAGCTCACCTAGGCACCCTTGCACTCCTAGGCGCCAAAAACAAGCACACTGGCACCAATTGGCGCCCATACACTATTCACACACACCCCAAAGAACACGCAGAATGTCACATACCCAGCGCCATTTCCGTGAATCGCGCCCCTTGTCTGTACTTCACGCACACAAAGACTACGCAAAATCACACAGGGCGCCATTTTCGGGAATTTGGCGCCCTTCCCCGTCTCTACACCAAAGACACACAATATCACACCAGCAAAGACTCGGGCGCCATTTTCATGGAATTTGGCGCCCCCTCTGCCACCGCATGCACACACACACCGACACGCTCCAACTCACTCACCAGCGCCATTTCAGGGAAATTGGCGCCTCTCCGACTCTCGCAAAACACGCACAAACACACACAATGCACACACAGTGGCGCCATTTCGTGGGATTTTGGCGCCCCTTCTGTCTATCTATGTATTTTATTCCTTAAACACCAACAACAACCTATATATATATTTTCTAGGCACCAACCAAATGACGTAGAGGTACTTTTCAAACTCGCATAAAGAACATATATACAATGGTAAAACGCCAAAAACAAAGACACATATATATTTTATACAAATTTTGACAAAGAACTTATACACACGTGGTAAAACGCAAAACAGCAGCACACATATATATTTTATACAACTTGACAAAGAACTTATACACAAAGTGGTAAAACGCAAAAACAAACACATATATATTTTTATACAACTTGACAAAGAACTTATACACTTTATGAAACAGTGACAAAGAAAAGATGTGTATGGATGGTCAAGCAAACAAAAACAAAGAATACATGCGTTTTATGGAACACAAACAGCAATCATATGGCTCATGACACACCTCAACCAAAGAACATATACAATTTATAATACAAAGAATAATGTTTCCTATATATATTCAGAGAACGCCCAATTCAATCCTCTATATCCCAATACTCAATCCTATGGTCCCATGTTTTAGAGACTATTGGCTATAAAAAACTCCTCCTTACCTCGGAAAAAGCTTGCAAATTCGAACCCAACACCAAGCACCAAACGCAGCGGCTCCTCCCCCCTCCCTTCAGAAGATCAACGCCCTTATGGAGCGAGGAAACAACGGTGGAAGGAATGAGAGGATTGAAAAGGAACCAAACGTAACAAGAAAGGAAAAGGAAGGAAGGAGGATTGAAAACTTACCAATTGAACGCTTGAGAAGAATCCTTCTTCTCCTTCGCTTCCCTTGCTTGCCGCCGCACACACACACACTTCACGTTTTGCTTTTCTTTTGCTTCAATTCAAGGATTGGAACGCTCCATCATGGGGTTTAGGGTATTAGGAATGGGCTTGGGTCAGTTAATTGACTTGGGCCCTAGTTGCACCCCCTAGATTAATTGATTCACCTCCTGAAATCAAAAGGACACTCCAATTTAATTATTTTATTAATCCAAATATAGTAATCCCTCAATAACTTAATTAAATAAATAATTAAATTATTTTAGGGCGTTACACTATTCCTATGTCTAAAACTGAACCTAAGGAGGAAATTAGTATACAAATATTGAACCAGAAGTAGGGTTAGAATTTGTTGTTTTTGCTATAACTACAAGTGATGGCAAAACCATCACTGAGATCTGGTATTTAGACTCAGGTTGCTCAAATCACATGACTGGCAACAAGGAGTGGCTGATTGATTTTGATCCTAGTAAGAGGACCACTATAAGGTGTGCCAGCAACAAAGTGATTATTGTAGAAGGTATGGGTAACATTCTGTTTAAAAGGGAGGATGGTAAGACAGTTATGATTCAAAATGTTTTTTATGTTCCTGGTGTGTGTTCTAATCTGATTAGTTTAGGTCAATTACTTGAAAAAGGATTTTCTATAGTAATGAGGGACCTAAAACTAAAGTTGTATGATCCTGAGAATAAGCTTCTGTTGACCACACCTTTAGCCAAAAACAGAACTTTCAAGACTAGTATTTGCTCTTCAGAGGCAAGGTGCCTTAGTGCAACCACTAGTTCTGAAAGTTGTCTTTGGCATAAAAGGCTTGGGCACTTAAACTACAAAAGTTTGACAAACCTAAGTACTAAGAGTCTAGTAATGGGTTTGCCTAAGATAGAGACCCCAAATGAGCTATGTACAACATGTCTTCTAGGCAAACAGCCTAGAAAGAGTTTTCAAAAGGAATTGCAAGACAGATCAAAAGATTTGTTGCATGTTGTATATAGTGACATTTGTGGTCCCTTTGATGTTTTATCACTAGGTGGTACTAAATATTTTATTTCTTTTGTAGATGAGTACTCAAGAAAAATGTGGATCTACTTAATAAAGACTAAGGGAGAGGCCCTAGCAATTTTCAAAAGATTCCAGGACATGGCAGAAAGACAAAGCAGCCAGAAACTAAAGATTCTAAGGACTGATGGAGGTGAATACACCTCAAAAGACTTTGAGGAGTATTGCACTAGCAGAGGCATCATTCATGAGGTTACATCTCCCTACACTCCACAACACAATGGTGTTGCAGAAAGGAGAAACAGGATTGTCCTAGATATGGCCAGATCTATGCTCAAACAGAAGGGACTACCTAAGAAGCTATGGGGTGAAGCTATTGCTACAGCTACCTACATTCTCAACAGGTGTCCACCAAAGAAACTTGAAGATAAAGTACCTGAAGAGGTTTGGTCAGGTGACAATCCTAATGTCAGTCATTTTAAGGTATTTGGCTCCCTCACTTACAGTCATATACCTGATCCTTGTTGCGTTGTGTGTTCTAGTAGCAATATCAGTGCAAGTATACACGTCGTACAAGTAATAAAGTGGATAAAAGTAAGAGATCGTTCCCACGAGGATTGGTTTACTTTCGAAGTTCAAGTTTTCAAAACACAAGTGAAACAAGTAACAAATCGACAATAAGAATTGGTATTAAGACTAAGAACATAAATAAAGAAAATAAACGAGAAGTGGTTGTGAATATGGATGAGTGTGAGCTGGATTGCTGCATGTAAGTAAATCCCCTCTAGTCAGACGTTATAACGTTTACACGTTATTACGTACAAATGCTATTCTCAGATAGACGCGTTATAACGCTTTGAACGCATTTGCAAAAGAGTCGCGTGCTTTTCAGTCACAAAACGTCAGAGCTTCAAGTACTAGAAGTCCTATGTCTAGGTTCTAAGTAGGCACACTCCTGTATTTTAAACACCCACAGCAATGTCCTATGAACTATTATCTATTCTATGTCTAGACTTAGATAAAAATGCCTAAATGTCTTTAGTGCACCTTTTCGTTCATATAAAACTTTGAGTTCTTTTCATAGACCATGTCTGCACCTATGAATCTACTTATTTTAAGTGGCCAGTCTCAAAACAAGTTTGGAAATATTATCACGCAAAGATTTTAAAACGCATAACATTAATACTTCATAACATTAAACTAGAGGTTCATTACATGCAAAACAACAATCCAACTACAAAATGTTTAGCTCATGCTGAGCATCTCTACAAGAAGATAAGGAAGTGAAATCAAAATACCATACATAGAGGAAAAGAAACTAAACGCAAAAGGTACGCCTAAGTAGCCTTCCTGCATGCACGCTGTAGAGACGTTACAACGTCTGAGCTTCACAGTAGTGGTTGCGACTGGGAATGGAAAATGGAACTTGAGAAGAGTTACAATGAAGAAGTCTGTGTCCAGAACTTCTTTAAGGAAACTTTCTCTGAAATGGAGGAAGGTAGATGATGGAGAGATTGATCTGATTTGGGGTGGTGTAAGCGTGTGTTGAGAGAGGGAGAAGTCTTCAACTAAATAGCCAGAATGGGTCACGTGTTGCTGATGTCATTCCTCACCTACCAAGCCTGCTTGCACACAAAATATTTTCTGAGCCGACATTTGTTCGGTCTTCTGATCGTCGGCCTCGTCACAAGACCGAGGAGAGAGAGGAGATTGTCTGACTTTCTAAATCTTTGACCATCATTGCTAGCGCACCACAATTGAGATATTTCATTCTTGCTTTTCTTCCCTTGCTCAGACGTGGTGATAGATGTTGCGACGTTCAGCTCTTTACTGCACAAACACAAGAAGCATCAAAACGCTCACAAAGGTACCAATTGGCACCAAAATGCATAGAACTTGTAATTTAGCCCCTATCTAACTAAGAAGCAGCAAATTAAGAGAAAACTAATAGAAACAACCTACTATTTCTAGAGAACTTGCATGATTTATCTTTGAATAAGTATAAATAACTCATATGAATATGAGTTATCACACCCCCAAACTTAAATCATTGCTTGTCCTCAAGCAATCAAGACAAACAAAATAAAAGATGCATGAATTCAAATACACTAGCAGGTTACACTCTCTTCAACCATTTGATCAAGAAAATTATTCTCAAGGGGCTAATTTCTTCAGACTTAACACTACACACTCACGCATCAATGCACAATTACATTTCAAATTCATTACTGCCCAAAGCGGGAAATCCTTCTCTATACAAGTTCTCGGACGAGGTTTTTGAACATAACTTCGATAGGCGAGAGGTGTGAGTGTGTGATCTCTGTATTAATTCTATTCCTAGCTAGGTTCAGAAGCTATCCTAGCCTATGAAAGAGTGGTTTCCGTTTGGTGAGAGTAAAACATCTTTCAAAACAAAGAGTAAACTCACATTTTCACATAAGACATGAAGGTGATTTTAAGCACGACAAAGGGTCTTAATTGGTGCTAGGACTAGATTAGTGCAACTACTTTTCTGACTCACACACACACAAATGACTGCAACCCCCTCATTACTGAGCACCTTTCTCTGATTTGCTCCACTTTGGAGTTCTTTCTTTCTCTTTCTCTTTTTTCTTTTTTTTATATTTGGAGTGCCCAGCATTTATTTCGGGGAATTGCAGCAAACACAAAGAACCTGTGGATTCTCCACTTATTTGAAACTACACACTCTTTTTGGTCTTTTTGGGTAGACGTTATAACGTTTATAGGTGAGACGTTATAACGTTTGAAACACAGAACACACCAACACACACAGCATACGTTATAACGTTACGGGTAGACGTTACAACGTTGCACTCACACTACACAAGCACTAACCATCCTACAGTCTTTGCACCCAGCCTTTGTATAACCTGATATACCCCCAAACTTAGCTTCTACTGCTACTCTAGGTTTTTAATCAAGTTTTACATTCACCATAGTCAGCCAAAACTAGCTTTAGCATCAAATAGTCCCTTAGCTAACTAGGTTTTCCTTAAAACAGAGTTTGTGTGGAAGCAGTAATCAATTCTGTTCATCTAAGCATGCATCAGCTACTCACACAAATTCACACACAGCCATCACTAGATTTAGCCCAAAGAGAAAACATTTTCTTGATAATTGATAGAGTATGAAAGCAATCTGATTTTGCATTTGACTCTATGCATACACAAACATAAGACAACATAAGATATAAAGATGATCCTCCCCCCACACTTAAAGATGAGCAGTGTCCCCACTGCTTACTATTTTTTTTATATTGGGGGAAGAACACTTGAACAGGACACAGACAAACAAATTACTAACTATTAACTATCCAACGTTGAAACGGACGTTACCACGTTGGACTGTTATTTATTTCTACTAAAATGAAAACTACAGTTATACTACTGCTAAAATAGGGCTAAATTACTTGTTCAGAGCACCTGACCCGAGCCTTCCACTCTGCCTAGTGGGGATGCTTGCTTGAGCGGTTGTCTTTTTCTTTTCCTTCTTCTTCTTCTCGCCTCCTGCCTCTGTAGTTGTTGTGGTTGTGGTTGTGGTTGTGGTTTCTTCTGAGCCTACTACTCCTGAGCTTGCACCAGCAGCAACTGAAACTCCAGCCTCTTGGGACATTTTTGCACTACTTTCAGCAATTCTTTTCTTTGCCTCTTCCCATGCTTTCATTGCCAGTTCTGCAGGATCAACCTTTTGTGCTTCTTTGGGGTACATCTGGACTTTTTCAACCTCTGGCTCTTGAGACGTTATAACGTCTTTGGATGGACCACCAATAACAGCAACTTTGTCCTGGGCTTGCTTCAGGAGATGCTCTGCCAACTTTTGAGTAGCCTCCTCCATTGCTTGCTCCTTTGCTCTTTCTATGGCATCCTCACGCTCTTTCATCACTTGCAATTCTGCAAGTTTTGCTGCAGCCTCTTCTTTCTCAGCAGACGTTATAACGTCTGCAACTCCTTCTTCAAAGAATGGCGGCGAGGGCATCCTCGTAACCACTCGCGGTGACAAATCTCGCACTTGTAGCGATTCTTTGGCTTACCTTTGACACCTTCGACTTTCCTCCTTACCGCAATTTTGTCTTTTGTCATGGCGACCTCGGTTTGTTCTTCTTTCTTCACCGAGCTTGGCTTCTTTTGTTGCAGCTGCTAATTCCTGCCTCTTCTTCCTTCCAAACGGGTTCTGGGTGGGCACACTCTTTACTCTTGTCTTTTTGGGTGGGGACATAAGCTGTGGGTCTGGATTACTGCCAACATTGGTTGCTTCAGACGTTGCCACGTCTCCTCCGGGTACTTCTTGGACTGATGGTTGTTGTGATGGTTCCTTTTCTGGTTCAGGTTGAGTAGGGGGTGGTTGTGGAATGGGTTGGTCTCGTGGTTTAGATTGTGGTGTTTTGGGGGTATTCTGGTCGTGGGTAGAAGGTTCTTTAGGTGAGGGTTGGGGTTGTGTGGCTTTTGGTGATGGTGGTTTAGGGTTAGCTGCTTTGGATTGTTTCTTGGTTGGTTCCTTGACTATTTGGGTTGTTGGGAATTCGGCTTCACTAACTGTCTTTTCACTGGAACTTCCTTTCTCTTCAGCCTGCTCTTCTTCCTCTTCTTCACTTATGACTTCCATGCTTACTTTCCTCGACTCATCTGCATCATTTTCACTAATATCATCCAGATCAGTTGAATTAAATTCTTCCTCACTACTTACCTTTTTCTGTTTCTTCTTTGCTGGGCTCTTCCTTTTTTGTGGGCTTCTTGCTCTCTTGACTCTTTCCTTCTTTACTGCTCGGAGGTGCATTGTTGACAAGGGCACGTCATCTTCATCTTCCTCACTCTGCATCCATTCTGGGAGTACAGGCTCTTCAATCACTATCTTACCTTTCGTTATCTGCGCATTCACCTTCTTCTGCCATTCGAACTACTCCTTGACGAATTTGGCCAAGCTGTTTTGCTGCTCTACCAGACGTTGCAACGTCTGCGCATCAACTGAAGTGGAAGCACCTGCAGCTCTTACCCTAGCCTTGAACTTAGTAGAGAAAGGTCCTTGGGGCTCCTCCCTTAGCTCGGTGGCTTCAATTTCCACTCCGGCCTCCATACACAGATCAGTGATTAAGCAAGGAAAATACAAATACCCATCCTTCCTGTTCTTCCACTTGTTCATCTCTCTGTTAATAAGCTTGCCTACCTCAATCTTGTCTTTTGACATGATTGCATCAATGGAAATCAGCCTCTCCTTATCGACCCAGGAAGTGTGAGAAGTAGGTATCAGGCAATGCCTAATGAAATGAAACCAAGTGTTGGCTTCATCACATAGATACCTTTTCAAAATTTTGAACTCGTTTCCATGATCACCACTTCTTTCCCACACAGCTCCTTCAACACAGATTCTCTCCTTGATTGCATCCATTTCTGCCATTCCATAGGTCTTCTGCTTCGTTTCCACCGCCTTGCCATAGTAGCCTAGACCAAAATAGTCATTTATGACTCTTACACTGAACTTCACCTCTTCACTGCGCACTTTTGAGACGATTGAGGGCTCTCCATCGCTTCTCTCGACGATTCCCTTGTAGAAGTCATGCACTAGAGTTGCAATGTACTCCTTTCGGTGCACTATGAATTTCTGCCATCCCAACGCTGCCACGGTTGAGAGGAAATCTGGATTTGGGTTTTCCAGGCTGAAACCCCTTTTGGGTAGCAGGGCTTTCTTCTTTGATGGATTGGGAATTTCTGGAATTGGGGCTGAGGAGGAACTTAGGTCAACATTCTTTCCCTTTCCTGATGATTTCACAGCAGCTTGTTTGGTTTTTGTCATGGTGTTTGCAATGGGTTCTTGGAAGAAAATGGAGGGTTTGAGATGCTGAGATTTTGAGGAAGAAAGAGTAAGGTTACGGTTCAGAGAGAGAGGGAAAATATTAGAGAGTGGTTGCAGGTGGGTTGATTATTGTAACTGGCTGGTATTTATTGGTAAGTGGTTATGGGAA
Organism: Oxytropis ochrocephala; assembly: GCA_020916435.1. Classification (NCBI taxonomy): domain Eukaryota; kingdom Viridiplantae; phylum Streptophyta; class Magnoliopsida; order Fabales; family Fabaceae; genus Oxytropis; species Oxytropis ochrocephala. Next base: position 97,866,916 of record CM037088.1, on the reverse strand, counting down.
GTTGAGAAGTGGTGGAGTGGAGTAATGGGAAAGGTAATCATTGATTTGACAAGTTAGGGAGGGGGGTGACGTCGTGGTCAGTTACCAGGCGAGGGTTGCAGGAAGAAATGATTTCGGCCACGCTACCAATTACGCCTTTGACTAAATTTGAATTCAGCTTGACCTCTTTTATTTTTTTCTCTTTTTCATTTAAACCTTGCCCAGGCAGCAAACGTGACAACGTCCTAGGTATACCGAGACGTTATAACGTCTACCATACTTAAATCTCTCCTACCTCCAGCTTTCATTCCTACACAAAACCAAAAAATCAACAGACACAAAAATTGTTGGTTAGTCAAAATCATTGGGTTGCCTCCCAAGAGCGCTTGCTTTAAGAGTCTTCAGCCAGACTTATCCCTTTTAGATTCAGGGGTTGTTGAGAGACAATTGAGTCTTGTCTCTTTCCACATGCTCTCCATGATATTGTTTCACTCTTTGGCCTTTGACTTTGAAAATGGAATTGGTCTTCTCATCAAACAGGTCCATAGCACCATGAGGATAGATTTTCACCAGTTTGAAAGGTCCTGACCATCTTGACTTTAGCTTCTCAGGGAACAATTTCAACCTTGAATTGAACAGCAACACTGGTTGTCCTTCTACTAGCTCTCTCCTTTGAATTTTCTGGTCGTGCCACTTCTTGGTTTTCTCCTTATAGATTGCTGACTTCTCATAGGCAGTATGTCTGAATCTTCTAGCTCATTTAATTGAAGGAGCCTTGCTTCCCCAGCCTTTGAGTGATCTAAGTTCAATTGCTTCAATGCCCAATGGGCTTTGTGCTAGAGTTCAATAGGAAGGTGACACGCTTTTCCATAGACTATCTTGTATGGTGACATGCCCAATGGTGTTTTAAATGTTGTTCTGTACGCCCACAGTGCATCATCTAGGTGCAGGGACCATTCTTTCCTGCTAGGTCCAACCATCTTCTCAAGTATTCTTTTGATTTCTCGGTTAGAAATTTCTGCTTGGCCACTTGTTTGGGGGTGATAAGCTGTAGCAATTTTGTGCTTCACTCCATATTTAGCCAATAGGTTCTCAATTAGCTTGTTGCAGAAGTGGGAACCTTCGTCACTAATTATGGCTCTTGGAGTGCCAAACCTTGTGAAGATATTTTGCTTGAGGAATTTCTTGGTGATTTGGCTTCATTGTTGGGCAATGCTACACGGCTACCCACTTTGATACATAGTCCACGACCACGGAATATATAAGTTTCCATGAGACATAGGAAATGGCCCCATGAAGTCCATTCCCCACACATCAAACAGCTCCACTTCAAGAATATTTGTCAATGGCATTTCTTGCTTGTGGGATATGTTTCTGGTTCTTTAGCATCTATCACAGCTCTTCACTAACTCATGAGCATCCTTGAAGATTGTTGGCCAATAATATCCTGATTGTAATACCTTTGCAGCAGTTCTGGTGCCTCCAAAATGTCCACCATAATGTGCTGAATGACATTGTTGCAACACATGGAGTTGTTCTTCTTCAGCAAGGCATCTTCTCAGTAACTGATCTTGGTACATTTTATACAAATAGGGCTCATCCCAGAAATAGTGCTTCACAGTGTGGAAGAACTTCTTTCTTTGTTGATAGTTGAAATCTACAGGCACAATCTTGCTAACTAGAAAGTTAACTATATCAGCATACCAGGGTGCAGTAACATCAGACGTTATAACGTTTGAAGAAATCTCCATAGACGTGGTAACGTCTTCAGCTACTCTAGCTACTGATAGCAGTCTTTCATCAGGGAATTTTTCTCTTATCTCTTCTTCACCTGTACCTACATCAACATTCTCGAGCCTAGAAAGGTGATCAGCAACCTGGTTCTCCACCCCATTTTTATCACGAATTTCCAAGTCAAATTCTTGGAGGAGGAGAACCCATCTAATGAGTCTTGGCTTTGCATCTTTTTTAGCAATCAAATACTTGATGGCTGAGTGATCAGTGAAAACAATAACTTTTGCACCCACCAAGTATGATCTAAACTTGTCAAAAGCAAATACAACAGCCAATAACTCTTTCTCAGTCACGGTATAATTTAATTGGGCATCATCTAAGGTTACTAGCATAATAGATAGAGTGGAAAATTTTGCCATACCTTTGACCCAATACAGCTCCTGCTGCGTAGTCACTTGCATCACACATTAAGTCAAATGGTTTAGACCAGTCAGGAGTGACTATCACAGAGCAGCGATTACAGAGCGATCTTCGGTTTACTGAAAGCTTCATGACATTGATCATCAAAGTTGAAGACGTTATCACGTTGCAACAGCGAACATTACGTGGGTTTGGAAATTTTTGAGAAGTCTTTGATAAATCTTCAGTAAACCCAGCATGTCCCAAGAAACTTCTAACACCTTTGACAGTGGTTGGTGGAGGTAATTTGTCAATAACATCAATTTTTGCCCTATCCACCTCCAATCCTTTCTTTGAGATCCGATGCCCCAAAACAATTCCTTCTTGAACCATAAAATGGCATTTCTCCCAGTTGAGCACTAGGTTGGTTTCTTCACATCTTACCAGAACTCCTTCTAAGTTATCCAGGCATGCCTTGTATGAATCTCCATAGACTGAAAAATCATCCATAAAAACTTCCATGGAGTTTTCAATAAAATCAGAGAATAGAGTCATCATGCACCTCTGAAATGTTGCAGGCGCATTACACAATCCAAATGGCATCCTTCTGAAGGCAAAGGTACCATAAGGACAGGTGAATGTGGCCTTCTCTTGGTCTTCAGGCGCAATAGCTATCTGGTTATAGCCTGAGTAACCATCAAGGAAACAGTAGAAGTCTTTGCCTGCAAGTCTGTCTAACATCTGATCAATGAATGGAAGTGGAAAATGGTCCTTCTTGGTTTCTTTGTTCAGCTTTCTGTAGTCCATTCATATCCTCCATCCCGTCCATGTCCTGGTGGGAATCAATCATTTTTATCATTTGTCACCACAGTAACTCCACCCTTCTTTGGTACACATTGAACTGGGCTCACCCATGAGCTGTCACTGATTGAGTAGATGATTCCTGCGTCTAACCATTTGATGATTTCCTTCTTGACCACCTCTTTCATTATTGGGTTCAATCTCATTTGCCCTTCAATACTGTTCTTGGCATTTTCTTCCAATACAATTCTGTGCATACAAATTGTGGGACTGATACCCTTGATATCGGCCATTTGCCAACCAATAGCTTTCTTATGTCTCTTCAAGGTAGTAATGAGATCATTTTCTTGCTCTTGTGAAAGATTAGAAGAAATAATCACAGGTAGAGAATCATTTTCCCCTAAAAAGACATACTTCAAGTGATCAGGTAACACCTTCAGCTCTAGTGTGGGTGGTTCTTTAATGGAAGGCACATTCTTCTTGAGGTTTGAGTCCTCTTGTCCCAAACTTTCATACCTCTTTGTCCATGCCTTGGGTGCAGGAGAGTCAGACGTGACGACGTCTGCAGTTGACGTTATAACGTCTTGAGGAACAGCTTCTTCTGTTAATAACTCTTGTGTCTCAGCATTGCCCAAAATCTTTTCCAAGTGGTCATTATCTTTATTGAATTGCTTTTGCACCACATGGTCAAGGGCAACCACATAAGAACATTCCTCTGTGTTAGGATCTGGATATTTGAGTGCGTTGAGAACGTTGAACTTGACTTCTTGGTCATTGACTCTCATGATCAATTCTCCTTTCTGCACATCAATGAGGGTCCTCCCAGTGGCTAGGAATGGTCGTCCCAAAATGATAGGAACTTCTTTATCTGCATCAAAATCCAAAATAACAAAATCCACTGGAAAAACAAACTTGTCAACTTTAATCAAAACATCTTCTAATATGCCCTCAGGATATACTCTACTTTTATCAGCTAAAGTGAGACTTAAAGAAGTAGGTCTGGCAGTTCCTATACCAAGTTTATCATAAATGGACTTGGGCATCAAGTTTATACTTGCCCCCAAGTCACATAAAGCTTTACCAATGTAAAAATCTCCAATGGAGCATGGTATAGTAAAACTGCCAGGATCCTTGAGTTTTCTAGGGAGTTTATTTTGCATAATTAAGCTACATTCTTCTGTTAAAGCAACAGTTTCAAACTCCCCTAGCCTTCTTCTTTTGGTGATTATATCTTTTAGGAACTTAGCATAATTTGGCATCTGCTGTAAGGCTTCAACCAAAGGAAGGTTGATGTGTAGCTGCTTTAGCATCTCCATGAACTTGCTGAATTGCTTGTCTTCATGAGCTTTCTTTAGTCTTTGAGGATAGGGTGGAGGAGGATATTCAGGTACAAGCTTAGGTACAGTCTTGATTCCTGGTTCGAAATTAGACGTTGTAACGTCTGGCTTAGACATCACAATATCTGGGGTATCCTTATCTTTTTCTCCACCTTTGCTTTTCTCCTTCCCTTTCTCTTTTTCCTTCTTTGGCACCTCAATTTCCTTAGGCACAGATGGTTCAGGATACTCTGTGCCACTTCTCAATGAGATAGCATTTATTTGTGCACTTCCCCCATTGTTACCATTTGGATTTGATGATGATGGTGTTTCAGTTGTAGAGGGAATGGATCCATTCTGCCTCTGAGTAAGAGCTGAGGCTATCTGCCCAATTTGGTTTTCCAGGGTTTTGATTGAAGACTCATGAGTTTGCAAGGTTGTCTTACAATCACTTATGAAACTTTTCATCATGGCTTCCAAATTGCTATTGTTGTTACTCTGCACATACAGCCTCTATTGTTGAGGGGGAAATCCTGGGGGTATTGCAGGAGCAGTATTGCTAGCATTCAAAGCATTGTTGTTTCTCCAACCAAAATTTGGGTGATTTGTCCAATTTGAGTTGTAAGAGTTGGAGTAAGGGCTGTTACCTTTGTTCTGGGATACAAAGTTTACAGACTGAGGGTTATAGGGACACTCTTCGTACACATGCCCTTCTTCACAATAGACACACACTACTCGCTCAGATGGTGTTGGTTCAACAGCTGCAGCAGTCTGTCTCTCAGATGTGGTCACGTTTGGAGTATTCATGGTTTTAATCATGTTGGTCAGAGTAGCAACCTGAGCAGAGAGAGCATTTACTTCACTTATCTCATGGACACCAGCCTTCTTTCCAGGAGTAAATCTTTCAGATGGCCAATGGGAATTATGGGTGGCTATGTCATCTATAAGCTTGCATGCCTCAGAGAAAGACATGTTTAGAATAACACCACCTGATGAAGCATCAAGTATAAGTCTGGTAGGCTGATCTAAACCATTGTAGAACGTCTCCATTTGAATAACCACGGGTATGCCATGGTGTGGGCACATTCTCAGTAATTCCTTCCAGCTTTCCCAAGCATCAAACAGTGATTCCCCTTCCCTTTGTTTGAAGGAAGTGATATCATTTCTCAACTTACCATTTTTGTTGGGAGGAAAGTATTTTCCAAGAAACTTCTCTGCTAGCTCATCCCAAGTGTGAATAGAATTTGGTTCCAAGGAGTTCAACCAATTTTTGGCTTTGTCCTTGAGAGAATATGGGAAGAGCTTCAATCTGAAAGCATCTTCTGAGACTCCACGGATGACAAAATTGCTACACACATCCAAAAATTGCCTTAGATGTGCATAAGGATCTTCTTGAGGAAAACCCCCAAATTGCCCTACAGTTTGCAGCATTTGGAACATCATTGGCTTGAATTCAAAGTGACCAGTGTGAAGGGTTGGTCTTGCAATGCCTGTTTGTAAATGGGCAGGATTGAGCACGGCATAATCACGCATAGGCCTGTCTCTGTCATTGACCATGTCTTGTGGCCCTGCATTGATGAGTTGCTGTCTCTGCCAGTGTTCATCATCAACAAGTGTCTCTGTATGGGTCTGTGGTCCACGACCATGTCCTCTACCTCCTCTTGGGGTAGGTCCACCTCTAGAGCTTCTACCGCCAGTACCATGTTCAGACATGATTGGCGGTTGATGTTGCTGTTGTTGTTGCCTCCTTCTTAACCTTTGTTGTCTCCTTAGTTGCCTGAAGGTTCTTTCAGGTTCTGGATCGAATTCAGGCGCAGATTCACTCCCTGGTTCAGTTGAACTAGAGCTTGAGTTGGAACTAAGCATACGTTGTAACGTCTACCTGTTCACACACAGAAACAACAAACAACACAGTAAAATTCTTTTAACTAGTGTTTTAATACTTTTGAACAATTTCAATCCCTGGCAACGGCGCCAAAAACTTGTTGCGTTGTGTGTTCTAGTAGCAATATCAGTGCAAGTATACACGTCGTACAAGTAATAAAGTGGATAAAAGTAAGAGATCGTTCCCACGAGGATTGGTTTACTTTCGAAGTTCAAGTTTTCAAAACACAAGTGAAACAAGTAACAAATCGGCAATAAGAATTGGTATTAAGACTAAGAACATAAATAAAGCAAATAAACGAGAAGTGGTTGTGAATATGGATGAGTGTGAATATGTGAGCTGGATTGCTGCATGTAAGTAAATCCCCTCTAGTCAGACGTTATAACGTTTAAACGTTATTACGCATGTGTGCTATTCTCAGATAGACGTCATAACGCTTGAACGTTTGCTGCAAAAAGAGTCGTGGCTTTTCAGCCACAAAACGTCAGAGCTTCAAGTACTAGAGGTCCTATGTCTAGGTTCTAAGTAGGCCCACTCCTGTATTTTAAACACCCACAGCAATGTCCTATGAACTATTATCTATTCTATGTCTAGACTTAGATAAAAATGCCTAAATGTCTTTAGTGCACCTTTTCGTTCATATAAAACTTTGAGTTCTTTTCATAGACCATGTCTGCACCTATGAATCTACTTATTTTAAGTGGCCAGTCTCAAAACAAGTTTGGAAATATTATCATGCAAAGATCGATTTTAAAACGCATAACATTAAACTAGAGGTTCATTACATGCAAAACAACAATCCAACTACAAAATGTTTAGCTCATGCTGAGCATCTCTACAAGAAGATAAGGAAGTGAAATCAAAATACCATACATAGAGGAAAAGAAACTAAACGCAAAAGGTACGCCTAAGTAGCCTTCCTGCATGCACGCTGTAGAGATGTTACAACGTCTGAGCTTCACAGTAGTGGTTGCGACTGGGAATGGAAAATGGAACTTGAGAAGAGTTACAATGAAGAAGTCTGTGTCCAGAACTTCTTTAAGGAAACTTTCTCTGAAATGGAGGAAGGTAGATGATGGAGAGATTGATCTGATTTGGGGTGGTGTAAGCGTGTGTTGAGAGAGGGAGAAGTCTTCAACTAAATAGCCAGAATGGGTCACGTGTTGCTGATGTCATTCCTCACCTACCAAGCCTGCTTGCACACAAAATATTTTCTGAACTGACACTGTGTAGTGCTACTGTGCGTCAGCCTCGTCAGCACTGAGGAGAGAGGAGATTGTCTGACTTTCTAAATCTTTGACCATCATTGCTAGCGCGCCACAACTGAGATATTTCATTCTTGCTTTTCTTCCCTTGCTCAGACGTGGTGATAGACGTTGCGGCGTTGACTCTTTCTTGCCAGACAAACACAATAAGCATCAAAACGCTCACAAAGGTACCAATTGGCACCAAAATGCATAGAACTTGTAATTTAGCCCCTATCTAACTAAGAAGCAGCAAATTAACAGAAAACTAATAGAAACAACCTACTATTGCTAGAGAACTTGCATGATTTATCTTTGAATAAGTATAAATAACTCATATGAATATGAGTTATCAATCCTAAGAGAACAAAGCTTGAAGACAAAAGCAAGCCTTTGATTCTGGTTGGATATCACCCTACGGGTGCCTACAGACTCTACAATCCTACAAGTGGCAAGATTGAAGTCTCTAGGGATGTCACAGTCCTAGAGGAGGAACAATGGGTTTGGAAAGAACCTCAACAAGTCATTTCAGTACCTATTGGTGACTCAGAAACTACTATTGACAGAAATGAAGTACCTCAGCAAGCTGATGAGGATACTTCAGGTGATGAAGAAGGTGTTCCTCAAGAAGAGGAACCTATTGAAGAGGTTACAGTGCCTATTGGTCAGGTTGCAGTTAGACCACAAAGACCTAGAAGAATTCCAAGGAGTCTAGCAGACTATGAGGTAATAAATGATGATGAAGTAAATGAGGAAGGTGATCTCATTCACTTTGCAATGCTAGCAGATGCAGAACCTGTAAACTACTTAGAAGCACTAAAATCTAAGGAGTGGAAGGATGCTATGCTAGAGGAGCTCAAGTCCATAGACAAAAATGGGACATGGACTCTAACTACTTTACCTAAAGGCAAGAAGGCCATTAGTGTAAAATGGGTTTTCAAAGTTAAGCTAGATCCTAATGGCAAGGTAACTAAGTATAAGGCCAAACTTGTGGCAAGGGGTTTTCAACAAAAAGAAGGCCTAGACTACACTGAAGTTTTCTCACCAGTAGCAAGGCATGAAACTATCAGGTTGGTTACTGCTATTGCTTGTAATAGAGGGTGGGAATTATATCACCTTGATGTAAAATCTGCTTTCCTTAATGGGCCAATGGAGGAAACAGTCTACATTGAGCAGCCCCCTCGTTTTGAGACTAAAGGTAAGGAAAACTATGTCTATCATCTACACAAGGCTCTCTATGGGTTAAAGCAAGCTCCTAGGGCATGGAACAAATGCATTGACAAGTTTTTCACAGAAAATGGGTTTAATAAATGTGGCTCAGAATATGGTGTCTACACCAAAGGTACTCTACAAACCTATTTCCTGATTATATGTCTCTATGTTGATGATATGCTTGTAACTGGTAATTGTGCTAAAGAAATAGCTAAGTTCAAGCAATCTATGGAAACTAAGTTTGAAATGACAGACCTTGGAAGGTTGTCATATTTTCAGGGAATGGAATTCCTAAGAACTCCAGATGGGATAAGTACACTAGAGAAGTGTTAGCCAGATCTGAAATGGAGGATTGTAATCCTGCCAAGATACCAGCAGAAGGGAATCTAACTCAAACAACTAATGAGGACACTAGTGAGGTGAATCCTACAGAATACAGACAAATGATTGGATCCCTAAGGTATTTGTGCCATAGTAGGCCAGATATTTTGTATGCAACTGGAATTGTGAGCAGGTTTATGAATAAACCACTCAAAGTTCATTATGGGCTACTAAGAGGATACTTAAGTATCTACAAGGTACTTTGCATTATGGCATTTGGTTTCCTAAAGGAAATGGTGAAACTAAACCCTTATTGCTAGGATATACGGATTCTGATTGGTGTGGAGACAAAATTGAGAGGAAAAGCACCTATGGGTTTTTGTTTAAATTCCTAGGGGCACCTATATCCTAGAGTTCGAAAAAACAAACAGTTGTTGCTCTGTCCTCATGTGAGGCAGAGTATGTAGCAGCTAGCAGTGCTGCATGCCAAGCTGCTTGGCTTGAGACACTGCTTAGTGAGCTATTGGTTGAGTTAAATCAACCACCTACTATCCTAATTGATAATAAATCTGCCTTGAGCCTTGCTAAAAATCCTGTGGCTCATGGTAGAACAAAGCACATTGAAACTAGGTACCACTACTTGAGGGACCAAGTCTCAAAAGGCAAGTTACAAGTTGAGTACTGTCCTACTAAGGACCAAGTTGCAGACATCTTTACTAAAGCACTCAAAGGAGATTCTTTTTAAGCTCAGAAGGGAACTAGGGGTAATTTCATTCAAGTCTAATGGATGATTACTCTTCTTAAAGTCAGCTTTGAAGGCTTGTTCCAAAGGTTATTTTTAAGGCTATGACCAAGGGCTTGTCTTGGGTTTTATTTTCCCTATTAGCTTAGTCCTTCTTAATGTCTTCTACTCAACCTAAGTGTTTGAATTATGGGAGGGTGTTGAAATGTCTAATTTCAAACACATGCACCCAACGGCTATTTTAGTTACAAACAATCAAACATGTTTTTAAATAAAACAGAAAAAGAGCCGTTTCGCTATGCATGAGTTAGTTATAACAGTTGTAACTGTTTTAACTAACTCACCCTACCTATTTTCAAATATCTAGCGCTTTTACTAGTTGTATATACAGTTCATTGTACTACAATTTGTAAATATACACACAGAATCAGTTTAATAAGATTTACAAGTTAGTTTTACTTCTAAGTCTTACCCTATTCTCTATTCTTCTGTTTTTCTCTAAGTTTCTTCAAAGATCTTCGTGTTAATTGTGAGTGGCAAGAGGTACTGATAACTCTATTTTATATAGAGTTATTCATCTATTTTTACTTAGGTTATTGTTTATTTTCAAGTACATTAATATATAAATATAGCTTATTTATTAAGAAACAACATTTTAGAGATCCAAAAGATTAGGGCAAGTAACTAGGCATAAAATACACATTTCTTGTTAGGTTTGATGTTTTTGTTCAGTGCAGCAACTGCAGGAGTGGAAACACTGCCAACACCAGGAGTGGAAACACTGCCTACCTGCAGAATCTAGCAGTTTGCACCAAAACATCCAAGAACCATTTTGATGCTTCCACACTTGAATTGTGACGTCATGCCTAGTCACCTGGAGCAGAGCCACTTGCAGAAGTCGGCGATAAACATAAAAATCAAGTTGTAAGGCTCATTTATCTAAAGAGACATGTGGCACTTCTCCAATGGACCACACCTTATGTTATGCATGCAAGCGACCACAACTGGGCTATTTGCTTCATTGGTTGCCTGGTTTTATCCAAGGTTGGTCCCCTCAGTTGAATCATATGCGCCTAAGGAAACCCCTCAAGGGAGGAAAGCTTCCAAGCCTATAAATAGAAGCCATATCTTCACCTACAAACAATCCTGAATCCTTCAATTGTATTTCTTCATTTGTTTCTGAAAGGATCACTTAGTTTTAGTAATTAGTTTAGTTTAGTTTTAGTTTTTCTTTACGTTTCTGAAGAGAAGGAAGGTAAGGAGGTGCTTGACAACCACTCCCTTCACTTCTACTTGAAGGAAACTTGTGTAAGGAACTCATATTGTACTTCAACTTGGGAAACTCATGCAAAAGATCTTCTATTCGAGTAATCTCTCTCCTTTTAAGTTCTTTTGCTATATTACTCATTTGATTATGCTCTTTTCAGATTTTCTCTATTATATAATGAGTAACATGAGCTAAATTCCCTTTAGTTGAGATGTTATAACTTTGTAATGAACTTCTAAGTATGTTATTATGATTTATGTAGTGTATGCATTTTAATTCTTGTGTGATACTTCTTTCAACACTTATTCTGGAATTGATCACTTTGGAATAGGTTAAACTTGTGGCAGCAGACATGGGTCACATTTATGAACTCAAGAATTAATAGGAATACGAGTTTATAACAACTTCTTTGTTGAACTAGTTTTAATAAAGATTTGATTGTTAAAACCATGTTAAGTCCTAGACATAGGATAACATAGTTCCTAGGATGATACAGTGGAAACTTAAGAGACAAGAGTGAACCTATTTAGCAACTTGGATCATTGTTAGGAGGCAAGAGAGGTATTGATACTCATTTCTTTCTTGTAGAAAACAAAAGATCATAAGAGCTTGTAATAAAACTCTCAAGAAAGTCTTTGAGAGCACATACTAATGCAGCTGCATCCAGTGTGGAAACACTACATACTTCACTATAACACTTAGAAGTAAATTACTTAGTGAAAACATCTCAACTACTTTATCTAACTGATTCCTTACACTCTTTACTGTTTATATTGTTTTTACTTTGAAAAACTCCAAACCAAAATAGTGCATAGTGTAGACACACTAAGTGTACACTCTAATATACAAAAATTTACAATACATAATCCCTGTGGGTTCGACCTTTCTTATCACTTTATTACTTGTGTGACTATGTATACTTGCATATAATTTCCTCACACCAGGTACCTCGCAAGAAAAGAACAAATCAGTTAGGGTTTGTTCTGTAAACAGTGAAGAAAGAGTAAGAAAGGTGAGAATCAAAAGAGTGGAAGGGATTTTACCTTGTGTATCTTCGGTGTGGTGAGAATCTTCAAGAGAGGAAGCTTCGGTTCATCACTAGCAGTTGCAAAGTGTCATGCAAGAGTGAAACAACAACAAAAATTAGGGTTTTTGTTGTTGTACTTCAAAATCAAAGGAAAAGTGAGAGAAGGAGTGTGGTTTACCTTCGTTGAGCACTATCTTCTTCTCGGTGCTCTGTTTTACTGCAAAAACATCAAAGGTAGAAAGTTAGGGTTTCGTTCAACTCGTTCAAATCAAAGATTTTCTTTGGGGGTTTTGAAGAGGAGGTAACGATCTACCTGTTGGTAACTTATGGTTCTTGATTCGAAGAACTCTGCTAGGTTCTTCATCAAACCCTAGCAGAGCAAGGTGAGGGGAAGAAGAAGAGATAGAAGAAGCTCGGTGTAGAGAAAGAGAGAGAGTGAAGAGTGAAAGTGGACTGGCGTGTGTTTTGTTTGAATCAGCACTTGTAGATCTTGGGCTGGGCCGTTCAGTTTTGGATCCATTGATATTTGCAGCCTGCAAATTAATAAATACAACCCCTGTTAGTTTTGTGAAAAAAATAGGAGAAATTTTTTTAAAGAAGTGCAAAATTCTACAAAATTATTCATTTACCCCCTGAAAAGAGGGGGGTAACCGGATAATTTTATATTTTTCAAGGTGCTTTTTAAAATAAGGGGTATTTGGATATTTGGCTATATTTGCAGGGAGTAATTACATCTATGAATTGAAATAAACTTCTAACAGAAATAATGCGTGTTTGGGAATTAGTTTCTGGGACATTCAAAAACTAGAGGGATTGAAACGAAGCATTGAAAAGGAAAGAATGACGTTATGAATGTGAAATGAGTAGTTCTACCTAGCAAAGTAAAAGTGTGACGGTGACACAATTTTGCAAATGAGTAGCACAACGATACTAACTGTTAAATAGACTCAGCAACTCATAGGGGGAGAGTTGCGGCATTAAGCGGATTGAGAAAAAATAGTGATAAAAAAATGAAAAAAAGGAACAACAGTGTAATTTGGAGGACTTAAGTGGTAGAAAAACATTAAGTTTCAACTCGTTACAATTAAATAATCTAAAAAAAACGTTGATGAATGAGCACCAGGTTTGCTCAAACGCAAAAAAACAAAGAGTGATTATATATTGTTTAGACATAGGATGGGATCGGCCCGCCAATTAGAGAAAAAAAAAACTAGAGAGATTACTCGCTCTGTATATAAATCAGCTCAACGATAAACACTTAATGTAATTAACAACAACATCAACACCGGGGCCCTCATCCCTAAAAACAATGTCGTTCCGAGACAACCAATTGCACCAGCAAGTAGTCAACCAAGTGATGAGTTTAATCCTTTTGGATTTTGTCCCCTTACAAACCGAGCCAAACCACGTGAAGGGTTCTACAATGTTGTTAAAATCAATTGCTTGTAGATTCATCCAAGAGAGTACCTGAGACCAAATATCAACAGCAAAAGGACACTTGAAAAACAAATGAATTGGACCTCTATATGATCCAAACAAATCGGGAAGAGTACACCATTTCTCTTTTATCTAAAACAAAAGGTAAATCTAATTTCACTTATAAAATTTAAACCCCATACAAAAAAAAATTTCTGACCAAATCCCTTATCACAATCTACTTAATGAGTTTAGTAGTGTAAAATTTGAATATATAAGTTTATTTTTATTTATTTTCACACACACACACACACACATCCCTTATCACAATCTACTTAATGAGTTTAGTAGTGTAAAATTTGAATATATAAGTTTAATTTTATTTATTTTCACACACACACACACACACACACACACACACACACACACACACACACACACACACACACACACACACACACACACACACACACACACTTTAGTTATTAATCTACACTAATTGTAGCTTATATGTATTCTTCGTAAACATTATATATATATATATATATATATATATATATATATATATATATATATATATATATATATATATATATATATATATATATATATATATATATATATATATATATATATATATATATATATATGCTAAATTAAGATAGATAACATGATTCGTTAAACTACAGTCAATAAACAAATGCTGCACAGTTTTGGTATGCTCCAAACATGATTCGTTGTTATCTAAGTTTACTAAATAAGATAGACTTTTCTTTCCAAGTTTTATTTATTAATTATTTTTTTTCTCAATAAAAATCATTTATATAATATTATTCACAAGAATTACTTCCTATGCATCGCACGTGTTACACACACACACACATATATATATATATAATCTTATCTTTCTAACTTAGAAAACTTTTTCTAAGACTTCCTAGGTGGATAAAATTCAAGTTAACGTCCCAAGAGGAGAATTCAGTTTATAGAATATTAATGTAAAGAGTCACACACGTATGTCATGCAAAATTTTTATGAACGTGCCAATGATTTGTCTTGCAAGACATGTGACCATCCTTACAAAATGATAGTCAATGGCAGTACAAGTCTTAGAGAAGTTCAAGTAAAAGAGATGTCACAAGCCGAGTTTCATCAATTCAAAGACTATGCTGAGGTCCTACCTGGGAATATCGTAAGGATATTTTTAGTATGTAAATAAAATCGACAAATGAATCATCCTATTATGATTGTATAGTCCAATCCACATTGGCTCTTATCAAACTAACTACTTTTATTTAATGTATTGCTTTAGATATAAAAAAATTGGGACAACAAATCAAGTTATATATGTCAAACAAACCGGTAAACATCAGAAGGTGGAAATTAATTTAAAGGATGTAAGGTAAAAGAATTATTAGAATGTTCAGTTATTAGTGAATTATATGCATGCACTTTATACATATAATGTACTATCTTTCTTTTGATGTAGTGGTATGTGTTAGGTTTTAATCTTAGTAAAACCCTAATTCCCTCCAACGGCTATAAAATGTAGTCTATGCAAATAGCCAAATTAGTTACAAACAAAAAATTTGTAAAGCCGGTTAGTTAAAGTCAATTAGTTAAGTTTGTTATAACAAATCTCAAACAAACTTAACCAACCAACTAAGTCTAAGCTCCTGTCCACGTACAGTTTTTCATATAGAATCAGTACAAACAGTTTTACAGTTTTAATTCTAGCCTATTGTTTTCTATCCTACTACTCCCTGCTTTGCATACGTTTGCTCCTTAGAACTTCCTCTTCAAGCTTCTGTCTTTTTGGCCGGCTCTTCAACAGGTGGTTGAGGACTTGCAAATACAGAAAAGTGAAGAGAATCAATTTCTATCTTGTGTCTAAATAGAACTAAGAAGCAAGAAAGATAAGAAACAGAGAGAGATTACCTTCTAGGCTTGTTGTGAGAAGAGATCCAGAAGCTTAATTTGTGGTTGTGTTCGTCAAGAAAACACCATTGTTACATGCAATAAATCGAGAATCAAAGTTAGGGTTTTAGCATTTCAGAAATTTAACCAAGTAATACACAAAATAGTTTGTTGCATTACCTTTGGTGACCATCAATTACTCTTGAGTTCCCTTGAGTACCTGAAACAAGTAAAACCCAAGATTAGGGTTTCTGAAAACACAACAAGAATCACAAACAGAGATTAAAGTGTGAGATTTACATTCGTTTGTTGCTTTTGGCCTACCACTACAAGAAATTCACGTAATACCGGCGGATTTTTTCCGCCGGTAAATTTCCGGCGGATTTTGGAACATTACCGACGGATTTTGAAATTTTTATTTTTTTTAAACAAATCTGCTTTTTTTTTAAAAAAAACTGCCGGTAATGTTCAAAAAACCGCTGGTTTACCGGCAGATTTTTGAACATTACCGGCGGATTTTATTTAAAAAAACAAAAAAAATTTTAGAAAATCCGCCGGTAATGTTTAAAAATCCGCCGGAACTGTTCATAAATGTCTATAAATAAAATTTTCTCCTACACTCTTTTCATTCTCTCATTTCTTTCCTTCTCATTCTCTTCTACATTTCCTCTTTTCTTCTTCCTTCTCATTCATTCATATTTCTTCTACACTTCTTAATCTTCATTCTCATTCTCTCATATATTCTTACTTCTCATACTCTTCTTCTTTCTCATTCTCTTCAATCTCCATAAATTTTCCTAAATATCTCTCTTCTACATTTCCTCTTTCTTCTCATTCATTCATATTTCTTCTACAGTTTTTCATCTTCATTCTCATTCTCTCCTATATTCTTACTTCTCATACTCTTCTTCTTTCTCATACTCTTCAATCTCCATAAATTTCCCTAAATATCTTTCTTCTACATTTCCTCTTTCTTCTTCCTTCTCATTCATTCATATTTCTTCTACACTTCTTCATCTTCATTCTCTCCTATATTCTTACTTCTCATACTCTCCTTCATTCTTATTCATTCATATTCTACTACATTTTTTTACCTACTTCTAAATAATTCGAATAATTTAAAAAAAATTAAAAAAACTAATTCGAAAATAGTTTTTTTGTTGAAATAAAAATTAATAAAATAATTTAAATAAAACGATTTTTCAATTTTAAAAATATTAAAAAAAAATTAAAAATTCAAAAATGATTTTTTTTTAAAAAAATAAAACAAATTACCGGCGGAAAATTTGTTATTACCGGCGGATTTTTATTTTTTTATTTTTTATTTTTTAAAAAAAATTAATTACCGGCGGATTTTTTTAAATTACCGGCGGTTTTTTTACATTATCGGCGATTTTTTTTTACATTACCGGCGGTTTTTTTTTAAGAAAAAATTTCCGGCTGAATTTCGTGTCTTTACCGGCGGATTTTCCGCCGGTAATTACCAGCGGATGGTTCCGCCGGAAATTACCGGCGGAAAAAAAGCCGCTGGTAAACATTACATACGACGTTTTTACCGGCGGATAACCGATGGAAAAAATCCGCCGGTAATGACATTTTTCCTGCGGCTTTTTGTTATTACCGGCGGATTCCGGCCGTCGGTAAATCGCAAATTTCTTGTAGTGTACGCGTTGGTTATCCATTGTACATGCAGCAAACAAATCACAAAAATCAGAAGAGAAGAATTAGGGCTTCTGCGTAATCAACTAAAGCAAGAAATAAAGTGAAGGTTATACGAGTATTACCTGCGTGTGACCTTCGATTGCTAATTTATAGAAGAACAGAGCACTGTGTTGCTTGAAACCTTAGAAGGGCTCTAAGCTTTCGTTGAGAGAGAAGAACACGTAGAAGAAAGAAAGAGAGGGAGACAGAATCTTGGAAAAGTGGCGACGGATTAGGGTTTGCGCTTTTATACTTCAGGTGTGGAACAGGGTCCGTGTCAACCCGAATCAAGATCCACTGGGTGCCGCTATAACTCGTTTGGGTTTATTTTGTTTCAAGTCTGAGTTAAGCCAATGGAGATGGGCCAGTGAAGTGGGCTTGAATTGATTCCTGCACCCCACAAATAATGAAATAGCATCCCTGCACAAAATTCAACAGTATGTGCATTCACAGTACTTTGTGGGAAGATCATGGTCACAAATTTCTCACTACTAAGAAAGAGCATGCTATTAATTTAATATCAGAAAGTTTAAAATTCCTCTGGCTCACCTTAAATTAGGGGTGTCAAAATCATCCATTTGTCCACTGGATACCCAGTCCATCCATAGTAAAATCCATCATACACTACGCCAGATTTAAGGATTTGCAGCATTTTTTTTGGGCATTGGTAGTGTTTTAAAACGCTAGAGAAGTTGGCGCTACGAATGCGTACACCCCATTAGTAGCGTTTTAAAAAACGCTAGCCATTGACCCAGCGTGTTTTGGACATACGTAGCGTTTTATAAAAAACACTAGCCATTGACCCAGCGCATTTTTACAATTCCAAGCGTTTTCTCTAAAACGCTAGGGATCCTATAGCGCCTTTTTACAATTCCTAGCGTTTTCTGTAAAACGCTAGGGATCTTCTAGCGCCTTTTTACAATTCCTAGCGTTTTTTGTAAAACGCTAGGGATCCTCTAGCGCCTTTTTACAATTCCTAGCGTTTTATTTAAAAACGCTAGGGATCTAGTGCATTTTGTCCATACCTAGCGTTTTCTAAAAAATGCTAGGGATCCTCTAGTGCATTTTGTCCATAGCTAGCGTTTTTTCTACAAAACGCTAGGTATTGAATGAATTTTTTAATTTCATTTCTAGCGTTTTCTCTCTAAAACGCTACCTATTGACTGAATTTTTAAAATATTTTTTATTTTTGTTTGTTCTCCATTTTAATTACAACCTATAAATTCATTCCTTCCAACAAAATTAATCAAATATCATTCCAATCCAATATCATTCAAACAAAATTCAGTCAACAAAATTCATCAAATATTCCAATCCAATATCATTCTAAGAAGTACTTATTACAACATAATATATATCCAATATATACAACATATATAATAACTAACTATTATGAAACTCAAAACTTGCTACAAAAATCTAGAAACAAAACGGCACCACTCCCTCATCATTGTAAGTTGTTGATCGAGTAATCTTTGGATGTCTTTACAATGGGGGAAAATACTTGAAAAATAAAATGAAATAAAATTAGAATTAAAATATTTATTAAATGTGAGTAAGTATTATAATATCAATATAAAAAAGAAATCTAAGTAGTTACCTTGATTGGGATTACTACTCTATCCATAGTGATAATCTCTCTCATATACCTCATAGTGTAGTACCCACAATCATTATTATTTGGTTGTTTAATTGTCACTACAAAGCAAAAGATTAGTTAATTAATTGTCACATTTTTATGACCAAAAATTCAATTAAAATTATAAGAATGATTTTTAAAAAACTTACAGTTATGGGTATCCATTTTGTTTTACTCGTAGATAATCCCCAGTATTTTTGCAAAACACTGTAACGTCATACATATATATAACGTTAAGTTGAACAAAATACATATATTAAATTATACAAAATGAGAGGGTTACACATACACACCTGTCAACTATCTGTACGAAGTCTACGTAGACTTTGTAATGGCCTTGAAGTGAATCCAGATAGTAGACAACATTTCGCTTAGGGTTTATTGCAAAGAGTACCCAATGTTCTCTGCAAGTAAATGAATCACGAATGAGTACACATTTACACTATAATACAATCCTCAAAATAAATAACCAAGTGATTGAATACTAAATTTCTCACCTTATATTAAGTGGTGCCAAAAATAAAGATTCGTGATCAAATTGCTTGGCATCCCTGAAGCGTGAAAGGATATAACTTTCTATTTGACTCTTCCTAGCCATAATGTCCTCTGGTTTACCTTGATCCCACACAATGATACACTTTGGGCACAAGAACAAAAACTTTTTTGTCCGTTGCGAAAGGACCAGAAACTCATTGTACAAAAACCTATAAATAATATATATACAACTTTCAGATCCTCATATATATACTCTAATATATACTCTAATATATACAACTATTGTGTACAAATAATTTAATACATACATCTGGTATACTCTAATAACAACCACAGTGGCCCATTCCATGTCATATACAGCTTTCAGATCCTCAATGTTAGGCATAATATCATGTTCCACTCCCACAATTTGATCGGTCGGTAACATAATAAGGTCATCGGGCTTCATTTTTTGAGTGACGTGGACCTTTACATAAGTGATGAATTTCTCGAATTCATCATTGGGAGATTTAACAACATGTTGGACTGGCTGTATTTCATTTCCTTTAATAGAAGGAGATGGTCGGGACACTTTGGTAGTGGAAGGAAGATCGGGACACTTTTATATAAGAAGGAGACTACGGGACACTTGGGGTACCTAGTATATATTAAAAATGATTAATTAGTTAGTTAACACACATTATATATAACAATGAGTCATTAACTTATTAACAAAAATATTGTCACTTACAACGATAAGTTGTTCAGCCATGCCACAAAAGTACTAAGTGCTTGATCCACAAAGAAATATATCAAGATTAACAATTGGAACAGTAATGGCGCAGACACTTTCAATTGAATAGTCTACCCTAACTCTCAAATGGTTTTCGTGCATGGGTAAATTGTGCATTGTGGCACTCAATTGGTTACATAACATGCCCATCGCAACCTTTCGATGTGAGTTTGCAATATATAGCTCACATTCACATTTATCCTAAATCAATTATAAAGAAAAATAAATATACATCATAATTTGATCAAATACATATGTACAAAAAACAGGTCGAGTAATAATAAATACCTGTGTTGAAGGGATGGTGCAGCTATCTCGTGCGCTATGTTGGGCAAGTGAGGGTGCAGCAGGTAATATAGGTTCAGCAGGGGGTGGTGCAGCAGGGGATGGTGCACCAATGGATTGTGCACCAATGGATTGTGCCAAGAGCTGCTTATACATCTGTCTCTCTTCCATTAATACAGCAACATTCTTGGATAGCTCGTCATACTTTGCCGCCATGACTTTACATTGCCCGCACCCCCTGCTATGGCTCTTTGGCCCAAACACAGTCGTAGGAGGAATGCCATATCCATAACCTCTTATCCGACCCTTATACTCTTCCCTTCCCAAGGCACGAGCAAGGACATCTTGTTCACCATCACAATCTGTTAAATCTCCTTGTGATACAGATTGTGATATGTTTTGCTGATGCACAAACATAAGTAACGGATAGAAATAATAAACAAGTGTCAAAGAAATTTAATCGACAATAAAAATATGTCCACGTGTCAAAAAAATCGAGTAATGTGATAGAAATAATAAACAAGTGTCAAAGAAATTTAATCGACAATAAAAAATATGTCCATGTGTCAAAAAAAATCGAGTGACGGATAGAAATAATAAACAAGTGTCAAAGAAATTTAATCAACGATAAAAAATATGTCCACGTGTCAAAAAAATTCGAGTAACGGATAGAAATAATAAACAAGTGTCAAAGAAATTTAATCGACAATAAAAAATATGTCCACGTGTCAAAAAAAATCGAGTAACGGATAGAAATAATACTTACAATTTTGTCCTCGACCTCCTTAGTTTTCGGATCCACAATGTCCCCATCTTTGTTTTGTCGGGCCTCTAACCAGACAGTACAACGATCAAGGGATTCTTGAGTTGGATCTTTCCCCTCTTGCAGTAACTATTTAAGTTTAATAATTGTTAATCAACTGTAAATTAAAAGATTCATTAAATCATAATAAATTAAACTAATTGTGTCTTACCAATCTTTCTTCGAGAATTTGATATCCGCTAGAACCTCCTCTATAAGGGTACTCGGGATTAGAAGCTCTTTCTTTATTGGCTTTGCTCTTTTTCTATTTAAAAAGATAAGTATACATTAATGAATGATATCTAGTTGTGAAATATATATATATTGTTATGAAAATAACCAAAACTTGAGTAGGATATAACCATTATAGTAGATTATAGATGAAGAAGAAATATGCAAATAGAAGAAGATAATGAGAGAATAATAGAAGTTGGGAGTCTTTGTATTTCTCATTACAAGTGTATCCATACATAGGAGTGAACCCTATTTATAGGGTGAGAAAAGGTAAGTGAAAGATCAATCTTAAAGTTCCACTAACAACCCATTACATAAAGGAAAGTGGAAGTCTAATAGGAGTGGACATCCATTATCATATTATTCATAACACTCCCCCTTGGATGTCCATTGAGGATATGCCTCATTAAAAACCTTACTAGAAAAAACCCAGTGGGATAAAAATCTAGTGAAGGAGAAGAGTACAATATCCTTTTAATGGGAACGGCCTCGTTAAAAACCTTTCCAGAAAACCCAGTGGGAAAAAACCATGGCAAAGGAAAAAAGAGTGCAGCTTTTCTCCCCCTGAATGAAGCGTCACATCATAACATGAATTTCAACATCTGGAGTTTCTCCCTGAGTACATATGGAGTAATCTATTTCGCTGTCACTTAAGATGTATCCTCTTTAATGAAGCTTTGCGGTCAGTATTATCTTCAAGTCATCTTCCTTGAACTATTGGCATTTGCATGAGCTTGAAATGAAGAAGCAAGAACCATATATAGATTGTTTTGTATATCATAAAATATTTCATGTCACCACATAAAGATAACAGTTGGCTTGAGATCTGACTTGATCTAGATCGAAAAATACTTTGTTTCTGCATGGTTAACTTGGAGAACATATATAAAATGATTTATTCATTAGAATAGTGAAAAATAAAATATAAAGCTCGCTCTCTTCTAATGCATTTCTGTTTGTGCTGAACTTTATTCCTACTAACTATCACATAATATTATCATATCAAGGGATATAACATTTGGTAATTTGCATGCATGCTTTCGTAGTCTTCGGGACTGAGATATTCCATATATTCTTACCACACAACTCATGTACTCAATATAAATAATTTCTGCAGATCAATGAGTCTTTATTTTTCAAAAGAAAGATATTTCTTTGTATCTTGAATCCTTCTAGGATTTTCCATCTAGAGGTCAACTCACGAGTTCAACCTCAAAAATCCATCAGATATAATTTGAGGTCATTCATCTAGAGTTCTTTCTATAATTTTGCGAAGCTCTTCAGGAGTTCCAATAATAATTTTGGAAAGCTCTTCAGGAGGTACTGATTCAATTTGAGTAATCATCTCGAGAATTCAAAAAGTGTGCACTGGAATATTAAATCATTCGGGGATCTTTAAATAATTATGACTATCAATAAATAAGTTGTAGCAATATTCAACTTGTGAAAATTGAGCTCTTCATGTGCTACAAGGCTAATTAAGTACTGAAAAGTACTCGCATCCACCCTTGAGAAACATGTTGAGTTTTGTATCTCACAATTTAACCATTCTCATTCTCGCTTCAATTTCATCTTTCAATTTTGGCCAATTCACATTGTCTACAATATTTAGTAGACATTGGTTCATGATCCTCACTATATATTATTTATCACATTTAGCGCTATATTTAGTAAAAACATCGCCAACGTTGACTTCGTTTGGTTCCATTTTATTTCATTCTTGACATAATTCATTGAGATCTCTTTAATTTCATAACTTTTCAGTAACCGATCGGTTCTTCTTCGAATCTGAATGTCAATTATGTCCGAATACTCTTTTAGAGTTTCTATATCCTCGCTTGGACCATTTTAGCTCCTTTTTGTTGTTCGAGGATTTTTATCTTTGGAACCGATTGGTCTACCACGCTTGCGTGGTTGAGACTCATTTGCAATATTAGATTGTCCAACAGGACATCCATTCTATTGGAGCATTAGCAAATGATATATATGATTTGGTCACACCTTTTAGATCAGTAATGCATTTGGTAGATAACTTGCTAAGCTTTGCAAATGAATTATCTTTTGAACTTCTAGTTCACATAGTTTAGTTTGAGGATCAATATGAGATAATGATAATTCATTCCAACTGATCTCATTTTTTTCAACTGCTTATTCTCTCCCCCTAATGTTGGGAAATCTAATTCTTCAAATGATAATCATCAGACTGGACTATAAACAAGTCTCCAATTGTTGGCTCAAGATACTATATTATACATGGAGATTTATATCCAATATATATTTCCAAAATTCTTTTAGAACCCATCATAGTGCATTGCACATCCAAAAATATTAAGATGGGAAATATTAAGTTCGTGACCAAAATCCAAATGTAAAGGGGAAGAGTTGTGATAACTTGTTGGCTTGATGCGAATCAATATGACAACATGTAAAATTGCATGTTCCCAAGTAGAAATTAGAACATCTTATCTCATAAGTAATATTGGTCATGTAATTAACTTTAGACGTCTAAAGGATGGTTCTTCAATACCATTTTATGAATGAACGTATGACATTTGATATCCAATATCAATTCTAATAGTCATGCAATACTTATCATATGCTTTCAAGGTAATTCACATAATGACGTCTTACTCAAATTAGTTGAGAAAACAATCTCACAAACTTCCGGTTGTGAGTTGACCACAAATATATATAATATATATGCGGCCATCTAGTTGATGCATCAACCAAAACCACCAATATCTAAATGGTCCACAAGATTAGTATGCTTGTTTACAAATATCACCTTATATCAGTTCTAGAAATAAGAGAGATTTACTATTCTCAAATTGCCAATTTCCTTTGGGAATTAGTGAACACAAGGATTAGTAGATTGAAGAAACTATTAGTTCTTCAATACAAGTTCACATAGAAATTTATTATTCGCATCATAATATACTCGGGATGGCCCAACCGATCTTGCCAACAACTAAATTATTATGATATGTAAACTTCTGGTTTACAATAACATGTGCTTCAATTACACATATATAAGTGTTGTAAAAATTAGAGGAAACAAATAGACAATTTTTCCACTACACTTATTTTATCAAAATATGTCTCGTTATATAAAAATATTCAATATCTCATTCATCTCTTATTTCAATATGGATTCTATTTATATGAATATCTTTGAAACTTAATAAACTTCTACGAGACTTCGGGAAATATAATGCATTGTCAATGTGCAAATTTGTTCCCCGAATAACAGTATAGCTCTTCCGGAGCCTTCAATTATTTTTGAAGAGCCAGATATAGTACTAACTTCGGTTTCTCGCTTCACCAAATAGGAGAATTTTATTTTTATCCTTTAAAATAATATGGGTAGTTCCACTATCAGCGAAACACATTTCTCCATTATAGATGCTAGTGTCAATATTCATTCTATCCTAAAATAAAATAAATATGATAAAAGATTGGCATGAGAAAAATAAGTCTCTACAATATTATGCCTAAAAAGAACAAACTTTAGGAGCTACTTAAATACAATTTCACGAAGAAAAAAACATCAGTAGAAAACTATATTTAAGGAAAATAAAGAGCATAGAAAGTCTCTCTTAGTAGAGAACTATATTTGTTAAGCAAATATATAAATTCTTTTGAACTTAAAAGTGTCTAGTTCTTTAGGATCTAGTCATACAATCAATTCTTCTTATTCCCTTTTTTTCATGAAACATTTTGGAATTCCAAGCAAAAGAAAGAAGAAAAATTACATTTTTCCATAAGTTACTACACCACTATTAGGTATAACAAAGGTCACAATCACAAATGATACAAATGACACTTAAATAGGATAATGATAAAATTTACTACATCAATGGTCATCACCACAACTTTTCTTGTACCAAAATTACAATGTGAGTCATTCACTTCTGGGAATGAGCTTCAATTCATTGAGTGGTTTGTGAGTATGATTTACAATCACCATATCACATAATCTTGATTCATAATATTTTTCTGAAAATGTTTTCTCATTTTGCTAATTCATGAGAATATTTGAGACATAAATTATATTTCATTTCTCTTGATACTATATATGATGATCAAAAAATATTAAGGTCAAATAGATCTTATAGATTGCAATCATCGTGTAAAAGTCGAGTTCTTCGGGAACTCGATCACAAATCTTTCATATATGATGATCAAAGAAAAATATACTTTCTAATCAATTTTTCATCAAGAACTATACCAAAAATTTTAAACATTGACGAAAAAGAATCATGCTTAGATCAATCCTGTCGGGATGCTGTAATATTAAGTTATTCTTTCTTTGATTTCTTCAAAAACTATCACAAATCATAATTATAAAGAAAACAATTCTTTATGCAATCCTACAAGGATACTAGATTAGCAACTCATTAGTTCTTCAGGAACTATACCACAAAACTTCTTCAATGATAATCAAGAAAAACCATACTATGAGCAATCCTTCAGGGATGCTTGGATATTAAATTTCTATGTTCTTCAAGAACTATATCATAAAAAATGATACATAGAATTAATTATTTGTGCAATCCTTCGGGGATGCTTGTATAATGGATTTATTGTTCTTCAGGAACTATAACACAAATTTTATCAAAATGGTTCTATTATTTAGTTATCTAATATGAAATGTATAAGAAAATAACCAGCAACATAGAAACATAGACCTACAAAAACTTTTGGAAGATCTAGTTGGAACATCATAATCTAATCAAATATATCAACAAAAAAAAATGAGGAGGTAATCAAGAGTAGTCTAGTTTTGTATAGGCCTTGATAGATAATAAAAAAAATATGGTCTTGATTCAATGATCAAGAAAAGGAAAAGTCAAGGTAACATATAAAAAGTACTAACACTAATGATAATAACTAAAAGTTAACAGAGTTATATATATATATATATATATGATGTGTGGGATATATATAATGATTTTGATCGGTAACAATTGATCATCAAATGAAGATAATGATTTTCTATAAAAGCTATATATAATGATCTTGAGTGACATGATGTGAAGAAGAAAATGATTGTAGAATTCATTATATTGATCTATACATATAATTGGGTTTATAGAAGAACTAATACTTACCTGGATTGGTAGAACTTCGTGCTGATAACGTGTTATGAAAATAACCAAAACTTGAGTAGGATATAACCATTATAGTAGATTATAGATGAAGAAGAAATATGCAAATAGAAGAAGATAATGAGAGAATAATAGAAGTTGGGAGTCTTTGTATTTCTCATTACAAGTGTATCCATACATAGGAGTGAACCCTATTTATAGGGTGAGAAAAGGTAAGTGAAAGATCAATCTTAAAGTTCCACTAACAACCCATTACATAAAGGAAAGTGGAAGTCTAATAGGAGTGGACATCCATTATCATATTATTCATAACATATATATATATATATATATATATATATATATATATATATAACTTAAATAATTAATATACTAACCAAGAAATCCGGATCTCAGAGTGCGTATATGTACAAATTTGCTCCAATCCTCCTTACTTATAATTCCTAATACAATGCTAGAGGCTCTGTCTCTGATGGTCCCATCAGAAGTTTCAGATACTTTTTCCTACATCGCTTCTATAAGCCCGATGCAACCTTCCACTTCCTTGAGTATCCAATCTCTTCGGCATCATCCACATCAAAGTGTTTCTACTTATACATAAAAATGGATTAAATAAATATAACGAAAAATCACTAAATAAGATTATTAAAGAGGTCTAAAATTATATACCGTATTAAGGACTAGAAATCATCTTTCGGTTTAGGCAAAACTCTATTATCTTTCTCATTCCAACTTTTAATCGAAATTGGAAACATTTGCTTCACCTTAGTACCAATAAAACTAATCAAATTTGTGCCGTTCTCTCCAATAGGCAAACCTTTAACACTCCATCCGACTGCATTAATTAAATCATTAAATAATTAGATAACTTTGAAAGGTAGAGAACAACATTAATAATTAGTAATTAACTTACCCTATATTTCTCGTGTCCTTTACTTATCCGATGGACGATATTCCTTTTCGCTGTCATTCCACGGGGAGTGAACTTCTTTGTGTTTCTATGACCACCCCCATCACCACCCTCATGACTACTCTCATGATCACTAAGTGATGCCATCTGACTTGCAATGACCCAAATGAAATAGACTCAGTGAGTTTTAGCTTTCTAATTGTTTAGAACCAAGAAACACTTAACAAAATATAGAACAAGCATACGCCTCACCTATAAATACATATATAAACAGAAACTCAAATATTGGAATCACAAACCTTTAATTTGTTGATGATTATTGATTTATTTTCAATGAAATGCATGCCATGTAAATTTTTACTGTACTTTTCCACTACACAACCATATAACATCAGAGTCAACTAGTCAAAGTTTAAGAACCTAGAGTAAACATATATAGGAAAGTCATGCACTAAGAAACAGAGAAAGTCATGCACTAGTCAAGTTAATAATGCTAGCTAAGCTAGACTAATCTAACAACTAATTAAATACAACATTGAGCTAAGTAACAGAGAAAACCATACAAAAGAGAACTACATAACAAACCATAAAAAAACCGGTGAGTATGTGCGTAAATACCTTTTGAAAGGGAGAGAGAGTGCAGAAAAAGGAAACAAATGGGAGGGAGCTGCGTTGTAAGATAGCACCAAGGAGAGAGAGGGAGAGCTGGTACATTTGGGTTTTCTGGGTTTTAGGTTTCCTGGGTCGCGCGTTTTTGGGTATGATAGCACCAATGAGAGAGAGGAAGACGTGGAGTGTGGGTTGTTCGTTGCTGATGAACGAAGAAGGGATGAACGAAGAGGATGAACGAAGAGGATGGGTCGTTGCTGATGAACGAAGAAGGGATGAACGAAGAGGATGAATGAAGAGGTTTTCGCAAGGGAGGAGTTAGGTAGATGAAGAGACGTCTGCGTGAGTTTGTGTGAGAGAGAAGAGTTTGGTGCCCGCCCTTGTGAAAATTTTAATAACAATGCCTAGCGCTTTCTAGCAAAAACGCTAGGGAAGCCTAGGAATTATAATTATAATTCCTAGCGTTTTCTGTAAAACGCTAGGGATGCTATAGCGCCTTTTTACAATTCCTAGCGTTTTCTGTAAAACGCTAGGGATCCTCTAGCGCATCTTTACCATTCCTAGCGTTTTCTGTAAAACGCTAGGGATCCTCTAGCGCCTCTTTACCATTCCTAGCGCTTTAAAACGCTA
Organism: Oxytropis ochrocephala; assembly: GCA_020916435.1. NCBI lineage: Eukaryota > Viridiplantae > Streptophyta > Magnoliopsida > Fabales > Fabaceae > Oxytropis > Oxytropis ochrocephala. Next base: position 97,838,471 of record CM037088.1, on the reverse strand, counting down.
GGATCCTCTAGCTCCTCTTTACCATTCCTAGCGTTTTCTATAAACGCTAGGATCCTCTAGCTCCTTTTACCATTCCTAGCGTTTTAGAAACGCTAGGGATCCTCTAAATCCTCTTTACAATTCCTAGCGTTTTCTATAAAACGCTAGGTATTGAATGATTTTAATTTTCATTTCTAGCGTTTTCTCCTTAAAACGCTATGTATTGACTGATTTTTTTAATTTCATTTGTAGTGTTTTTTTTTAAAACGCTACCTATTGACTCGATTTTTTTTTAAAATATTTTTTTATTTTTGTTTATTCTCCTTTTAATTACAACCTATAAATTCATTCCTTCCAACAAAATTCATCAAATATCATTCCAACAAAATTCACCAATATCATTACAATCCAATATAGATACACACATATGTACATATCACCAAAAGACCATATTAAACTAACAAATACTTACAACATAATTAATATATATCCAAATCATACAACATAATAACTAACTAACATTATGAAACTCAAAAGTAGCTACAAATTAAAGCTAGAAACATAACAAAGACAACCTCATGACTACTGCCTTGACCACTCTCATGATCACTAAGTGATGCCATCCGACTGCAATATAACATAATCATGTTATTGTTAAATTTACAAAAACAATATAATTATCTATTAATAAAAATAACGAGATATCATTAAGTCTATATTACCTTTTCCTTTTCCTAGATAAAATTTTGTTTGCAATTCGCGCGTCTTGGTATTTTTTTCCGATTTAATAGTAATTCCATCATTATGATCTTTTCTAAAATATACAACATCCTCTATAGAAGTATTTTCCCTATTATTGGTTCCGATGTTCGAAGAAAGTGGTCGCCCTCAACACCAACATCATCGGGTGCTTCATCATCATCGTTGTTATACACAAATTTTTTGTCGATCAATAGAACAATAGACCAATTGATATTAATCGGATCGGTGACATAAAACACTTGTTGAGCTTGCGATGCTAAAATAAAAGGTTCATCTTTATATCCTAACTTGTTGAAATTCACCCACATGAACCCCGATTCATCAATCAGAAACCAAAGATATTGTCAACCCATTCACATTTGAACACGTGCTCTCTGAAACATATTGTAATCCAACTCCCATATGTGTTCAATGAAGCCAAAGTAAGACATATTCGCATATATGGGATTTACTGTCTTTAAGACTTTGGATGCATGCATAGAATGAGCTACAAGAGTCACCCCACTATTTTGCATTTTACTCGATCATCTTGTTCTTTTGTATAGAAAGTGCACTCGCTTCATTAGACATGCTATTGTAAGAGAAAACATGTATATTTGGACCTTTTGCTAACCATCTCAATCTTTTTGAAATCAAGTAGGATTCTAAACACACTCACCATCAATGTGATGTTTTAGCCACACTATGAAACTCCTATTGTGTTCTTTTGCTAACCAAACTTGCTTCTTTCCCGGAATTGACTCTTAGAATCTCCTTGTGCTTGGCAACATATGAATCAACCTCATTATCATTGTGAAGAACGTACAAGTGTGCTTGCTCTAGTTCTTTCCTTGATACCATCACTAATTTAGTTCCTGTCATCCCTTTACTAATCCTTCCTACATGACGAGACCTTGGCAGTCCCACAGAATATTTAAGACTAGATAGATAGCCCGTGCAAAACTCAATAGCCTCTTCAACTATGTAGCGCTCAACAATACAACCCTCAGGTCGTGATCGATTTTTCACATATCCTTTTAATATCTTCATGTAACGCTCAAACGGATACATCCATCTCCTCAGAACATGGGCCACACAATTGTGTCTCTCTAACCGTGATGAACTATTAGATGAATCATTATGTCAAAAAAGGAAGGTGGGAAATACATCTCAAGCTCACACAAAGTGACAGTAATTTCTCTTTGCAATGTTGGCAACTTTCCAGGGTCAATCACTCTACTACAAATCGCCTTAAAGAAGAAACAAAGTTTGGTTAAGGTCTGACGCCCTTTCTTAGGCAAAATGGATCGTATACCAATGGGTAGCAAATGCTCCATGAGAACATGACAATCGTGGGACTTTAGAGACTTTAACTTGAGGTCTTTAATCGATACAAGAGTCGCCACATTTGAAGAGTATCCCTCTGGAACTTTAACTCCATGAAGAAACTCACAAAAGACAGTCTTCTCCTTTCTAGATAGAGTATGAGTCACGGAGGTAGATATGTACGTGTACCCTTCTTTACCGGACCCAATTCAGTCTCAAACCCATACTAACCAAATCCAACCTTGAGTTGATGGTATCTTTAGTCTTACCCGCATATTGAGTAAGGTACCAATGACACTTTCGAAGACATTCTTTTCAACATGCATCACATCAATGAAATGCATTACATATAATGACTTTCAAGATGGCAACTCAAAGAAAATCGACTTTTTCTTCCACCCCGCTTGGCAAGCTCTCCCGCAAAAGGCTTCCCAACTTTAATGTTCAAATCTTCCACCTTTTCAAATACACATTGCGCACTCACAAAGGCGGGGGAGCTCTACGTGTTTCTCAGATTCCCATCAAATGCCTTTCTCCACAATCGATAGTGATGAGTTGATGGCAAAAATCTACGATGACCAAGATAGATATTCTTCTTACCATGTTCCAACCACATCCAATCTGTGTTATCTTCACATATAGGGCATGCACACCGCCTCTTTGTTCTGCACTGATAGATTGCCGTATGCGAGAAAGTCGTTAATTGTGCCAAAGATCATAGCCCTCGTGGTGAAACTTTCTTCTCTCGAACCCATCATACACCTCTACCCCGTCTCCCACATTTGCTTCAAGTCTTCAATTAAAGGAGCCAAGTATACATCAATATCATTTCCTGGTTGTTTGGGCCTGTAAATTAACAAAGACAACATCATATATTTGTGTTTCATGCAAAGCCACGGCGTAAGTTATAAATCGCCAAAATCACGGGCCATGTATCTTGTGGGAGCTACTCTGATACCGTATGTGCGGGTTAAATCCATCACCAGACAATGCAAGGCGTAGGTTTCTCGGGTCATCCCCAAATTAGGATACTCAATATTAATTTTTTCCATTGCGGAGAATCTGCGGTGTCGTGTAGCATACCATCTTTAATCCTTTCATCCTCATGCCATGTCAAGTGTTTTGCATCTTCCGAACTACGATACATGCGCCTAAATCGAGGAATTATAGGAAAATACCACAACACCTTTTACTCGAGCGGACTCTTTCTTCTTATACTCATGCATTACATTTAGGACACGACTTTAACAATGCATGTTCATTCCGAAATAAAATGCAATCATTCGGACAAGCGTGTATCTTCTCAAAGTTCAAGCCAATAGACCCCAACATTTGCTTTGCATCATACATCCGAGAAGGAAGCACATTATCATTCGACAACATTTCTTTCAAAAGTGCGAGTAAATCGGTAAAGCTCTTATCCGTCCATCCGTGGCGAGTTTTCAAGTTATACAACTTGATCACAACCAATAATTTTGTGAATTCAAGACAACCCGCATACAATGGTGTCTCTCGCATCGCTTATCAACTTCTCAAACATTCGGGACAATCATTAAGATCCTCTTCAACCACCTTTGCCATCTCTTCAAATTCGTTCGCCTCAAATGAATCGTCCCTGTGTCAACCAATGTAGCGCATATCTCTTACTAATATCATTCATATTTGAAGATTCACCTTTTTCTCACCGTGCATTATCCAACAAGTGTAACTTTGATCAATTCCATTCGCCTTTAAATGTCGTACCAACTCCTCTCGATGGAATCGATTTTACATAACAACACCTTAAACAAGGACATTTCATACCACTAGAAGTCCCTAAATGTTCAACAAAGACACTTTCACAAAATAATCCACTCCAAAATGCATACTCCTTGGACGCACGATTGGCGGACATCCAATTTCTATCCATAATTTCCAAATATTTATAATAAAATCCTGAGAAGAGAACTTTAACATATGACCCATCAAGCAATTCGAATATAATGAAGAATCAATTCATATAAAAAAAAACAAACAAAATTTCCTCTTTTAAAAAATTTTCAATTCCACTCCTTATTTTCCCAAGCTATATCTATCTCATATTCTATTTCTATTCTCGGTCCTTTGGTCAAGACAAAGGAACCATAGTCTAGTCTTCCAAATAATTAATGAACTTAATTTATGTGTAACAAGAAGAGGCTAGTGGTAATAAAAAAAGAGTCTAGTATGCACAAGTGACAAAACTAATATATTTCTAAACTAGAACCCACAATTAATATCTAACAAATTTCCTAATTGTAATTTACAAGAAAAAATTGCAACAAGAGACTATTGTAATTAGAGAAAGGAACGAAATTAATAAAGGAACCCGAAACAGAGAAAGGAACAGTAAAGTGAGAGACTGAGAAAGATGATGTTCACTGAGAGAGATGATTTTCGTTGAGAGAGATGATGTTAATTTGCGTTAGGGTGTTACGGTTTTGCGTTTCTGGGTGAGTGATTTTGCGTTTCTGGGTGAGAGTGTTCGCTGAGAGAGGGTAGTAGCTCAATGGGAAACGAAAAAATTATTTAACCATACCTAGCGTTTTATGAAAAATGCTAGGGATCTATCTAGCGTGTTTTCTAAATACCTAGCGTTTTGAATAAAAGTGCTAGGGATCTGTCTAGAGTGTTTACTAAATAACTAGCGCTTTCTAAAAAACGCTAGGGATCTATCTAGCGTGTTTTCTAATTGGCTAGCGTTTTGATAAAAGCGCTAGGGATCTGTCTAGCGTGTTTTCTAAATACCAAGCGCTTTTTAAAAAACGCTAGGGATCTATCTAGCGTGTTTTCTAATTGGCTAGCGTTTTGAATAAAAGCGCTAGGATCCGTCTAGCGTGTTTTTTCTAATTGGCTAGCGTTTTGAATAAAAGCGCTAGGGATCTGTCTAGCGTGTTACCCAATGGGTAGCGTTTTACCTTAAAACGCTACTAATGGTGTAGCGTGTTATTAAAATGGGTAGCGTTTTTTTATAAACGCTACTAAAGGTGACGATCTCTTTTTACAATTCTGGCGTAGTGATAGGTCACAATTTGTATCTATTAAACAAATAGTTGGAATTCCCAAAGTAATACATATCCATCCGTTACAAAAAAAATAGATGGATTGGATTGAATCCATCCATTTGATTTTGTGGATGGTTGTGATCCATCCATTATATTTTTTAAATTCATTGGATTACAATAACAAAAAATCAAAATCCATCGGATAATTGAAAAAAAATTAGTTACCAAAAAATATTTTTATATATAACTTTCAGTTTTTTTAAAAAAATTCAGATATTTTTTTAAAATTAAGAAACTATATATATATATATATATATATATATATATATATATATATGATAATATGTAATATATTATATTATATTTGGTCAAAAAAATAAATATATATTATAATATATAAATATTATATATATATATATATATATATATATATATACACACATATATTATAATATAATATAATATACATATTAGCCACAACCCACGCCCCACCATCACACTCGACGCTGCCAGAGCACCGTCGTCGTCGCTAAAGAGCCTCCGTGAATTGCCGCGCTGGTCGCTAGAGCTTCGCCGCCGGCTGCCGCACCGGTTTTCGGAGCACCACCACCATTTATAAATATATATTTATAAATATAACTAGGCATGACAACAAAACCCATACCTGCGGGGACCGACCCAAACCCACTCCGATTTGACGGGTTTTCCCCACTTTGACTGGGGTTGGGTTTTCCCCAAAATCAAAATACGAGGACGGGACGGGTAATGGGGATATAGGTCCCGTCCCCGAACCCTCCCCGAATGTATGAACATTTATATTTATATGTTGATATGCAACATCATTGTTATACGTTGACATTTTGGATAATTGATATTTTGGCTATATGTTGTAGTAACATTGGTTTTATGTTGTTGTGTTAGATTTCGGGTTTGGGTGGGTTCGGGTGTGGGATAAATTTTGGGTTTGGGGGCGGGTTCGGGTTTGGGACAAGTAAAAACTACTTTCTAATTTTAAAAAATTGATTCAACTGCGGGGACGGGGTTGGGGCGGAGATTCCCGAACCCGTTGGGTATGGGGATGGAGATCAATTTTTCATCCCCGTTGGGTTTGGGTAGGGGAACGGAGATGAATATGGGATTCGGGGATGGGGAATGTTAAACCCGTCCCCGCCCCGCCCCACCCCATTGTCATGCATAAATATAACAAATTAAAAAAATTAAAAAATTTCTGCAATAAAGAATAGTACTAAATTATGAGTGTACTGAATTTTTTTGACTCATAAAAACATTTTTTTTATTAAAAGATTTTTGAAGTTTTAGAAATATAAGTGGATGGATTGGATATTCATCCATAAAAAAGTTGCTAATGTAAATGGATTGGATTGAATTTGTTTTGTAAAATTTTAATGGATATAAATGGATAAATGAATTGTCTCCAATCTTTCTATTATAATCCAAATCCAAATCTATCCAATCCATCCATTTTGACACCCCTACCTTAAACCTTAACTTTTAGTTTGAGGTGTCAAATTTAATCCATTTATCCATCATCTATCGAATCCATCCATAAGAATATTCATCCAATTAATCCATTCAAAATGGGAAAACAAAGTTAATAGATTAGATCCAATTCATCTATTTATACTTGTGGATGGTTTATGATCCATTTATTATTTATTTTTTTAAATTCAATGAATTACACTTTATAAAAAATTTAAATTTGGTCAAAAAAAGAAATTTAAATTCATTAGATAATTATATTAAAAAATTATTTCCTTACTTTATGAAAGTAAAGTCTTTCTCTCCCTCCCACCCGAGTCCGACTTAGAAAGAATAAAGAATTAATTAGTAATTGTTCTTAAATAAATTCATTATAATAGTCGTTTCATCATGAATGAAAAAATTTGGTAATGACACAAACACTAAATTGTAGTTAGTATATACTAATAATTGAATTGTTTAATAATGGTTACTGAAAAATTTAGTAATTATTACTAAGAAATTCATTAATATCCCCCTCCTCCCTCCTATTTTTAGTAATTGAAGCTTCTGCGAGGTGGTTTTTTTTTGGGGAACACTTCCGTGAGGTGGTAGTGTAAACAAAGAGGTATCCAAACATATATTAACATGCATTAGGCTTTATAAAGATTCACTTGAATTAGATATTGTGGAATCACATGGACAAAATATTCAATAAATAACGTACAAAATTTTATGGTAGTAACTGAACTGTTCCTACAAGCAGCACGTGTTGCGCATGTGAAATTACCGAGCATTAAATATATACAAGCTTTTCACAATTATCACAAATATTTTCTTGTAGCGCTGCAGTTAAGTTCCCACCCTTCGCTCCAGCCTTCCGTGTTCGATTCTCAATGTAGCCCTTTGGTTTATTTTTATCAGTTTTGTCTTCTTCTTTAATAAAAGAAGCTGGTTCTACTTGTTTGTAATTTTGACAAAAATGTTTGAAATGAAAGTTGAACCCAAAACCAATACAATACAACGCCCAATCTTTACCACTACACTACAGTTGTGAGTTATACCACATATACAACTTTAAAATATATATCACAACTGACTAGAATATGTTTTTTTATGCATCAATAACACTTTTTACTCAATGCATAGATAATTTTTTTTTATGCATTAATAATTTTTTTTGACCAATATGCATTAATAATATGTAACACTATATATATATAAAATAAATTTATGGTATTTTTTATATTTTTTGGAGTATAAATTTTATTCATATTTTTAATATTATCACATATCTTATATTAGAACTAGAAAATATGAATAGATGGTTTATAACTTTTGAATTTTTTTTTAGGCTTTTAAAATTATCTTTTTACAAACAACTACAATTAATTGAGTCTCTATGTGAAATCAAAATTGTGTTTTTAGTAATTTAATTTTGTTTATAATTCATTTTAATTGATATGTATCTATTTTTATTGTACTTGTGTTTTCGTGTCTTTGTTCATGCGTAGCTGAGTTTTAATGTTTCATTCATTAGCGGTCCACCCTAACTTTTTTGTCAAGATCCGCCACTGCGCTTATAGGTAAAAATTAAGAGTGCAAATTCCAACCTTTTCACTCGAACACTTTACGGATGCTGCTCATTTATCCTCTCATCTTGTTTCTCACGTTCCTCTCTTCCCCTTCCTAAATTCTCTTAGTTGTCGAAATTGAATGCAAAAGTATGTTATGGGGGATTTCTCAAAATTTTAGAAGAGAGAGAGAGGGAGATATTTTTGATTAAAAAAATTAATATTTAAAAAATTATTTTAATTTGGATTAGATTTATTTTTTTATTAAAATATTTTTTATGTGTTGAAAAAATTAATGGATCCATAAAAAAATGGCTAAATGGATGGACTGGATGATTTTTTGTTTTGTTTAATGGATGTATTGAATTGAATTTGATGTTTTAGTATATTTTTAATGGATATAAGGGTCCGTTTGGTTGTCAAGATAACATGACAGAATATGATAAATATGTAATATATTGTGTCAGTCCAGTGTTTATTAAGGCAGAATGATATGATAACTTAATTATGTTACTTACCATATCCTGTCTCTCTAGTTAAAATTTTATCCTGGTTTGAACTGGGTTAGAAACCAGCAGAATAAAAAAAAATTATTCACTTAATCCTCTAAAATATATTTAAAAATGTCAAAATCTGAAATATATTAAAAAATAAATATATATTTTCAATTTGCAAAAAAAAAAATATTTTAAAAAATCAATATATATTAAAAAACATAAACAAAATAAAAAATAATGTTAAATGAAGAATTAAAAATATTAGTACTTCATTTAAAAAATAATGTATGATTTTAGGATAAAGTAATTTTGTCTTTTTGTATAATCTAAAATTATAAAATCTATTGAACTCAAAAATTTAAAATAAGTTTGATATAAAAAATTAAAATAAGTGATAAAAAGCAAATTTATTATTAACAAAGTATAAAATAAAAAATTAATTATGTCACAAGAGTAATTTTGTCATTAGTATATAATATACATCATATCATTATATATTTGCTAACTTATCTAAAGTATATAACAGAATATATATTACCATATTGTGCTGCACATCAAACACATGACATGATGTGTTATCTCATCTCTATCATAACCTATCTCTATCACATTATATCAAGTATTTACTTATAATCCAAATCCAAAACAATCGAATCCATCCATTTTGACCCTCTGCTTTTAGCAGATGCTCGGGGAGTTTCTACTCCCATAATTATTTCTGTTAATCTCTTTTTTTGTGTCTTTCCCTCATTAATGAAAAAAATCTCACTAATATGATGTGACACAAGTGATAGATACTTAAGTCCCTTAATCATTTGGTTCTGGATTCGATCCTTATCTGGTGCGTATGAAAAATATTTATCAGGTGAGAACAATCCCTTAAATAGATCTCTGGTATCTCGAAAGATTAGTCTCCATAGTCACCGCGGATGATACGTTGATTTACCAAAAAAAATCTATTTTTTTGGCTTTCCCTCATTAATGAAAATAAATAGCAAAAATTTCAAATAGTTAATTTTTAAAGGCTTAAATATCATTTACCCCAAATATCACCATAATCCATTTACCCTCCTGTAAAAATAAAAGTTTAAAAATGTCCCTTGCAAATGATAATTGTTTCTATTTACCCCCTACATGGGGGTAACCGTAAACAATTTATATTTGTAGGGGCGTAACCGTAAACGGTTTTTACCAATTATACACTTAACGCTGTCACCATAATCTAACAGCAGGGGGTGACCGTAAACGATTTATATTTGCAAGGGAAATTTTAAAACTTTTATTTTTACAGGGGGTAAATGGATTATGGTGATATTTACAAGGGGGTAAATGATATTTAAGTCTTTTTTAAATATTAAAATTAATATATTCGATTTGATGTATTTACCAAAAAAAATCCATTTTTATGTATACTACTCTTGAGTTGCAGTAGATTCATTGAATAACGAAAGTATTTAGTTTATAATATAGGCCAAATACATCGGATATACTATAAATTTAAAATTGTAAATTATCAAAAAATGCTATCCAAACAAAAATTGACACCTCATTACACGTCAGAATTATATAAGTCAAACCCCTGTGACATAAAAGAAGATACTACTGTGCTTCTTTCTCTGAAATTGTAAACGCGAGTTTTTCGTCTCCGAAAACATTTTGCTTCTTTCGCTCTCTCTCTCTCTCTCTCTACTTCTCAGCTTCTGCATCAAAGCAAGTTTTTCGGGTAAGTGTTTTTCTCATTAGATTCTTACATCATAAAATGCGGATCTATGTACTTCTCAAATAAATCTCAATTTTAATATGCCCAATTCGTTTTTAATTTTGCATTTAAATCCATTTTTTTTCAAAATGCAAATTTAATGTTTCGCGACTCTTCGTTATGCTTTTCTGTAGCTAATTGATTAGCGTTTCATAGTTGATTTATGATATGAATTTATTGATTTGATTATCAAAGTGAAATATGCATTGAAGTGTTCAGTAGCATCTATCATAATTGTGTTTTGATATGAAGTTATGGATTTGATTATATTAAAGAGATTAATTTGTATGGCATCTTTCATAGTTATGTTTTGATTGGAAGAATTGTTAAGATTGAAACTTTTTGCAGGGTTTGTTGAAGTGTTCAGTAGCATCTATCATAATTGTGTTTTGATATGAAGTTATTATGAATTATGAATTTGATTATATTAAAGAGATTAATTTGCATAGCATCTTTCATAGTTTTGTTTTGATATGAAGAATTGTTGAGATTGAATTTTTTTGCAGGGTTTGTTGGTAGGGTTTATCCATTTATAATGGAGGAAAATACAATTGATAAATCTAAAATTGTAGAGGTTAAACCTTTGCGTAGTTTGGCTCCTGTATTGCCAAAATCTATGCAATCTTTTTTCTCTCAAGGATATCCACCTGGATTTCCTCCATTTTTTTCCTTGGAGAAAGCTCAAGAAAATCCTATTCCCAAAGCAACTGAAGAAACTCCTATTGACAATGCAACCGAGGCAACTCCTGATGCGAAAACAACTCGAGAAACTCCTGATCCTAAAGTAACTCAAGCAACTCCTGTTACCAATGTAGCTCCATTAAGGTCCTACAAAAGTACACTGGATGAGGAAGCAACTTCAGAAGGTGTTGGTTATGATGATTCATTATTTAGGGGGTCAAATGGTGATAGGGTTATTGGTAAGAAAAAGCGTGAGGCACCAGATGCACCAAACTGCAAAACATCTGTTAAAAAGGATAAGAAAACTAAGGGGCCAGTGCCACAAATTGAGGATCTGGGCACTTTGGTGGGTATTAGTTTATCCCAAAAATATGATGGTGATCGCGAAACAGTTAATTGTGTGCTCATGATGTTTGAATCACTTCGAAGAAGGCTCTGCCAACTTGAAGAATCGAAGGAATTGAACACAACAGGTATTAAGAATATAAAATTAATTAGAAATTAGTTTTGGTTGCAAGTTTGTTAGTATAATAGTTAGCATGTAAGTGTTATATAAACACAAGTTGCATTTTAGATTGTAATCATCTTTTTCAATCAATATGATTCCCTTTGAGATTTTACTTAATGAATATACATATGCTCTTTTCCTTTCCTATGAGTATGATCTATGGCCATCTCATCTTGTGATTGTTAACAACAGGTGCAATCAAGTATGGATATATGAGAGCAAGCAATGCTCTGACGAGCAAAGGGGTTCGAACAAACATGACGAAAAGAGTAGGAGTTGTGCCTGGGGTTGAGATTGGGGACATTTTCTATTTCCGAATGGAAATGATTCTCGTGGGTTTGCATAGCCAGCCAATGGGTGGAATTGACTCTCTGATTATCAAGGATGAGAATCAAGCTGAACCTGTGGCTATAAGTGTTGTTTCTTCAGGAGTATATGATGACAATGCAGAAGATGATGATATTTTAATATATAGTGGTCAGGGTGAGAATTTCAACAAGAAAGATAAGCATGTGACTGATCAGAAGCTTCAAAGGGGTAATCTTGCTTTGGAAAAAAGCGCAACACGACGCAATGAAATAAGAGTCATACGAGGTTTGAGAGTTGGTGTGAAAAAAGATGTAAAAATCTATATGTATGATGGTCTGTATAGAATCCAAGATTCTTGGATAGAGAGAGGGAAATCTGGAGGTGGTATTTTTAAGTATAAGTTGGAAAGGTTGCCTGGACAACCGAGTGCTTACGCTGTTTGGAAATCGGTTCAGAAATGGAAGGAAGGTTCCACTTCAAGGAATGGCCTGATTCTCACAGACCTCTCCACAGGAGCTGAGAGTATTCCTGTATCGCTTGTAAATGATGTTGATGATGAGAAGGGACCTGCTTTTTTCACTTATTTCAATTCTCTAAAAAATCCAAAACCGTTCAGTGGAATGCAGCATTCTTATGGCTGCAATTGTAACAAAGCATGTGTCCCAGGCGACTTGAGCTGCTCGTGCATTCAAAGAAATGAAGGTGATTTTCCGTATACTGTGAATGGTATTCTAGTAAGTCGGAAGCCGTTGATTCATGAATGTGGTCCTATGTGTCGGTGTCTACCCAACTGCAAAAATCGAGTATCCCAATCTGGTTTAAAGCACCACATGGAAATCTTCAAGACAAAGGAACGAGGGTGGGGACTTCGAACACTGGATCCTATTCGTGCTGGTACTTATATTTGTGAGTACGCTGGAGAAGTTATTGACAAAGCCAATGCATATCAGAATGGTGTAGGAGATGAAGATGAATATGTTTTTGATACAAGCCGTATTTATGAACCATTCAAATGGAATTATGAACCTAGATTACTGGAAGACGTAAGTTCAAATGTTTCTAGTGAGGATTATGCTATACCGTCTCCTGTAGTTATAAGTGCCAAGGATGTTGGAAATGTGGCTAGATTCATGAACCATAGTTGCTCCCCAAATGTTTTCTGGCAGCCAGTCCTATATGCAGAAAACAATCACTCATTCATCCACATTGCGTTCTTCGCCCTTAGACATATTCCTCCAATGACAGAATTAACATATGATTATGGCATTGTCCCTGCTTGTAATTCTGAGCAGAGTAGTGCCCCCAGAGGGAGAAAGAAATGCTTGTGTGGATCCGCAAAATGCCGTGGTTTCTTTTGTTGACATTTTCTCACAGTTTCTCACTGACATATGGTTCTTGCAACTGCATTTATGGCTAAAACAGGTTTGTGGAATAAACTTCTTAGCTTTTAGCCTATTTTCTCAAGCTAGTTATAAAACAAATGAATTTTAAGCTTATATGATTAGTTCTTTTGTTATAAGCTACTGTTGCTTGCATGAATGCTTTTTTAATAGTATTGTACTACTTGTTATGTAGTCAAGAATATCAATAATATTTAAGTTTAAAGTCCAATTGAACTAGGTATTTAAGTTCATAATGCCTCATATTCACGATAAATAACTTTTTTAGTTGATGCCTGTAATTCATTTTGTTGTTTATGATCCATACTATAAGCTTCTGAACTTAAGGTTCAAATGCTTTGAAGGATGAAAATATTTGTGCCTTGTACTGTTGTGCAACTGAGCATGTCTTGCTTTGTTCTCAATAATTACATAGTTGATTCTGTGCTTGGACCTGTTACATGACATCTCATTTACAGGTATATTTTTAGGACTTGGAACAAGGAGTGTGGCGAATCGGATTTTGATTGCTTGTATGTTCATGCTGGAGCAAGCGCCCACCCACCGACATTGACACCCATTATCATAGGATTGGAGAATTTCGATGCGTAGGAGATTACTGTGTGAAGGGCTAATCATAATTATTTTGTCATGATGGACCTTTTTGTGATAAGGTCCTCGTGAGTTATATTTATAGAGGCTAGGAGGGGCTCATGTCTATTCTGCTATTGTTCTCTTAGGCAAGCTAAACTAATGTTTATTTATGGTTTCTATTACTGTTTTCTTCACTTAGCACTATGAAACATCATTATGATCTTGTAATTGAATATTTGTCTCTTTGCTTCCCGTTGTTGGGATCCATTGTTTGTGGTGAAAGTATTCACTAATGCTAGCAACATACTCTTATCATTCATTTCTCAACATATTTTTTATTATTGGTTGAAATTTAAGTTGATCTTACTAACTCATTTGGATTCTATGTAAATTTGGCGAAATTTGGTAAGATTCATATGAATTTGGTGAGATTCATATAAATTTCAACCAATAGAAAAGAGTATGTTGAAGAGAGGTTTATTTTAGATAAGCAAGAATTGTATTGATGGGGGCACTAGGGGTGCACCAATCCCATATGCATTAATGAAAGGGGGGGCCTCCTCAAAACCTCCCTGAGCCAAAACTCAAAGGGAAAAAGACTCAGGCAGGGAAAAAGAGTACCTCAAAATGGAATTGAGTTGCTAACAGTGTGAATGTCAACCCACCGTTTCTCTCCCTTCTAAGCATTGAAGTGGATTAGACCACCACATTGAAATTGAAAGAGATGAACATAACTTCAATCTATAAACACACCAACTCAAGTTAAGCTTTTGATGCGGTTCACCACGGATTCGGCATTTGGTTCCTCTTTGTTAAAAAGAGTACCATTCCTTGCAAGCCAAACACTCCAACAAGTAGTTAACCAGAACATGTGTTTTATGTTCGCTTTGCCTTCTTCCATTTGCATAACTGACCACATCTAAGAAAGAAGTCAACAATGTCCAAGGACATGTTGAAATCAACTCCGAGCCAATTGCCAACAAGCTCCCATACAGAACGAGCAAAGTTGCAGCTGAGGAACAAGTGACTGGCTGACTCGCGAAAGTTACTACACAGCGAGCAGCTAGCCTTCTGTTCGGAATGAAGGACATTTCTGTGAATGAATTGGTCACGAACAGGCAGAGAATCAAGCAACAGATGCCATCCAAAGACTGCAACAAACGCCGACAACCGGCCGAAGGAAGGAATGTCGCCGGACCAAAGAAATTGATATCTTGAATTCACCGTGAAAATCGTAGTATGATCCCGCGGCCAAAACCATGTATCTTCCTTCCCTCTCGTTGGTGTTACCGATTGCAAAATATTGTCCAATATCTCACCTTCTGATGCGCGGACAAAATTTGTAAAAACCTGCCACGGTTTGTTCCAACTCCAAGTATCTTCATGCTAAGACCAAATCACATCAGAATAAAGTTCACGCCACCTCCCATCAAACAACAAGGGAAAGACTTTGAACAAAGGCTCGATACCTAACCATTGTTCTTTCCAAAAATTTATAGAAGCACCATCACCCAACACTCTTTTAATGCACCAAGAGAACCTTCTCGGTTCCTCTGAATTATCATCCAAAGTCACCAAGTCTAGTATTTGTTCTTACTCAAGTTTTGGTTATTTTCATAATACGTTATCAGCACTACTGTATGATTGATGGTATAATCATCTCCAAGTTATATTACAAGAATAATTTTTCTTCTTCTTCTTCTTCATCTTCTTATTCTTCTTCTTCTCACTATTATTTATTTGTGATCTTATTTTATGTTTTCTCTCATTTTATGTTTTATCTCATTTTCTATTTATTTATCAGAGTTGATGAAAATTTGTTATATAACTCCCAAAGAACGATAAATTCATTATTCATGCATCCCTGAAGGATTTCATAAAGAAGGATTGTGGTATAATTCCTGAAGAACTATGTATCATTGTTTATGATATAGATCTTGAAGAACTTAAAAAATTTAATATCCAAGCATCCCTGAAGGATTATGGTATAGTTCCTGAAGAATTAATGATTTGGTAATCAAATATCTTTGTAGGATTGCACAAAGAATAATTTTCTTTATCATTTTTTTGTGAAAATTTGTGATAGTTCTTGAAGAACTCAACGAAAGAAAATATTCAAGCATCCTTGAAGAATCGCTCATAGTATGGTTTTCTTGATTATCATTGAAGAAATTTTGTGGTATAGTTCTTGAAGAACTAATGAATTGGTAATTTAAGCATCCTTTGGTGGATTGCACAAAATACATTTTTCTTTGGTCATCTCTTATGGAGATTTGTGGTCAAGTTTCAGAAGAACTATACATTTGGACTATGACTAAAATATATAAGATCTACTTGATCGTAGTATATTTTGAAGTAAAGGAAAAGACGTGTAATTTATGTCTCAAATATTCTTATGAATTAGCAAAATGAGAAAATATTTTCAGAAAAATGTTATGAATCAAGATTATGTGATATGGTGATTGTAAAGAATACTCACAAACCACTCAATGAATTGAAGTTCATTCCCAGAAGTGAATGATTCACATTCCCAGAAGTGGTGATAACCATTGATGTGGTAAATGTTATCATTATTCTATTTAAGTGCCATTTGTATCATTTGTGATTGTGACCTATGTTATTCCTAATAGTGGTTTAGTATCTTATGGAAAAATGTAATTTTTCTTCTTTCTTTTGCTTGGAATTCCAAATAAAAATGTTGCATGAAAAAAAAGGGGAATAAGAAGAATGAAGGAGATTCTAACACTAAGTATTTCCATGCTTGTTTTTAGTCTCGTATTAGAAAGAACCAGATTTTGATGCTTGAGAATGATGGAGTTTGGTTGGAAGAGGTTGATTAGGTTAAAGGGGAGGTGAAGAGGTTTTTTGAAAATAGTTTCTCAGAAGCTTTTCCTAATCGTCCAAATTTTAGCGGTCTTGACTTTAAACAACTTGGCAGGGAAGATAATACTTTTTTGACGGTCGTTATTTCTATAGAAGAGATAAAAGGGAGGTTTGGGGTTGTGATGGGAATAAGAGTCTAGGTCCAGATGGTTTCAATTTGCATTTCATTAAAGAATGTTGGATGTGGTGAAGGATGACGTAGTGGGTTCATTCACGAATTTTAAGAAACCAAGTTCTTCCAAAAGCTATAACAACTTCGCTTTTGACCTTGATCCAAAAAAAAGGATAATCCAGAGGGTCTTTAGGAATACCACCTATTTGCTTGATTGGATGCTTATATATGATTTTTGCTAAGGTGTTAGCTGCTAGGTTGAAAAAGGCCTTCCCTATGTTGATCTCTCCTTGCTAGTCTGCGTTCCTACTAGAAGACCCATCCAAGATGGTGTTCTTTTTCTCAATGAAACAATAGATCTTGCTAAGCGAAGAAAATATGGGTGTTTCTTGTTTAAGGTGGACTTAGAAAAAGCCTATATCTCAGTGTCTTGGAGTTATTTGGAGTACATGATGGGGTGAATAGGGTTTGATAAGAAGTGGATTGGGTGGATGAAATCGTGCATATTTTTGAGTTCCATGTCAATTTTGGTGAATGGAAGTCCTTGGAGGAATTCACAGTTAATAAAGGCTTGAGGCAAGGTGACCCCCTATCACCATTCCTTTTTCTGGTTGTTGTGGAAGGGATGGCTTCCTTGGTATCTAGAGCTTCTGAGATTGGTAGTTTTGAGGGGTATGAGGTCTCTAACTCTTTACAATTATTGATATTACAGTTTGCGGATGACACCATTTTCTTGGGAAAAGGGTCGTGGGATAACTTGTGTGGACTCTCAAAACATGTTTTGAAAGCTTTGAGATGGTTTCCGGTTTAAAGGTGAACTTGATAATAGCAAGTTGATTGGGATCAATTTGGAGGATGATTTTATATTGTATGCATCTACTTTCCTCTCTGGTTCTATTGTTACTCTCCCCTTTTGGTATACAAATTTATCACTAATCAACACTTCCCTTTTGGCAGAGTGGAAATGAAGATGCTTACATGATCACAATGCCATTTGGAGGGATATTTTGATTTTTTGGTATGGTGATCTGAACTCTAAACTGGTTTGCAATGAGGGGTTGAGGCGGGGGTAGGATAGACTCCATTTGGTGGAGAGATATTATATTTTTGGGTGATGATCTGAATTCAGGGTTTGATTTTTTTTTCATGATACTATTAACTGTGTTGTTGGGGATGGAAGCTTATTCAGGTTTTGGACATCAAAATGGTTTGGCCCCCTTTAAGGAGTCTTTCCCATCGTTATTTCTTATCTCCTCTCAGAAGAATGCTAAGATTGCTGATGTGAGTGTTAAAGTTGGTCACATGGCTTTGGAACTTCATTTGGAGCTGTAACCTAAATGATGCATAGAAGGAAGATATTGTGCTTTTAACTAATATGTAGCATTTAGTAGTCCCTTCCAACGCGTCTTAGGGTGGCGAATGCTTTTAAGAATGTTACCTACTAGAGATGCTCTAGATGCTAGAGGTTGCATTAATAGTATTCACGAGACAACTTGCCCTCTTTGTTTTGAGGAGCCATAATCTATATATCATTTGTTTTTTAGGTGCAAGGTACGTAGCGAATGATATGTGGAAGCATCTATGTGGGTGGATGGGTGTTCAATTGATGACTGGTTTAGAAGTGTTGGACCCTTTTAATAATTTGCTGGTTTTGTTAAAGGGGAAAATTGTACCCGAGTGAATAATACTATTTGGTTGGCAGTATTTGGTGTCTTTGGTTGGAGAGGAATAATGTGTTATTCAAGGGAGGTGTTTTGCTTATTCTTTGTTGAATAGGATCAAAATTATCGATTGGAGTTGGTTCATTTGTAAGACTGTGAGATTGTTAAATATTCTCACGGTTTCTGATTGGTGGGAGAATCCCACCCGATGTATGCAAGTTGTTTGAACCACTCTCGTTGTAATGAATTGGAATACCCCTAGTATTTATGAACATCTTATTTTAAATAAATGAATGTCTTATTTTAAATATTTATATTTGGCAGCAAGAGAACGTATGAACTTAAAAATTAAAAGAATTTGGGAGCCCGTGGGCCAGCCTGCATAGGGCTAGGCTGAACTAGTATTTTAGGAGTCCAAAAGAAATTTAGCTTGCTAGCGCAAATTTGTCTTTGGTCCGAATGGGATGGGATTGCCTGAATTGACAGTTCTAATGTTGATGGCTTTCAAAATCATGATTAGTGATGAATAAGTAAACTTGAGGGAAATTAAGCTTTGCTCAAGGACATTCATGTACCTGGTTCGAATCAGCTGGTAAATGGCTTACAAAGCCCCTACTTGCTCCTCAGCTTCTACTTGCTCCTCAGCTTCTGGAGTTGAGAACCAAATGAGGTCAAATATAAGTCACAAGAAAGGCGGGATTGAATTGTGACACATTTTAAAGTCTTTTTCTATACACAAATTATTTCAGAAGCTCGTTTGGTTAAATGAAAGAAGACTTAGTAAGATAAGTATTGTTAGAAAGAATAATTTGTTTCTTAAAGAACTTGTTTTATTAAGTTGTTTTAACTTGAGAAAATAGTAAATGACGTAAAACAATAAGGAAAGTAGTAAAGATCACACAGAGATTTATAGTGGTTCACCTACTCGTCAATGGCTACATCCACTCCCCACATCTAGTGAGATTTTCCACTATTTCCCAAATAGCTTTACACGCCACCCAATGGCTACACTTTGATAGTTTTCTTAACACAGTTCTATCAACTATCCTACTAGTTTTTTCAAGTCTAGCAATTTAACCTCTAAGAAATCCTCCTTACCCCTCTTCCCTAACAATACAACAACCTTTTCTTATTTCTTATTAGAAGGTACATACATACAAAAATATGTTTGTTCTGAACTGGGATAAAATAGCTTTACATTTGACTATTGACACCAAACTATGAACAAACTCAACGATGTTCCATATATTTTGATATTCATCGAGTGTGTATTGGAGAGAGTAGAGACTTACTCATAAGCTACTGAGAAGCTTCCGATGTCTTGGCCAATTTTGTGCAGTCTTTCTTCAAGAATTTTTAAGGCACTCAATGACTTATTTATAGGTCAATTGCTCTAGTATAGCGTTTGAATACTTTAGAGAGAGAGAGAGATTATGACCGTTGCTCCTTTAGAACCTAGGCGGGTACACTTGCAGCATGTAACCGTACACTGTTACATGTTACCGTTAAGAGCTTTTGAGCTTGGTTCCACTTTTTTTCTCTAGCGATAGCTTCTAAGTGCTTGAACTAATCTTCTAAGGGTATTTTTGTTGCTGATGTATCAATTTGACTATTGAGAGAAGGATGGTGATTTTTCTTCATACTTCAAAAGCTTTATCGTGGCTTCTCCTTCGAACCAGTTCTAATGATGATTTTAGTGAGTGAGTTTTGGTCTCTTTGTGAATGAGCATTTCAGTGCCGTGGCATCCAATGCTGTGGCATTCTAGTTGGCTAATATTTTGGCATTGAACAAACACATAAAAATACTACAAAATATCCAAAAATGTCAAGTTTACATCAAAACACTTCTTATCCCTCAATGTTGTATTTTCTTACATATTTGCATATTTACACAACATTATTATTGAGAATCTTACAATAATTTACGTCTAGAAGCATAAATAATTCTATATAAAATAGAGTTATCACTAAACTATCTAGACTTAGTTATCATACCCTTTATGAAGATAATCTTGTTGCTATGCATTCTTTTGTTGTAACATGTGCGTATACTTTCATTGTTTCTTTATTTAGATATTTTGAATTCCTCTTTGAGCCTACATGATGTCTTCTAATATTGTGCCATTTTTTAGCACACACTGTTCCTGTGATAATGATATTGTACCTGTCATATAACACACTCAAGAGTACTCATTAGAAAACTTAACAAATCAGAAAGCTTTAAAAGCTTATCAAAACTATTTATTCTTATCAAAATATTCTTTAGGGATTTTGCCTCAACAACAAACTAAATGTAATCCCCTTGCCTCACCTTTAGCTTGAGGGGAGAGTAATAGGTGATAAGAATCACACTCAACAAAAAGCTGCATCAAGTTTAAATAGAGTCAGCAAAGTAGCTAGTATATGCCGAGTCATTGCCAGCCGTAAACTATTAACACAATTACATGTCAGTTAGGAATTAGTTCAGTAAACACTTTGACACTTGGAAAACCGAGCATTCAATGATATGCATCCGTTGTGCATTAGAACACACACCTTCAATTTGACCCGTAAACTATCACTCTTTCTCCTATTTAGAAAGTAATTGAGAGTCTAAATTGATGGATTTAAATAAGGTGAGTTCTAATGTACCTAGTATAAAAAGTGTGGTACCAACACTTGAGTGAGTTGTCAAAATTATAAAAGCTGATGTGTTTATGTTTTGCCAACTCATTTAGTATTAGTCAATTTTGAGAAATTGCAAATTTATCCTAATTTTGTGCCCTGTTTTTTACTCGGCCCAATTGTTTCTCCTTCATCCATCTTTCGTTCTCTCTTCTTTTCTCCAAATACCAAGCGCTTACTTCTCCTTTTCACCTTTGCAGAAATTTCGATCTCTCTTCTACCCTCCACCTCACGATCGCTCTCATCTCCCCTTCACCTCGCGATCACTCTCTTCACTCCTCCCTCTTTGTGATTGATCTCTCCCCTCCCGTCCCACTAAATATCCAATTCAATACAAAAAAACTAAATATCCAATTGGAATTTTTTGTGCTAGCAACTCAGTGTTTGTAAATTTTATTTGCAAAATATTGTTACTAGATGTTGTTTTCCTTTTAAACTGATTATACTTATACAGGGGTTGATATTAAACATCATTCATTCATTTCTATGTTACCAACTGTTAAGTTAACATCATTATGTTACCAACACTTTTTCATTCCCTTATTTTAATAGGATGAGTTTGAGCTGAGATATTTGATGGGCATCATCTAAGTCAACCTGTATATCAGTAGTAGTGTTTTTGAAGTTAGTTTTTGGTTTTGCGAAGAGAGATTTGTATATTAGTCGACTTTAAACTAGCTGGATCTATTATGACTGTTTTGAATGAGAAACTCTTCACTTCACTTCTAGATGTGTAGCTAAGACCAAGTTGCTAGTTTCATTTTATGCTTTTTAGCGATCAATACCATTTGCATTTTAAGTGGAGATTGCTTGCACACCCTCTTTTAACTATTTCATCTATTACTTACATAAAGTAGGCCAACTAACTTTGCAGAGACAGAGTTATAGGAACCAATGATTAAAGATGATGATAGAGACTTGATTTATTGACTTTCAAACCACTAATGATTTATAGGAACAACTGATTAAAGATGATGCATCCTATTAATAACTCGTTTCAATACTAATACTTGTATCTAAGTGTTCAGCCTATTTCACGTAAACAAATTATTTGAAGCTTTTATTATTGAGTATTCTGATAGAAATTTAAACTAGAAAATCAGAGTATATATATATATATGAACTGTATTTGTCAAAAAAATAATATATGATTGGTATATTGATCCATGGTTAGTTGTTGTTTATCTTAATCTAAAAAGTCTTGTTTCTAAGTCCATATTTTCATGCAGGGTAATTATTGTTTGTCAGCCTCAGTTGGAAACATGATGTACTTTGAAGGAAAACCAATCCCTAAAGGAAAGATGCATTGCTCGGAACAAGGCCTTGAAAAATGTTTTGTTAAATTTTAATAATGATTACATTTATAATTCAATTGTCATGGAACAAGGGCTTTCTCAATTGTGTTTATCTGAAAAACTATTGTATTGGACTAGCTAGAACTTTTCAAAAGCATAGGACTGATTGCTGCTGCAAAAGCTACTGCAGTAGCAGCATATATGAAGCTGTATCGGTTTTTGGTATAACCAAATTAAGGTTCAAATGAAATTGGCTTCTTATAAATCTATTTGGTTACAATTATGTTGTCCAATACTCATTATCATATGAGATTAATGCTGCAGACATGTTGCTTTTGGTATCATTGTTTAGGTAATTCTAATTTACATGTTACAGGTAAATTAAGCTTCTGTTACTTAGTAAAATGATATAATAACTGAGATAGAGATATTGAGTCAATATAGTAAAATGAATTTTATTTGATGCAGGATAGGACCAAAATAATCTGATTATAATCAAAATTTATGTCGCTAAAAATGGACTGATTCTGGGAATTGGTCCATTGTTTCTCCAATAAAGATTTTATAGAGAACGTTTCATATTGACAGTCACATTCAAAATGAAAATAACTTGCTGTCATTTGATGATCAAGTTTAGACTTGTAACCAGTGGCGGATCTTGGACGAAATATTGAGGGGAGCCGTAAGTATCAACTGTATTATTATAAATAAAAAAATCAAGAGATGAAATTAAAGTAAGACAACTTAATTGATCTTTTATTTGACTTACAGATCACCCACCAAAGAGATCCTCACATCGGCAGCGAAAGTTAAACCCACGACCTTGTGAGCCAACTCCTTACCAACTGAGCCAACCTTCCTTGGCTTATATCATGGGTCTTGTTGAATGATATAATTACAATAATAAAAAAAATAGTAGTTACTAATATTGTATAATTATTTTTTAAAGAATAATTTTATTGTAAAAAAAATTGTATAATTATGGTCCACAATGAATAAAGTGCTTATTGACTACAAAACCATAAAAAAAGAAAACTATACAAAAAGAAAGACAGCCGCGAAACCATAAATAAAAAAAACCATACAAAAAGAGAGATAGCCGCGTCTCTATTTAATTTTTTGTAGAAGATTATGTGTCAAAAGCATTTATAAAAAGAAGGAAAGAGGGGATCAAACTCGCCACCAACTAGATATCCCGGATGCACTTTACCACTGCGCCAGAAACAATGATTATGAATAAATCGCAAACGCTAGTATATTATATAAACATAGTTAAGATAGGGGCAATATGGTAAAAAAAATTCTATTTTTTTGACGGGTGCCGTGGCTCCCCCCGGCTCTTGAGAAGATCCGCCACTGCTTGTAACATAGAAAATCAAAAGAGGTCCAATCAATGTTTGCCACATTCAAAAATCTAAATTAGGCAGATGTTATCAAACAAATCTAGATGTTTAAAATGCTGAAAAGTTGATTTTAATCTCATTTTAAGTTGTTTGTAAAATGTAAATTAATAATTAATTATAAACAAAATTAATGACTAAAAAGGTAATTTTATTTTCACATAGAATGTCAATTGAAGTTGTTTGTAAAAAATAATTTTAGCTTAATTTGATTTTAATTTCATATATTAACTTATTTTTATTTGTTTCAATGTAGACTATAGTTAAGTGGTTTTTTTTTTAGATAAACTGACTATAGTTAAGTGGTACTTAAATCAAGTTGCATGCTTTAGGTTTCAAGTGAGAGATTTTTTATAATTTTTAGTGGAACAAAACTTATGTACAGTTCTAATAGTTTTGTTCTATTTATTATTTGTGGAAAAACAAAACAAAAAATGTCTCATCAGAGAGGAGAATATCCAGCCACTTAACTACTATGTCACACTACTTGTTTGCTTAATTATGCACAAACATTATATATATTTAGAAGTTATGTTTTTTTTTTTAAAAAAAAAACAGGAGTACCATAGTAATTTCACTTGAGTTTTTTGGGCGGGTTGTGGTCCTCCCCAGCCCATACAAAGATCCGCTCCTGCATGATCTCCATGTCACATAACAATACTAAATACAAAACCAAACCAATCTAACCACTGATTGGGACATCCAGTCAACACGAGTCTAACCACCACTAAGGTTGGATCCTCCAGTCAGTATAAGTCTAACCACTGGTACCTAACTAGGTTTCCTATGATTGATAGATAGTCAACAGTCAATAAAGATCTCACACTGATGAAGTGAGGAGGAGCTAGACGACTCAAAGGTAGCAGCCCTAACCAGAATGCGAGCATCGTCTTATTCATGGTCATCCCAAACAAATTGGAGGTTCTATTCAAATTTTATAAATTGGGCCATTAATTATACTTTTATCGAATGCATCGCTAAAACTTCAAACTATTTTATTTAAAATTTTAAATAACATCTTAATACAACTTTAAACTTAAAATTTGTGCAATGATTTATTTTTATGTGGAAAGAAGGTCTAATATATAAAACTATTTGCAATAAATTAAAAGAGAACTAGTAGTGTAGTGGTTTGTGGTGCTTCAAGGTCACTACGATGTCAAAAGTTCAACTCTATACTACGTCATTTTTCTAAAATTTTAATTCAGCATGATAAAACACTAGTACAAAATGCTAAAATGTGTCTACCCAAGGATCGAACACGGAAACATTGAGTCAAAATGGGAATGTATTACCGCCGAACTACGAGCAGATTTGGTTATGTACAGTCGAATGTCATTTAAATATATTCGGTACACCACTAAAATTTTTTGGTGGTCCTAAAAAGAGGACATTGGGCACAGGCCCAAGGCTGACCCTGATATTATTATGTCACAGAAGGAAAACTCTACCGAGGAGGGTTCTCCATGCCGCTCTTGAGGTACTTGAAGCCAGAAGAGGTCGATTATGTCGTGCCTACTGGAAAATCGAGTCGTGCTCACTGAACTCACAATTTGCTATCAGAGTGCGCAAAAAGTCAGAGTGCGCAAAAAGTAGGAACATGTTCCAAATGAAGAGAATTGGAGTCCTTATATAGTGGGTATATCAATAGATCGTGGGTCGAAGCTAAAAGGATGCGACCCTTCGCCCCCCACATTAAACGTGTGCCTTGAAATAATCAACAGTCACATCTCACAATCATTACGCACCAAACCCAGGGGAAGATCTTCTCTAAAGCAGAGGAGGGCCACAACAGCCCGCCCTACAAAAACATGTGAAATTACTAAAATAATCTTACTTTTAGATATAAGAATCTAAATATATACGAACTTTGTGCTAACATGACAAACTAGAAAGTGTGGCCTAGCAGTTTCAATTTTTGAAGTAGTAGCTCCCGTGTTCTAATCTATGCCGAGTCTTTTTTGAATTTTTTTTCTATTTTGTTTTTTATTTAAAATAAAAAGAAGCACTTATTTGTTTTTTTTCTACCAAACTTATTTGTTTGATTTTTGCCAAAAACTTTATCCGGGAAGTAGAATCCCTCGTATTTTACATCCCACTCCTAACCACTATGGCACCCATCTTTATTAATAAAAAATTCACAAATTCCTAATATACATATATATATATATATATATATATATATGGTATTTTTTTTATATTTTTTTGAGTATAAATATTATTGAGATGTTTAATATCATCACATCTCTTATATTAGAACTAGAAATTGTAAATATATGGTTGATAATTTTCGGAAAAATATCTCAACATTTTAAAATCATAACCAAATAAATTTAAAACTACATTTTGACTAACAACATCAATTGAGTCTCTATGTAAATCAAAATTATATTCTTAGTCATTTAAATGTTTAATTTTAATTTACATTTTTCTATTTTAAGTGTATTTGTGTTTCTGCGTCTATTTTAACTCTTCCATGAGCAGCCCGCCTCAATCTCTTTATAAAGTTGCTGCCTAAGAGAGCCATTTCGGACATATAGTTTATGATATATGCTCTTTACCCTTCATAAGGGGCTATCATAGCCACACTCGCTAGCTTTACACAAATGTTAAATTTGCATCAAATTAACATTACCGCTTTAACATAAGAAAATAAAAGAGAGAAGTGCATATTTTGAGTCTTGCAATTTACTCCGTGTGGAATGTAGTTTAGACAACTCTGTGTAGCATGTGATCCCATTGAGACCCCAATCACATAGAATTTTGACCTATCTCAGAACTTATCAAAGAAGCTCTCCATACCTCCGCTCTATCATATTGCGAAATATATACTCCCAGCTCTTCTATTAGTTCCTCAGAGATTCAAGTGTCAAATATTATCTCATCAGCACTTTTATGCCTTTCTTGTGAAAGGCTTGATTATTACAATTAGAATTTAAATTTGGGTAGATTTTGTCTGAGGGGAAGAATGTCAGAACTCAGAAGACAAAAAGGATAATAATATAATTTCATTGCATAAATGAAACTCCTTATAAAGAAAATAGATCATGATTGAAAACAATATGTACCTGACCTGTGTCTCTCTAGCCCAAAGACGAACAAGCCACCTAAGAGTCTTCTCTTAAAGATAGGTACCGACTCTTCACGTAATCAGACACTAACCAAAGAAGAAATATTAAATAAATCATGATGAGAAAAGTGAAATATGTCATATGAAAACTTTTAACAAAACATGGAAATAGTATATCAGTGACAAGTGAGATTAATTAAACCCAAAAGGTAGAAACATGTCAAACAAATATACATAATCCATTTTATAAGTCAAGGATTAATGCATCTACAATAAGGAACTTGTCTTTGGTTTGGTCAATCAAGTTAGAAGGGTAGGAAAAGATTCCAAATACTGGGGAGCAATCATGGACCAGTAGGTGAAGATTCCTATATTGATGTAATATGAATTCAAACTAATGCCTTCACAGCAAGGAATTTGTATAAACAAGTTTAAATCCTAAAGCCGGAAATGGCCAGAAAAGAAGAAGAAAAAACGTAAGTTTGAAAGTAATAAGCACAGTAGTAAAGAAATAAAGCCTACATTTTGCTTGATGAATTGAACTACCCTCTCTACAAACACCACATTTATGCAGAGCGAGTGAGCAATAGCTAGGATTATCCACAAAGACCACCCTTCTTTTCACCAAATTTATGTCTTGGTTAGGAACAATTATCTTGGTTCCTTTCGTAAGCGCTCAACTACCACCGGATCTCCTTCACCGCATGGCGGTAAGCATTTTCTTGCTGATAAGTCGATATATCTCTGCTAGAATAGGTTCTGAGCAAGAAGACACGATTAAGAATTCTGAAACAGAAATCAAGTGAACATTACCAAAATTTGGGGATTAGGGTTCTTGAAGCAATACAAGTCTTAAGAATGCGAGAAACGATCCAGGACCAACCATAACCAGCGGTAGCCAAACCGTCGTCATTCGCGTCGTCTTCTAGGGATAGTAGCTCGGTTCTTGCGTGATCAACGAAACTAAGGGAAGGATCTTCCTCCACCTTTTCTTGATCTTCTTCGTGATGATCGTTGTCCATGGCAGAACTTCCAAATCCCGGCGATGCTCCATTGTCGACTCACTGTGCTTCAGAGCAAGGAGGTTGCAATGCTCAATGCTCCAATTGAATTATGGGTTGAATGGGAGAGAAGAGGCGGGGGCTTCGGTGGAGGGGATAAACAACTTGTCAAATATTAAATTTTGGTAAAAAAAAACAGAAATTAGATACTAAAATTAAATTAGGGTCAATATGCAATTTGTTAAAACTAAAGTGAGTTGGAAAGTTTAAACACATGTACTCATAAAGCTTTGACATGTCATCCAAGTGTTGGTACTCACAATTTATAGGTGGGTAACGAAGTAAGCACCTTTAAATAATTTATGAGCTTTATTTGATTTTTACAATTCGAAGACCAATTAGAAGAGATAATGATAATTTAGTGACTAATAAATTGAGAATTTATTTTTTGACACTTATGCACCCGAATTTAACTTTGTGCATGTTGTACATGTTGCCTATAAATACTTTTTCAACATACATTGCATTAAAAACAAGTCAAATTTCAATCACGCATGTTTTTATTTATTTGTATTAATTTTTAAACATATAATAATATCAATAATTTCTATAATTTTTGTAAAAAAAATATCTTCTATAATTTGATGTTGTTTTTTGGGTAAATAATAAAGGTCTTCTATATTTGTCAAAAAAATAAAATAAAGGTCTTCTATAATTTCTCATTTTCCTTTTTTTGACGGATTCTTTTTTTTCTTTTATTTTTTATAGTTATTTTAGGAAAAAACGATAAATCAAAATATTTTTTAAAATAATCATTTTCTCAAATAATAAAGTACCTCGCCACATATGCAAAATCTAACAACAAAGTTTCTGACGAGACTCGACTTGAACGTAGTTCGAAATTCAACTCCATAAATAGCTCGTTGAACTTGGTTCATGAATCAAATGAGCTGAACTTGAGCGGAAAATTAAGCTCGTTAAATAAATGAGCCGAACTTGAGCTAGGTGTATACTTCACTCGTTTGGGTCATGAATCGATTCGATATATATATATATATATATATATATATATATATATATATATATATATTACATCTCAATTTTTATTTTAATATGATCTTTGTTATGTATTTTGTGTTTATAAAGCCAGGTTTATTTGCTTATTGGTTGGTGCAGTTTGTTTAGCACTAACTATTATGTTATTATATATCATTATGTTATTCTCAAATTATTTTATTATTATACTTGTTTATTTTTTTATTAAACTCAAGAGATTGATAAAAAAAATATTATATTTATATTTTCATATAGGTAATTATTTCATTCAAAACTACGAGTAAATTGTTATTTCAAAATGTCAAAAATCTAGAATTTTCTGGTTTTTTCTTACAAAAAATAGATTTTTTTTAAACTTTTATTCCCAGGAGCCGAGCTAACGAGCTGAACCGAGTTGCCGCGAGCTTGAGTTGAGTCGAGTCGAGCTGAGAAAAAAGGTTCATGTCGAGCTACGAGCTGAGCCGATTCTTATCGAGTCGAGTCGAGCTGAACCAAGTTCGACCAGCTCGACTCATTTCCAGCCCTAGACGAGAGTGCCGTACCTGAGGCGTCGGATACGTGCGCTTAGATCCTGGCCGTTAAAGGGGGATGCATACTTGTGGAGTGCGTGTTGGTCCGTTTCTAATGCTGGATTGGGTCTGCCCAAGTCTTTTGGGGCTTTGGCCCATTCCGGAACAGATGCTTTATTTCATTCTCTGATAGTGTCTTCAAGACCATTTGCATCTAAACGAATTTCAGCATCTAACACCCAAGATAAATAATTCTTTCCAGTAATGTCAAGAGCCACAAAGTCAAGTTTTGCAAGGTTCGACATATTTAGTTCTATCATGAAAGTGTAAAATTAACCAATTAGATAAATATAGATTGTGAAGGAAAAAATAGTTAATGGTGCATACACATGATTATAGCAAAGAAGACTCATAAGAAATAGAAGCAATCACAAAGAACAAACAATGTAAAACTAATTAAAATAATATCAAATAGGTCTTTTAAATTATAATCATGGTCTAAATATTTAGTTCTTTAAGAACTCTATCATAAACAAGGATAAAAAAAGTCATATTCATTGGTTCTTCAGGAACTATATCTTATCATATTCATTTGTTCTTCAGGAACTATATATTCATTTGTTCTTGAGGAACTATATCTTATCATATTCATTTGTTCTTCAAGAACTATATCTTATTATATTCATTTGTTCTTAAGGAACTATATCTTACATCTAAGCGGGAAAAAAACATGCTTTGACCAATCTTTCATGGATGCTCGAACATTTTTTTTTAGTTCTTCCAGAACTATATCACAAACTCTCACACTTTGAGCAATCCTATAGAATGCTTCAATATTCAGTTATTTGTGAAATCCTTCTGGGATGCTTGAATGATGAATTCTTCTGAAATTCATCATGAATATAGAAAAGCACGAAAAGCTTCACTATAAAGTTCTTTGTGCAACAAATAAAATTCTCAATAAAATATTCATGAAACAAATATAAAAGATTATCATATTAAAATATTAGCTATAAGAAATAACATAATAACTATAAGAAAGAACAAATATGAAAGCATCATATAACAAACAAGAAACAATAGTACCTTAGGATATTTAGAGCTTCGTACTGATAAGATGTTGTAAAACAAACCTAAAATAGAGCAAGAAATAGAATAGGAAAAATGAGAGAATGATAGAATAATAGAACTATTGTATTGTACTCTTCAAGTTGTGTTCTACAATGTCATATAAGTCCTATTTATAGGACTCAAGTCTTGTAGCCTACAAGTGAATTAAGGTCTAACATAGTGTGTGTTTAACATATACAATGAAGACCAATTACAAGTAATCAAAGTCTTTTACTTCTAGGAGTTACAAGAGCATTAGGACATTTTGTTACAAAATAATTTTTTTTCACTATCAAGTACATCAAACCACACTTTTTAGCATCTGACTTTACGCAGTTTTCAATGAAATTAATATTTTTTACCGAATCGATTATTGAAGAACAAAATTTACATATTTAAACATTTAAAATTTGTTGAGACTGTAAAACACTTCTTAAAATATAAGAGAAGGAAAAAAAACTGAAGCAAAAATGAAAAAGGAAAAAAACTGGAAAAGAAAAAGAAGAGAAAAAAAACTGAAACTAAAATAAAAATGTCTGTTCAGCCAAAAAAAAAAACTTAAACGAAAAAAAGGCAAATCGGCCAAAAAAAACCGAAACGAAAAAAAAAATCAGTTTGGCGGCAACTTGACAAGCCACAAATATGAGAGTACATAAGAAAGAACAAATATGAAAGCATCATATAACAAGCAAGAAACAATAGTACCTTAGGATATTTAGAGCTTCGCACTAATAACATGTTGTAAAATAAACCATAAAAAGAGCAAGAAATAGAATAGGAAAAATGAGAGAATGATAGAATAATAGAGCTATTGTATTGTACCCTTCAAGTTGTATTCCACAATGTCATAGGAGTCCTATTTATAGGACTCAAGTCTTGTAACCTACAAGTGAATTAATGTCTAACATAGTGTGTCTTTAACATATACAATGAAGACTAATTACAAGGAATCAAGGTCTTTTACTTCCAGGAGTTACAAGAGGATTAGAAATATAGAGAGACTGATAGAAGAGGAAAGTGATGATTGAACTGAACATTTTCATTATTGATCAGAATCAGTTATACAAGAGTATATATACATGGTTGAGATGTTAACAAGACTCTCAACTATAAACTCTGCAATGAAGATAATGACAAACATAATAGGAAAAGTACATTCACCGCACCTATCTAACTTGACCAAACTTGTACAACTAATTGCACATTTAATCTACAAACTGAATGCTAATAACAAAACAATTGATATTACAATTACTTCTATCTTTTATCTGTATTACTCCCCCTCAAACTGAAGGCTAATAACAAACCAATTGATATTACAATTAGTTACTATATCGCTATTAGAGACATCCAATTATTCACGATAAGAATTTATTTTTTGACACTTTTTCTTGGACAATATTTTTTGACACTTATGCACCAGAATTTAACTTCTTTTTTTGACCAATAGAATTTAACTTCTGCATGTTGTACATGTAGCCTATAATTTTTTTTTTGCAACATGCATTGCATTAAAAGCAAGTCAAACTTCATGTAGAATTTTGCCTCTCTTTTAAATTTTTCTCCACTTTTTAATCACAAAACTAGCAGAGGTTGTATATGTAAATTTGCAGGCTACAAATATCACTGGACCCAGTTTTGACCAAGGCCCGACCCAAAGCTATGTCACGGCAGGTTACACAAGACCAACCTCTTCAACCTTAATCTTCACTCTCTCTCTCTCTCTACCGAGCTTCCCTTCTCTGCTTCTTCTTTCTCCTTCTCTGAAGCTCTGCTAGGGTTTCACCTAAGCCCTAGCATACAAGCTCCAACCAGACAACAAACTTCACCAAATTAAAGATCATTCTCTTGCGATCAAAACCCTACAAACTATTTCTGGTTTTGATCACAAAGAACGAAACCCTAGTTTGATCCTATGATGAATATTGATAGCTTGGAGCAACCGGACCAACGAGAGAGAAAAACGAAGGTGAGACTCTCTCTTCCTTTCACCTTTCTGTTGATTTAAACCTTCAACAACAAACCCTAATTTGTTGTTGATCTTTCTGTGCATGTGACCCTTCACAAACGCCTAATGGTGATTCTGAAGCTTCCTCCTTGAAGTTTCTCACCAAGATCTTGAATATACAGCAGGTAACTCTCCTTCTATTACTCGTTTAGCACTCTTCTTTCTCTTATCTTCACCTATGAACAAACCCTAACTGATTTGTTCTTCCTTTTCGAGGTACCTCACTGCACTCACTCAGAAATGTGAAGATCTTGAAGGAAAACTTGATAGAACCAGAAGTATTAGAAAGATAGGTAAAAGAATAGAAAACTGTAAAGCTGTACAATTTTATTGCTGTGTATTTCTGTATATACAAACTGAAGTACTATGAACTATATGTACATTAAGTAATAATGCGCTAGATATTGAATTAGGTAGAGTGAGTTAGTTAAGGCAGTTACAACTGCTGTAACTAACTCATGCATAGTGAAAACGACTCTTTTGATTCTTTATTTAAAACATATTTGATTGTTTGTAATCTTAAAATAGCCGTTGGCACCAAGTGTTTGAAATTAGACATTTCAACACTCTCCCTTAATTCAAACACTTAGGTTGAGTAAAAACATTAAAAAAACTAAGCTAGTAGGGAAAATAGACCCAAGACAAGCCCTTGGTCATAGCCTTAAAAATAACCTTTGGAACAAGCCTCCAAAGCTGACTTAGAGTAGAGTAGTTCATCCATTAGACTTGAATGAAATTACCCCTAATTCCCTTATTAGCTTAGCAAAAGAATCCCCTTTGAGAGCTTTAGTAAAGATGTCTGCTACTTGATCCTTAGTAGGACAATACTCAACCTGTAATTTGCCTTTTGAGACTTGGTCCCTCAAGTAGTGGTACCTAGTTTCAATGTGTTTTGTTCTACCATGAGCCACATGATTTTTAGCAAGGCTCAAGGCAGATTTGTTATCAATTAGGATAGTAGGTGGTTTATTTAACTCAACCAATAGCTCACTAAGCAGTGTCTCAAGCCAAGCAGCTTGGCATGCAGCACTGCTAGCTGCTACATACTCTGCCTCACAAGAGGACAGAGCAACAACTGTTTGCTTTTTTGAACTCCAGGATATAGGTGCCCCTAAGAATTTAAACAAAAACCCAGAGGTGCTTTTCCTCTCAATTTTGTCTCCATGCCAATCATAATCTGTATATCCTAGCAATAAAGGTTTAGTTTCACCATTTCCTTTAGGAAACCAAATACCATAATGCAAGGTACCTTGTAGATACCTAAGTATCCTCTTAGTAGCCCAATAGTGAACTTTGAGTGGTTTATTATAAACCTGCTCACAATTCCAGTAGCATACAGAATATCTGGCCTACTATGGCACAAATATCTTAGGGATCCAATCATTTGCCTATATTCTGTAGGATTCACCTCACTAGTGTTCTCCTTAGTTGTTTGAGTTAGATTCCCTTCTGCTGGTGTCTTGGCAGGATAACAATCCTCCATTTCAAATCTGGCTAACACTTCTCTAGTGTATTTAGACTGATGTAGTATTATCCCTTCTGGAGTTCTTAGGAATTCCATTCCCAGAAAATATGACAACCTTCCAAGGTCTGTCATTTCAAACTTAGTTTCCATAGTCTGCTTGAACTTAGCAATTTCTTTAGCAAAATTACCAGTTACAAGCATATCATCAACATAAAGACATATAATCAGGAAATAGGTTTGTAGAGTACATTTGGTGTAGACACCATATTCTGAGCCACATTTATTAAACCCATTCTCTGTGAAAAACTTGTCAATGCATTTGTTCCATGCCCTAGGAGCTTGCTTTAACCCATAGAGAGCCTTGTGTAGATGATAGACATAGTTTTCCTTACCTTTAGTCTCAAAACCAGGGGGCTGCTCAATGTAGACTGTTTCCTCCAGTGGCCCATTAAGGAAAGCAGATTTTACATCAAGGTGATACAATTCCCACCCTCTATTACAAGCAATGGCAGTAACTAACCTAATAGTTTCATGCGTTGCTACTGGTGAAAAAACTTTAGTGTAGTCTAGGCCTTCCTATTGTTGAAAGCCCCTTGCCACAAGTCTGGCCTTACACTTAGTTACCTTGCCACTAGGATCTAGCTTAACTTTGAAAACCCATTTTACACTAATGGCCTTCTTGCCTTTAGGTAAAGTAGTTAGAGTCCATGTCCCATTTTTGTCTATTGGTGCATGGAAAACACATACACTGTCCAAAAACAAGTAGTAAAAAGATCGAACCCACAGAGATTGAAAAACTCACTTTTAAAATCAATATAAAGTAATAAAGTGTAAAGTAACTAAGTAACAAAATAATTTTGGATTTTGTTTGATGATCACAACTAAGTTAGAAAGCAAAGTAAAAAATGTTGATAGTGTAAAAGAGAAAAGCTAGTTGGAATGTCTTCATCAAGTAATTTACTTATAAGTGTATGATGCAGTATGTGATGCAGCTGCACTAAATGTTGTTGCATTAGCTATGTGCCTTTCGGTCACTTTCTTCAGAGTATCATTACAAGCTCTTATGATCCTTGCTTCTTTGCAGTAAAGAAAGGGTGTTAGTGCCTTTCTCCTCCTCCTTGTCAATTATCCAATTTGCTAAATAAATTCACTCTTGTATTTTAAGTACCCACAATTATCCTATGGACTATACTATCCTATCTCTAGGACTTAGCATGGTTTTCACAAAGTTTTCTTTATGTAAAACACTCACCCATATTAGTTCTTGAGTTCTTAATTGTAAGCCATTTCGGTCATTTACAATTCTTACTTATTCTAAGTGATCAAGTTCAAAATAAGTAATGAAAATATTATCAAGCAAGAACTAAAGTACAAACATACATACATGCAACATACTTACTTAAAAGCTCATTAAATGATTAGAACATTCCAACTAAGAAAGGTTTAGCTAACAAGAGACATTGCAAGATATATATAAACCGAATAGACCATGTTTATATATATAGAAATCACAAAAGAGAAACAACAATAGTAAAGTTACAAATGTTGAAAACCTTTGTATGAAATCTTCTAGCAATGCACTAGCATTACTCCTTAGCACTATACAAACACTATGAAAACGAGTTAAGGAGGATTTATGAATTCCTTCCTCTTCCTCTAAAAATATAAAAACTAACTATGTATATTGAAATTTTGATCTAACTTATGGATTGTGATATATTTCCAAATGAAGATGTGAGGTCCTTTTATAGCTTTCAAGTGAGGTGCTTCCTTCCTTCATGTTGAAGTCATCTTGAGTGGATCATAGCCGTAGTTGCTTTCCGAGTTTTATCCATGTTGAAATCTTTGACTAATGACATAGGGCGGTTCATTGATGTGTGAACATGTGTCCCTATGTTGGTGACTCTTCAAAGCTATGCCTATAGCTATGTGTGAATGGTAGACGCCTACTATACAAGGTTGGATGGCATCAGAGAACCAAGCAGGAGGTCATCATTTGCAAGGTGGATGCATATGAAACAGATCGCTTATTCACCGAGTAGTGCAGATTTGATGCAGATCGGTCACAGAGCATTGATGCAGCTTAGCATTGAGACCAGATCAACAAAAACATCAAACATACCACAATATATCCAAAATGGCCTAATAATAACTATAACCATTCAAATCACTCAAGTTATCATATATCACATAAAATACTATATAAACTCTTTATTATTACTTGAAAGAGAGCAAATACTAAGTTTAAACATATGAAATACTCTATATAAAATAGAGTTATCACACCCCCAAACTTAAACCATTGCTTGTCCGCAAGTAATGACAAAGACAAACTATTAAAAACTAAAATTCTAGAAGATAGATCAGCTTGAATTTTTTATTTTTATGAGGAGTTCCTATGAACTTCATTTCTTAACAATCTTTCTTGTGCCTTTATTTCTTCAAAACTACCAAAGCTATTCAAACTCTTTTGTGTGTGTGTGTGGACCCACCGAGTTGAGATTGGTTCCAAGACTAAGTCAAAAATTTCCTCCTAGCCTTTGAAAGGATTGGTTCATCTTTGGTCACACCAAAATATTTTTCAAAAGAGAGATTAGACTCACAAAATTTTCTCAAGTGTTGGGAGTTCTAAAATCAAAGGGCTTGGTTGAATCTTTCAAAGCTTTTGAGCCAATGCATTTTTCTATTTTTTTGTGTGGATCTTTTGAGCAGATGCAATACTTCTTTGAAGTGATTTGTGCATTGATTTTTTCTGCATTTTTTTT
Organism: Oxytropis ochrocephala; assembly: GCA_020916435.1. Lineage (NCBI taxonomy): Eukaryota > Viridiplantae > Streptophyta > Magnoliopsida > Fabales > Fabaceae > Oxytropis > Oxytropis ochrocephala. Next base: position 97,801,623 of record CM037088.1, on the reverse strand, counting down.
TCTTCAGTGCAGTTTACATTGATGCAAAATTGCAGACCGATAATGTTTTTCTTTTTCTAGCTCATATTACCTTCCTCACTCGACCTCCGATGCAAATGCACTTTGGCACGTGTCTTTGACCTCCGTGATGCATATATTTTTTCTTTGCACTTTGTACAGTTCGATTTTTGAACTATCCTCCAGATACATTTATTCCTCCATGGCACAGGTCTTTGACCTCCAGATGCATTCATGTACTTAGGCACAGGTATAGTTTCAAAAGATTCAGGATATGGCTTTGTCCACATTTTTGTATTCTTTTTCTACATTGTTTACTCTTTACACTTTTGAAATTCAGCCTTTGTTTTCATAAAACACCCCCAAACTTAATTCTTTAAGCTCTTCTTTCTTTTTAGTAAAGCTTTGTTTTGACCTAAGCTTACCAAAAATTCCCCTTGCATCAGATTGATCTTTTAAATAGCAAGGTTCTTTTCACAAACTCAGTGTTGAAGTAAAAATAATTTTGGTTTTTCTAGGAAATAAGGCTTCTTTTTCTCTTTTTCATCATAAAAATTCCATCCATAGGGCTTTCACCATATTTTTGAAAAACTGATATTTTCTACTAAAATATTTAGATACTACTTTGTTAAGTACATCTAAATTTAAAACAAACTATAAACTACTTAAAACATATATATTTACTATATAAAACATATTAATTAAACACACAACATACTAGATAAAAACAAACATAATTAAACATAACATGCAAATCTCCCCCCCAAACTTAAGGGGTTGCAGTGCCCTCACTGCAAGTTTTGTTCACAAAATACAAACCATTTGCTGTTCAAAAATAGGGGAAAGGGATTAAAAACAACCAGGGAAATAGTCAGATAGAAACAAAACAAGCTTATAGCAGTTTATGTGAAAACTTGTAAATTGATACTCATTTCTTTGCTCCACTCCTGATTCTGGTGCTTTGCCTGGATGGAGGAGTGTGTTTCACCTTCTGCTTCTTCTCCTTGGGTGGCTTGCTTGGTGTTTCTTCTGTAGGTGCAGATGCACCTCCTACTTCAGGTGTAGTTGCAGGAATTGGTTCTTGAACTGATGCAGTGCATCGATCTTGATCGCATCGATTTCTTCCTTTTAGGGTTAATTTTGCTGCGCCTTCCGCAGTTGCTTGAAGAATTTCTCGAGTGTTGTGCAATGCCTCTCTCTTCTGTTGAGCCATTTGTTCCGTAACTAGTTTGATATTTGCCTCATCATGCATTGTTGTTGCTCTTTGTGATGCAGTGAAGAAGTGATGCGTAAGATCACTCGCATCTCAACAGCTTTGAGCTACAGTGCCCTGTGCGTGATGATTTTTCTCCTTGATCTTCTTTGTTGAGTCCTTCTTCTTCTCTTTCCTGAAAAATCTCTTTCTCAAGAGCAGAAATAACATTAGAAGTAATGTTGTTTGGGCTAGAAGGTACTTCTTGTTCTGTTGGCATAACAGGGGTTGGTTCTTCTGTGTGAGTTGTTTTGTGTGGTTCATTTGTTGGAGAGGGTGGTGGAGGGGTTGTTTGTGGTGGTGATAGGATTGGTGGATCATTGAGGGATGGTAATGGTGATTTTGGAATGGAGGAGGATTCTTGGTTAGGTGAGATGATGGGTGTTTTCGTAACTGATGATGTGATAGGGGTTTGTTGTTGGGTTGATGCTGAGGTTTGTTTTGCATATTTCTGTCTAGCAATTTCTTCTAGAATCACACCTCTAGCATGTTCCTCCTCCTCTACATCAACTTCCTCATCACTCTCTTCTTCAACTTCCTCTATTTCCTCATCCATTTGTTTCTCTAATTCCTCATCCTCAGAATCAGAATCATACATTTCTTCACTCACAGGTTCTACCACAACCTTCTTCTATATTTTGAATTGCTTCCTAGTCACCTTCTTCTTGGTTCTAGGTTCCTCTACCTTCTCTTTACCTTTTCCTTCTTCTTCTACCTCTTTCTCCTCTTCTTCTTCTCCTTCACTTCTCAATACCCAACTTGGGAATTCAGGGGCATTCACTTGGCCCACAAGATCAAAGATCTTGTCAAAGACCAATTGAAGCCACCATGTTGGTCATTCCAAATTTCCAGACAGCCCTCTACTTCTGCATGTAATGCTCTTGCATTGCAGGTGCATGGCCTCTCACATTTCTCAACTTCTCCTTCACTTCAGCACTCAAATTACCAGGGGGAAATTTCCTTTGTTCATTAGCAGCTATAGGGACACCTTCTTTCATGCATAATTCAGTTATAAGACAAGGGAAAAACAGAAATCCCTTTGATTTTGTTGAGCATGAAAGAATTTCCTAGCAATCAATCTACCTATGTTCACATTTCCCTCAGAGAGAATTGTATCTAGCAAGATCAATCTCTCTTTGGTCATAGCATATGTATGTGATGTAGGCAGAATTGAAGTGGCTATGAACAAATGCCAATCCTATTCCTCAATTCTTCCATTTCTTTCTTAAAGGACTTGGCCACTTTGTTTTCAAAATCATTTCCATTATACTTCAGCATATAATGTTCATTCAATTTCTTGGCATGGAAGTTTACAAGTTTACCTCTCACCATGGAAGTGTAGGAATGTTCTGCTCCTTCTTGTGGTGTGATTCCAGCATAGAACTCTCTCACTATGTCTTCAATGTAGCCTCCTCTTGGTAGCACGAAGTGGTCCCAATTGAGATTGGCCACTGTTGACATGAATGATGGGCTAGCCTTCTTCAAATCATACCCTCTCTCGGGCAATAGATGCATGTTCCAGAGATGAACATTGTCATCATTTCTTATTGTTGATTCTTTGGCTTTGCCTTTCCTTGTTGATGATGATCCTGCATGCATGGCTTTCTTTTCCTTTTGAGGAGTTTTGGCCTGCTTGCCTGATGATTTCTGTGATGATTGTTTCTTCACCATTGTAATTGCTTTGAATTTCTAGGTTTTTGATTGCTTGTGTGATTGAGAAAATTTGGAGATGAGAATGTGAAGGGTGGTTTGTGTTTCAGATGAGAGAAATTTGTGAGATTGCGAATGAAAGTGGTAACTGATAACAAACTTAAGGCTTTATGTTTCGTGAAGAAGGAAGTTAGTGGGTGTATTAGGTAGCCGTTAGCATTGCGTGTTGCGCATGCATCTTGCCATGTGTCTTGCTTTGGCTACCAATGTGTCATTAATCTTGTTTAACCTCCCTTTGATATTCCTGAAGCCTTATGATTCACACTTAACCAATTTTCTTCAAGTTTTTTTTTTTTTTTTTTTTTTAATTTCTAATGCAGGCACATTTTCCTTCAATGCGAGTGCATTTGATGCAAATTGCATTAGTTTCCTCGCATTTCGCAAAACAACTAAAAACATAAAATTGCACAAAAACAATTAAAAACAATGGGTTGCCTCCCATTAAGCGCTTGTTTTAAGAGTCTTGTCGATCGACTACCTCTTTTCACTTAGAGATTTTGCAAATGGGTGGTGATTTTGTCTCTCACCACATGTTCACCATAGTACATTTTAATTCTCTGACCATTCACCTTGAAGACAGTATTTGAGGATTTATCAAATAAGTCTACTGCTCCATGTGGATAAACCTTTATCAACTTATATGGTCCTCGACCACCTTGATCTAAGTTTTCCAGAAATAGATTCAATCTAGAGTTATATAGCAGAACTAGTCCTCCTTCTTTCAATTCTCTTCTGTGAATTTTCTTGTCATGCCATTTCTTAGTCTTAGCTTTGTAGATTTCAGCATTCTCATAAGAGGTTTGCCTAATTTCTTCTAACTCATCAAGCTCTAACATTCTCTTTTTACCTGCTTTGTTAAGGTTGAAATTGAGTTTCTTGATAGCCCAATAGGACTTGTTTTCCAATTCCACAGGTAAATGGCATGCTTTTCCATAGACTAATTTGTAAGGGGACATTCCTAAGGGTGTTTTGAATGCTGTTCTATATGCCCATAAAGCATCATCCAAATGTAAAGACCAATCTTTTCTATTTGGACTTACCATTTTTTCTAGCATTCTCTTAATTTCCCTATTGGATAATTCTGCTTGTCCACTAGTTTGAGGATGGTAGGCTGTAGCTATCTTATGCTTAACTCCATACTTAGCTAGAAGGTTTTCTATGATCTTATTGCAAAAGTGGGAACCTTCATCATTAATGATAGCTCTAAGAGTTCCAAATCTAGTGAATATATTTCTTTGCAGAAACTTACTCACTGATTTAGCATCATTATTAGGTAATGCTACTGCCTCTACCCATTTGGATACATAATCAACAGCTACTAAGATATATAAATTTCCAAAAGAGGGTGGAAAAGGTCCCTTAAAATCCATGCCCCAAACATCAAATAATTCAATTTCTAAAATATTTGTTCTAGGCATTTCATGCTTATCAGAGATATTTCCTACTTTTTGACATTTATCACAATATTTGACCAAAAATATGAATCTTTAAATAAAGTAGGCCAAAAATAACTGCATCAGAATACCTTAGCCATTGTTCTAGTGCTTCCAAAGTGTCCTCCATAAGGTGCAAAATGGCAATGCAGAAGCACTGCTTGTTGTTCCTCTTTAGGTATGCATTTCCTCATTAATTGATCAGGGCACATCTTGTAAAGGAATGGATCATCCCAATAGTATTGCTTGACTATGTGGAAGAATCTTCTCCTTTGTTGATATGTCATATTCACTGGTACTACTTTGCTTGCAAGGAAATTTACAATATCAGCAAACCATGGTGCAGATGCATTTGATGCTCCTGCATTGCTTATAGCAAATGCAGTTTCATGTTTTGCATTGACTGTGATTGCCAATAGTTTTTCATCTGGAAAGCTCTCCTTGATTTCTTCTCTTTGTGTACCAAGTGATTCTCCTTCAATCCTTGATAAATGATCTGCTACTTGATTTTCTACTCCTTTCTTGTCTCTAATTTCAAGATCAAATTCTTGTAGGAGTAAAATCCACCTTATCAACCTTGGCTTTGCATCCTTTTTTGAAATTAGATACTTAATGGCAGAGTGATCAGTATAGACAATAATTTTAGTGCCAACTAAGTAAGATCTAAATTTTTCAAATGCAAACACCACAGCTAATAATTCCTTTTCTGTGACTGTGTAATTCACTTGAGCTTCAATTAATGTCTTGCTAGCATAATAAATGGAATGAAAGACTTTGTCATACCTTTGCCCTAGGACTGCTCCTACTGCAAAGTCACTAGCATCACACATTAATTCAAATGGCCTGCCTCCAACTGGAGTTACTATAATTGGTGCTTGTCACCAATGCCTTTCTAAGCTTGTCAAAAGCTTCTATACAAGATTCATCAAAGTTGAATTCTACATCATGTTGCAGAAGCATACATAATGGTTTTGAGATTTTTGAAAAATCTTTGATAAACCTTCTATAAAAACCAGCATGGCCTAAGAAGCTCCTGATACCTTTAACTGTATTTGGTGGTGGTAGATTCTCAATGATGTAACGCCCCAAAATAATTTAATTATTTATTTAATTATTCATTTGATTATTTATTTAATTAAGTTACTTAAGGGTCACAACATTTAATTAGGAAGATTAATTAATTTGGAGTTTTATATTAGTTAGGATGTGTTTAAGTATTAGGAGTAGTGGTAGTAAAAAGGGGGGTGTAAGTGATAAGGCCCAAATTGAATTGGGCCTAAGGTTAAATGAGAATTGCAAAGGAATGAAATTGAGAGAAGGAAACAAAACCTACGACAGGGAGAAGATAAGGAAAACGAGGAGAAGAAGAAAATAGGTGAGGGCGTGAGGGAGAAATGGGAGGAAGCTTGGGTATGTGGGTCTTCACATTGGAAGTCTAGGAAGCCATTTGATGTGCAATTACTTCTCCATTATGGTGTTTTGAGTTCTTCCCTTCTAATTCCATGTTCAAAGCTCACCTTGGCCATTAATGGGGTTTGCTCACTTTGACTCTGTGTAAGGAGAACTTGGTCTCAATCTTCCCCATTTCTTTCCCTTATTCCATTTATATGAGTTTTATAGTCTCATTCCTTTCCAATTTCCTTTCCATGGATGAAGTTGAAGCTCAAGGTGTGGGTGGGTAAGCATTGGTAGTTCTTGAAGTTCTAGGAGAGAAAGTGCTTGAGTTTCTCCAATTTCAAGGTTAGGGGATTCTCATTATGTCTATAATAATTGGTATGATATGTGTTGTGTAGGAAATAGCTAGCATGATTTGATTGTGTGGATTGTGTGTTAATATGAGATTGTTGTTGTAGTTGTATTTGATGTTGAATGTGATGTACCATGATGCTCAATGTTGGAAATGAATGTGTTGTTGTTTATGCATGTCAAGTGTTTGTTTAAATGTTCCAATATGAGGATTTATGAGATTGAGTGAATTAAAGGATGTTGAGTAATTGTTTAATTGGGTGTTAATGAGTTGAAAATTTAATTGTGAGATGAAAATGTGTTTTGGTGTTTTGGTTAGGTGTTTTAAGGTGAGGGGCGCCAAATCCTAAGGAAAGTGGCGCCTTGGGTTGCTATTTTTGTGGGTTGGTTCGGTTTGGCTAGGCTGGCAAGGAGGGGGCGCCATTTGCCTAGCAAAATGGCGCCAGGGGCACTGTTGATTTGCTGGCTGTGTGTTTTGCACGGGGGGGCGCCAAATGCTAGGCATTTTGGCGCCTGGTGTGGAGTCTGGCGTGTGATGGTTCTGGTTTATATAGAGGGGCGCCAATTCCCTGGGAATGTGGCGCCCGTGTCTAGTGTGTGGCGTGTGTGTGTGTGTTGGGAGAGGCACGGAATAGGGCGCCAAAATGGGCAGCCCTGCGTGCGTGTGTGCGCCTGTGGATGGCACGGCGTGCGGCGCCAACCGGGCGCCCTCAGCGCTCGTGTGTCTTCTGCCCAGGCGTAGTATGGGCGCGCGGCTTGGCTGCCCTTGGCGCTGGGTGCCCAAAAAATGTGTCTAAGGGATGGTTTAGTCCCTAAGAATTAATTTAATCCTTGGTGTGACTAAATAGTCCCTAAGAATTAAATTAATCCTTGGCGTGACAAAATAGTCCCTTAGTGTCTAATTAATCCTAATAGGTTAACATAAGTTCCTAAATACTAAATAATCATAATGTGTTAAAATAACCCTTGGGTACTAAAACTGTTGTGGGTCAAAATGGTCCTTAGGTGGGTTTTGGTCCATGAGTGAGATTTAATTTAATCAATAAGTTGTGTTGGTGAAGTGATAACAAAGTGGTGGGTTAATGTTGAGGTGTTGAATTAATAAATGATGTGGGCTTCGGCCAAAGCGATGGGTTAATAAGCGAAGGGGGCTTCGGCCAAAAGCGACGGGTTGTGTTGTGGAGATGTTTTAAGTGATGTGACAATGAATGTGGTGGTAATGTATTGTGTATGGTGCATTGTCATAGTGTCGCATAAAGCATATGCATAAAGCGAAGGGGCTTCGCCAAAAGCGAAGGGGGCTTCGCCAAAGCGACGGTGCCCATTGGGCTTACAAATAAGGTGATGGATCCACATGCATATTGCATACATGCATATACTCATACATTCGTAGAAAGCTTGTTGATGCTTAATTAATTTGTGAGTGTTGTTCCTAGCATTATAATTGAATGGTAAATGTCTTAATTGTGAAGGGTTGATGTTGCTAGATGCTTTCCTATTATAATGCTTATCTTACTTGTTATTATTTATGTAAAGAGACTCACCCTAGCATTTTTATGTTGCCTGCTCTCGTGGCGACAAAACAGTGATTATGGGTGAAGGTGCCATACCTTCTTGCGTCTTCGAGTCACTCGATTAGTGACACCCGGGCGGATCGTAGTGTAGTTATTTTATATTATGTATTTGAACTGATTTGGATTATGTACTGCGCATATTGAACTTGGTTTTACTTCCGCTGTGCTGAGAACCATTTCTTGGATTATTGTAATACTAAAGACAGGTTTTTGAGGGTTCGCCCATTTGGATATGATTTTTATTGCGCGCACTAGATGCGTTTGAATTTTAATTATACTTTGATGACGTTTTGTGAAATGTAGCACTCTCTTTGAGGTGCGTGGAAAGGTTTTTGAAAACTCTGATTTTTAATTAGTAAAATAGTAATTAAATAGAAGGGGGTGTTACAAATGACATCAACTTTAGCTTTGTCTACCTCTAGACCTTTCTTTGAAATTCTATGTCCTAACACAATGCCTTCTTGTACCATGAAATGGCACTTTTCCCAGTTTAAGACTAAATTTGTTTCTTCACATCTCTTGAGAATTTGTTCCAAGTTTGTTAAGCAAACTTGAAATGTTTCTCCAAAGATAGAGAAATCATCCATGAATACTTCCATTGATTGCTCAATGAAATGCGAGAATATAGAGATCATGCATCTTTGAATGTAGCAGTGCATTACATAAGCCAAATGACATCCTTCTAAAAGCAAAGGTTCCATAAGGGCATGTAAAGGTGGTTTTGTGTTGATCTCTTAGGCTCAATGGCTATTTGATTATAGCTCGAATAGCCATCTAGGAAACAATAAAATTCTTTCCCTCGCTAATCTATCTAACATTTGGTCTATGAATGGTAAAGGAAAGTGATCCTTTTTGGTAGCTTTGTTGAGTTTTCTCAGTAATCCATACAAATTCTCCACCTGTGATGCTTCTAATTGGTATCAACTCATTCTTTTCATTGGCTATTCTTGTCACACCCCTTTCTTTGGTACACATTGGACAGGCTTACCAAGCAATCGCCTGATATGGGGTATATGATTCCAAAGATCTAGCCACTTAATAATTTCCTTTTTCACAACCTCTTTCATAATAGGATTTAGTCTTCTTTGACTCTCTATGTCGCTTTTTGGAATTTTCTTCCAAAATGACTCTATGCATGCATATAGAAGGACTAATTCCTTTGATATCCGCCATTTGCCAACCTATAGCTTTGGTATGCTTCTTGAGAGTACTAATGAGATCACTCTCTGTTTTGATGTTAAATCGTAAGCAATGATAACAGTAAAGTCTCATTTGTTCCTAAGAATGCATATTTAAGGTGTTCAGCAAAGATCTTTAATTCTAACTTAGGAGGTTGTTCTATTGAGGGTAAGTTCTTCTTGAGAATTGGATCCTCAAGGTTGAGTGGTTCATAAGTCCTAGTCCATACTTCCTTACAAGAGTTTTCTATTGGTAGATTCTCTTTTCTAGTATTTCATCATCTAGCAATGCAAACAGCATCTAATGCATCTGCATTGGCTAAGTGATCATACCGCTTTGTAAAATTGTTTTTCTACCAATTGATCTAGAGAGAATAAGGATGAACACTCTTCCGTATCCTCCAAAGGATACTTCATAGCATTCATTACATTGAATTTGATCTCTTGATCATTCACTCTCATAGTGAGTTCACCTTTACAGACATCAATTATGGTTTTACCAAATGCTAAAAATGGTCTACCTAGGATAATAGGCACTTCCTTATTCGCATCAAAGTCAAGGATAACAAAATCTACAGGGAATACAAATTTGTCTACCTTGACTAGGATGTCTTCTATGATACCTTCGTGATAGGCTATTGATCTATCTCGCTAATTGAAGTGTCACAATGGTTGGTTTTGCATTTCCTATTTCTAATCGGTTAAAAATAGATTTAGGCATCAAGTTGATGCTTGCACCTAAATCACATAAAGCTTTACTAAAAGATAGGATTTTCCTATAGAAAATGGAATTAAAACTACCTGGATCCTTCAATTTCCTAGGAATCTTATTTTGCATAAGCAAACTACAATCTTCTGTCATGGCAACTGTTTCAAACTCTCCTAATCTTCTTCTCTAGTAAGCACATCCTTCATAAATTTTGCATAGTTTGGCATTTGTTGGAGTGCTTCTACTAAGGGAACATTGATGTGTAATTGTTTTAGTACCTCTAAGAATTTACCAAACCGCTTCTCCTCATGTGCTTTTTTCACTTTTTGAGGGTAAGAGAGAGGAGGGTATTCAGTACTAACTTAGGTAGTGGACTTTGAACTTCTTGTGATGCAGAGCACTAGATGCTTCTGCATTGGTTTCTTTTTGATTTTTGGCTTTTTCTCCCTTTTCTACACTTTCCTTCTCGCTTAACTCTACAAGATCCTTACCACTTCTTAATGAAATAGCCTTAACCTCGCTCCTTTCCTTTGGTTTGAGAAGGAGTAGCTTCAGATTTTGAAGGTAAGGCACCTTGTGGCCTTTGATACAGAGTCATGGCTAATCGACCAACTTGATTCTCTAAGTTCTTAATGGAAGCATCTTGGGTTTGTCTAGCGCTTCTAGATTCACCTATAAATGCTTTAAGCATGGTTTCTAGAGAATTCTCGGTGGTAGGTTGAGAGTTTCTTTGGTTATTTTGAGCTAGGAATCTGGTGGGTTGGTTGGTGTAGTTGCAAAGCAGCTTCTAGGTGCAGTGCACTATTGTTGCTCCATCTAAAATTTGGGTGATCTTTCCAACCGTGGATTATAAGTGTTGGAATAAGGGTTGTTATTTCTATTATAACCAACATAATTTACAGAGATAGGGTTGCTAGAACACTCCTCATACAAGTGACCTCCTCCACAAGACACACAACTAGGTGTGCCCGAGCTACTTGTTCTATCACAGAATGATCTTTGTGCTCGTGATGCAAATTGCATTAGATGCAGAGCATTGCCGTAAGTGAAGTTTTTCATCAAATTAGCTAGAGTGGCTACTTGAGCGATAGGTCGATATATCATTAACTTCATGTACCGATGGTTTCTTTTGGGCACTCACCCTCTCGGTGAGGCCAACTAGAGCTATTAGTCGCTATTCTATCAATTAATTCACATGCTTCATTGTATGACGATTTAATAACACTCCACCGATGATGCATCAAGCATTATTCGGTTTGAGGTTCTAAACCATTATAAAATGTTTCCATTTGAATAATAACAGTAAACCATGATGAGGACATTTTCTCAAAAGTTCCTTCCATCTTTCCCATGCTTCAAATAAAGACTCAAACTCTTTTTGTCTAAAAGATGTAATATCATTTCTTAACTCGGCATTTTTGATAGGTGGGAAATATTTTCCTAAAAATTTTCAGCCATTTCATTCCATGAATGAATAGAGTTAGGCTCTAAAGAATTTAGCCAAGCCTTAGCTCTATCTCTCAAAGAATATGGAAATAACCTTAATCGAAATGCATTTTCACTAACACCGTGTAAAATAAAATTACTACATACTTCTAGAAATTGCCTTAAATGCAAATGAGGATCTTCATGAGGAGATCCTCCAAATTGACCAATAGTTTGAAGCATTTGAAACATCATAGGCTTAAATTCAAAATGCATGGCATCAATATGAGGTCTATTTATGCTAGTTTGCATGTTTTGATTATCAAATCGAGCATAATCCTCATAGGTCTATCTCTATCATTAATCATACCTATGTGATCCATGTGGATGAGATTTTCTCTATGAACTTCTTCTTCAGTAGCATGTTGTGAACCAGGGCCTCCTCTCACCGAGTGTGGCCTTGAGCTTTGTTCTTCACCAATGACATGTTGCAAGCTTGTTGATTTTGCTTCGAGTCTTAGCAATCTCCCGAATCTTCTTTCTATTTCTCGGATCTAAACTATATTCTCGAGTTCTCGCTTTCTCGTTCTCAGACATATACTAAGTACCATGTACTTTTGTTGACAAAACTTTAAAAACTGTAATTTATATACAACACTAAATTACTATATATCGAATTTTAAAAGAATTTACTTCAATCCACTTCAAGAACGGCGCCAAAAACTTGGTGTCTTTGTGACAACACATACACTTGTGTGCAAGTATAAACTGTCCAAAAACAAGTAGTAAAAAGATCGAACCCACGAGAGATTGAAAAACTCACTTTTAAAATCAATATAAAGTAATAAAGTGTAAAGTAACTAAGTAACAAAATAATTTTGGATTTTGTTTGATGATCACAACTAAGTTAGAAAGCAAAGTAAAAAATGTTGATAGTGTAAAAGAGAAAAGCTAGTTGGAATGTCTTCATCAAGTAATTTACTTATAAGTGTATGATGCAAAGATGTGATGCAAATGACCAATGTCATTGCATTAGCTATATGCCTTTCGGTCACTTTCTTCAGAGTATCATTACAAGCTCTTATGATCCTTGCTTCTTTGCAGTAAAGAAAGGGGTGTTAGTGCCTTTCTCGCCTCCTTGTCAATTATCCAATTTGCTAAATAAATTCACTCTTGTATTTTAAGTACCCACAATTATCCTATGGACTATACTATCCTATCTCTAGGACTTAGAATGGTTTTCACAAAGTTTTCTTTATGTAAAACACTCACCCATATTAGTTCTTGAGTTCTTAATTGTAAGTCATTTCTGGTCATTTACAATTCTTACTTATTCTAAGTGATCAAGTTCAAAATAAGTAATGAAAATATTATCAAGCAAGAACTAAAGTACAAACATACATACATGCAACATACTTACTTAAAAGCTCATTAAATGATTAGAACATTCCAACTAAGAAAAGTTTAGCTAACAAGAGACATTGCAAGATATATATAAACTGAATAGACCATGTTTATATATATAGAAATCACAAAAGAGAAACAACAAGAGTAAAGTTACAAATGTTGAAAACCTTTGTATGAAATCTTCTAGCAATGCACTAGCATTACTCCTTAGCACTATACAAACACTATGAAAACGAGTTAAGGAGGATTTATGAATTCCTTCCTCTTCCTCTAAAAATATAAAAACTAACTATGTATATTGAAATTTTGATCTAACTTATGGATTGTGATATATTTCCAAATGAAGATGTGAGGTCCTTTTATAGCTTTCAAGTGAGGTGCTTCCTTCCTTCATGTTGAAGTCATCTTGAGTGGACACACTTTTCACATTTGTAGCATTGAATGTGTGATTTATCCTTTTTAGAACTGCTAGCATCATTACTAGGTTTATTAGATGAGTTTCCTTTAGAAAACTTACCTTGGGGCTTACCTTTAGACCCATTGTTTTTGCTGGGTTGCTTGCTGCTACCCTTCCCTCCTTTCTTACCTTTAGATGGAATGAAGAAAGCTTGGCTATCTTCATCTGAATCTTCAGTCAGCAAGTTTAGCCTTATCTCCTTAGCTTCTAACCGGCTTTGTAGTTGCTCAACCTTAAGATCCTCCACCTTGCAAGTATCTTCTAGGCCATTAACTGCAACATAAAACTTGTTAGTTAGAGATCTAAGTATTTTTCTGCAAATATCTTCATCCTTTAAGGTTTCACCATTCAATTTAATAGCATTAGTGATTTTCTTCACTCTGCCAAAATAGGTGATGATGTTCTCATCACTTCACATCTTTAAGGTCTCATATTGAGCCTTGAGAGCTTGTAGCTTTTCTTGTTTTACCTCTGCAGCTCCATTGTAGTAGGCATCCAGAATGTCCCATGCCTTCTTGGCACTTTCCACATCTCTTATCCTATTAAAATTAGAATCATCTAACCCAATTTGGATGAGATGAAGTTCTTTATAGTCCTTCATCTCATCTTCTTCATAATGTTTCTTTTCTTCTCGCAGCGAGCTTGATCTCTCAGAGGTTCTTTCACCCTCCTTTACAATCTTCAACACCCCTTGACACCCAAATACTGATTTCATCTGGTGACTCCATCTGTCCCAGTTGGTTCCTGTCAAGATAGGCACTTGAGTGCCAAAACTGGGGTTTGAACTAATATCCCTTTGTGCCATTTCTGCACACTTAGAAAATTGTTAGTATTAAACAAACTGTTAAAGAAAGATTCAAGAAAAGAATTTAAAGAGTTTAGAGTTTAAAGAAATGTTCTTTTTCCCAGAATAGTACTGAGCTCTGATGATACCATGTAGAATTTTGCCTCTCTTTTAAATTTTTCTCCACTTTTTTATCACAAAACTAACAGAGGTTGTATATGTAAATTTGCAGGCTGCAAATATCACTGGACCAGTTTTGACCAAGGCCCAGCCCAAAGCTATGTCACAGCAGGTTACACAAGACCAACCTCTTCAACCTTAATCTTCACTCTCTCTCTACCGAGCTTCCCTTCTCTGCTTCTTCTTTCTCCTTCTCTGAAGCTCTGCTAGGGTTTCACCTAAGCCTTAGCATACAAGCTCCAACCAGACAACAAACTTCACCAAATTAAAGATCGTTCTCTTGCGATCAAAACCCTACAAACTATTTCTGGTTTTGATCACAAAGAACGAAACCCTAGTTTGATCCTATGATGAATATTGACTGCTTGGAGCAACCGGACCAGCGAGAGAGCAAAACGAAGGTAATACTCTCTCTTCCTTTCACCTTTCTGTTGATTTAAACCTTCAACAACAAACCCTAATTTGTTGTTGATCTTTCTGTGCATGTGACCCTTCACAAACGCCTAATGGTGATTCTGAAGCTTCCTCCTTGAAGTTTCTCACCAAGATCTTGAATATACAGCAGGTAACTCTCCTTCTATTACTCGTTTATCACTCTTCTTTCTCTTATCTTCACCTATGAACAAACCCTAACTGATTTGTTCTTCCTTTTCGAGGTACCTCACTGTACTCACTCAGAAACGTGAAGATCTTGAAGGAAAACTTGATAGAACCAGAAGTATTAGAAAGATAGGTAAAAGAATAGAAAACTGTAAAGCTGTACAAATTTATTGCTGTGTATTTCTGTATATACAAACTGAAGTACTATGAACTATATATACATAAAGTAATAATGCGCTAGATATTGAATTAGGTAGAGTGAGTTAGTTAAGGCAGTTACAATTGCTGTAACTAACTCATGCATAGTGAAAACGACTCTTTTGATTCTTTATTTAAAACATATTTGATTGTTTGTAATCTTAAAATAGCCGTTGGCACCAAGTGTTTGAAATTAGACATTTCAACACTTCATTCACTCGTGTTTTTATTTATTTGTATTAAGTTTTAAAAATATAATATATAATTCATTTTTGACTAGAATATATATATATATATATATATCAATAATTTCTATAATTTTTGAAAAAAATATCTTCTATAATTTATTATCATTTTTTTTGGCAATTAAAAGTTTTCTATAATCTCTCTTTTTCCTTTTATTTTTCTTCTTTTATTTTATTTTATTTTATAATTGAGTTATTTTAAAAAATAACGTAAATCAAAACTGATGTATCTAGACTATAATATGGTTCAGATACCTCAGTTTTTAGATAAACATAAAAAAAAAGTTTTTTTTTGTTAATAATTAAGTCAGGGACTAACTCGCCACGTATGCAAAATCTAGCAACAAGTTTTCTGACAGAAAAAAAAAATTTCTTCGCCGGAATTCTCTGAGTGCTTCTTTCGCAGTTTCTCTGCTTCTCTTTCGAAGCTTCAGCAGCCAAGCAAGTTTTACAGGTAAACTTCCTCAGCATTCATATTCTTCCTTTACAAAATGCGAATCTATCTATTTCTCAATAAAATCAAATTTCATTTTTGGATCTTACATGTTGAACCATTTTTCATCTACGGGATTTTCCGAGCTATGTTTTGAATTTTGATATTACGTTATGAATTCAATTATCATAGGGAAATAGATGTTAGTAATTTAGCATGTTTCATGTTAGATGCTAAGAGTCAACAGTTTAATTTTGCAATAAAAAATGTAAAAATGTGAACTTTGTTGTTGCAGGTGTAATGTTTGTTGAAAGGGTTTATGATGGAAGAAAATAAAGTTGAAACTTCAGGTTCAATTGATAAATCTAAGATTGTAGAAGTTAAACCTTTGCGTAGTTTGGCACCTGTGTTGCCAAAATCTATTCAATCTTTTTTCTCTCAAGGATATCCACCTGGGTTTCCTCCATTTTTTTCATTGGAAAAAGCTCAAGAAATTCCTGTTTCTAAAGAGACTCAAGAAACACCTGTTGACAAAGCAACTGAAGAAACTCCTGATGTCAAAGAAACTGAAGAAACTCCTGTTACTCAAGCAACTCCTGATGCTAAAAAAACTCAAGAAACTCCTGTTGAAAAAGCAGCTCAAGGAACTCCTGTTACAAAAGTGACTCCTATAAGGTTCTACAAGAGTTCATTGGATGGAGAAGGAACTGAAGAAGCCGATGGAGATGCTGATCCATCTTTGGAGGGGTTCAATGGAGACTGTGTTGATGATAGACGAAAGCGTGCGGCACCGCATTTACAGAACTCCAAAGAATCTGTTAAAAGGAATAGGAGACCTAGGATGCCACAGGGATATGATCTGAGCTCTTTGGTTGGTATTAGTCTATCCCAAAAAGACGATGGTGATCGCGAAACAGTTTATCGCGTGCTCATGACGTTTGATTCACTTCGAAGAAGGCTATGCCAACTTGAAGACGCAAAGGAATTGAACACGACAAATGCGATCAAGCGTGCGGATCTTAGAGCAAGTAATGCTATGACGTGCAGAGGGGTTCGGACAAACTTGAGGAAAAGAATAGGAATGGTACCGGGAGTTGAGATTGGGGACATTTTCTATTTTCGAATGGAAATGGTTCTCGTGGGTTTGCATATCCAGTCAATGGGAGGAATTGACTACATGAGTGTCAAGGATGAGGGTCAGGAGGAACCTGTGGCGTTAAGTGTTGTTTCATCAGGAGTATATGGTGACAATATGGAGGATAGTGATGTTTTAATTTATAGTGGTCAGGGTGAGCATTTCAACAAGAAAGATAAGCATGTGACTGATCAGAAGCTTCAAAGGGGTAATCTTGCTCTAGACAGAAGTGCGCAAAGAAAGAATGAAATAAGAGTCATCAGGGGCTTTGCCATGAAAAAAGAAGTAAAAATCTATATGTATGATGGTCTGTATAAAATTGAGGATTCTTGGATAGAAAAGGAGAAATCTGGTGGTGGTGTATTTAAATATAAGTTGGTAAGGTTGCCTGGACAACCCAGTGCATTTGCTGTTTGGAAATCGGTTCAGAAGTGGAAGGAAGACTCCCATTCAAGGAATGGCCTGATTCTTGCAGACCTCTCCACAGGAGTTGAGAGTATTCCTGTATCACTTGTCAATGATGTTGATGATGAGAAGGGCCCTGCTTTTTTCACTTATATCCATTCTCTCAAAAATCCAAAACCATTCAGTGGAATGCAGTCTTCTTATGGCTGCTATTGTAACAAAGCTTGTGTCCCAGGTGATTTGAACTGCTCTTGCATTCAAAGAAATGAAGGTGATTTTCCATATACTGCAAATGGTATTCTAGTGAGTCGGAAGCCATTGATTCATGAATGTGGCCCTATGTGTCGGTGTCCTCCCAACTGCAAAAATCGAGTATCCCAGGCTGGTTTAAAGCACCATTTGGAAGTGTTCAAAACAAAGGATAAAGGGTGGGGACTTCGAACACTGGATCCTATTCGTGCTGGTACTTATATTTGTGAGTATGCAGGAGAAGTTATTGACAAAATCAATGTATGTAATGGTGAAGGAGACAATGATGAATATGTTTTTAATACAAGCCATATTTATGAATCATTCAAGTGGAACTTTGAGCCCAGCTTACTGGAAGAAGTAAGTTCAGATGTCTTAAACGAGGATTATGCGATACCTTCCCCTCTAGTTATAAGTGCCAAGAATGTGGGAAATGTGGCTAGATTCATGAACCATAGTTGTTCGGCAAATGTTTTCTGGCAGCCGGTTCTATATGCGGAAAACAATCAAGCTTTTCTACACATTGCATTCTTCGCCCTTAGACACATTCCTCCAATGACAGAGTTAACATATGATTATGGCATTGGCCCTGTTGGTCATGCTGGGAGTACCAGTTCCCCCGTAGGGAGAAATAAATGCTTGTGTGGATCAGGAAAATGCCGTGGTTTCTTTGGTTAACGTTATTTGCTGTTGATCACAGATAGGCATGGTGCTCGCAAATGTATTCATGGCTAATGGAGGTTAGTGGATCTATTGCTTGTTTCCAAAATTCTTTGCTATTCAGATACGACCTTTATGAATAATGCATACTTAAATCGCCATCTTAGGTTGTTATATATGTTTCTAATGAAACTTTGATCTTCTTAATTCTCACAACCAAGGCATGTGAGTGAAAACGAGAGAAACACATATGGCGAAACCGTGTCATAGATGGCAGGGATGAAAAACAGTAAAGTGCTGGTAAAGAGTCACAACAGTAAAGAAAATAGTGAGAAATTGAGAAGCTGAAAGGTGGTGCGGCCGGCTGCAGATGCCGCCGCTAGCAGTGGTAGTGAATCACAGAGTAACGGCACATGACCACAAATTCAACATGGTATCAAAGGTTGGTAACAAAGGAGGAGGTTCTGATTCTGTGATTCACTACTGCTGCCGGTGGTGGCATCTGCCGCCAGCAGCACCACCTTTTCAGTTTTTCAATTTCTCACTCTTTCCTTGACTGTCATTGCTCTTTTCTGGCACTTTGTTGTTTTTCACCCCTGCCGCCATCAGACATGGTTTCACTTATGCCTTTCTCTCTTTTCCACCCTCTTAGCAAAGTTCATAAAGTCTCAGATTCACGACAGATAAGGATAATGAATCTGGGCTTAAATGATAATGCCTCAGATTCTAGTGTTCTGAAGGAAAAAAGTTTTGTGTATGTTTGTTGTGCAACTCTGAGTGTGCTTCGCTTTGTTGTCAATAATTACATAGATGATTCGAAACTTGGAAAAGGATATATCTGTCGCGAGTGTTAATGCCTCAAATCGTAATGCCTCAGATTCGTGATAGATATCATTTAAGTTCATGTTTGTGATTTATTTTTTTGTTTATGATCTATATTATAAGCTTCTGAACTTAACGTTCTAGTGTTTTAATAGAAGAAAGTTTTTGCAAGCTGTTGTGCAACTCTGAGTGTGCTTTGCTTTGTTGTCAATCATTACATAGATGATTCCAAGCTTGGATGTTAAAAGAGGGTTGGGTTAGATAGTTAATACTGAATATCCAAAGTAAAACTCTGTCAAATATTTTGACTTGGTCAGACAGACTGATAGGTACCAGAATTCATCTTCAAATAAGCAGAAAACCGAACTGAATTATATTCAATCAATCCTGGAAAACACCCAGAATTGGAACAGCACAATAATGATAAAAGGAATAAAATGGAAAGCTCGAATAAGGCAATTCGAGAGTGCCTCTGATAGGTGTCTGGAGAAGCAACTAGCAAAAGGGAGACTAGAGTTCCCTGTAATTTTATTGATCACCAAGATAAAAGAGTAACTACACGGAGGAGACTACTCCTCTACAAGGTGACTGGACCACCGCCCTCACTGCATCTCTCCCTTCCAACGCCTCTGGCAGCGACTCTTTCGGCGTCTGTTCTGCCGGCGGCAGCTCTTCGTCACCGTCATCTCGTTTCACGGCCACCCTACCTCGACCACCGCCCTCACTGCATCTCTTCCTGACCCTTTCGAGGTGTCCGCTGACCTTTCTGTCACTGCTATCATCATTTTTTTCTGTTTCCTCCTCTTCTAAGCATCTTGATCTTCCTGTTTTGTGTCAGCACATATGGGATCTCCAAGGGCACTCCCGCTTCTAGTGCCATCATTACTCTTCTCTGTCTTCTCAATCGCTTTAAGTGTCGTTCGCGGTCATGTCTACCTGTCTTAGATCTGAATCCATGGCCTTATCTCTTGATCTCCATGGATCTTTTTTCCTTTCTATTTTTCGGTATATCTCCTTCTGCAATTTAAGATCTACTAGGATTTTTTCAATTTTCTCCTCAGTTTCCTCTCGTTCTCCCATCGCCATTGGCTTCTTCGAAATGCTCCCGCTTCTTCGATTCAAAGAATGAAGCCGACAAGTTCGGCGTTTTGCCTCTTTTCGCTTCCTCCTTTTCCAGAGCCGATCTCTTTGAGCCTTACTCTCTATTCAGGTACGCCGTGCTCCGTCTTCTCTGCTACGAACTTTGGTGTTGCACATTCTGTTTCAATCTCCATTGCAGTGTGCGTTGCCACCGTTTGAGCACCCGAGATCGAGTGCTCTGATACCACTTGATAGGTACTAGAATTCATGTTCAAATAAGTAAAAAACAGAACTGAATTGTATTAAATCAATCCTGGAAAACACCCAGAATTGGAACAACAAAACAATATAAAAATGAATAAAATGGAAAGCTAGAATAAGACAATTCGAGAGTGCCTCTCTCTCTCAAGAATCCCCAACTGATTCCCAAACTAATTCCAGCCTAATCCTAATTTCCCCCACTCCTACTTTTATACTACTCAAAGACTCACATTTCCCCCCCCCCCCCTCCCCCCCAATTGCCATGTCAACAATTGGTTACAACTGAATCAGCCAGTTTACCCCCTTACATCACACTTCCACTATCTCTACCGTACATCTTATTGAATGATGTCGTGCTAACACAGACCATATGATTGTGTTAATGCTAGGCTGTTGCCCGAATGAAATTCATTTCTTGCTCATATATGGTGTGGAAGCAGGAGCCACCGCTTCAGTGCCTTAATTTAATGATAAATTAGCAGGGTTCCCACATTTTCATGGATGGGTATGGTTAAAGATGGGTAGAGTTTACCCAACTCGGATTTGGTTCTGGTTGTATCTATTAAGGTAGGAGTAATGAGAAATTTCCCAGCAAAAGCCTAAGGGTCTGTTTGGGAGTTTAGAGGGGAGGGGAGGGGAGGGGAGGGCTTGAAAAAAATAGGAAGGATGAAAGGTAAATAGAAGGAAGGATGTACCATCAACATCATTATGGAGTTTATTTTTCTTCATAAAACCAAACCCTCCCAATTTGGAGGAATTCAAAAAATGTACTAGAGGAGGGTTTAGCCAAATTCTTCAAATCATTTGTATCTTTTTATAATAATCTTAAAATTAAAAATATATCAAGCATAAGCATTCTCTTATCATTCTCTACAAAATTACTCTCTCAATTATCGTGAAATATTTCTATATCTTTCACTCTACTCCACTCCTCTCTAAACCCTCCGCTGTCCGCTCCCTTCCCTTCCAAACTCCCAAACAGACCCTAGGATTAGATTGTAGCAATTAAAGGAAAGAAAATAGAAGTTTTTCAGTAGGATTGTTCTAAAGGTAGAGATTTGGGAAGCACAAGGGGACTGGTAACAATATGTTGGAATGGAAGAGATGGCTTGAGGGACAGTCTTTTGGATGGTAGCAAAAGGTACATTCAGGGAACCAATAGGCTTTGTGCCTAAGGATAAATAATATTTATGTTGGGGTGTGTTCAAGAGGGCTAGAGTTAAAAGAGGGTGCTTCAAGTCTTGGCATTTGTGTAAAAATGAAAACTAAGGAAAAACATAAGGTATACAAAAGATGCTAAGAAGGGTATCAGGGAGGCAGAGACCTAGAACTTTAGAGGGGTTATATAGCAATTTTTTGGGCACCAAACATGCGGAAAGAAATGTTTTAGGCTTGCTACAAGTTGAAAAAGAAAATAAAACACTTAAATATAATGAAGGACGTGCAACATGAAGGGACTCAAATATTTTATACACTAAAGAGAATGATCAAAAGCATACCCGTTATTGTAAAATTTAGGATTTCTGGACAAGAATAAACACTAAAAAGGATGGTTCAGGTGCACTAGAATAAGGGAGCATTTGGGCAAAAAGACTAGATAAGCATTTATTATATTGGAGTTTATATATAAGCTGTTCCCTCAATCAAAGAGAGAACAAGGATTAATTCCGCACAAACTTTGTATTAGCATTTTCTGCACGGTGTCTTGAGGAGCTTATGATAATAAAGCTAAAAACAACTTATGGACAACTGGACATACCATAAGCTGTTTTTATAAGTTATTACACAATATTTAGTAAATACTTATGTTATAAGATAACTCAAATAAACTCTTCTAAATGTCCCCCTAGTTTGTTTTTGACTAATAAAATGCCCCCCTAGTTGGTACACTAAAAGTAAAACGGAGTGTATAAAATGCAAGTTTAGCTAGACGTGCTAGCTTTGACATAGAGTTGTCGGAGATCATGCCTTACGAAAATTTTATATGGTTTAGGAACTTTTGATTTATATGGAGAAACAACATATGTAAGTCATAGGATTCATATTGGGTGGATGAATGAAGATGTGTTGAGTGTTACTTGTGATTTAAAGCTACCTATTAAGCTCAAAGGAAAATTAAACCATATAGCCATAAGCTAGTTGTTTAGAGATGAGATTATCATGTGGATGAGTGTGAATATAAGAAAAAGATTAGTATTGAATGTTAGATAGGAGTAACACTAATAAAAAGATGACATAATTTTGCTAGTGATGGTTTGACCATGTCCATGTGAGGCTAAGAGGAACCTTCAAAATTGACTGAGTTTTGAAGAGCCAAAGTCTACTCAGTATTGCACGAGCACAATGCCATTGTTTGACTCATGAAGCTTACGCCACACCAATTAAGGATCTACTTAAGTTGTTAATGATGTTCATGTGCTATGTCTTGGCCTTTGAAGTGTCTCATGTTAATTGAACTTTTCTCATTTGTGTTCATGTAAAATATCTTAATGGAGCTTCTCAAATTTTTTGTAACATGGTTTAAAATTATGCCTCTCACCCATATGTTCTCATCTAAACAAATTATAATGCTTTTCATTTTCAACTGATGCTACCCCATTAAGGCTAATTTTCTTGAAGTCTTATGCATAGTCCTTTTATTAAGCAGAGATGAGGAAATTCGATGTGAAGAGCCAGATCCCTTGGAGATTCCAACTTAGTGGATGCTTGGTTCCAAATATCATTGTTAATGGTAGATATTCTTTACTCAAAATAAATCATGTGGTCCCTGGGTATGTCTCTTTTTTGGCAGACTTTATGATAAATAATCAATGAATGTGGATCATTCTGCCCCATTCCCAATTTTAAAGGCACAAATTTGTTGAGTTGAATGGCCATGAGCGCTTGAAAGCATCATCAACATGCAGATCTTTATCATTTTGACTGTTGATTTGGAATTCATTGCAATGTTATTTTTGTTGTTGTTGCTCAGAAGGCTAGAATTATTTTTTATATCTGGGATAGAACAATCCAATTTGTTAAACGATGCTTTGTAACTTATTTCATGCTGTTTCTATTGATGTGATGGAATTTTTTCATAAAGAAGTACTGATATTTAATTAATAAAGTAAACATATGCTTCACAGAAATGGAAGATTTATCTTTAAGCTTAGATATCTAAATTATGGGGTTAGTATATGATGTGTTAGCATCTAAATTATGGGGGTGAAAATCTTGAATTGGCGAAGTGTTTTAGTATGTTACGAGTGGTGAGCTTTGTTGAGTCCATCGCTTATTATCTTGATTTGCCACCAGATGCTAAGATACACATAGTATCTCATGTCTCTAAACTGAAGTCACACAATGGATAACCTCTCAGTT
Source organism: Oxytropis ochrocephala (assembly GCA_020916435.1). Classification (NCBI taxonomy): domain Eukaryota; kingdom Viridiplantae; phylum Streptophyta; class Magnoliopsida; order Fabales; family Fabaceae; genus Oxytropis; species Oxytropis ochrocephala. Next base: position 97,778,323 of record CM037088.1, on the reverse strand, counting down.
GGCTTTGTTAGCTCCTTTGATTACGGATACACTCCTGGATCCTCATGCAAAAGATTGTTTAACTTTGTTGGTGGGAAAGTTACAGGAAGTTTAGGAAGAATAAGGGATAAAATAGTATTTTCATCAGTGGCATATATACGATGTGTTAAAACTACACATTATATATATGTCCCAAATGATATATATATCGATGAGCCTTAAATTTTTTTTTGTAATTTTTTTAACTGGCCATGATTTCACTTTCAAAGTTGATCAACTGTAGATTGCACGACAAAATCAACTGTTGATAATCTTTTACCTCATCTATAAATACTCACTCCCACCATCACTATTTTCGCACTCAAAAATTCAACTTCCTCCTTCTCTCACACATCACAAGTGAAGATGATGCGAGCTTCGCTAACGCCATACTACGAGCCTTCTTCCTCACTCTCGCTCATTCTAATATGGGGTTTTCTCGATCATCGTGGCATCATCTTGAAAGATGATGGTATAAGTTTCGATGGGAGAGATGTTGTTTCGTGTAGGTTAAAACACGATATATCATTTGGTCGCTTCTTAAGCAAAAACTATCATGATGATTCAACCGCAGAACGACGAGCATGATATAATTCGTATCGCTTATCTAAACCGAATGGATCGATGGAGGTCTTCACTTTTCTCGCCGTGGATGTCAACACCGAGGATGACCTCCGGCGATGATGTCCAATCATATTATGTTTAAATGGAAGAGTTACATTCATCTCAGACGTCGAAATCGGAAGGACCGTCACGAGATCCTTCGTCGATTAACTCCACCACTTCGATAGTTTCTATTGTATTTTCATTTTATCTATCTATTTTTATTCTAGTTGTTTATGTTGTATCGCTTGTGTAACTTTGTTTTATCGAATCAATGAAATCAAAAATTCAAGGAAACTCGTAAAATAAAACATCCAAAAAAGTTAATAATAAAGTGTCAATATCAAATACATCAAAAACAAAAATCCCTAACGCCGCCGCCTCTCGTCCCGCGCTGCCTAAGCTCCCCAACAATGTCATCCGGTGCTGCCATCCCCACCAGCCTATGGAGTGTCCGATACGCCCGACTGCCATGTGTGATCTCGCCATCACGAATCCCCTCCCTACAAGCAATCACAATCTCCCTCACCCACTCAAAGATCGCCATATCGTAGCTCGGGGAGGTGTCCAGCTCGAGCTATCGGTGATGGTGGAGCCAGAATAGTCCGGGTAGGCCCTGACGTACCACTCTAAGTACCTACGCATACCGATCCGGCCACGAGCAACCCGAGTAAAGGCGCATGATGTCCTCCACAGATGCCATGAAGTGGACGATCTGAAAGACGCAGTCAGTATGACTCGGACGACCTCTGAGAGGGTCACGCAAGATGATCTGAGTGTACCCAAACTGTCGCAGCACCTATCGTGCATGTATGGAACTCAAGTCACCACCGATGAAACCTCTGTAGGAGATCTCGCTCGAAAGTGGTCTACCACCTTCGCCCTCCTCAAATGGTCGCCAGAGACACCTCTCGCCCTCGCTCATCAAGCATCCTCCCGTAGTGGCCGAGCTTCGTGTGGTCCGGCTTCTTCTTCCTAAAGCGCCACCAAAGGGCTCCGCACCGTGGATATGACCAGCAACCTCTCCGCCATCCGAGGGAAATACCACATAATCCAAGCCCAAAATGCGTAAATAAACAACATATTTAATTCACAAAAATTTACCAAAAGTCAAGTGTGATTTAACAAAAATACAAGAAGTTAAAATGTGTACCGAAATAGGTCGGCATACCCTCCACATCGCTGCGTAGTCCTCAAAGACGCAGTTGTTCAAGGACTCATACATGGCAAAATGCTATACCAAAAAAGTCCCCGAGGAGAACCTTCCTCGCTTACAACTTTTCTAAAAGAAATCGATCAATGAAGCCGCCACTAATATTTATTAAGGAAAATATTAGGAAAACCTTTTGAAAGCAACCGGTCTTTCAAAACTCGTAGATGTAGGTTCTGGGGTCGGTTAGGTGTGGGAAGGTATTAGCACTTCACACCTCCTTTCTACCGAAAGGAACCATTAATTCGATGTGTGGTTTGGATTGTTTGATTTGAAATAAATCGTTCTACTTCTTTTCTTTTCCTTTTATTTGAAAGAGTTTTTTAGAAAACAAGGGGAGAAAGAAATCTTTTTGGGATCTTTGAAAAGTGAAACTAAACTAAGATTTTTTAAAAGAGTGCTTGACGGATGTGACCCGCTTCCTACGCACTTCAATGAGATGAGGATCAAAGCTACGTAGTTCTTGGTTCTTAATCTTGAGAAAATCTGTGTTTTGTCTTTATCTTATCTTTTGAGTTTTGGAAATATGACACAAGCGCTCATGAATACCAACAAGCAATGGCTTCGAGTGGCGCTTCATTACTAACTTGAAAGAAAAGCGTTGGAACCGATAATCACGAGCAATTGCTTCAAGTGATTACAAGTTGCAACGCTTTTTATTATCTTTTTGAAATTGTTTTGGAAAAGGATGAGTCGTAGTGATGATTATCACTAATGGCTCATATTGTTTTTTTGAGTTTTTAAATTAACTTGTATTTGATTAATGTGTGGAGTTTTCGTGATAGTCAAACAAGCAAGGGCTTCGAGTGACTACTACTAGTAACTCCATCATTGACGATCAAACAAGCAACGGCTTCGAGTGATGGCCAATGATTCGCTTATGAAAAAATGCCTTAGGGTTTTTATTAGAAAAACATGTGATTTCAAGTTTGAAAAAGAAATAGAACATTTCAAATCTTTTCAAGTCCAAACCAAGGCAACAATAAGAACACAAGCATAGCAATCATAAAGAATATTCACAAATTGTTATGAACAAATTGAATACATGATTGAGCTAACATGTGGGTGCATGAATATACAATTATAATATGCAAGGCACATCATTATTGCATGTATAAACAAATAAGACATAGTGCTAGTGAATGCATGAACATGTGAAGAAGAATGCAAGATACAATATTAATGAATGCATGATTATGCAACAATGGATACAAGACATAATATTGAGGGATGCATGGACATATGATAGAGCATGCGAATGCAAGAGGTATAGGCATAGATAAATGCATGAGCATGTGAACACAAATGATGAAATGCAAGATATGGAAACACTTTTGGGTATTTTTGCAAAGTGGTAAAACTTTTAGTGAAAAGTTAGTAAAGAGTAAATGAATGTGCATGAAGTGAAGGGTAATTATTTAATGAAATGGTAAAAGTAAAAAGTTAAAAATATTTTCTTTTTTTTTTACTTATGGTAAAATGCTAGTGAGTGGTAAGATAAAAATGAGAATAAGTGGTAAAAAGGTGAAAAAACACATTAACACTATTACACATTTCTACACAAGATCAAACACACATTTTAAGCATTGAAATGAACCCTAAAAGACACTCTAAGGCCAAACCTTGCATGACCAAAACATCAAGTTATTTCATGCCTAAATTTATGATCAACACATGAAACAAAATATACAAATCAAAGATTTTATTTACATAAATCAAAAGGTAAAAAGAAGGCAAACAAACCCTAATTTTAAGGCCTAAAACCGAAACCCTCTAATCCTCAAGATCAAGACAAAATTCAAACTTGCAAGTTATGACATGAACAATAAGATGCATATATCATGTGGAAATCACTTATTCATGAAAAGGTGACAAAATGAGTATGAAAAAATGCAAGAACATGGTTGAAAACACAAGAAGCCTCTCCTCAGGCCAGGGTTCACTTCAAACACCCAAGGCTCCCAAAGTCCTTGACATAGTGTTTGAAATGAACCTCTAAGCCTTTTAGAGAGGAAAGAGGAGTAGAAGGGAGATTTACATGCTAATAGTTAAAAATGCAAGAGATATGATGTTTACCTCAAGAAATGTCTAGCAAAGAAGTAGAAAATGGAGATCAAGAACAAATCAACAATAATCTTCACAAATCTACCACAAATGTCACGCAAACTTCAAGAAAGCAAGCTCCTTTATGGTGTAAAAATGGAATCAAAGGTGAAGAGAAGAAGATATATGAATGTGGAGTAGGTTTAAGGTGATTTGGTGGATGAAACTTGAAAAAACTATGGAAGGGAATGAAGGGGAGGGTCTGCCTAGAGAGGAGAAGGAGAGGAGAGAATGCTAGCTAGGTAAAAATGAGAGTGTGTGTGTATGATCTCTTATTTTTGGTTTTTATATGGGGTGAAAACTTAAGGGTATTTCAGTGATAATGTATCTCTTGTAAATCAATAAGATTTGAGAAAGAAATTGAATCAATGGTCAAGATGCATTATCACATGGATTAAGGGCAATAAAGTGAGGAGAGAGAGGGCTGAGGGCGCAGCTTAGGAAGGGTGGTGAAGGATAAACTCATTTACAAAAATGTAATTTTCCATAAAGCTTATTACACAAGTGCCATTTCATTCAAATGAAGGGTGAGGATTGATTTTCACACTTGAATGGATGGCCATGATTTAACACAATTTGCAAACAATAAAAATAAATGAAAATGGGGTGTATATGGCTGTTTGTGCGCAGCTAAGGGAATGGAGAGTGAGTGGAATTGCAAATTGTACTATCAGACTATCCTTATCCTTTCAAAATTCAAAAGAGTGTAGAATATTCCCTTCTAGATTATTCTTCCTACTTCATGCCATTTTGGGCTATATCCCATGATTCAATGATTGGGCTCTGAATTTTATGATCTCACCAATCCCAAAATTGATTTATTTGCCCCACCTCAAAGGAAAAGACCATTTTACCCTCTATCCAAAAACTAGGTTTTTAGACTAAAAGGTTTAATTGTCGATCACAAAAATAATCACAATGGAGCACAAATATCCTTTAAATAAATCATTGATGATTATCCAAGGATTTGGGACAAAAACCGCTTTTATTGTGAAATGACCAAAATACCCTTTCACTCTAAAAACCCTACTTTTTTCCCAAACACATTTCCACTTCAAAACCGATTTTTCTCCCTAGTAGTGACCTCTAGTACCTTGAAATGCATGTTGGATGACTTGTTTTGAGGAATTGTCCCTTATTTGTGAAATGACCAAAATACCCTTTTTGTACCGAAAACCCTAATTTGTCTAAAAGTGCATTTCAACTCCAAAAATGATTTTAGAAACTTTGAAATGACTTTAGAAATCTAAATGCAATGCATGATGCTTTATCTAGATTTTGACTTAAGTTTGACAAAATTGGGGTATGACAAATTTCCTCTTTTATCTAGATTTTAACAAGGAATATGAATTGGCTCAAACATATTCCGAGAGCAAAATAGAGATAAAGAATTCGTAAAATATACCGATTTTTTTGTCCACTTAGGAAAACACGAATTTTCTTTTTTCTTTCTCTTCCTCCTCTTTTTTTTTTTTTTTTTTTTTTGATTCTTTCTTGAGTTGATCAATTCAAGCGCCCTATCAGTGATGACTACTTCAATGTACATCCGACTTAGCCTTCTATACTTTGAAAAAGCAAGAAATGAACACTTAGCGCGGCCGGCGTAAAAGATAAAAGGGGTACCGGGCGTGGCCGAAAGCAAGAAATGGGCGCACTTGGCGCAAAAAGCGGTAGAAATGCCCAGTGCGCTAAAACTCGTAATCCTTAAACGAACTCTTGGCGAATCCGAGTTTGCACGTGGCTTGAGGAGCACGCTTCAAATCTCTCGTCTTTCGAGCGATCGGGGATCGCATCACCCGAATCGATATATAGATCAATCTACGGCCCATCGATCTTAGGGCCGATACAACTATTCCGCTGCGCCTTGCACGGTCGCGGTCCATCGCGCGCTGCTCGTGATACGATGCGAGACCTTCTTTTTGCGCACTGGGCGCTTTCTTTTCTTCTCTTTGCGCGCTGGGGCGCTTTTTTTTTTTCTCTTTTGCGCGCTTGACGCTTCTTTTCTTTTCCTCTTTGCGCGCGCTTGACGCTTCTTTTTCTTTCTTCTTTTGCGCGCTTTGACGCTTTTTTCTTTCCTCTTTTTGCGCGCTTGACACTCTCTTTTCTTTTCCTCTTTTCTTTATTCCTTTCTCGATCTCTCCACCGAGGAGTTCCTTCCGAACCTCAAGTCGAACGTTAATACCAAGTACCTTTCCATCTTTGTACCGCAAGTGAGATGAACAAACGCATGCAATGCAAATGCCATGATTGCTATTTTCTTTTTCTTTTCCTTATGGTGAATGTAATGCAAACGCTCAATTTCTTTTTTTTTTTACTTCATAGTGCATGACCGATGAGTGCATGATTTTATGTAATGCATGTTATGCAGGTCTATTATGCAAATACATGTTATGCGAGCGTATGCGATGCGATGATTTAGTGGAATGATAAATGCAATGAGATGCTATTCTTGATTTTCTTTGGTCACTTTCTTTTTCCGATCGCTTGTTTTTTTTTTTTTTTTTTTTTTTATTCTCTCTTTGATCGCCTTTCTTCTTTTCTCGATCGCTTGTTTTCCTTTTGCTCTCTTACTCTTTTTGCCCTCGCTGGCTTACCTTCTTCTTGTTCAAATTATCCGCGACACTCATGGCACGAGACTCGAGGAATATATTGAACTTATGGACTCATGGGCCAAAAGTGTGCAGTGAGCTTTAACTTTGTCGCTCAAGCAATCGTGGGCTCAATCACTTTCTCTGCATGACTAATCGGTTTTGGGGGAATTGCCTCTTTCCGTGACCTTTAAGAATTTCATAATGATTTGCAATGCTATATGATGTATGCACATGTTTTACATTCGTCAGATCACCATCATCATAAAACATTTATTTTGAGCGGTAAGAAGCAAAAATAATCAAGAAATGTATATGAAAAAGTTTGAGTTTTTTTTTTTTTTTTTTTTTTCGACGTAGGCCGATCGCATGCACGTTACGACGATCGCTCAATACATTTGAAAGTTTTAAACTACAAAAAGACACGAAAAACAAGAGAGAAGTTTCGAATTCGATCGTCTGCCTCAGGAGCAAAGCAACATTTGTGTCTCGACCTTGATCACTCCTCATCCGAAGTCTTCGTGGAGTTGTATGCCTTTCTTTACTTTTCATGCTCAAGTTTTCTCGACCCTAATTTTTGCCTCGATCGCCTTTTGCCGGGTTTTCAATCCACCAGTGTCGCCTCGATTTTGCCTAGGTCGCCTTTTTGGGTTTTCAACCTAGCGAGCTAATTTTACTTGGCTTGTCTTTCTTTTTTTTTTGTCTATTTTTTCGTGCATAGTACTTTCTTCACTTGATCGGAATTGACCGGGTTCCTCGAGATCTTCGCCGCCCATGTTGGTAAGTATCGTTGCTCTCCAAAGAAGGCTTTCTTGACAACATATGGTCCATCATAGCTTGGAGTCCACTTCCCACGGGATCACCGATAGGCAAGATCTTCTTAAGCACCGCATCACCTTGCTCGACCACGTGGTCGACTTTCTTGTCAAAAAGCCGCTCTCATTCTCTCACGATATAATTGCCCCGACACAAAGTCGCAATCCTTTTTCTTCAATGAGGTTTAGCCGATCCGCATTTGCTTGAACCCATTCTCGCTTTTTTTTGACTTTGTTTCCATCGAGACCGCATGGAGGGTATCTCAACCTCAATAGGAGGACTGCTCCACCCATATACCGCAGAGAAGGGATTTGCCCCTACTGAAGTGCGCATCAAGTTCTGGTGAGCTATGCAAAGCAAAGGGAAGCATCTCATGCCAATCCTTGTAGGTTACCACCATCTTTTGCATGCGCTTCTTGATGTTCTTGTTTACCGCTTGATCGCCCCATTCATCTTCGAGCGGTAGGGAGAAGAATTATGATGTCAATTTTGAACTCGCATACGTGTCCTTCATCATTTTGTTGCTCGTGTCACGCCATTATCGCGATGATCTTGTTTGGAAGACCATAACGGAAAATCGATCTTTCTTCACAAATTTGGCAACCACCGAATCGGTTATACCGAGTATGAGGCGCTTTCAACCCACTTGGTAATCTCTAAAACTTTGCCTTGATATAATTGTAACTTGAATGAATCTTGAGTGCAAGCCTTTTGATTTTTCTTCCCCTTCTTTTTTTTTTTTTTTTGAGAGATTTTTTTTTTTTTGGACAAACATATTTAAATAAATAAACTTATTTGCCCTAAAGCTAAAACTCGAGAAAACAAAAGCAATCGATCATTAATCGGAATGGATTTTTGGAGGTCAGGGGTTTTTGTGGAGAAAGGATGATCGGGTTTAGTGAATTGCTTGAAGCTAATGGTAGGATGATTTTTATTCGCGCTATCGACGCTTGATGATTTATGATGGTTATTTGGCTTGATGAGGTGTTTGGAAGTTTTATTCCCGCTAAGGGTCATGGAGGCGATGCCGAGGTCAAAGGGAAGTATTTGCGCTTTATCGGGACAAGGATCTCTTGTGTTTTTGTGGTAACGATATCACCACCACTTGCATTTCTTTTGTATTTTTGGGATTTTCATTTTTAAATCCTCCTTTTTCTTTTTTCCTTTTTTTTTTATTTTTTTGATTTTTTTTTTGTTTGATTATTTTCTCACCAAACTTTCTTTTTCTCGTCATTTGTTTTTTGTGTTTCTTTTTTTGTTTGAAGGGGAAAATCATCTCTCGACTAGCACGATTCGATCTCTCGTAGTCGATGCACATTCGACTTCACCATCCTTTTTCGAATCGGACGATATAGGCAACCTCATCATGTACGTACACCGCTTGAACCCTCGCATCAAATTGCTTCTTCACTTCGCCTCGATTTTGAGGGACATCTCAGCTTCATCCTTCTCACTGCTTTACAGCGTAGATTTTAGGCTTGACTCGTAGCTTGTGTACTACAATGTCGTTGTCCAACCTGCATATCTTGATGGGACCATGCAAACACATCCACATAATCGCAACATATGAACCAACTTCATGCGATCTTCGCTATTCATGGCGGTAACCACTTTGACCTCTTTCTTGTTCTCACCAGATCCAAGTTGATCACTTCAAAGAGATTCCCGTGAGGCCGAACAAACCTTTCTTCTTGTTTCATTAACCTCATGAGTTCCGGAGGAGTTTCCTCGCCTTTCCTCAACATCCCCTCACTTTGATTGACAGTGGTGATCAAAGTCAAAATGTGGATCGCTAGCACCGTTATTTCGAGAGACAATTGTTATGGTTCTCGCTTTTGCCGGGCTTAAAAAGCGTAATGAAAAGCTAAACAAACAAGCAAACAATAATAAAACAGAAAGAGGACACATGAAATATGAAGAAATGATTTTTATTGATGGAAATTCAAAACAAACATTTTTATTGATGATGATGATTCTAAAAATAAAAACATGCGTGTTCTAACAACTTGTCCTATGGCTCAAGGCAGAGCCACAGATTGCATTACAAATAATTACTTTAAATTAACAAATACGGAAATCAAGCAGCCTTCCCAATTCTTCACCTCTTTTCCAAAGAAGACAAATGATGAACTAGACTCGCCTCACCCTCTTCGCACTTAGAACCTCTCTAACGACGAAAGAACTTGGTTGTATTGCTCATCCGCGCTTTTAAAGCATTCATTTCGCTCTCATTTCGTGATCCCCCGATCGGGTTCTCGATTCTACCATGAGGGTCGCTCATTTCACTTCCATTCGCCGAGTCCAAACCGAGGATTCTCGATTCTCCGCTCGGCCGAGGTGGATCGATATTCGCTAAGATTGCCATTCCTCCGCCTCGTGAGCGCCCAATACCGATGTTGTCGCACCACTTTTGCCTTTTCTCTTTATTTAGACGCTTATTACATAAGAGTAAAAAGAAAAATGCATGAATGAATGTATGAATGTATGTACAATGTTTGCTTGATGCCGAGAGCCACGGGATGCCTCATCTTGTCATAAGCGCAAAGACTTTTTCTTTGATTTAGGAAGTGAAGCAAACGAGGAATCAAAATAGCAAATCTACATACTTCATAACCGGAAGCGAGAAGTAAGTGAAGCCTTGCTATTCGATTCCATTCTCGATGCACCTATGACAAGATGGTGCATTATTCGTGGTCCTCGACAAGCAAATGCAAATGAGATGCACTATGAATGCATGAGTTGCAGAAACTTAAGTTTTATGCAATGCGGGATGTATGCAAATGACGATGATGCTTTATGCAAATGCAAGGTTAGAGAAAAACTTTATTTCATGATAACTCAGTTTCTTTTTTGAAAGTACGACCGCATAATCGCTTCATATAGACCTAGAGAGGAGGAAAGCTACAAAGAAGAACTCTTTCTTCCCTTTTTTGAAATAAAGTGGGTCATATGTCGCTTAGTACGGAACGGCAAAAGAAAAGGCTACAACGGCAACCCTTTCTTTTTTTTTTTTTTTTTTTGAAAATCTTTTTTTTTTTTTTTTTTAGGAAAGACATGTCTAAACTACAATGCAACACACAATTTGTATGTCCTCGTGTCCTACAAAGGTGGGGATCCTAAGTTCTAGGCAACTTCAAAGGTTCCTTCCATGTAGTTCTAATTCACACCCTCACAATGGCTACCAGAGCTATAGAATCTTCATGCCGACATCCACAAATGTAGAGAACTACCAAGCCGTGAAGCGCCATGAGAAAGCGCACTGTCCGAGACTTTCATGAGTGTCGATGCACAAAGGTCTCAATGACACTACTAATCGCTCCACTCTCCTAGGTATTTGTTGATCCGGCATAGGAGCCCACCATAACATACAAAATGTAAGGTGTGAAAGTGTGTGATTGAGGACATACTTTCTAAAATCTACCCTCCCCACCGCAAGGAAAACTGCACTACCTGCATGTATAAACAAGAATATGTCGTCTACCCTAAGGTTTAGTATCACAAAACAAATGAACTAACCTAAGGTGTCATCAACAACCATATATAGCTTACCTCAAGAAAGGGAGCAGAGAAGAAGGGATTATAATAGATGGGGGAAAGCATGCATAATTATAAGCATATGAAGAAAGAAAAAGGAAAAAGGTAAGGAAATGAAGAAGTAAAAACGAAAAATAATTCAAATCAAACACTCTGAACCACACATCGGATTAATTAGGTTTGACCCACTTATTTTTTTTAAAAAAAAATTTTTTATCCCCAGTGAAGTCGCCAGTTGTTGCGCCCGAAAAAGTCCCCGAGGGAGAACCTTCCTCGTTTACAACTTTTCTAAAAGAAATCGATCAATGAAGCCGCCACTAATATTTATTAAGGAAAATATTAGGAAAACCTTTGAAAGCAACCGGTCTTTCAAAACTCGAGATGTAGGTTCGGGGGTCGGTTAGGTGTGGGAAGGTATTAGCACTCACACCTCCTTTCTACCGAAAGGGAACCATTAATTCGATGTGTGGTTTGGATTGTTTGATTTGAAATAAATCGCTCTACTTCTTTTCTTTTCCTTTTATTTGAAAGAGTTTTTTAGAAAACAAGGGAGAAAGAAATCTTTTGGGATCTTTGAAAAGTGAAACTAAACTAAGATTTTTAAAAGAGTGCTTGACGGATGTGACCCGCTCCCTACGCACTTCAATGAGACGAGGGATCAAAGCTACGTAGTTCTTGGTTCTTAATCTTGAGAAAATCTGTGTTTTGTCTTTATCTTATCTTTTGAGTTTTGGAAATATGACTCAAGCCGCTCATGAATACCAAACAAGCAATGGCTTCGAGTGGCGCTCATTACTAACTTGAAAGAAAAGCGTTGGAACCGATAATCACGAGCAATTGCTTCAAGTGATTACAAGTTGCAACATTTTTATTATCTTTTTGAAATTGTTTTGGAAAAGGATGAGTCGTAGTGATGATTATCACTAATGGCTCATATTGTTTTTTTGAGTTTTTAAATTAACTTGTATTTGATTAATGTGTGGAGTTTTCGTGATAGTCAAACAAGCAAGGGCTTCGAGTGACTACTACTAGTAACTCCATCATTGACGATCAAACAAGCAACGGCTTCGAGTGATGGCCAATGATTCGCTTATGAAAAAATGCCTTAGGTTTTTTATTAGAAAAACATGTGATTTCAAGTTTGAAAAAGAAATAGAACATTTCAAATCTTTTCAAGTCCAAACCAAGGCAACAATAAGAACACAAGCATAGCAATCATAAAGAATATTCACAAATTGTTATGAACAAATTGAATACATGATTGAGCTAACATGTGGGTGCATGAATATACAATTATAATATGCAAGGCACATCATTATTGCATGTATAAACAAATAAGACATAGTGCTAGTGAATGCATGAACATGTGAAGAAGAATGCAAGATACAATATTAATGAATGCATGATTATGCAACAATGGATACAAGACATAATATTGAGGGATGCATGGACATATGATAGAGCATGCGAATGCAAGAGGTATAGGCATAGATAAATGCATGAGCATGTGAACACAAATGATGAAATGCAAGATATGGAAACACTTTTGGGTATTTTTAAAGTGGTAAAAACTTTTAGTGAAAAGTTAGTAAAGAGTAAATGAATGTGCATGAAGTGAAGGGTAATTATTTAATGAAATGGTAAAAGTAAAAGTTAAAAATATTTTCTTTTTTTTTTACTTATGGTAAAATGCTAGTGAGTTGGTAAGATAAAAATGAGAATAAGTGGTAAAAGGTGAAAAACACATTAACACTATTACACATTTCTACACAAGATCAAACACACATTTTAAGCATTGAAATGAACCCTAAAACACACTCTAAGGCCAAACCTTGCATGACCAAAACATCAAGTTATTTCATGCCTAAATTTATGATCAACACATGAAACAAAATATACAAATCAAAGATTTTATTTACATAAATCAAAAGGTAAAAAGAAGGCAAACAAACCCTAATTTTAAGGCCTAAAACCAAACCCTCTAATCCTCAAGATCAAGACAAAATTCAAACTTGCAAGTTATGACATGAACAATAAGATGCATATATCATGTGGAAATCACTTATTCATGAAAAGGTGACAAAATGAGTATGAAAAAATGCAAGAACATGGTTGAAAACACAAGAAGCCTTCTCTCATCAGGCCAAGTGGTTCACTTCAAACACCCAAGGCTCCCAAAGTCCTTGACATAGTGTTTGAAATGAACCTCTAAGCCTTTTAGAGAGGAAAGAGGAGTAGAAGGGAGATTTACATGCTAATAGTTAAAAATGCAAGAGATATGATGTTTACCTCAAGAAATGACTAGAAAGAAGTAGAAAATGGAGATCAAGAACAAATCAACAATAATCTTCACAAATCTACCACAAATGTCACGCAAACTTCAAGAAAGCAAGCTCCTTTATGGTGTAAAAATGGAATCAAAGGTGAAGAGAAGAAGATATATGAATGTGGAGTAGGTTTAAGGTGATTTGGTGGATGAAACTTGAAAAACTATGGAAGGGAATGAAGGGGAGGGTCTGCCTAGAGAGGAGAAGGAGAGGAGAGAATGCTAGCTAGGTAAAAATGAGAGTGTGTGTGTATGATCTCTTATTTTTGGGTTTTTATATGGGGTGAAAACTTAAGGGTATTTCAGGATAATGTATCTCTCAGAAATCAATAGATTTGAGAAAGAAATTGAATCAATGGTCAAGATGCATTATCACATGGATTAAGGGCAATAAAGTGAGGAGAGAGAGGGCTGAGGGCGCAGCTTAGGAAGGGTGGTGAAGGATAAACTCATTTACAAAAATGTAATTTTCCATAAAGCTTATTACACAAGTGTCATTTTGATTCAAATGAAGGGTTAGGATTGATTTTCACACTTGAATGGATGGCCATGATTTAACACAATTTGCAAACAATAAAAATAAATGAAAATGGGGTGTATATGGCTGTTTGTGCGCAGCTAAGGGAATGGAGAGTGAGTGGAATTGCAAATTGTACTATCAGACTATCCTTATCCTTTCAAAATTCAAAAGAGTGTAGAATATTCCCTTCTAGATTATTCTTCCTACTTCATGCCATTTTGGGCTATATCCCATGATTCAATGATTGGGCTCTGAATTTTATGATCTCACCAATCCCAAAATTGATTTATTTGCCCCACCTCAAAGGAAAAGACCATTTTACCCTCTATCCAAAAAAAAACTAGGTTTTTAGACCAAAAGGTTTAATTGTCGATCACAAAAATAATCACAATGGAGCACAAATATCCTTTAAATAAATCATTGATGATTATCCAAGGATTTGGGACAAAAACCGCTTTTATTGTGAAATGACCAAAATACCCTTTCACTCTAAAAACCCTACTTTTTGCCCAAACACATTTCCACTTCAAAACCGATTTTTCTCCCTAGTAGTGACCTCTAGTACCTTGAAATACATGTTGATGACTTGTTTTGAGGAATTGTCCCTTATTTGTGAAATGACCAAAATACCCTTTGTACCGAAAACCCTAATTTGTCTAAAAGTGCATTTCAACTCCAAAAATGATTTTAGAAACTTTGAAATGACTTTAGAAACCTAAATGCAATGTATGATGCTTTTTTATTTTTTAATTTGATTATTTTTGGGGAAAATTAGGTTTTGACTTAAGTTCTGACAAAATCGGGGTATGACAACAACAAATAGTGCACTCCGCACTCCATGCATAGCCTCCAAGAACCTCGTGGACTCGTGATCATCCGTAGATCAGCCACTTAGCCTCACTGCTGCCTCCGCCTTCGCTGAAGATACCAGAGTCGGGTTTAATTAGATAAGCCCTCACAACAATCGTGATGTCACCCTCCTCCAAGTTACGCCATAAACTCGCTTCCAAATGCATTTGAAGTCAGAATACGCACTTCACGGTGTTGTTAGCAGCCTCAACTCGTGACACACCCGATATATGTCTCAAAGAAGTCGCTGGTGGCATACCCGAGCTCACAAAGTGATGGTGGGAGGTGTGGCATAGTTCCCCGACGGGAAGCGTGCAAGCAGATGTGAGATGTCATCTGAGAGTGATCGCCATTTCACCAAATGGCAAGTGAAATGACGGCATCTCGAGTGCCATCTCTCGATAAAAGCCGACAAAGAACTCATGGTCTCATCGTGGCGTACTACCGAGAGAAGTGGGGCTAACTGGAGTGCTCACCACAAGCAGGTGCGTCAAGTAGGTCCGGTAATGAAGATGGAGTCTAGTATGTACTTTGTTGCCATGAGCCCATACTTTGACAACACGCCGATACTCCCGAAATAAAAATAAATAAAGAATGTAAGCAAAAAGTGCGTATATGTGAGTTAAATAAATTATTTAAGCAAAAATGCAAAACTTAACGGTCAATGAGTATGTAATCACAGTATATGATCCGCCAGTCGCTGAAAAGAGAGGGCCGAGGCTCCTCCCGAGGCTCCTCCCGATATTGCCGAGGCTCCTCCCGACATACTCGCATATACTAGTCCGAGTAATAAGTATCGCTGGGTCGCTTCCCGCCGATACTCGTGAGCCTGAGCATGGTAATGAATAGGTCTGGGATGGTAAAGAGGAGGTCGTGGATGATACCGAGGAGGAGGCCGAGAATGATACCGAGGAACCGACTCCTCTATGCCAATCCTCCCGCTGAGTCCGCCGCAGTAATCCCTCAAGATATAACCGCCATCATCCGAAAATTAGCTGGTGATGCTCAGCCGACACTCACCGGTCACTGCTCTCTCGCTCTCAGCTAAGCATGCACCGATTATGCCTCCTCGCCCCGGTGCTCTGCAAGTGCAGCAGAAGATGACTCCTTTCTCTCTCCGAGCAGAGATACCTCACGCCTCTCTCTATGCCTACCTGACACCGCAAGCAAAGGAAAAAAATTAGTAAAAAAAAAAAAAAATTAAATTGCTCATCGATTTACATAAAAAGTGTGTATATACGATGCTTACTGTTTGCTCGTCAGATATAGGGTCTTCGGGCGATATGCGAGTGGTGACTTCGCTAATCGATATATACGCTTCAAAGCGGGTATATGCGATGAGTAAAAAAATGTCGCCGATATAGGTCAGTGGTGGGGTATATGCGAGTGAGGAATTTCTCTGGCCGATCGATATTTGTTTCTCCGCGATATGCGAGTGGATCGTGGTTAATCGTATGTATGACCAATTATGTGAAGAAATTGTGATTTTGTAAAACACAGGGTATTTTGGTCTTTTCATATGGTGGGTGGGGTTCTAAGGGAATGGGTGGGGTCCAAAAAAACACCCTAAACCATGTGTTGGTTTAATAGACGGGTTATCGGGCCTTCGTAATGGATAAGCTTCTAGTAAAGGCTATTGCTTTTCCCACACCCTCCTACTAATCGCGACACCCCTAAACATTTTTTTCAAAATGACTCGCGGGGACGCCGTGCAGCAGCGTTTAAGCGGATCGTCAAACGACGCCAGCGAACAGTTCGAACGACGCTGTCCGTGTTAAGGAATTTTTGTTGTTCGAACGACATCGCTCGAACTTGTTCAAAGCACTCATGCGTGTTAAGGAATATTGCCAACCGATGGTGTGAGGGTGTGTTATTGCCGCCTCGAATGGCTTTATGCGAACTTGTTCGGCGGAGAGCGCTTCAACATGAGTTCGAATGGTTGCATACGAACGAGTGTCAGGCGTAAACAGTAAACTCAATAAAAGTTGTGCGTAAACACGCTTTGGTCATTTCAAAATATGTCACCAAGAGTTATACAACATTGTGTACCAAAATTATAAAACCTAACTTAACATTGACTACCATCACTATCTTTACTTAAATCTACACAAGAAAGGGATTGGGGTCAGATTGTATGAGCAAACACTTCCACTTTTGCATGCGGCTAATAAAAAGCGAGTCCCAACCTTTGCATGGGTGCCCTATTAGTATTCCACATCAAATCCTAGTAGGGGCATCGACTTCCGTGCTTCATAAAGATCTTCAAAAGACGCCAAAAACACAATGTTATGTAATGTTTTGGAATGACTACACCGAATCTAAATAAAAGACACTTTACCTGCATAAAGTGTTTGTGTTCGTACCAAAAGGATGTCGAGTCGCTTCGGCACTTCCGAATGGCGCAACATTGAAGGGAAAAAATTGTGTAACAAAAATTAGGTGACCAACAAGTTAGGACGACTTTGTACTTGTTATCGATTAGATACCCTATATCCTAGATAGTCATCCAATTATCTTCAACATTGTTCCCATGATGTGCCCTCAACAACGCTTTCATAAAAATGTGACCTTACCAATACCACCATACAATGAGTGTGTAGAAGTCATTGTATTGGTTAAGCTCCTCCATCGATCGCTTCGATCGATCGCCAAGCCTCCTCACCCCTTCCAAGAAATGCCGCAATACACCTAATCCACGCTACCATCACCAACCACGTTAACAACTTTTTCAACATAGGGACGCATGTATGCTGGCATCCCTATTATGTATGTATTAAATACATCCATAATCGCAACATCAATATCTCAGAATAAGAGGATTCAATGTAAAGAGCAAGAGCCGTGTCAAAGTAAGAGCTCTTGAAACAAGAGAGTAATAGTAGCTTCTCAGTAATAATAGGTGTGAGTGTTGGTTTCTTATTTAGTGGAGGAGTAGGGATTGTAGTAGCACCGCACCTGAGTTCTCTTTTTGCTTAGTGATGGATTAGGTGCCGGACACATTGACAAAGTAGGAGTAGGAGTCGAACCGTAATCAGATGGGTTTGTAGGCTGCCCACTCCTACTTTGGGGGAGTAGGTCGTTTACGAGACTGAGCAAAACATCCACTAGATGAACTGTATGGGTTTGTAGGTCGCTTACGACGCTGACATCTCACCAAGTAAAGTTGACAACTCAATCGCTTCCGTATGCACCTCATTTTCATCCATTTAACCAACAAAACTCAGATGTAAGCCGCAACTTATCGCTTGTCACCATACGCTGCTCGAACGGCTTTATGCAAACAGAGTTCGAATGAGGCCGAACAAAGCAAATTCACATCCCGCTTAACACTGCTCAACACGCTCATGTTCGAACGACTTGCTCGAACCGAGCGCGCTTGCGTAAAAAAAAATGGCGAAAAACTCAAAACAGTACCAAAATGAAAAAGTTTGGTAGGGTTATTACTCGAGCTAGTTGATAAAGTCAGGTAGTTGAACGGGAGTTGAATGATGAAGGTGAGGATGGGTGGGTTTTGGAGTGGAGAGAGGGGAGGTTTGGGTTTTGGAGAGGAGTGTGTTTGTTGTAGGAGAAGAAGAGGAGAGGGGCAGAGGGGCAGAGGGGGAATTGAATTGTAAGTGAGGTTAGTTTGGTAAATGTATAGGTGTGAGGGGTGTGTTTTGAGTAGAGGGGTGTGGGAAAAGTAAAAGCCAAAAATTGAAAAGGGCCCATGCTTCAGAATAACCCCTCGCTACTCACTAACCCCATTTTTGGTGTGAAAAGACCAAAAGCCCTTATCAAATTTATTTTTTATGTTTTTTAAAGATTATGCACGATTCTAAGACACTATTGATCGAACTTGATCGAATCTCACAAGGCCGAACTACCAAAATTTACTCAGACACCCCAAATTATGTTTTGACTAGGTTCGACTGCAGCGCAGCAGCCGATCCAAATCGACAGCCGCGGCGCCAACCCTCTCCACCGCCCACCAATCCGCTAAATTTTTGAGTTCTCCCAACGGTTATAATTTTAATCGCTTTCGATTGTTTTAGATCAACGGCTCACGCTCGATCACACCTATTACGTATAAGTGCAACAAGTCATACAAACCAAAAAAGTCTAAAAAATAAATCGCTCAATGAGTAAATCAATCGTTAAAAATCAACTAAAATTAAACAACTAGTGTTAGCCATACTAGTGTTAGTAAAGAATAAATCGAATCGTTAAAAATCAGTTAAAATTAAACAACTAGTGTTAGCCATACTAGTGTTAGCAAAGAATAAATCGAATCGTTAAAAATCGCTTAAAATTAAACAACTAAGCATTCAACAACAATCGTGAGGTTCGACCGCCATGCGAACCGGTTCGATGCACGCATGGTCGAACCACACTTAACAGGTTCAGCGCACGCATGGCCGAACCGTAGTTAATTCATAAAAAAAAATGTTTTAAATTCAGGGGTATTTTGGGAATAAAGGGTGGTATGGGGGTTCTAGTGAGTAGCTAGGGGATTCTTAGAAGCATGGACCTTGAAAAGTATGCATAAAGTAAAGAAATTAAAGGGAATTGAGCTAGATAAAAGTCACACTGTAGAAATGTTGTGACAATACTCTGCAGGTGATGAACATCCTGGTCCTCCAAGATGGAAATTAGAATACTTTTGGAGGAAATCATAGTAGAACTCCCATGTGGCTTCCTCAGGAGGCATGTTTTTCCATTGAACAAGTATTTTGGTGGCAGCAACCCATGTTTGACCATCTTACGATCAAGGGTAGCCTTTGGCTCAACCACAGTAGTAGGAGTAGGATTAATAGGAGGTGTTGCACTAGGACAAAAGCAGGATCTCTGCATAACTTAAACAGAGAATCATGAAAAATCATGGACTCCAACAGTGGCTGGTAGCTTAAGCTTATAGGTAGTGGCGCCAAGCTTGTCTAGGATCTTGAAGGGACTGAAGAAATATGGTTGTTGCCTCATTGTATATTGTCTATAAGGTTGGATCTTGATGTAGACATAATCTTCTGAAGAAAAAACACGGTCACTCTTATGTGTACCAGCTTCTTGAGAGAAGTGATTCTGAGCTCTTAAGAGATGAAACTTCAGCAACTTAGTGACTGTCTACCTAGCAGAATGTGTCCTATCAACAACAGCTATAGGGGATTCTCCAGGTGTGAAAATGGGTGTTATACCATCATTCTACTAGAGATAGCCACTTGGACCATGAGGAAGGCTTTTCATAACATAGGCTACGAAGGTAATCTCTAGATATTTGTTAACGATCTCAGATTGACCATCTGTTTGAGAGTGGTAAGCTGTACATTTGTTAAGAGAAATTCCATGTAGCTGGAATAAATTAGACTACACTAAACTCAAAGATATTATTCATATCACTCAAAAATTGTTAGAGTTTCCCATTCGTGGATATATAATATTTCACAGTGAGGTCTTCTGCCAACATTCTTTGCTAGTTTGACATTCTAGAAACAAATGGAAATTGATTTTTGGATGGTCACCACAACACACAATCAATATTGCAATCTACACCCCTCATTTGTAATCTAGCTTGATTTGGGAGACAATCTCGACATAACCTCCAAACAAAAGTCTTACACATTTGGCGGTAAATCAATAACTCAAGCTAAAACACGACTAGTCAGGGGTAATCGGTATGATACTTACTGAATCCAGCGGCATAAATTCCAAGGATCAATAGAGATAAATATACGAAGAACATGTTAAATTACAAGAAAGATTTTAAATAAACTTAGTTGTGTTTGATTTTGAGATGAACGCATATATGACCTAGGTATAGGTGGCAATTTCTACCCGTGTGTGGGATTCCCATGAAGACTTCCCATACAGGGCCCCGCGGGTTGAGAGTCTTTCCCCGTGGGGACAAGGAAGAATGTCCCCTTGCTGTCATTTTGGGGATGAGAACAGGACTATGTCTCGCTCATGACTCTCTATCTCTAGTACACCCCTTAAATATATATCCTCATTATAGATATATATTATATTATAAGTAATTCGTTTGTTAG
The DNA here is from genome assembly GCA_020916435.1 of Oxytropis ochrocephala. Classification (NCBI taxonomy): domain Eukaryota; kingdom Viridiplantae; phylum Streptophyta; class Magnoliopsida; order Fabales; family Fabaceae; genus Oxytropis; species Oxytropis ochrocephala. The sequence goes on along the minus strand of CM037088.1, from coordinate 97,757,739 downwards.
TTTTTTTATATTTGTTTTTAATTAAAAGTATTACTTCAATATTAAAATGTTCTAATTTTTTTACTTAATTTTATTTTTTATATCAAAATATAAAAGGAAGACTAACTATTACATTATTATATATTAAAATATTAAACTATGATTTATAAGTCTTACTTTTATATTTTATTTCAATTTTATTATATTTTAATTTACATTTTTGAATTTTTTTTGATGATTTTATAGGGTTCACACAAGGATTGCGGAGATCCGTGGGGGAGGAGAGAAAAATTTCCTGTGGCGAGGATCAAGACGGGGAAAGGTTGGCAGGTGGGGAAGGGGAGCGGGGGAGTACTCCCCACCAGGCCTGGCCTTTGGGCCTGTGCGGCCTGTGCTATCGCACAGGGCCCAAGCCCAAGGTCAATTTTTTGGGGCCCCCAAAACCTGTTGTGTATTCCTATATATTTAATACTCGCAGCAAAGAGCCCATAATTTTGCTTAGCTCAGCGGTAGGCGTATCGCACTTTATCTCATGGGACGCGCGGGGGACGCGGGTTCGAGCCTCATCCAACACTATTTTTAAATATCTTAAATCATTTTTCAAAATGTTAAATTTTATTTTACAAAAATGAAGATAGAATGAATCGAACTTGCATCATTATGGTTACCATCAGGCGGACCATACCACCACACCAAAGGTTTTGTTTCTTAAATGTTGCAAATGTTTTTATATATTCACTTTGATTTAAAAGGAAACCTTTGCCCAAGTTTTTATTTATTTATAAAAGTATTCTACCAATTTTAAGTACTCTCCATGGCCATTATATTCTTTTTTATATAAAAATATACTCTTTTGAAAATTAGTATACCAAGCTTAAAATTGTATTGAGATATTATTTAAAGTTTAAATAAAGTAGTTTGGAGTTTGATGATTCATTTGATAAAAGTATGACTAGGGCCCCGATTTTTAAAATTCGCACAAGGCCTCCAATTGTTTGGGACGGCCCTGCTCCCCACCCTGGGCCCGCCCCATTTTCATCCCAGTTCGGTGTGATGGATTGACAATAGAAGGATGTTAAGGGTCTGTGAAAGACTCACTATATATCTTACCCAGTCAGTTTTTGATTCTTTTCAAATTAGTAGATATTGAAGAATTAAAAGGGAGACTGTGAGATCTAGTCTAAGACTTGTAGTCTATAGTTCACGTGTAGTTAGTTATAACATTATAAATTAAAGTATTGTAATGCTTTTGCATGTTTCTGATAGCTACATTTATATTTTAAGTGTAAGTCAAAACTTGTATAGATTTACTTGATATTGTATTTAGTTTAAAAATCCTACTTTTCTGTATGTCACAAATATTTGACATTTTAGCTTTAGACAGCTAATAAAACTTGGGTGTTACATGTTGATGTTGTGACAACTATATTTTATTATATTATAAATAATGACAAAATTACTCTCACAATGAAATCATACATGAATTTAAATTAATTTTTAATTTGTTAATTAAATGTCAATTTCTATTTTTAATTTATATTAATATTTTTTTATATTTCAATTTTAATATTTTAAATTATATTTTATAAGGGTAAATGAAGAAACTGTTTTCTTAAATATCTCATCCTTCTAGTTTATAACTCAGCTTCATAATCAACATAAGATTTTAACTAAAGAGGCAGTATAAGATAAAGTAACATGATTATCTTATCATATTCGCTTGCTTAACAAATGATGGATTGAGACACAAGATATGATAGCTTACCATGTCTTCTTACATGATTATCTTATGGTGGAAAGATTTAAAATTAATTGACGATTGTGTGTCATTCGGAAAGAATTGATTTATTGAATCCACGAAATTGCAGCAGTGAAGGGTCCGTGTTGGGGGAGAACGAGAGGAAGAATATGAAGAGATTCTGGATGACTGTTGCACCGTCAAAATACTTGGTACACGGATGACGTCTTTTACTTGATAGACTACCCACGAGACTATTATTACAGCAGAAAGGCATCATCAATTTGTAGCCGAATCCATGCTGTGTGTTTTGCTTCAATTATGATGAAGATTCAGCTCATCTTTTCTTCGATTGTGCAGTCTCGAAAAAGTTGTGGAGCGACACTTTTCAATGGCTTGGAATGCAACAAGTAGATTACAATGGAACTTGGGATCATCTATTGAAACACAAAATAACAATTGGTGGAAAGAAAACGAGAAAGAACGTCACTTTCAACTTGAGAATTAAGCATCATTGTCCTCAATAAATGACCAAACTAATAATAATGCACCATCTTATTATTACTGTCCCCAATATAAATGATCATGCTTAACCAATATCCTTAAGTTTGCTTTCTTCTTTTCACCAAGGAATGGTTTGAATTAACATCATTAGTATTCCCAGTACTACAACTAAAATTCAGGAATAAGAAGAATACGTGCCTGCAGTTAAATGTGCAACAGTAAGATTCGAGTAATACAACTAGCAAATACAACCACAATCAATGGCGGACTAGCAATTACAACTAGCAACTAGCAACTAGTAATACATTAAAGTGAGGGGTCCAAGTGCATCCTCTTGATTAGTCAATTTTATTTTATTTTGTAAAACTAAAACTAATGTAAAGTAGTATCCTAAAATATTTTAATTTTTTTTAAAAATTTTGTACCTTTTATTTTTACATATTTGAATCAGTTAATTCTATTTTTACCCAAGAGTACTATGATGAGATGGTAGGAGTCTCTTCCAGCTTAACCAATATCCTAGGTTCGAATTCACTCTGGGATGCAGCAGAAAAAAATCTCTCTCGAGTGAGAGCTTTGCTCTCTCATCAGTAGCCTCATCTAATCGAGGACAAGAGAGCCTTGCCCCCATCATGGTCCTACATAAGATATACCAGGTTCGAGAGATTAGTCTCTACAGTTGCGCGTAGAGGATACCTGGTTTATACCAAAAAAGTTAATTCTACGTTTCATATTTTGTCTCCTGTACGTGATTAAGGGTAATCACCGACAACAGTAATATTAAAACAGTAGTTTAACTTTATATAAAAAAGAACCATAGTTTTTTTTTGGTCAACTGGATTATGATTTTCATTTCACAGAAATAATAGGCCAGACCCAAACCATACATCCAAAGGATACAAACAGAAACATAAATAGGCTTTTTTGGATCAGATCCAACAACTAAACCCGGTCAAAATAAGAAAACGAGCAAAGAAGCTTAATCTTAAAACTAGAAAGAAATAAAGACTAAAAATAGGCCAAAAACAATGATTGGCCTTAAGACAATTAACCAAATCGTAAGAAAAAACCCTAAAAATCCTCTTCTTCATCTTCACGCTATGAGAGAGAGCAAGCGAGCATCCACCGATTAGAGGGCTTGCAGAGACGAGGAGTGAAAAGACAACAACTAGATCAATTCCTCTCACATCAATTGAAGAGTGAAAATGTTGATTCCATTTCCTGAGGCAACTATCCATCTACCAGAGTCTCTCAGAAATTCCCTTCCCTTTGATAGACTATTCCAAACCCAAGAAGAGCCTTTAGTACTTGTAGCATCCCAAAAAGAGCTATTTGGAAAGTATATTGCCTTTAGAGTAGAAGCCCAATATGATGTCTGATCATTGGCAAGCCTCCAAACTTGTTTAGCAAGGAGAGAAGAGTTCATTTTGTTGAAGTCTTTAAAACCCAAACCTCCTTTGTCTTTTGGGATGCATAGAGCTTCTTATCTCTTCAGTGTATTCTATTAAACTTCCCATTAGATTTCCACCAGAAATTTGCAATAGTTGAAGTGAGAGAGTCACAAAATGTTTTTGGAAGAGAAAGAATAGACATGATATAACTAGGAATAGCTTGTATCACTGCTTTGATTAGGAATTCCTTCTCAGCGCTTGATTTAAAAGATTTCCTTTCCAAATTTCAAGCTTATTGATAACCTTATCCTTTAGCCAATTCAAACCTTGCACCTTCGAGCCCCCATTCAAATTTAATGCCAAGATAAAACTGTGATTACTCCAAACAGGATGTTTGAGATAACATAAACACTCTCTTTAATATGATTAGAGACTCGAGCTCCACAAATAATTCCCGACTTTAGGAGATTAATTTTCTACCCTCGATGCTTTAGTGAATCGATTCAAAATGTTGATCAATTGGTATACATTATCGCATATCCTTAAAAAGAGGATTGCATCATCAGCAAAGAATAGATTAGTAAGATTAGAGGCTGTTTCAGCAAGCTTGATACCTTGGAACTCTCCATTCTTTGATGCTTTAGTAATCATTCTAGATAACACATCAAAAGCAAGTATGAAGAGATAGGGGGAGAGAGGATCACCCTGCCTCACCCCTTCTTCGGGAAGACCTTTCTAGAAGAGAAGCCATTAATCTAGTAGGAGTAGGAGACAAAATTGACCAAGATCATTATTGATTTAACCCAAGATTCCTCAAATCCAAATGGACTGATTGGAGGAACTCCCAACTCACCCTATCATAAGCCTTGTTCATGTCTAGCTTTAGTGCTATTCCTTTTCCTCCTTTGGCTTGTTTCTTTTTGAGAAAGTGGAAAGCTTCATGTGCTACAATGAGATTATCTTGAATCAAACGACCTCCCACAAATGCACTTTGTTGAGGAGATATTATTTTACCAATTATAGGCTTGAGTCTTGCTACAATTATATTAGCAATAACCTTATATAGGAAAGAGCAACAACTAATTGGCCTGAGCTGTGAGATAGAGTCTAGAATTGGAACCTTAGGAATAAGAGCCACATTTGTCAAGTTGATTTTTCCCCAAGAATTCCTTTGGTAAAGAATTCAGACACTGATATGAACACATCTTCCTTGATTGTAGCCCAATTCTTTTGAAAAAATAGGCCATTTAGACTATCCGTCCTCGGTGCTTTGTATGCACCAAGACTAAAGACAACACTCTCTACTTCTTTAAAGCTAACAAGGCTAGCTAGAGTTAGGTTCATGTCATCAGTGACTAACCTGGGAATCACACTGATGCATTGGTCAATGTTAGATGGGCTTTCATAGGAATTTAGTTCATTGTAGAATTGCCAAACACCATCCATGACATCTGCTTGGCCCTCCAGCCACTGTCCCGAGGAGTTCTTGATTCTCAGCAATTTGTTTCTGTCTCTTCTCTGAATTGTAGAAGCATGGAAGAACTTAGTATTATTTTCTCCCCAATTAAGCCAGTTGACTCTGATCTTTGCCCCCAATATAGTTCCTCCTGTTTCCAAAGATCATCAATCTTCTTTCTTGCAAAATTACTCATTCCCAGTTTGTAGAAGCATGAGGTTTATTTAATTCCAACTCTATTTGAGATGATAGTCTCTTTATCTCTTTAGCTGCATTTCTAAAAGTCTTGTGGTGCCACTGTTTTAGATGAGTAGTACAATTCTTCACTTTTCTATCCCAAAGAAGCCAAGGATCACCTGTTTCAGTAGTAGACCAACCCTTTAAACTTCAACTCATAGCCATTGTTTTCTTCCCGTAAAGCTTCATACTTGAAGGATTTACCACATCATTCAACCCATCCTTCTCTGCAGATCTAATCATCTCATTAAAATCACCTAAGCAACACTATGGTCCATTGTGTAGTGGTTTGAGTTTAGCAATTTTTGCCCACAAGTTCCGTCTATTAGCAAAAGTAGGATTGCCATAGATGAAAGACATTTCAAAGCAATGGCCTGACTTCTTTCCAAATTGCCAGTGAATATAGTCGATGCAAGAATCCAATATCCAATTTCAAAATGATCATTCCATAGTAAGCATAGACCACCCGAGATACATCAGACTCAACATAGAAGACATGTTGATATCCGAATCTTCTTTTGACCTTCTCTACACGATTCTTATGGACTCGCTTCTCCATAAGGAATATAATGGCCGACTTATAGTCATGAATAAGGCTTTTAAGCTCTCTATTTGTCGAGGACGCCACCAATCCCCGACAATTCCAACTCACACAAGTCATTTGGGGTAGGGGCATGGGGTGGCTCGCCTCCTCAAAGATCGTAGTTGTTAACTTGTTGATTATAATCATACCCATGAAATTTCCTCGCCAAAGCTCATTGATTAAGATGTCTGGTCGTGCCTTCTTTGCTAACCTTGCCATGTCTCTTGTGTGTAGAACATGTTCTCTCTTCTTTTTTAGTTTAAGGATATTCCCCAAGACTAGGGCCGATCGCTTTCCTCCTCATCTTGCAGCTTGTTGCTTGCCTCCTTTTGGTTTGTCATCATCCAAGGATATTCCACAAAATAGTTCTCGAGTATCTTGCTGAAGAAGTTTTTGTGGTTCTTTCCATTTTCCACTAAAAGCATTGCTAAATTTTTGATTCCTACTAGTATTATCACTAGCCAAAACTCTTGAGTGTAGTTTAACTACATTACCTCTATTGTACCACAAAAATAGAAATTGTATAACTTGGTCCACGTAAGTTTTGGTACATAATGGGCCAATTCATCATCACTATCGCTATATTAATTATACGGACCTTTTTTTATACCCCCACCCCCGCCTTCCTACCCCCACGCTTTTCACTAATGCCCAAAGTACCCCGCCAAAATTTCCAAAATTTGACTTTGCTGAGATTCTCTCTAATCGAACTCATTTTATCTCGCAATCGTATATACGTATGAAAGGTATATACGATTGCCTTAAAAAATGCAACTTGATCTGGAAAAAGTCAACATTGTATATATGTCGTGTGAGACGTATATACGATTGACATATTTAATGCTTCATTGACTACCCATCATATATACGATTGGGAGTTGAATCTTCAATTGTATATATGTTTGGGACCAATGTATATACGACGCTCTAATTTGTGCCATCGTATATACGTGGTATGTGAGGTATATACGATGGCTTTTTATTTGTTGTATTTTTTTACTAATTTATCTTTCTTTTTTTGAAACATACTCACCCGCCAGCTGTAGATGCAAACTCTCAGTTGGCTCGTTTCGATATCAATACTACAAATGCGCGCTACTACATATACAAATATTTTTCATTCTAATTTTTGTTAATCAAGTTTGATAAATATTTAATTAATTACTTAAGTATGTAACATTTTTCTATTTTTTGTAGGTATTTTCTACACGCGAGGCTGTGGAAAAGTGGGCGAAAGCAGTTGGTAGAAGTATTGGTGTAGTGGTTATGAAGATTAGATTTGACAAAGCTAGTAAGAGGGGGAGACGAGACAAGATTGATTTTGGTTGTGAGAAGCAAGGACAGTTTACTAATGATGGAATAGTTTAAGGTTCTAAAAGAAAAAGTCATCCGCTTAGATTGAAAGCTACTTGCACTATTCGCTGTGGGGTCAGTGTGACTGCTATGTGGTCGACACACACATGAGTTACTTAAAACCCACATCGGTACGAATGCTTTTGGGCGTTTGTCTAAGGCTCAAAAGGAAATGGTTAATGAGCATGTTGATCTTGATGTTGTCCTCAAGCTACTATTACTGCCTTGAAGAAGCAATATCCGGACAATGTCGCAGATTTTAATCAAATTTATAGGCAGCTGGCACAAACACCTGTGTTCAAGAGGGGTCCTAGAAATGTATATCTGTGAGGTATTGAGATTAATTGCATCGCATAATTATTTATGTTGGAGTAGAAAGGTTACGGGGTCTGATGTGGTCAGTGATATCATGTGGGCGCATCCTAATTCTATCAAGTTACTTAGGTTGTTTCCGAAGGTTCTTATTCTTGACTCAACCTACAAGACCAATAGATACAACTTGCCTCTTTTACAGATTGTGGGAGTCACTAGCACTGAGTTAAGTTTCCACGTTGCTTTTGCTTATATTGGACAGAAGCTTGCTATTCATTTTTCTTGGGTATTGCAACAGCTGAAAGATATTTGTGACTTGCATGCGATTCATCCTCGTGTTTTCTTGACCGATGTAAATCTTGGTCAGATGTCCGTATTCTTGATGTCTTTCCTTCTGCTACCAATTTATTGTGTCATTGGCATGTGACAAAGAATGTCAAAGCGAAGATTTAAGACTTGGTGCACAAGGATAGGTGCGAGGATGTCATCTCTCTTTGGCACTTTATTATTGAATCTCTCGATGAGTCAGAGTACTTAGCTAATCTTGATTAGTCAGAGTACTTACCTAATCTGAAGATTTTTGAGGATTCATGCTCTGATAAACCTGGTCTTATTAAATATGTGCATGACACATGGTTTATACCGCACAAGGAGCAATTTATCTTAGCATGGACTAACCATATCCCACACTTGGGGAATCAGACCACCAATGTGTATTTTGGCATTTAGTATTTTTATCGTAGATTAAATTTTTTTGACACGTGTTTAGTATTTTTATCGTAGTTTAAATTTTTTTGACACATGTTTAGTATTTTTAGCGAGATTAATTTTTTTAGCGTAGATTAATTTTTTTTTGACACGTGTTTTGTATTTTTACCGTAGTTTAAATTATTTTGACACGTGTTTAGTATTTTTATCGGCACTTAAATTTTTTGACACGTGTTTAGTATTTTTAGCGTAGATTAAATTTTCTTGACACGTGTTTAGTATTTTTACCGTAGTTTAAATTTTTTTGACACGTGTTTAGTATTTTTACCGTAGTTTAAATTTTTTGACACATGTTTATTATTTAAGAGCGAGTCATTGCATTGGAGTTTGAAGAGACAATTGAAGACTTCTAGTGGTGATCTATCTAAATGTTTTATTTCTATTGATGACATGCTTACAATTCATTTTGATCAAATCATCTGGTCTTTTCAAAGAAGTATTAATGCAATGAAGTGTCCTCCAATATTCCACCGCTTAAAAATCTTCAAGGTCTTGTTTCCTTAAATGCATTTGGTCACATGGTTAAAGAGTTTCAACGATCGACATCTGGGATTGTGAGATAGGTATTTATCATGCTTCCGGTATATCTATTCTGTTGAATGTTGTTGATGATCACTGGAAACATTTGAGCTTGGATGCAGTAGATGATAAATCCACCCAGGACAAATCATCTAGTAGAAAGTATGGAAAATACTATTATTGTTAAAAGTAGTTTGATAATTTAGAAGAGATGATCAGTTGAAAGTTTTTAGAAAATATAGTGCAATCCTATGAATGGACTTTTAATGATGAAAAGAGAAAAAGAAGCCTTATTTCTTAGAAATAACCAATTTTTTTTTTTACTTCAACACCTCAAAACTGAGTTTGTGAAAAGAACCTTGCTATTTAAAGATCAATCTGATGCAAGGGGAATTTTTAGTGAGTTTAGGTCAAAACAAATTTTTACTAAAAAGTTGGAATAGCTTAAAGAATTAAGTTTGGGGGTGTTTTATGAAAATTAAGGCTGAATTTGAAAAGTTTAGAATAGTCAATGCAATAGGTTGCAAAGTTGTGTTACAAAAAGTCTCATCAATGTACAAGGCCATATTGACCTGAATCATTAAATTGTACCCGTGCCAAAGTGCAAAAAGAAAGAAAGAAAGAAAAGAAAAAAAGAAAAAGAAAAAAATGCATCAGGGGGTCAATGAGGAGGGTAATATTAGCTACAATTCTTGTAAGACAACAACAATGCAGGAGCACAATGCAACTTCACTGAACAAAAAGAATGCAGAAAATATTCAATGCAAAAGCACTTCAAAGAAGTGATGCACCTGCATCAAAAGAACCACAAAATAGGAAATAGTGCATTGGCTCAATGGATTTGAAGAATTCAACCAAGCCCTTTGTTGTACTTAAAACTCCCTAACACTTGAGGATTTTGTTAGTCTAGTCTTCCTTTTGAAAAACATTTTGGTGTGACCGAAGGTGAACTAAATTTTTCAAAGGCTAGGTGGAAGTTTTCACTTAGTCTTGGAACCAATCTCAACTCAGCGGAACAAACACACACATAAAAGAGTTTCAATAACTTTGGTTTTTTTGAGAAATAAAGGCACAAGAAAGATTGCTGAAAAATGAAGTTCATAGAAAGCACCTCATGAAAATCAAAGTATAAAGCTGATTTACCTTCTAAATTATAAAGAAGTTTGTCTTTATCATTACTTGAGGACAAACAATGGTTTAAGTTTGAGGGTGTACAATAACTCTATTTTATATAGAGTTATTCAAATGTTTAAACTTAGTAAATTGCTCTCTTTCAAGCAAAGATAAAGAGTTTATATAGTATTTTATGTAAAATGTGAATACTTGAGTGTTTGACATGGTTAAAGTTGTTAATAGGTCGCTTTGGATATATTGTGGTATGTTTGATGAATTAGTTCAAGGCAAATTCTGTTGAAATGAAAATCTCTTTCCATGTTTTGATTATACAAACTTAAAGTAATGAGTTAAGTTTTCTAAAACTTATTATGTTTTTAACAAGTTCAATCAAGTGTTTTGAAAGAACAAGAAATAAGTATCATAGCAAAAATCTTGGCTCTACAAATAAACCAAGTATGAAAGTGGAGTATCAGGATCATAGAGCGACCAAAAATCCGCACAAAGGATTCTTCAAAAGGTTCTTTAGGAAGCCGCCACCAAATTTTAGTTTAAGGGCAAATTCGAAAATCCCTTTAGGTTTTAAGATAAGGCGTTGTTAGGGTTCGGGAGTCGTTATGTGTGGGAAGGTATTAGCACCCTACCACATCCTATTGTCTAATTAATTTAAGATTTATTTAATTGTTACCCTTTATTTGTAAAGAAAATGACTTATTTAGATTTTTGTTTTTAGTGCTTGACAAGGGTCGTAGTCTTGCTCCTACGCACTCCGCATGCAATGGAGGAATCAAAGCTACGTAGTTCTTCCCGAAAATGGTTTGTTGGTTGGTGTTTTTTAGTATAGGGTCCTAGGATTCCTTGAACTGCATGTACCATCGATTCCTAGAACGCTACTCTAACCCGATTGTACAACCGACTTAGTCCCCTACTTTTTGAAAATAATTTTAGAGTTTTTTGAAAGAAATTGGTTTGGTGTGAGGTGGGTTCGCTTTAGAATAGGTATTCTAGAACTCCCGAATCTGCATGTACTCATTAGTTCTAGAACGCTGACTAACCCGATTGTACAACCGACTTAGTCCTCTATTTTTAGGAAAAATATTTTTATTCGTATTTATTAAGTTTTCAGGTTACCGAGTCAGCATGTACCATTGGCCTTAAAATAATGACTAACCTTGCTGTACAACCGACTTAGCCGCTTATTTAGAAAAAAAGTTTATTCGTATTTATTAAGTTTTCGTGGTTACCGAATCTGCATGTACCTCATTGGCCTGTGAGTAATGACTAACCCGGTTGTACAACCGACTTAGCCGCTTATTTAATTTCGAGGAAAAAATTATTTACGCTTGAGTTTAAAAAGAATTAAAAAGAGAAATAGGTGCGGATTGTAAATTTGGGTTTTATTCATAGCAGAGTGTTGTATCATTAATTGGAGTTGCAAAAGGGAAGCCCAGAATGCGAAACTGGGCTTAAGTTGGGGGAGGGGTGCGCGCGTGAATTAAGAGGTGCGCTTAGTATTCTGTGAATTGAAAAAAAAATAAAAAAAATAAAAAAAATGAGCAGATATTATAAAGGCCCAGCAGCAAAAAAACCTAAACCTAAAAACCCATTCCTCTCTTTCCATTAGCCGCCACGCACATGTGCCAGCCTCCTGCAGAGAGAACGCGAGAATTCCGGCGAGAGCTCAGGGGGAGAGAGAGAGAGAACAAACCGGCGAGGCTTGCGCCGGGTTCCACGGGGTGGGTTGCGCGCGTGATTCCGACGGTCTAGAGGGACTGTTCGGTTTCGGTGGTGGTCTGATGGATCGGGTTTCGTTTTGGGGGAAATAAGGTTTCGGTTTGGGTGAAATGGTGGTTGTTGGCTCGGTTTGAGGGTGAGGCGCCGGAGTGCTCGCCGGAGAAGGCGACCGGAGCTCCGGCGAGCACCAAACAGGTTGCTTATTATTCTTGCATTGTTATTCTGTTTCCTCACCTCTCCTCATTCCATTCCTATTTCTTTCTTCTTTTTGATAAACGATTTTTTTATACTGGTTCCAGCATAACAGGTTGAGAGCTTTTCTTATTCTGATGTTGGTTTGGATACAAAATAGCGATAGGAATAAACTATATATGTATCTATTCAATCAGAAAGCAACATAGAATATAGACATAGTATTTTTATGTATCTGAGCAATTATTTGGGTCTATTATGAGTACTAACCTGCGTTCCAACTTCTGTTTGGTATTCTGAACGTGCTGTTGAACGGTGACTGCTACCGCATCGTCTTTGGACGGGTGCCGTTATTGGAATTTTCGGATGAGGACTGTGTTTAATGGGTTAGGGTTTCGATGTGAAACCTAATCCTTGTTTTTTTTACTAGTAATTTCGCAAATCAGGTTCCGCCTCATTTCTGTGTATTTTGACTGCTGATTGACTGTTTATTTATAGTTAAAAATTAGGTTAAGGCATTTATTATTTTTAATCAAAGCTTTGACCCTATTTCGTGCTCGGAACCTGTGCCCAATAAAGAAATTTGCAGCAGCCTTGAATGTCACTCGAAACCCTAAATTGTCGCTACTATTTTATTTTTCGGATTTGTTATTTTTTGTATTTTTAGTATTATTTATTTTTGTATTTTTGGACTTATTTGACTTTTAAGTGCTTCTAATTTGTAAATTAAGCTAAGTAGAATTATTTTTGATATTTTTGGACTCTTAAACACTTTTAAATCAGAAATTAAACTAAATAGAATTTTTTGACATTTTTGGATTGTATATATGCTTAAATAAAATAAATAAACAAAATAAGAATAAAAATAATAAGAAAAAGGAGTCAAAGCAAATACAAAGACGAGAACGGCCTGACTCACAAATACGCCAAACTAGACCGTAATAGAGAAAATGGGTGCGTTAAATTTAAACCACATTTTTGAGAACAATGACTTTAGGTAGACTCGCTTATGTACGACTAAACCCAAACGCGCAGACTAAATTGCGTAACGCACGAAAGATCGATCATTCGCAGCGCGTGCGCTTCTAATTTAAACAATGGCATTTTGATTTAATTGAACGGGAGATTGAGATTGGTTCGGGTTGGTAACCGAGACGCCATACTAATAATTCTCGTAATCATGCGACTTCAAAACACGAATTCTAATAAACGATCAAACAAGAAAAAAAGAAGACTGACAAAATTGGGGTATAAATAACCGCCATAGAAGGTTTGCCATGACAAACTAAAAGCACCAAAATATGTTGAAGAAGGTTGATGGGCTACAACTAAAGCACAAAGTCATCATTTCCTATCTACAAACCTAGAACAACTTTCCAACGGCTATATTCAAGCTTCAAAGTCTATATAAAGGTTAATCTTCACAATTACAATGCATGAGAATTAATTGGAACCTTCACAAGTCAAGCTTCTCAAAGTAATCCAACCTTCTCATCCACACTCAAAGCTACTACAAGTTCTGTTTTGGGAATACTGTCTTGAGTGTGTGTTAGCTTGTTATGCTCTAAGAAATACCTTGTATTTATCTATCAACAAGCTCCTAAATCATCCCAAAACCCAAACCCCTTTTTGTAAGAAACATTGTATAAGTTTCACAACAAACTACCTAGTGAGAGGTGAGTGGTGTTGGTGATCCTACTTGAAAGAAATACCTTTAGGAAACTAGAAGAGAGTTTTCTAGTAGGTTGAGACAGCTTGGTGAAGCTGTGTAAGTGAGCACTTGTCTTTTGTATGTTGATCAAAAGAGAGTGGTGGTGAAAGTCTTTTGCTGTTAAAGCTAAAGCAAGTGTAAAATCTATTTGGAGAATAGTGGAAACTCTCACGTGGATGTGGGGAGAGGAGCGAGTAGCCAATGTTTGGTGAACCTCTATAACTCTACTGTGTCATTATCTGCTTTTCTTATTATTTGTTTTAACTGTCTTACACTCATCACTATTTTCAAACACTACAGAAGGTTAAATACTTCAACCTTCTATAGACAAAGTCTTAACTATACTTTAATCTTACTTTGACACTTGTTTGAAAACAACACTCTTTCTTTAAAGAAAAGACATCTGAAATCATCATAGTTAATTATCTTTCACTATTGTCATAATTACTTGTTGTTTGTGGAACTAACATTCAAACTTCTTACATCCAAGTTATCTTGAGAAATACTTAAGAAGGTTGCAGGAATCAAAAATTAAAAAGGTCACACAATTCAATCCCCCCTTTCTTGTGCAACTTAGTCACTTCACAGCCTACAGATGCACCTGCACTATAATGCTCCTGCGCTGGATCTGCACTATGCACCTGCACTACATGCATCTGCATTACACATAAATGCTTGAGCCATCCACTTGCACATCCACTTGCCTTGATGATTTTATGCTTAGTCACTAAAGAAAGTGCAACTTGCACATTTCGGCGCCCACAATTCCAACATAGCTTTGAAGACTCACTCACATAGGGACACATGCTAATCTCTCATTGGACCTCCCTCTACACTTGAGTGTATGCTTCAACTTGTGAGACAACTTCTGAAATTAACCATGGTTACACCGCTAGTTTTCTTCAACTCCAAGGAAGGAATCACCTCAATTGAAGACTATATATATAAAGGCCTCACTCCTTCACTTGGAAATATATCACAATCTATAAGTTAGATTCAAATTTCAATAGTCATAGTTAGTTTCTATTTTGTATGAAGGAAAGGAAGCAATTGACAAATCCTCCTTTACCTCAATTCGTAGTATTTACTAAGTGCTGAGTAGTTGATGCAACTGCATTTCTAGGGAAATTCATGCAAAGAGCTTCAATTTGTGTAATCTTATCTTGTTGTTTCTCTTTTGTGATTTAAATTATATAAACATGATCTATTCAGTCTATATATACCTTGCAATGTCTATCATGAGCTAAATCTCTCTTAGTTGGAATGTTCTAACCATTTAATGAGCTTTTAAGTAAGTTTGATGCATGTATATGATGTTTGCACTTTAGTTATTGCTTGATAATTCTTTCAACACTTATTTTGAGATTTATCACCTAGAGTAAGTAGATTTGTAAAAGCGCATATGGTTTACAATTAAGAACTCAAGAACTAATATGGGTAAGTGTTTTACATAAAGGAAACTTTGTTAAACCCATGCTAAGTCCTAGACCTAGGATAGCATAGTCCATAGGGTGACACTGTGGGTACTTTATAAAGACAAGAGTGAACTTATTTAGCATCTTAGACATAAGAGCTTGTAATGAAACTCAAGACAAAGGATCGAAAGGCACATTACAAATGCAACAACATTCAGTGCACCTACATCACATACTGCATTGATCACTTGAAAGTGAATTACTTGGGGAAGACATTCCAACTAGCTTTTCTTTATTGCATCACCACTACTTGCATATTGCTTTACATTACTTGATTGTGATATACACCACCTCCAGCTATAATTGTTATTTGGTTACTCTACACTAATTACATTGTATTGAACTTAAGAGAGTTACAACAATCCTTGTGGGTTCGATCTTATATACTACTTGTTAGAGACTGTGTATACTTGCACATGCTTTTCTCACACCAACGCCCCTCACTCCTTCTACAACGTCACCCTTGGGAGCAATCTCCTCGGCAGTAGTGTCATTGCTGGGGGCTGGAAGATCAAGAGAGACCGAGAGCTCATTTGTTGAGACTTCAGCAACATCATGAACCTCCGCATCCTCAGGATCCACTCGGGTGAGGGCTGCTCATAAGATGCCTAAAAGTTCCCCCATTCCTCGGTGACCCGCATTAGTGATGCACGACTTGTGTCAAGGTCCATCTTCGTGCCAGCCGTAGGGAAGGAGTTAAGCGAGAGGAGCAGAGCCGTGATGGAAGAGTTGAGTGATGGTTGAAGAGTTGAAAGCTATTTTCCATTATTTTCCACTCAAAGATACACCCTATGAGATTTTCACTATTTTCCAAATAGTTTACACCCTTTCACACTTCACACAAGTTGAAAGATCTTGGTAGTTTTATTCTCACAACTCTACCTATCAGATACTTTACTAATAGACTTCTTCAAAGCTATTAGATCGCTTTTAACACAAAGCACTCACTTCTCAAGTCCTACAAAGAACACATGCTACTTAAGAAGGTTCCCTATTTAAGTTTCTCTTGATTACAAAGGGTTTTGGAATTACTTAGAGTTTGGTTGACTCAAATAGAATATTCATGAATGTAATACAACACAAGACTTAAAACATACTCAGAGATTAGGTGAATCCTTCTCGATTTAGTGCAAATTGAGTATGGAAGAGAGAAAACTTGAATAGTGAGAAGGGTTGTATCTCGTAAATTTAATCCACTCTCTTGAAGATCAATGGAGACCAGAGTAGTTGTTATATAGACTTGATGTTTCATATTAACTGCTGGTCCAAGAATTATAGTCGTTGCATCAACAACTAGCCGCTTATAGCCGCTTGAATACGCTCCACTTGTCCTTTTCCAAGACTCTGCAGAAACAAAGTTGTTTCCAAATGTCATCACCCTTCTCACAAAGACTCTTCTCACAAAGTGACTCTTCTCATGACTTTATAGTTTGAAGATGATGCTTCTCAAGATGAATCTTCTCATGTCATGCAGCTTAGGATGTTGATTTTCTTGTCATGACCCTTCTCGTGCCCATGACTCTTCTTTAACATGATTCTTATGATCATGACCCTTCTTCGGATCATGACTCTTCTTAGCTTGATATTGCATTCTATCTTCTTCAATTTTCTCATGATAAATCTTCTCATGTAGAATTCTTCCAAGATTACCAAAGGTTCTTGATCTTAATTCTTTATACTTGAGAAGCTTCCCTTTCTTAGAATAGTGTAGGCAATGATTCTTTTCTGTTTTCTCTTAGAATAATGCTTCTTATAAGCAAGTATCTTGTTGAGATTGATTGTGTTATCCTGTCCTTATGAAACACTCAACAAGAAGCATTATTAATACATATGATCAGAAACCTTAAGCTTCTCATCATTGAGGTTTGGTGACATCAAAACATTCATTAGGGATTTTGCCTCAACAATATCCCCCTTTTTGATGTTTTGACAAACTCAATTGAGATGGATTAAGTTTTCTGATTTTGTTTGAAAAATTTCTAAAGGCATTTTTCTTTTTAACTCCCCCTGAATTTATGCTTGTTAGATTAATGTCTTTAAGTTATGTTCAATATTTGCATAAATCACACAAGAAAAAACATAATCAAGAACATTCATTCAATTCATCAACAAAATCATTGGAATGATTACATTTCGTGTATGTTCTTGAGGCCTAGAATTCAAACAAATGTATAATGAGAAGATTACTTCTCAAAAACAAAAGTGCCTAATTGCACGTATATTTGCTAATACAAAGCATCAAAACATATCCTAAGACCAGAAACTTAATCTAGACTCTTCTCCCCTTTTGTCACACATCGAAAAGGTGGAGGTAGACAGAGGAAAAGATTAAGATAGCTTCTCCCCCTTAATCTAGACTCTTCTCCCCCTTTTGCAACAATCAATTATACAACCATAACTTACCCGATCAACCTGTAAGTCGTTAAGAAAATGTGATCCGTATGTGGGCGATACAGTAACCATCATCCAAATGACCAAGAATAGGGAATGTGGAAGGAGGAGCAACCTCCTCATGTGCAAACAAGCACCAACTAGAAGGAACATCCCGCCGATCCCCTACATCAACATCAGCAGCAAAATGAACTTCTGGACCAGCAAGATCAGCTACCAGATGTTGAGCATCACGCTCAATGTCATATCATCATGTACATCTGGGGCTGGGTGCTCATACCTACCCCTACCAGCAGCAACATCATGTGACTCCTCCTCCTTCTACTTGCTTTGAAGCGTATGAGGTGGCCTACCATCCCGAGGCTCCCGAGAATGACCACCTCATACCCTTGGCATAATGAAACAATAAATAACAAACAAATTATTTAACACATCAAATTAAAACAACTAAATAAAAACAACAAATTAAAACACAAAACAACACATAACAACTACTGTCAAACGACGGTTCGGACACCCCTAACCGAACCTGTTCGGATTGTCCCATCTGAACGGGGTGTTTTTTGTTTTTGAAAAACAACGCCCGCACTTCCTATCCGATCATCATGTTCGTAGGGTCCTATCCGAACGTCTTCTACCTCAAATCAGTTCGGACACGCGGAAATTTGAGAATAAAAACGCAATGATAGTCAAAGGGGGATGGTTACCTTAAAACGAAATAAACGAGGAGAGACTGAGAGGAGGCGAACAAACTCTTCGAGACAGTGACTGGATGAGATGAGTGAGAGGGAGAGAGAGGGAGTTCGGTTGGAGAGGGGAGATTCAATTAGGGTTCGGATGGGAGAAATGTGAGGGGTGTGAAGGGTTTAGGGAGGGAGTGTTTGGTTTTTTGGTATTTTTAATTTAGGGGTAGTTTGGGAATATTGGGGGGTTATGGGGTGTGTGTTGAGTAGGAGGGGGTGTGGGTAAAGCAATTCCCTTCAGATATAAACTTTTAATGGACCTATTCATGGCTCGCATATAGGCCTAATGTCTGGGCCAATTTTTACGCATGCAACCAAACCACCTGATACATCGTTAATTGCACCCCCTCCTTTTGTTACCTTTCGAGCAAGGATCCTGCAGGTGATCCCGAGGAATTTGAGGATGCCTCTGACCAGAATGCTTCTCGGAATGAGGACTCTGACATGGAATATGTGGAGGAAACCCCACAGGTTTTATATTTGGTTTTTTGGTAGTTATTTCCTTTCAACCAAATTGCTATTAAATGTTAGCTCAAGCTAGAGTTTTGGCTTGAAATTTCGGTGGAGCGGCCTAACTGTTGGTTTTTGGTAATGAATAAAAACCTTAACTAACACTTCTCTAATAACCTATAGAATAACCGCCCTAACAACTTAACTACCACAAACATTTACATGTGGTTAAGTGTGTTAGAAAGTGTGTTCTACATTTGCTTATTCGGCTTAGGAGTTTGTTAGCCCTACCTAACTAACTCCTAACTGACATGTCCACTTTAGTGTGCCTAATTGTGTACATAGTGTATATATATTGATACATCAGTTGTAAATAAAAGCATATACAGAAATAATAGAATCAAGCAAGTTTACTTTTACATTTGAGTTTTCTATTCTACAAATTTCCTAAGTTCTATACTCCCTGTAACGTTAGCTCCTTAGGCCATCTTCAAGTTCTTGAAGTGCTGGGTTCATTAATTAGGAGAATTGGTACCTCGCAAGCAAAGAAGAAGGGTTAATTTCAGTTAAGGAACCGAAATCAATAGTGCAAGAAGGAGAAAACAGAGAGTGAAAGAAAGAGGGAATACCTTCTGTATTCAAGTGGTTCTTGTGATTGTTCAAGTGGTTGAACACATCAAGACTCACATCCAGCATTGATTACCCAGAACAAACAGAACAACAAGTTAGGGTTTGTGTTTGGGTGAATCTGAGAAAGAGAAACAAAGAAGAGAGTGAAGGATTTGACTACCTTCTTTCAAGATTCTTTGTTGTAGAAGTGATTTCACTATGTGAAATCACTTGTGTTGAAACCCAGCTTCGAGATCAAAGCACATTCAAGAAAAGAAAAGGAAAGATAGATTAGGGTTTGCAAATACTAAGAGATCTAAGAGGGAAATCACATAAGGCGCCAGGATTTACCTTTGATTGAAGTATTTGAACCATAATCATCAAGCAATCGCACCTAAAATCAAACATTGAAAGTTAGGTTAGAAACCCTAATTGTGTTCAAGTAAAATTTCAAAGAAATCGCATACAAGAAAGGTGATCTAAGTTATGGTTTACCTTCGGTTGAGCTTTGATTGTGAAAATCGAGCACAAGTTGAAAGATCTCACCGAGCCAAGTATCGCGGTTAGAAGTGAAGAAACCGGCTTCGTGGTCTTGCTCGTAACAAATCAAAGCGGGTTGTTCCATCATTGCAATATCATCATCATTAGTAGTGTTTGAACACTAGTTGCAGCTTCAATCACCATTGAAGGTGAGAGCTGCAAGCTAGGGTTCTAAGAGAGAGAACCAGAGAGAAGAAGAAGAGAGAACGAAGAGTAGAGAGAGCGAAGCAGAAGTGATCAAGATCTGCGTTTCACTTCTTGATTCGCTTATATACATCGGGTCAGGTTTCAACCCGCACTTCTCTAATTGGGCCGGGTCTTGGGTGCGCAAGACCCACCAAAAACAATTGTTTGAAGGAGTTGTTTACTTCATTGGGTTGGGCATGCAAAGATAGCCGGGCTTCACTACTCACACCCTCTATTGTTAATAGCACTTGCAAGGCAAAATTGTGAAAAAATTCAATACTAACACGAATTTATACATCAATGTTAAACAGTTTGTGGATATTCACAAGCCGGATATTATTGTTGTTATGGACCCTAGAATTGATCCTAGTTGAATAAAACCTTTTGGTTATCAAGTTATGACTTGTTATTGTTATTCCCTAGTGAATGGATTCGCCGGGGGGATTATTGTGACTTGGAAAGTGAATGATATTCAACTTAGAGTTCTAACTACTACTATTCAATTTATTCATCTTGAAGTGGTTATTGGGTATCCGATCTTTGTTATGAAGAGTCGAAGAACTTAAAGTTATTACAGCACTCTATGGATGGGGATTGGATGTTAGCCGTGATTTTAATGACATAACAAACGCTCGTGAGAAGAAAGGGGGTGGTCAGCTTATGGATCTAGGAGTTGTTGGTACTAAGTATACTTGGCGCGCGTGGTCAGTTCTACCATGGAAGGGACTAGAGAGCATGTTTTTGAAAGGTTAGATAAAGCTCTATGTAATGATGAGTGGAGATTGCGGTTTCCTGATGCTTTTGTTAAGGTTCTCCCTCGTGTTGATTATTCAGATCATCATCCTATTTTAATTTGTCCGAGGGGGTATTTTAATTTGCTAAAGAAATAAAACATACAAAGAGTACTATCATGATCTTTTTTTTTACTCAAGAAGACTACCGTGATCTTAGAAACAGTAGCACTAGAAAACTTAGGACTCACAAACATGTCTCATATCCCAAAAGTAGTTAGAGGTCGAGCAAACAAACATACATCTCCTCGAGAAAACACTATCTCGTATTGCTCAAAACTCACAGAGGAAACTAAGTACAAAATCTTGCAAAGTGACGAATGATTTCTGCCTTGGCATATATAGGCCATGTGGCTCGTGAAGCGAACCGACGCATCCCATCAATGCGCAGCCCTGGGGGAGCCGTTCGACATTATGGCAAATGTACCTCGGTTCCTCGAAAGGCCACCTCGATTTACCCAAACGTCGCACCATTCACATATTGACACGCGGCACACCACCATTCCGCACTAACCTTCGTAACGCCTTGCAATTCAAGCCGAGGTTGACTTCATTCTCGGGTCGACCTCGACTTGGGGGCCACTGTTCTCCGCCGGGCCTAACCTTGCATGAAGTCAAGCGTGCTCAATACAAATACCGCTCCGCCTAATACCCACTCCATCGTGAAGTACCTCCTGACTCGGCCCGAGATCAAGGCGCTCCAACTGACGCTCGTAGACGGCGGCACCGCGTTTATAAATAACACCGCACTCTACAAGATCGTACTCTTTCATTTCTCGTGATACCTCTCCACTTCTCTTGCGACTTAGGCATCGAGTGCTCGCAGTACCACCCCTCGGCGAGCTCAATCTCGGATCCCCGATCTCAACCTCGACAGACTTTTCTCGCATCCGAGCCATCACAAATCCATCCGAGGTATTACACCGGTTACCCCGGTCAATCTCCTTCCCACCTGTGTACGAACAGTTGTTTTTCTACTTTTGTGGTGTGGCCAAGAGCCCTAAGGAGCATGGAGATGAAATATTTTGTGTCTTTGACTTGTTTTAATGGTGCTGAGTTATTGTTTATGCTTTGAAACTTTTGGAGAGAGTTGTATTAGAAATAAGGAGTTATTATTGACTCTAAGGAAATAAAACACTTAGAGGAGATGAAATTATTGTATTCCTAAATCAAGTGGAGCCTTGCTCAACTAAGCATTGTGATATGAAGTCGTAGGAGGATATAACCTTAGTTGCTTATAATTTAAGGGTATATATATATATATATATATATATATATATATATATATATATATATATATATATATATATCCCGTAATTTTTGGAGAAATTATGGTTTTTAGGTAGGTAATTAGTTTGAATCTCAAGATGATTGTAGAAATTAGTTCATGCTTTTTTACTAGAAAAGTATAACTAAGTTAAGGAATCAATGCTTATGTGATAAGAAGAAATTAAAATGTGGATATCTTGTTGGAGTTCACGGATATTAGAAATTAGGTGTAAGTGTATGAAATTGATCACGTAATTGGAAATGAAAGAAATTAGTACAAAGACTTGATGAATAAAAGTTTTAAGTGAGCAAGGAATACAAATTTATTCAAATAAAAAATTAGGGGTTTAATAGTTCATCTTAGTTAAAGTAAGAGATTTGTGTTTAGAGATCCAAAATAAGTTCCATTAGTAAGCATAAAGCTCCTAGCTTAGACTTAATGTGGATTAGACTCTTTTATATTTCATGTTTCTAAGTTGAAATTGAAGATGTTTAAACAAATGAAGATATAGACTCAATAGTATTTCAGATTCCCTAAATAGTAATATTATCTATTCTTCAAGATGTTTAGTAGTGATGAGATAATTTACCAAGTTGGTTTTCGTTGACCCCATATATCTTTAAGATAGATTGATTAAGAGATTGAATTATTCGAGCTAGGGATCTAAGAATAGTTCTTGACTGATGATTGAAGTTTGGATTTGGATAGGATAAGTTTGGTTAAGTATGAACACTGAACTATATATTATGGATTTTCGAAAGTGTGAGTTGTTCTTTGAAAATAATTTGAACGTGGACAAATATTTTGGAAAACTCATATTTCGAAAACTCACAAAACTATATATTTCATGTTCCTAAGTTGAATTTGGAAGACTGGTATTTAGTGTTGACTTTCCCCCTATGAGGACATTGTGTGCTATGGCCTTTGTGGACTTATATATGTGCTTGTTCTATATATGTCTTGAATATGTATATATGAAGGTGTATGACTGAGATGTCTGATGGGATATGGGGGTTATTTCGAGGTATGTTAGGTAAGGCATACATAGCTATATATGATCGTTTGTGGGATTAAGAAAATCTTTTCGAAAAAGAAACCTAAAGGAATTGTTATAAAAGCTTACATGGCACTTGAATCAGATTGTGAAAAAGGGGTTAGAGTTATGACTTAAGGAATGAAAAACAAATGGAAAATATTTGTGAAAGAATAAGAATGTTTTTGAGAGACTGTAGTCATGATGAGTTAATATTTTGTCAAATTATGACTTTTTCAACAAATATAGATTTATTTCAAGAAGTGAGAAAGGTAAAAAGTTAGGGAGGTTAGAGTGAGATTTTGTGAGAGACTTTAAAAGGAAATTTGTTGGTGGGGACTTGAGAAGCTATTTTGGAGGTTAGTATGGGAGAGAGATACTTACGGAGTTTGTATATGGTTGAATTGAAAAGGAAAGGTTTGTACAGGCTTTATAAGCATTAATTAAATGATAAATGCATGTTGTGATGGTTTGTTCTAGTTTGTGTATGTGGTGCCAAGATGTTTGTTTTGGTGTTTAGTCATTATTCTTGATCCATGTGATGATTGATTGAATAATGTTTGGTGTGGTGAAATTATGCCAGAGATGTTGATGTATAATCATGCATACATAGGCGATGTTGTTCTTAATTGGACCTCACAAAAATGGCGGTGTTGTTTTTAATTAGACCTCACAAATGGCGGTGTTGTTCTTAATTGGACCTCACAAACCCCTACGGGGGAGTGATATTTCGGAATCATGTGCATTGACATATAGACATTGCATTAGGATATATGGAGTTGTGTGGTGTGTTAATGGTGTTGAGCTGTCAGAATGTTGTTTGAAACTTGTAGTATTATGCTTAGGTGAATTGGCTATGTATATTTGAGTTGTTGTATATCTAGAAGATGACCCTTGTTTGTGGTTCTCCAATGAAATGGATGTCGAGACAATTATTGGAGGATCATATATAGTTTAGTTTTTCAAAGAAAAAATTGCAGTGGTTGGTGTCCTTCCTTAGTGGAGTACTGGTGGACTCATCGAGGTCCCAAACCGAAAGTTGAGGATAGAATGGTTCATCAGCGTAGGCATTTTCTTTTTTGTCGTTTTGATAAATTTTTCAAGTGTATGATTCTTGAGCGGATCTTGGTATGGGCATTTGACAGACATGTATAGTAGAGATAGTCAGTCCTAGATTGGACAAATTTTTATTTTAAACACATTTTGTCTTTGCATTGTACACATTTTTGAAAACAGGTACCATATTGGTGCGGGGAAATAAACCCATGCATGTCATATTTTGGTTCTAATTCTCGTATCATATTAAGAGAGACATCATGTTTCGAAAATGCTGCAATACTCTGATTGTTCAGAAAGCATGAAGAGTACTTTTCCAAAATGATTTCATATTAAGAGTTGAGTTGACGTAATAATGCTCTGAAAATTGGGGTGTAACAGAAATCTTCTTAGGGTTGCTCTTGCCTAGAACCATATCGTAACCTACAAAGAGGGAGTTCACTCAGCAAATTCATCACTGACCTTCATGTATATCTCTACTCGAGACCAAACCGAGGTCCAGACTCTAAGGGAATCCCCAAGAGAAAATTTGAAGTAATGAAAACTCCCTCCTCCTAAGAAAAACCTCGCTAGAAAAAGGAAGATCTCGCTATAAGAGAATCGACCGACGTCTAGAAGAGAAAACTAGAATGAGTGGCCAAAGGAGGGAGACAATAAGAGTAAGGAAGTAAAAAAGAATACCTAGTCAAAAGAGAATACTTGATCGCAGCAGAGAGAACCTCGAAGGATATCGGCTTCAAAATCAATGTCAGACACTTGATATGGCAGAAACGTACACATGAGAAAAGTATGCATCTATTTATAGTAAGAGGATGCAAACGGCGATAGTATCCCAAGCGATGCAACTCTAAAAACAATCATAGTGACACACCGAACATCTCGGCCATCATTCAACGCTCATCTCACAACCATTGCAAAGAACGACTTGGAGCGAGCTAGCTTCTCAGCTTGGTGGACATCTCAACCCTCAGCTCGACCAAGATCTGCAGTAGTATTGTTCAATATCTATATATTCTACATTGAGATTCATATATTTTATTTCACAATAGTGAGTATTGTAAATAACCATGATTAAAATATTTATACACTTCCACAAACTTTGCTGAAAGAAATTTATAAATGTCATGTAATGGAAAACGAGAAAGAGAATCTGTAATATCACTTTCAACTTGAGAATGGTGCATTTTTCTTTCAACTCTCCTTCTTTTCTTTTTCCATTATCCTTTGGTTTTATCAATTTATCAATAAATGACCAAACTAATAATGCACCATCTTATTATAACTGTCCCCAATAAATGACCAAACTAATAATGCACCATCTTATTATAACTGTCCCCAATAAATGACCAAGCTAATAATGGACCCTGTTATAATCACTGCAATTCATCTGAGTGTGCCTTCTTTTCACCAAGGAATGGTTTGAACATCATTAGTATTCCAAGTCCTTCAACTAAATTTAAGAATAAAAATACCAAATGGGTGCCTGCAATTAAATGTGCAACAGTAAGGTACGAGTAATATAGCTACCAAATGAACAACAACTAGTGACAGACCTACATTGCAATAAGGGTGTGCAAGTGCATCCCTCATTTTTTTTTTAAAAAAGTAAAAATAGGTTTAATTATTATGTAGGTTTGCCAATGAAAATTTGACTCAGCTGGTAAGGAGTTGACTCATATCCCGCAAGGGTGTGGGTTCAACTCTTGTTGCCATCATGAGGGTCTCTTTGGTGATTGATCTGTAAATACATTTGATTTGTTAGCACTCAAAGAGTGATCTATAGGCCTCCCTGACCCTGATGAGCCCCCGGAGCCTACCTCAGCTAAACTTTTTGTAACCAAAAAAGATTTTGTAGGTCTCTGAATCATTTAGGAATTTGTAAATAGGTCCCTAAACTAAAAAAATTGTAATCAAGTCCGTAAACTAATATAATTTGTTCAATTAGGTCCGAGTAATACAGGTAGCAAATAGAAACACAACCGGTGGCGGACCTACATTGCATTAAGGCTGTGCAAGTGTCCTCCACCCAGCAGGAGCGGTTGGAACAAGTGTCCTCCACCCGTATCATTCATTTCAAAATTGCTTTTTTTCTTCACCCATTGAGAGTGTTAGGTTTATTTTAAAGAAATAAATGCAAAATTTAAACTTGGGGCCTAAGAAAAAGACATCATACTTTGAAATTCATGTATTTTTCCTAATAGTGGACACCTAAAGTGAAATAAAATACTATCTATATTTAAAGTTAGGTACTGTTGACCACTTATAACATAAACAAATTAGTTGAGCTTGAGCAACATACCTGGGATAAAAGAAGCATCTATACGCTTTTGTGACCAAGTTAGTCTGCAATGACAAAAATCATAAGAAGAAGTAAGTTAAAGAAGAGTGACCAACCACCACAAAGTTAAAACAGGTAGCTATAGTTTTGGGTGCGATAGTCAGAACCGCCGCAAGAGACTCGCCGACGGATAAAACCATCATATCGAAAACCACCACAATGTCTACTTGCCGGTGGTTATAATTGCCGATGTGTCCCACAACCGCCGCAAAAATGAAATCTTTATGTAGTGATTTAGTTATAACAAAATTGTAGTGACAAAGCTTGTGGACTAAAACTTATCCAAATGAAAAATGTGCCAGCTATAAATGGATCGAAATGTAATGAATAATTTCTATCAAAATGTGGGCTAAATTGTAGTTACCTACAACTTTCAATGTAGTCAACAAACTGTCTAGTTTGAAAAGTACGTACCATATCATTCAAACATGTAATTTAGCAACACGTGAATTAGATTAATCTATAATCTATAATATAGATAATGTTTGAAATGAGTGCATTAATATGCCAGTTTTATAGCAATTTATTATCAATTTAAGGAAGTTAAGTACGACAGAAATGTTATTTAGACAAGTTTTTAGAGACAAAAATGGTCAAATACACTAATAATATGGTGGGATCCACCGATTTTTTATTTGTTTAACATTTCTAAAAATTGATTAAGTGGGTCCCACCGTATTATTAGTGTATTTTGCCAATATTTTTGTCTCTAATAACTTTTCCAAATAGCATTCTGTAACTACAATAGTGATATGTCGCAAAAGCTAACTCACCTAGTTAGAACTACTTTTGTTCCTTTTTTTTCTTCTAAAAGGTGTGTTGTGCGCTCGTGAATCACTATTATCTTTAACTAGTTATATTTATTTGAATTAAAATGTACAATCTATATATATATATATATATATATATATATATATATATATATATATATATATATATATATATACTTTTGTGAATTGTGAAATATTGTGAACCATTGTGAGACTCTAGATGGGAGAAGATGAAATGCTAGCTAGAGAAAAATGTTCATTTCAATAGTCTTTTATTTTCTTATTGCAATTTTTTTTTTTGGAAATTATTTGCAAGTTTAAATTAACACAACTTTAAAAAATTAGAAAATGTTTTCACAAAGTAAACCGACCATAAATATCTACATTCACATCTTTGAATTGTAATAGCTAGGAAAGTCAAATAAAAGTTGGGGAGTTCACGGGAACACTCACATGGTACCACCTGCAGCAGGGCCAATAGCTTTGAATAGAGACATAGCTGTCATGGAAAGACCATTAGCAGCCCCCCTTTGGTGTTGTTCCTGTTATCGTAATGAACAACATGTCAAATATGCCACAATTCCATCAAAAGTTAATATCAAGCATCATAAGGAAACCGAAGACAATGAAACTATCCAAAGGCTTACCACTGCTCTGTTTTGTAAAAGGAATAAACCGGTTATGATGGTCATCTATGGTCATAAAAAAATATAATCAATACGTTTTAATAGTAAAATGTTAGATAATATATATATATATATATATATATATATATATATATATATATATTAGTTGTGTATTTAGGGAACAAAAAAAAACTATATACAATAGGATCCAGTCAGTCAGGGAGAG
Source organism: Oxytropis ochrocephala (assembly GCA_020916435.1). Lineage (NCBI taxonomy): Eukaryota > Viridiplantae > Streptophyta > Magnoliopsida > Fabales > Fabaceae > Oxytropis > Oxytropis ochrocephala. The sequence goes on along the minus strand of CM037088.1, from coordinate 97,729,645 downwards.
GCCTGAACAAGGACCGAAGAAACAAGATAATACAACCACAAGCCAAAAGTAAGAAACAAAAACTCCAACTGGTACACCGACTCATTACTTCTGAGGAAAGTAATTCTACAAAACAAAATGCTCCTAAGTCCTAGAAATGCATTCCAAGCGGTCCACATACTATAGAATAGGCTATTGCTCGACATAGTCTTTGCCAAGAACCAATTCCATGAATACTATCAAAAATAAGGTCTTCGCGTGGTCAAAAGTCTTACTAGAAAAAATCACTTTGTTTCTACTTTTCCAATTACTCAGAGAACTTAGTGCCAAATATCCAGCAGACTTCGTCAACCCTTTCTAAGCCTAACCCCGGAGTAGAAATTAGAAAACAGAGTGGGGAGATCAGGCGGGAGCACAACCACCCAACCTAGCCATTTAAATACAATATACGAAACCTTTCTTGAAAACACACACGACAAGAACAAGTATGATTCAGACTCCAATAACACCCCGCAATGGACTCACTCAGTGGCACCCAAATCCAAAATAACATGTCTTCAAAATAGGTTAGCCCGAGTTGAGAGCCTATTCTTGAGGACTCACCAAGCAAAAGCAACAACTCTGCGAGGCGCTAGACTCTTCCACTACTTTCCAAGGGCAGAAATCTCTATATGGTCCCAAGAGGCCCGAGGAGGGGAACTCTGGAGAAGAGGATCATACGCCGATTTAACATAATAAACCCCATCCTCCCAGATCCAACTATCACCAACAGAAGGGAAAACAATCGTGGACAACAAAGTCATAAGATCCACCAGAAGCTTTTCTTCGCAAGTAAAAAACCTTCTTATGCAAGAGAGTCTCCAGCCCACCCCACCCTCCCACAAAGCCCTAGCCTATTGTACACTATTGTCCTTTTTTTTAGAGATGGTGTAGAGTCTCGATAAAACTACCTTGAGGGAAGCTTCCCCAACTTGTACATCATGCAAAAAATGGATTGACGACCCATTCCCTACCTTCCTAACAACCCCATCCGAGAACCATTTTGAACTCGAATCTAGACCCACTCCCACCCTACATATATCCTTCCACCAAAAAGACGAGTAGTAGGGAGGGCTTAGGGAATTTAGCTCAAGATTCACTATAACCTCACTTCCATACTTAACTTTGAGGACCAAAATCGAGAGGGAATTGCCCCCCGCCAAAACCTTTACCTCCACTTACCAAGTAGGGAAGAGTTAACAGACAAAGGTTTTTTTAACCCTAACCCACATTCTTTTTTCGGTTTATGAACCTTAGACCACTTCACCCACGGGATTTTGTTCCCCATGCGAACCCCACCTCATAAGAAGTATCACTGGATCCTCACCACCATCTTCCACACTTTAATCGGCATATTCAGGAACGACATCTAAAAGAGTGGGATTTTATTAAGGATAAAGTTAATCAGAACAATATCCCCCCTAAACTCATGTACTTATTACCCCACCCATTTAGCCTCCACCTGAGGATATCAATCAAAGACTGCCAAGTGGAAACACGTATGAAGCTCGAATCCACTGATAGATCAAGGTACTTAAAAGACAGGGTACCAATTCTACAATCGAGAAAGCCCACTGCCAACTCTAAGAAAGGGGTGGGAACATTTACACCCATAAGAAAGCTCCTCGATCTAGAAGTTTATTTTAAGACTGGAGACCAATTCAAAACTTCTCAACACAAACTTCGAAGCCCATAGGTTAGCTCTTGTAGCCTTCCCAATGAGGAGGGTATCATCTGCATACTGGAGATAAGAAATATCTACTTGAGGGGAACCTAACTTGAAGCCAACAAACATATTCCTTTCTATTGCTGGCCGGACCAAACCCCCAAACCCCTTAACTACCAGAAGAATAAGGAAAGGGGAAAGAAGGTCACCTTGTTTAGGTCCCCGAAGGTATTGATTTCCCGTTTAGGTGAGCCGTTGACCCAAAAATTGAGAGACTACTCGTAAAGACACAAGCATGAATCCAATCTTTCCACTTCAGGTAAAAACCAAGCCTCCTCAACATATAGTCCAAGAAAACCAAGTCACTGAGTCATATGCTTTTTCAAAATTCTCTTTGAAAACCAAACACTCCCTCCTAACTTTCTTTGCATAGTCTAGCACCTCATTCACCACCACCACCCCATCGGCAAGGTCTCTCCCTCGGATGAAAGTTGATTGGTTTATAGCTACCAAGCTATCAATGACCTTTCCTAGTCGCGTCGTCACCACGTTGGCGACTAGCTTATTTAAGAAACCTAGCTATGAAATCGGCCTAAAATCCCCATGAGACATTAGGTAGTCAACCTTCAGGTCTAAAGTAAGAAAGTATGAAGTGAAACCCTTTGGGATACTAGAATGTAAATGGAATTCTCTGAAGAAATTCCCTGTTTCTTCTTTTAGCAATTGCCAATATGCTTTTATGAAGGAGAAATTAAAACCATCTGGACTTGGGCTTTTATTCCCATCAAATAAGCGGGAAACATCCTCAATCTCCGGATCTGAGAATGGGGCAGTCAAATCAACATTCTGGGATGGGGAAACTTGCGGAAAAGCCATGCCATTCAGAAGAAGACGATGACAAAACACCCTCGAGTAATGGTCTGAAAAGTATGGAACAACCTCACTCCTAACACCTTCAACCCCTTCAATCGATCCGTCCTCCACACACAGCGCACAAACAAGATTCATCCAGCCAGGTAAATGCCTTTATAGGTGCATGGAAATAAGGTGAATTAGCGTCCCCTTCCTTTAACCAGCGCGACTTGGAGCAGTGAAAAGCTAAAGTCTCTTTACTTTTGAGGAGTTCCCACATCAAGCCAAAATCCCTCCTTTGAAGGGAGCGTTCTTCCATAGAGAGCCCCATGTCTCCCTTTTGAGATCCGCAACATTAGTTTCCTCGACCAACAAGTCAAAACCTTTTCTTAATTGATTATACTACACTATGAGATTGATGAATCGACTTTACTTTAATTGAAACCCTTATTATTACAAAGAAGCGTTAAAAAAATAGGAGCACTTACAGACACAATATTCTTCAGAATGGAAGCAATACATATCACTATATATAGAGTGATGCCTGTTAACATTGCTATGAAGGGGTAACTTTGTAAAAGTGGTATGGAAAAAATCTGCATCCAGGACATGTATCAGATAAAAAGTTATGAAATACAAAATTGCAAGAATTGCAAAAACTAGAAGAAAACTAACCCCTAAGATTCGGGCAAAATTTATAGGTCCAAAAGCTTTTTCCATATATGGGTATCCGGCAAGCTGGTAGATCAAAAGTGCAAGACCTGATAATTTTCATAAGTTAGTAATTAGCATAAACATCTTTCAATCAACAAGAATAAAAGATATAGGTTTCAAAAGTGCACCTGAAATTGCAAGAACATTACCAACATCATCAGTTGTAAAGTTTAGACCTCCTAGCCTTGGAGGACTGACAGCCCATAATGAAAAAACCTATAGAAACATCATATATTAAATGACATGCATATTCTATATTTAATTTCATTAACTAGCTAGAAATGTTACCTCTTGATAAGCAATATCATGAAGTGAGAAAACACAATAAGCAATGATAGATGACATTAGAGGCCAATTCATGTAGATACTTTCATTCTTTTTAATTTCTTTCTCAATCCTCTTGCTGCCATTTTCTAAAGCTTCAACATTATCTATAGGCTCAATGTTACCTTTGTGATTGTGAAGTGTTTCCTGCACTCATTTTAAACAATTGTTTTGATGAGAGAGACAAATTACAAAATTAGATAAACAGTTTTTATTTGTTAAACCAATGTATCTACTCAGATGCAAGAATCAGTAAAACTAATTCCCAAGTCTTCGTGAGATCCATTTAAGGGTTGACCTCTCCCACCAGATATGTTTCCATACATACCGACCAAGGATCGAACCCTCGACCAAATGGTTAAGGAGCCTAAATATCTATCACTTGTGCTATATCATGTTGGTTAGATAACCGGTTAGGACATTATCAACTGTCATCATAAAAGTGCGGAAGTAAAATATATAAATCATAAAAGAAGACAAAAAATCAAACATCTGTAATTAATGAGGATATATGCTATAATGTAAGATACATACAGGAATCCAAATACAGAAAATAGCTGCTACAACTGAAAGTCCTGATATTATAAAGCATGGCAAGGAATATGGAAACCTGTAGAATGATTGGAGAAACTAGTAGAATTAGAAACTCAAGTTGGGAGCCAAATTTGAACCCATAGGTGTTGTACTATAATAAACAAGAGGGAAAAGTCCACTAACTTATCCCAAAATGAGCCCTTTGAAAATATATGTGGGTATTTCTCTACTGGCTGCAATAAGAATACCACAAAAGTATTAGTAGAAACAAGAGATGAATGAATGTGTCCAATATCTACACATATACTCAAAAGGTGCAAAATACGAATTTGAATGTAATTAACCAAAATATCCAGGTGTTCAAATCTACATGTAAGTAAGCACTTGAATATCATACTTAACGACATTCAAATTTGTGGTTAATTACATCTATTGAATGATTAATGAATTTCAACACCTTTTATATCCATTAAACAAAATTAACCACATATTTGAACTCTCTTAACCAAACATTCTAAATTTTGGATGTCAATTTTTGTGATAAATATAACTCTATTTCGGTTCAGGTAATGGATTTAAAAAAAATTTCCTTTATAATACTTAGTGGAATACAAAAAGCATCAGCCTTTTTTCATTATACCCAAAGTCCTTCAGAAACAAGTCAAATAATGTCCTTCAGAAGGAAAAAAAAATCAAAACTAGTACCTGAGCCAAATAGCCTCCTAATGCTGGGCCAATGATTAAACCCATGCCCCATGATGCACTAACCTAAAATCATGTCACACTTTAAATTATTATAATGTAACTGCAAAGAATTGGTAGAATATATATATATATAAAAGTTGGTAATTACAAACATACTGTAGAAAGTCCTAAAGCTTGGTGCTCTTCTCTGAAAAGTTCAGTAGCATAGGCCTATTAAAAACACGAGTTTGTCAAATACACATAGCTTGTGTAGCACATACACACATGTTGAAGTCGTGTCCAAGAGTCTAATACACATAGCTTGCGTGACGAAATATCGACTGAATTTCTAATGAGATTGAACACGTATCCAAGTATTCACACTCAAAAGTCTTTGGGTATGTTTGGATGGAGGGTTTAGGAGGGGAAGGGAGGGGAAGACTTGATTTTCAATTCTAAATTGAGGAAGCTATAAAATGTTTCTAAGCAAAAATGAAATATCATTAAGAATGTTTTATCATTATCTATCATGTTATTCTTTCAAATTTTTAAAATATCAAATAGATATTAAAATATAGACCAAACCCTCCAAAACCCTCCCAAATCCCCCTTCCAAACATACCCTTAGTGTTGTAGATGAAACATTAAAATGGTACCTTTAATGGTCCGAAAGCACCATTTAAACTTCCCAGAAGAAATCTAGTGATAACAGCCATCCAAAAATTTGTACTAACGCCAAACAATGTGTTGAAAATGATACTGAAGTCATGTAAGCATATATTATAAGCCAGATACATAAATTATTAAATTAAACTTAAATTGCAATTTTTTTTTATAATAGGAATCAAAGAGAATATACTTACATTATGAAAATCCCAAAAACTATAACAGGTTTTCGACCATAGCGATCAGAAACCATTCCCCATAAAATAGATGTAAGAACTCTGCCAAGCATGAATGAAGATCCTACAGCATTTTTTATCATCATCAACAGAGAATATATAAAAATGATAGAAAACTTCAAAGAATGGAAACATTAAAAATATCTTACCCACATAACCAGCATAGTAACTAATATCAGCTTCTGTTTCTGCAATATTGAAATCCCTTACCTAAAAATAAATGTAACTTTATTGAGGATCAATATTATCTGCTTCAGTATTAAGTTGAAAATAACCAAATATTTGATTTTTTAGTACTTTCACAACAAATGAGAAAACAGTAGAAAAAGCAAAAAAACATCTAAAAATAGATAAACTAACCATGAAATAAAGGAATGGAAAGAGAGATGATATAGGCAGTGCTGAAAATGAGAGAAAAGAAGGACATTAATTAGAGACATAGAAAACAATACTATGATCTTAAGAAACATGTAGTTTAGTTTAGTAGTTACCTATAGATAACACTATCATCCATATAACAAAAAGATTTGTAATGGAAACACCACGGTTAACCTCTTTGGCTTGTTCTACTTTACAACCAGGGCAATTCTCATAGTACTTCTTCTCCAACAGTGCCTCTCTCATATCTTCCTCCCCCATCTTTCTAACACAACTCCACTTCTTCCTTTTTTCTATATCAATTTATATATACAACATAAAAGAAAATATTGATCAGAAAGAGATGTATATCAAATAGTCACTCTTTGTTTTTGAAGTGAAAAACTAGATAGAGGTTGAGCAAATTAAAAAAAAAAAACATACATCTTAAATGGGTTTAATGAAAAATGAACAACCCAAGGCCTAGTCTAGTAGCTCACACTTTATAATATATGTCATGATGGTTTGGTTTGGTGGGTCTTAAAATTTCATATTTTACTTGTTACATTATTTCTTATCTCACAAATAATAGAAGGGTGAATTTTATAAAAATTTATGAATATATATTAAAAATATTAAACTTTAAATTTAATAAAATTAAATCATTAAAATGAGACAATTGAAGGACCAAAAGTCCAATTAAAAAAATATATGAACCAAATTTAGAAAATTGATAATTCAAAATAAAATAAAATAAAAAGAACAGAATCGTCAAACTTAGAAAATAACTTGTAATATGCATAATATACAGGCTTAAATACGTTTTTACCCCATGCAAATAGGGGGTGTTTTGCTTTTACCCCCTGCAAAAATTTTTTTTTAAAAAAACCCCTTGTAAAATCAACTTTTTTGGTTTTAGTCCTTCTGTTAGATGGACGTTAAAAAAATGTTTATGTAGCATTTTTAAATACGTTTTTACACCCTGCAAATAGGGGGTGTTTTGCTTTTACCCCCTGCAAAAAAATCTAAATCCCCTTTTTCTTCCTCAGCACCCACCCAACTCATATCAACTTTTCCATCTCCAACACAACGCTTCCATATCAAACCAGAACCCATCTTCTCATCTTCTTCGTCTCTCTCTCTCTCTCTCTCTCTCACACACACACAGAACCAGAAAATCATGAGCACAACATGTAATAACTTTTATTGCGATTCTAATTTTAGGTTTGTTTCAAGTTTTATGGATTGTTGTTTATGGATTGTTCTTCATCTCAAAATTAAGGTTTTATGGATCATAAGAGTTAGGGTCTTGATTGTTATTCTCCTGCGGTCATTGACCCTTGATAAAGAATAAACTTTAATTTTAACATATAAACACACATATCACACATTTAAACATGAAGAAAAAAAATAGAAAACATGCAAAAAACATAATCAAAGAATTTTAAAAAGTCAGAGATGTTGCATTGTAAATCAAGTATTAGCTTGATTTGTTTATTGACTCATTTTTTAAACCACACACATTTATTAAATCTATAAAACATTGATTTTGAGATGAAGAACAATCCATAAAACTTGAAACAAACCCTAAAATCAGAATCGCAATAAAAGTTAATTACATGTTGTGCTCATGGTTTGCTAGTTCTGTGAGAGAGAGAGAGAGAGAGAGAGAGAGAAGAAGAAGAAGATGAGAAGATGGGTTCTAGTTTGATATGGAAGCGTTGGTTTGTGTTGGAGATGGAAAAGTTGATATGAGGTTGGGTGGGTGCTGAGGAAGAAGAAGGGGGGATTTAGATTTTTTTTTGCAGGAGGTAAAAGCAAAACACCCCCTATTTGCAGGGGGTAAAAACGTATTTAAAAATGCTACATAAACGTTTTTTTAACGTCCATCTAACAGTAAGACTAAAACCAAAAACTTGATTTTGCAAGGGTTTTTTAAAAAAATTTGCATGCAAAAAGAAACACCCCCCTATTTTGTAGAGGGAAAAACGCGTTTAAGCCTAATATATAATATAGAGAAGTGCTCCATCTTGAATAAATCTTTTGACTTATCATGGAGTGAGTGTTGGAGAGAGAGAGAGTGATAAAGAAAGAGATTTTAGCATTTTTCTATAATATAAGGGAACCTTTGATTTTGAATGATATTATTATGAGCAACATTGCACACCTCAAAGTAAAACTATTATACAAGACCGGTGGGATCCTGGATCCTGGATCCTGGGAAGGTCGCTCAAGTAGGAAAAAACTAACAAGAAAATATGAATTACAGTTTGTGAAGTTAAGCAATGCAGATGCATCATGTCATGTTTTAGAAAATAAATAGGAATTTTAAAAAAAAAAAAAAAAACTAGAATAGGATGTGTCTATAAAAAGAAGACTTAAATATATGTTACCCCCTGCAAATATACCAATTATCCATTTAACCTCACGTAAAAATAAAACTTTTAAAAAAGACCTTGCAAATATAAATTATTTTTAGTTACTTCCCCATAACTTTAGATTTTGTTAATGTGCGTTAAGTGTAAATATATGTTACTTCATCGCAAATATGTTCATTATCCATTTACCCTCAGTAAATATATGTACCCCCCTGCAAAAATCCTCATTATCCATTTACCCATAGAATACGCTCATTATCCATTTACCACCCTGCAAATAATAAGTGTTTCAACATACACTTAACGTTGTTAACAAAATCTAATAGCAGAGGGTAACTAGAAATAATTTATATTAAAAAAGTCTTTTTTAAAAAATTTATTTTTACAGGGAGTAAATGGATAATGAGTATATTTACCGAGGATAACATATATTTAACCCTAAAACAAAGAATGAAAATAAGATTCCAAAGGATTAAAAGGGTAACCACGAGGGACACGTGAAAGAATATTCAATGTAAGGCGGAAGTAGATGGGGACGTTGATAGAACTTCTAGTGGCGTGTCAGGAGCACAACCACCCACATACATGTTGTTTAAAACGGCCCTAGGGTTGGTATGAATTGCAAAACTAGCGGTATATCAATTTTTTTTAGATAATCAAATATTGCATTGAAGGAAGACTGAGGCTGTCCCAACCCTTACAATAAAATAAATGGAAGGAGAGGCCTCAAAACCCCTCACCAAAAACCCATGGGAAAAAGACTGAGATGGGAAAAAGAAGACTGTACAAAATAAGCACAACAATGAGCCAAAGACAATTACGACCCATTGTTTCTCCCCCTAAATAACCCAATACAAAACATATCAAAGAAAGATAAATGTTGGGACGGCGGTGTCATTTATATGCATAAAAAATAAAAATATAAAAGTATAATTTTCCATAAGAATAATATATAATGTCTCTCTTTGTAACTAAAAAACAATATATATACATATCTAAGACCTTGGCCTTGGGTTGGTCAGACTAATTTAATAACCAAATAAAATTTTATATTACTGTAAATAAAAGTAAAGATATAATTGTTCAAATCATAAAGCTAGTCAAAAAACACTTACATATTTATAATTGTCACATACGTGACTTCATGTTTTGAAATCGTTGAATGATCAACTCAATGTCGACATTCATGAACACTTCTTTCTCAATATAAGTAACTATCCTTCATTCATCACTCATTTGATTACGCAACCTAGTCATCACAATCTTCATACCAGAAAATGCTCTTTCAACGGTTGCTGTGGCTACGGGAAAAATCATTGCTAACTTCAACAGAAGATAATCACGTGGATAAACAATATGTCTTCCATTTTCAACCAACTTCTCTGATAGATCACCAATTCCTTTCAAAGATGCAAAGCAATTCTTCTACTGCCATTTTTAATGTTAATGCTGTAGTTTCTTTAACATGAGCAATACTAAGAAAGCAAGCGCTCAACAACACTACCTTTTTGTTAACATAACGCAAAACAACCGCCATTTGCTCCTATTGGATATATCACGCGACTCATCAACAATAATAGCAAATAATTCATCTCCAAGATCAGTAATAATGGCATTTGTGATTTCAATGCAACAACATTAACAATCTCCTTCTAAATTGTTGGAGCAGTCAAGCGATAGTTTTTAGGAGCATTTTTTAATACAACACTATTGATCGATTCATTATTTTCAGCAAGGAAATTTAGAATTTCAAGAAACTTACCTTGGTTATCAGAATCTTCTGATTCATCATGACCACAAAGTGGTAATCCCAACTCTAATAGATGGCGATGCAAACAATTGAAGTTGTTAAGCGCCTTCAATACACATCGTGTAGATTGCTTAGCTATTGCAACTTCAATATGTTGATCTTGATTCATTAAATCTTGGCACTTTATCCAAGCATTATTATGAGCTCCATTAGGACCTCCAACATGAGATGAGAGTTTGTCTTTCTTATTCCAAAGCGAGAATCCTTGTGTCACAAAAGTATCACCACTAGATTGCTTGCCAACATCGGGCTTGAAAAGATAACAACACAAGCAAAATGCATCATCTTTTTCTATTCTATACTCCAGCCAGTTGCCAAACAAAATTTTGAGGTTTAGGAAAACGAAATACAAGAGCAGAGGAAGAATAAAGATCGAAATAATAACCTGAAGGATGGAAGAAATTTGAAATCGAATCCTTGAGTTGAAGAATGAAGATGGGCGTGAATGGAAGCGTGAAGGAAGGGAACGCGTTACTGAGGAGTTTTTCTGAGTTTTTTGAGAAAGTGTGCGTCAGTTGTGTTGTGTTTTTTTGGAGTGTTTTTTGGGGTTTTGGGTTGGGCTAAATGAGTTTTGCTGTTTTGGGCTTAATGAGAGGTGCAAATAGTAGAGACTAGGTTGGGGAGGATGTGCAAAATAAAAAAAATATAGAGTCAAAAAAAATTATAGTAGGGATATTGGTGAGATTTTTAAAAGGTGAGGGTGTGCAGCTATGTAAATCCGCCATTGAAAACAAATATAAGAGAAAATATTTTCTTGTCAGAACAGAAAACAGAATAATCAATATCAATATCTATATAAATATCTAAAGGAAGCTTTTTTCCAAGCTCTAGGATGCTCCACATCATTTCCATTTATTTTTCAATAAATTTTTTAATTTTATTAATATTTATTTATAATTTACAATTAAATGAGACTTAAATTCATTATTACCACTAACTTATTATTATTAAATGCTACTCTTAGTGGAATAAAATATTTGGTGATGCCTATGAGCATTCTCAAAAAGAATAAAAACCTACGATTATGGATTGCTAATAGGAATTAAACATAAAATTATTCATAACACAATGAAGGGAAATGTTTATCTATATCTATATCTTCTATACATATAAGTAAAAGAATCCCCAATGGAGCCTCCACAATAATTCTTGAATTTTTGTTTTATTTTTGTCTATTAAAAAACTTCTCTTTTATTATTTATTAATTCCTACGTTTGTGTCCAACCCACTACTACTAATAAATTCCAACATAGTAATAAATTTACACATTATATTATATTTAATCATAATTTTTGTATACTATATCTATATCTATATCTATATAAATCTCTAAAGGAAGCTTTTTTTCAAGCTCTAGGATGCTCCACATCATTTCCATTTATTTTTCAATAAAATTTTTAATTTTATTAATATTTATTTATAATTTACAATTAAAGGAGAATTAAATTCATTATTATCACTAACTTATTATTATTAAATGCTACTCTTAGTGGAATAAAATATTTGGTGATGCCTATGAGCATTCTCAAGAAGAATAAAAACATACGGTTATGGATTGCTAATAGGAATTAAACATAAAATTATTCATAACACAATGAAGGGAAATGTTTATTTCTATATCTTCTATACATATAAGTAAAAGAATCCCCAATGGAGCCTCCACAATAATTCTTGAATTTTTACTTTTATTTTTGTCTATTAAAAAACTTCTCTTTTATTATTTATTAATTCCTACCTTTGTGTCCAACCCACTACTACTAATAAAGTCCAACATAGTAATAAATTTACACATTATATTATATTTAATCATAATTTTTGTATAAATGAGACTTTGATTTTAATTTTTAATATATAATTAAATATAAAAAAACAAGATTTTTTTTATATTAATCAATGTTCATTCTCAATTCATGAGACTTATGAGCTCAATTATGTGTTCATTCTAAACTCAATTTTATGTTCTTATATTAGTTACTTTTTATTGTTTTGTTTTTTATATTTAGTACTATTTATTCTAAATGTTTTTTTAAATTATATATTTATTTACATAGAAATTATATTATTATTAGAATTGGTCAAAATTTAAATTAATTGAATTAATAAATATATTTATCAATTATAATAGTTTAGATGAAATAAGAAATAATAAGTTGACATTTAAAATTCTTTTTTATGTAACCATTATGCATTGAATGGAGGGGTTTCACATTTACATGAATTATTGCTTTAATTTACAATAAACTCATGAGTTAGTGGAATATGAGTGGAAGAAATAGAGTTTAAACTAATTATAACAAGAAATGACTATTTAAATGAGAGATCTTTGGATGGTTAGGGTAGAGGTTTTGACAAAAAGAATCATATAAAAAATAAGAAGTAGAAGAAAGGAGCAAGTTTCACAAGAATGTGTAGAATGCACAAAAATGGTAAAGATTTTTATGTACTTAACACTTTTAAGTTGACAAATAGGCAATGATTTTTTGTAAAGTTATAGACATTGAGAAATTATGTATATTTTAATATTGTTCTTAAGAAAAATGTTTAATTTTTTGTATGATTGTATGATGTGTTAGATCTAAATGAGTTGCATATGTTCCACAAGCCTTCATAATCTTTGGTGTCACTTCTAAGAAGGAAATTACATTAGGTGCAAGAATCATATAGAAAACAAGGTGTAGAAGAAAGGAGCAAGTTGCACGAGATGTAGAATTCGCAAAAAGGATAAATAATTTCATGTTCTTGATAGTTTGAAGTTGACAAATAGACAACAATTTTTTGTAAAGTTATAGGCATTGAGAAATGATGTATAGTTTAATATTGTTCTTTAGAAAAATATTAAATTTTATAGTTTTGTAAAATTGTATGATGTGCTAGATCTAAATGAGTTGCATATGTTCATTGAGCCTTCATAACCTTCAGTGTCACTTCTAAGAAGAAATTTCATTAGGTGCAATAATCATATAAAAAACAAGGAGTAGAAGAAAGGAGCAAGTTTCACAAGATGTAGAAATCACAAAAAGGGTAAAGAATTTTGTGTTCTTGATAGTTTGAAGTTGACAAATAGGCAACGATTTTTTGTAAAGTTATAGGCATTAAGAAATGATGTATATTTTAATATTGTTCTTTATAAAAATGTTTAATTTTTGTCAAAAAAATGTTTAATTTCATAGTTTTGTAAAATTGTATGATTTGCTAGATCTAAATGAGTTGCATATGTTCCTTGAAACTTCATAACCTTTGGTGTCACTTCTAAGAAGGAAATTACATTAGGTGTCTCTTCTCTATATCACGAAGGAAAAAAAATATCATTTTCTTCAACTATTATCATATCTAATGCCTTTAGTATATATTCTATCTAATACTTTTTATTTACAAATTCACATCTAAAATGGTTAATTTTAAATAAGAATAGTGCTTGAGGTAAAAACAACCAAATAAAGCTTCAGATTTAAAGGTTTCAATTCTTTTACAAATATTATATGTTTACTCTCCACTTTATGTAGCTTATTTAGATTATAAGTTGCATAAAAAACAATTGTAATAAAATAAATCTTTCATTTCATATTGTGAATAATGGCCATATATTTTTCATATCATTATAAAGAATAAAAATAAAGATTTGATTTTGATTGTTTTATCTTTCTAAGTTTCCTATTAAATCTAAATTCCTTATTATCACTTTTGTTTTAAGTTTCAAATTTTGTTTTAATTAATATTTATGAATTATTAATTGATGAATAAACAAAGAAATAAAGAAAAAATAAAATAAAGAGTAGTTACTTTCTAATTTCTATGATTTATATTTATTCATACACAACCATTAACTTATTTAATTTAAACCCATCCAAGCTTAATATAATAATAATATTTAGAGGATGTCACTGAAATTTGGAAGAAGAAAATAAAAATAGAATAACATTATAAGAGAAAAGCAAATGCGAGACGCACATTACAAAGTAAGTCACTTCCAAACATGTTTATCAATATATTATGATCACTTTCTTAGTATAACTAAGTTATTTTTATTCTAATGTTTTAAAAGAAATATAAAATCTCATTATTTTCATCCTTAAACTTTCACATATTAAACCATTATTTTTGTTTTTAAACAAAAAGAATTTTTTTTACGTAGTGTTTATTTAGACTATATGTTATATCAAAAAATATTCTCATTAGTATTGATCTTCAATTATTATCATTATTATTTTTCTTCTTTGTCTTACATATATTAAAAAATGCTATATCAAAAATATTCTTATTATTTATATTATTTTTCACATGTATTTATTATTAAAATTCATGCTCAAAAATTCAAGATATTAAATAGAATGGCATTTATTATTACTAAGTAAAATGAAGTTTAGTAAGATTTTATTTTCAACAATTAAGCTCACTAAAATTTGGACAATTGTGCATATTAAAAAACAATACACTATATAAGAATATGGCATAAATAAAAATTCAACAATATATTAATGTAAAACTATATTTTTAAAATACATAATTTATATCGACAACTTATGTATATATTTGTATAAAATCTACATAAAATTAAAGGAAAAAAATTATATAACAACTCGTGCATCGCACGAGTATTCTCCTAGTAAATCTCTAAAGGAAGCTTTTTTCCAAGTTTTAGGATGCTCCTCCATATTTTGTTTATAAAATTAGTCTGTAATATTAAATACTTGTGTTGCAAAAAGTTAAAAAAATCGACATATTCTTGTAATCTTAGCAATGGAGTAAAAATTGCTTCAACAAAAAAATTAAAGGAGTAAAAATCAGGAAAAAAGAAAATGAATTTTAATATAAGATATGCACCCTCGTTGTTGCTTCTATTGTCTCTCCTGCATGTAGGCGCTCCCATTGTTGCTCCTGTTGTCGCTCTCGTTGCTGCTCCCGTTGCTGATTCCACTGTCAGTCTCTCGTTGCTGCTCCCGGTGGCACTCCTGTTGGCGCTCGATTTGCCGCTCCCGGCGCCTCTCTCGTTGTCGATCCCATTGTCAGTCTCTCGTTGCCGCTCCCGTTGCCATTATTTACTCCTTGACAATATTGTTAGTGGTTAAATTGATTAATTTTAATAGTTTTAATCAATAGATTATAGTAATTACTAAAATTTAGATGATCTAATATTAATTTAATGATTTCAAATATTAATTAAATTAAATCAATATTAATGATTTAATATTAATTTTAAGGGTTTTATTTAAACTATTATTAATTTAATCATTTTTGTCATATATTTTTTAAAAATATTTATTAATATTTTGAATAGTCATTAAGTCATCTCGTTTTTTAAATATTTATTAATATATTTGTAAAGTGTTTTTTTCAATATTTATATCTAATTTGAATAGATATTAGGCCTTGTTTTTTTTTCTAAGATATCAAAAATTATTTTGGAATGTTTTAGTGGTTAAGTTGCTTAGTTTTAGTAGATTAGTAGATGATAGTAGAAAGGGATTATATAGTATTTTAGGTAGTGGGTTGTTTGATTATGTTGATAGTAGATATAAGTGGAAAGAGTGAGAGAGAAGAAAGAGAAAAGTAGGTTTTAAAGTTAAAAAAAGTTGTAAGATGATGTGAGAGTGAGACCCACTAATAATAAAAGAGAGTGAGAGAAAAAAAAAGTGAGAGAAAATAATTTGAAATGACATTTTTATACTTATAGTCAAATAAAAGAGAGGGATAATTTAGTATTTTTGGTAGTGAGTTGTGTGTATATATTGAAGGGTAAAAATAGAATTTTTTTTCTCACTCCCCCTCTTACTCACAAACATTCTCTAATTTTAAAAACATATCAAAACTCTCATCTCTTTTGACCTTCACACTCCCCCTCACTCCCTCACTTCTCTCTCGTGACCTCTCTCTCTCTCTCTCTCATTTTCACTCTCTCTCGGCCTTCCTCCTCCTTCCTCCTCCTCCATCCTCCTTCCTCCTCCCTATCACGGTGAGCTCTCTCTTTCTGTCTCTCATTTAGCTGCATTTTTTTCTAGTTTTAAGTCTAGTTCGACATTAAGGTGTTGAACCCATTCAAAAATTGAAAAAAAGGTGGGGTACTAAGGTATTGAACCTAAGTACCGTACATTTGTTTTCAATTTTCTTAAAAAACAGGTGCAGTACTAAGGTACTGAACCTTAGTGTCATATCTATTTTCATGTTATGTGTCTATATTGCTGCTGTTTTGATATTCTTTTTTGGGTTTTAGCATTATTTTTTGTTGCTTTAGGTATGGATAAGACTAGCGGTGATGGTTCTTAACAGTCACATTTCAGGAGCGGCAACATGCTGCTCCTGCTGTTGATGTTGAGTCCACTGCTAATGAGGCCGCTGCTCCTACTGCTTCATCCCTAGGTGGTCTGGAGGACGGGTCGGTTCTGACTTGCTACGGAGAGCACATAGAAAAATACTTATGGGTTGGAAAGGTAAGTCATTTGTGCGGAGTTCAGGCCTTCTCCCGCTTATCAACCTAGGGCTCAACCAGGTCAACAAGGGCCTTATATGTGCATTTGTAGAGAACAGGTACCCCGACATGTCCAACTTTTACCTTCCCGTAGGTGAAATGACCATCATGCTAGATGAAATCTCTCAGCTGCTGCACATTCCGATAGTTGGGAACTTCTTCGACCTCTCCGCCTATTCCAAAATTCTGATAATTGGGAACTTCCTATAGGTGACGTCAACAAGGGCCTTATGAATTTGTAGAGCCCATAGAGATCCATCACCCAAAGTTTCAAACCAGTGTTCGGACACAAGTATCTTATCCAATCTGTTGTTCATAGTCGAACCATTGGATTGGATCCAAGTGAATTTTCTCCCTTGCAAGGGTAGATCCGCCAATACCATATTCTAAATAAAACCCCAAAATTCACTGGCTTCGGCCTCGGCCCCACGAGGATCAGCTTCGCTAATTCCCCTTCTTTCATTCGGATAACAGACTTAACAGAAGTCTCCTAAGATACACCACATACCATCGCCAAAACCCCTCATAGACATGACAAGATCCCTCTACATCTGTCTTTTCCATACACGTTTACCACAAAACATATTTTACTCTCACTACAAGAAAATCGCTGATTTGCCACGGACATTTCCGTCGCAAATGTACAAATTTCCGTGGCAAAACAACATTTGCCATGGACCAAAAATGGTGGCAAAAACGCTCGTCGCAAATCGTTTGCCACAGACTTTTCCGTGGCAAATTTTTCCGTCGCAAACCCGTGGCAAATCCATCGCAAATTTTCGTCGCAAAGTCGTGGCAAACTCTGACACCTTCCGTCGCAAATCCGTCGCAAATTTTTTTTAAAAAAATAAATAAATCCAGCAATTTGTTAGTATTGAACTTCAAGACAGCCCATCCAACAACCACTCAAACTAATACATAGAAACCCCCATGTACTAAATCATACTTTCAAATTAGACACTACAAGAAGAATCGGCATGTGTATGACGCTAACAGTTACAACAGAAGAGATTCAAATCAGCATGTATATGACGCTAACAGTTACAACAGAAGAAAATCGATATAATCTATGAATCGAAGAAAATACTTAGAACGATTCCTATCAAAAAATGAGATTTCTTAACTCTAAAAGCCTAGAATGTAGATGAGCTGAATCAAGCATAGGATTGAAGTTCCTTGTTTTCTAGTTCGATTGAAAGCGCAAACTTTGTATTATTCTGCCAAACGTCAAATGACCAAACCAAAGTCAATGTCACAACACATGGGCTACGAAAACAAAACAAAGAACACCAAGGACTAAAGAGAAAATAACTCACCAATGTGTACTCATGTCCACGAGATATACTTGTAGCGTCCCGCAAAGACATGATCTTTCTAAGAGAAGATAGCATCCGTAACATGGATGAAATTCTTAATAATCAAAGATACAAAGAAGATGCTTAACAAGCTTATCAAGTAACCGACTTGACACTAAGCAAGAATTGACTTGCATCTACAACTACAATTTGTATCAAGAACAACATATTATCCAATATTATTGCACGATAACCATTTATTTTTAACATAGAAGTATAAAATGTGTTTCATGAATCCTCGAGAAGACACATATTTAAGAACAGAAAAGAAAAAGTTAGAGTAAAAATAATCAAGAAATATTAAATCATGTATTTATTTTTAATTCCTACTAATAATAACAAGCAAAGAATAGTGCAAAGAACATATAATTCAATTGAACTTTTCTTCATACAGCTTAGTTTGCAGATTTGAGGCAATTAAATGAGGATATTGTGTTGACCATATGCAGGAATTTTAAAATTTCAAGGACTTCGATGCCAGGAATCCTTTCCTTGTCAGCTCCTGAACCAATCACCTGTAATGCAACATGGGAAGGGTTAACATATGCACAAAGTAATAACTAGTAAGCATATAAATTAATCAAATGTTGCTTTTAGGTAATCAATTCTTCCAAAGTGCTTGATTAGTCATAAAGTGCAACTATGTCGAAATGTAAATAATTAAGCCAGTCAAATTTACAATAACTTTTAACTCTGCATTCCCACCAGTGTGATCATGATGATGGTGAGTGTTGAGAATGTATGTCAAATTCTGATTTTTCTTACTCAATGCATCAATTACGAACAACGCTCGTAAGGATCAACAACACCAACTGCATACGTATCAACATCATGTAAAAGATATGCATAATTGTCACTTAGGCAAGGTACCTACAAATTTATCAACAAACCATAACAAATTAGGCTTTCAGCATATATTTCTTCAGAAACCTTAACAGCTTGAGTGACTTAATATTAGCCAACTTGAACCATAATAATTTATAATTGTAAGAGACCTGCTCTCACCAATTCAATCTGCAACGACGAAGACATATTTGCAACATTACAAAATCGCGCCACTCTAAGCGAGCGACTAGCTCCTCCACGTAGTGTTTTTAATGGAGTAGAAAATAGTCGCATGAATCCATACAGAACACCTTTTTTAAAGCAAAGGGATTCTTCTTCTCATTAACAAATTTAATTATTTGAAATAAAACCTCATGAAGGGATTCTTCAAGTGCTGCACTTCGAGCATTTCTATCCTCCAATGCTCCCCCCTCTGCTCATGAGAAACATGGCAAAAGAGGCAAACAAAATAGGTGAGGTTTGAAGGAACTAATTGCAGTTTAAGTGAAATATGAAAGAGATTAAGCTTAACGAACACGGCAAGCAACTGTACCTCCGGATCAACAACTTTGGCATGATGAGACTTGCGAATCGCGCCGGATCTTTGGGCCACATTCGATTAATATACCATCGCTCCCAATACAAGCGTTCAATCTTGTTCTTGAACCAAGATGCTTGTTTGTTTTTACCTCATGAAGGATAATCATATCTACAACATCTAATTCATAGCCTTATAAGAACACTTCAATACAATAAAATGTGACTTCGTCTTTTTCTATATCTTCTACATTAAATTAAATATAAAACAAACTTAAACAAAAGTGATAGGCCATATCAAGACCAAAGTATAATGCCCCCAAAATTAGTACCTTGAAATTGAACCTTAATACATATCTTCATCACAACAAAACCCTTTATATTGGTTGATTATCAGAACATCAACAAAAACAAAACAAAACACACATCAACTAAATTCATCATTAGTTTTCATCAACTAAATTCATCATACAACCTTATATCATCAACAAAAACTGGATTTATATCATCAACTAAATTCATCATTAGTTTTCATCAATATCCCCATCCACCAAAACAATCAAAACAACCAAACACACAAACATACAACCTCATACCCATCAAAAACTTAGTGACAGCAAAACCCTTACTTTAGCTTTGTCTCTTCTTCAATCCTTAGTGACAGTAAAACACAAAAACAAATTTGTATGCAGCCATATCTTAATGAGGTAATGTGGTATTTGATTAAACTAACCCAGAATCACAAACTAACCCATAAATCAATCAAAAAACTGAAACACAGAAATCACAAACTAACCCAGAAATCACAAACTAACCCATAAATCAATCAAAAATTGTTTAAATCAAAAATAAAATAAAATCAATGAGAAAATGAGATGTGTTACCTGATATAATGATTAAACAGACCAGAATCTCTTCCTTTCTCTTTGATTTGAATCCCTCCACTTCTTTAATTCATACATCAAGAATAGAGAAAAATCAAAATGACAAATCATGAAAATGAAATACAAAATGGTTCTGAAATGAAACAACTGGACTAACCTTTCAGTGGCCGGAGAAATGGAGTGGTTGATGGAGCCGGTGGTTGCGAGACTGAGGGTGGATGTCGGAGGTGGGTTAGGGTTTGGGAAATGTTAGGGTTCAGATTTGTGCTTCAAAACAAAGAGGCGTGAGGAGGGCGATGGTGGAGGGCCGAAAGCGATGGTGAGGCATGTGGGTGGAGGTCCGAGGGCGATGGTGAGGCGTGTGGTGGAGGGCGACTGCGCTGGAGGTGTGTGGGTGGAGAGTGAGAACGATCGAAGGAGGACGGAGGGAGAACGTGTCTCTCGGTGGCCGTTGTCATACCCCAATTTTGTCCGGCTTAAGTCAAAACCCTAATTTTCCCCAAAAAAAGAATAACCAGAGGAGTACAGAGCATCATGCATTGCATTTAGGTTTCTAAAAGTCATTTCAAAGCTTCTAAAATCGTTTTTAGAGTGAGAATGCACTTTTTAGGCAAATTAGGACTTTTTAGGGTAAAGGGCATTTTGGTCATTTTTCACAACAGGATGATTTTTCTCGTTAAAAATATGCATCCACAAAAAGTACATTTTATTCCATCCAAAATAATTTTTGTACAATTTTTGGAGAGAAACTCCTAGTCCAAAATAATTAAACATGCATTTTTCCTATTTTTAGTGCATAAAAATGCCAAAAGACCATTAAAAATCCCCAATTAATTAAGTGACAATTTTGATTGTCTAGAGCAATTAGGAGGCTATTTCATGGTGTCCAAAAATATGTAACATGTTTCAATAGGTGCATTTTCATTTTTACATGCCCAAAAGATTCAAAATTCAAAAATAAAAGGAGGAAGTGTCCTCAATAAGACAAAAGACCAAAAATAAGCATTTTTTTATTTTTCTCCCCACATTCAGCTGCTCATGCGCAGCTCTCTCTCCTCTCTCTCTCTCTCTCAGAAGCTTCTACACACCTCTTTTCTTACTCACCAAGATTTGATTTGATCCTATCCTCACTTTTGCCCATTTTGGTAAATTATTCCACACACTTACACTAACCTCTCCACCAACAAATGTCATC
Organism: Oxytropis ochrocephala; assembly: GCA_020916435.1. Taxonomy (NCBI): domain Eukaryota; kingdom Viridiplantae; phylum Streptophyta; class Magnoliopsida; order Fabales; family Fabaceae; genus Oxytropis; species Oxytropis ochrocephala. The sequence goes on along the minus strand of CM037088.1, from coordinate 97,708,147 downwards.
TTTCCCTTTTGATAACATTCCCTCACCATAATACCCTTAACCCTATTTTACAAGAGTCACCATTCCCAAATTAGATTTTTTTGTTCACAAATTTTCCTTTTTTTCTTTCTTTTATGCGCCACCTCCACTCATCTCTCTCACACACTTGTGTTTTCTAAATACCCTTGATCCATGTGACCAACAATCCTAACCATCCATTCAAAATTAAAATCCAATCCTAGAGCCCAATCAAAGCAAAAGGACCTAAATACCCTAAAGCCTCAAAAATTCCTATAAATACCTCACACATTCACTCTTCACCAATCTTTGGCTATCACTCTCACCTTCAAGAAAAACCAAGCATCATACCTCTCCTTCTCCCCCTCTAGGCCGAAACCCTCTCCTTCTTCCCCCTCCTCCATTACTTCACCTTCATCCACCAAAACACCTTTAATCCACCTCTCACACCCTTAACCTTCCTTTCTCACTCAAGGAGTTCATCACACCATCTTCATCTTCTTCCTTCCCTTGCAAGGCCGAAGCTCTCTTTCATTTTCCTCTCCTCCATTTCTTCAATTTTCTTTTCCATCTTAGAGAGAAGGTAAAATCTACAACCCCTTTTGCATCATTTCCAAATATTTTGCATTGAAACTCATTTTCTTGCCCTCATTCCTTTCGCATAACATCATTTTTACAATGTAGTTTGTTGTGGTTGAGGGGTGAGATTTGTTGTCTCACCCTAAAATAAGTGGAGTAGTGTTGTTTTCATGTTAAGTTTTTTTAGTTTTCTTGTTAAATAAAATGGAGCAAGGTTTCGCATATACATGATCAAAATGTCTTCAAAATTGATTTTGTTGTTTCTTTGTTTAAATCTTGTTGTTGGTATTTTTCTTTAGTAAGTTGTTGAGGATTTGGCTCTATGATTCCTACTAGTGCCAAGTGCACTTTGATCTTAGTAGTGAAGAGAGCTAAAAATGACTCTTATTTAATATATTAGTTTATGTACTCATTAGTTCTTGTGTTTTAATTTACCTATTGTTTAGTTGTTGATGATCTTGCAAATTGATTCCCGCTAAGTACCTAGTGCTTTTGATTTAAAGTGGTGAAGATTGCAAGAAAGGATTCAATCTATTTCATAGTTTATGTGTTTATGTGTTCTTATGGTCTAGCTATATTGTTGTCTAGTTGTTGATGATCTTGCAAAGTGATTCCCACTAAGTACCTAGTGCTTTTGATTTAAAGTGGTGAAGATTGCAAGAAAGGATTCAATCTATTTCATAGTTTATATGTTTATGTGTTCTTATGGTCTAGCTATATTGTTGTTATTTGTTGATGATCTTGCAAAGTGATTCTCACTACATGCTTAGTGCATTTTATTCAAGTGGTGAAGATTGCAAGAAGGGATTCAACCTTGTATAAATTGTCATTCCATTCTCTACTTTATCTCTTAAATAGTTCTTGTGAATTAATCATAGTTTTGCTTAATGTTCAAAGTTTTCTTTGCATACTTGGTTTTGGCCATGGGCCCATCTCATTGAATAAAATTCTCTATTGCATGTTCTATAGTGTTGGGGTTTTGATTTTTTGGTTTTGGTTCCCTCATGTGTGTTCTTGGGATTAGGGTTTTAGGTTTTGAGGTTTAAGTTACTAGTTTGTTTTCTTGAACTTTTAGGTTGAATAAACATGCCTTGCTAGATGCCTATTTGGCAATTTCATATGTTAGCTTAGATTTATGCCTCATGATGTTCTTGTGTGTTGGTATGGAACTTAGATTGTCTCTCTTTTGCCATCATGTTTTTTACTAAAAGTGCAAAAACATTTTCTATTTTTATCATGTTCATCAACTCTTATTTTGTGCCTCTCCATTAAATATTTTGTCTCATTCAATTCCCCACACTTTGCATTCCATCATTCATGCCTACATGTTCATGCATTCATTTATGTCTATATCTCTTGCATTTTCATACTCTCTTAAATGCTCATGCATATGTTAATATCATGTCTTGCATCTCATAAATTAAATGCTCATGCATATATTAATATCATGTTTCGCATTTCATAAATTAAATACTCATGCATTCAATAATGTTGTACTTTGCATTCCATAATTTCATACTCTTGCACTCATATGCTTGCATCATTGCGCATTCAATTGTTCATAGCAACTTGTGAATACTCTTATGATTGCCTCGCTTGTGTTCCAATGGTTGGTTTTGACTTGAAAAAGGATTTGAAATGTTACATTTCTTTTCAAGCTTGAAATCCCATGTTTTTTTTCTCAAATAAACTTAAGGCATTGTCTTAAATAAATCATTAACCATCACTCGAAGCCGTTGCTTGTTTGATCGTTAATGAGGAGTTATTAGTGATAGTCACTCGAAGCCTTTGCTTGTTTGACTATCATGAAAGCTCCCACACATTAAATAAACAACAACAAAAAACAACTAATTCAAACTACCAAAATAACACGAGCTATTAGCTCACCACCTTTTTCAAAACTATTTTCAAAAGAATAAAACAACGTTGTCGCTTGTAATCACTCGAAGCCACTGCTTGTTTGATTACCGGCCCCAACCCTCTTTTCTTTCGAGTTAATACCGAATGCCACTCGAAGCCTTTGCTTGTTTGGTGTTCGCGAACACTTGAGTCTTATTTCAAAAACTCCAAAACTCAATCTCAAAAGCCGTTTTCAGACGCAAAAAAGACGAGAACTACGTAGCTTTGATCCCTCAGCCGGTGAGGGTACGTAGGACCGGGTTCATGTCCCGTCAAGCACTCTTTCAAAAAAATCTTTGTTTTGTTCCGCTTTTCAAAGATACCAAAAACATTCCTTTTTCCTGTTTTCAATAAAACCATTTCTCAAAAGAAAGAAAAGAAAAGAAAAGAGGTAGAACAATATATTTCAAATCAAACATTTCAAAACCACATCAAATTAATGGTTCCCTTTCGGTAGAAAGGGCGTGTGGGGTGCTAATACCTTCCCCATGCGCAACCGACCCCCGAACCTATATCTCTGTGTTTTCAAAAGACCACTCGCGTTTTCCAAAAAAAAAAAAGGTTTTTTCAATGTTTTCCTAAATAAATATTGGTGGCGGCTCTACTATTTTCACGTTGTCAAACTGAAAAGTCCAAACCGGATTTTTCGGGGCGCAATAGCTGGCGACTCCACTGGGGACTTTCTTTCTTTATTTATTTAAAGAGAGATGAGGGTCAGGCCTAATTAATTTGATGTGGTTCAAATTGTTTGATTTGAAAAAATTATGTTCTATCTCTTCCTTCTCTTTTTCTTTTCTCTTCCTTTGTATGCCTATGGTTGTGCTTATGCATGCATTCCTCAATTCCCATGATCCCTCTTCTTCGCTCCTTTTCTTGAGGTAAAACATGCATTCCCCCATTCTATTATGTCCCCTTCTTCTTAGCTCCCTTTCTTGAGGTAAGCAATGCGTGTAATTACCGTGGACTTATCGTAATGGTTTGTATATTAAATCGGTGTGTGCATGTTGAACCCTAGGATAGACGCATCGCTTATCCGGATCGCTCTCGTTTCCTTGCAGGTGGGGTGGGTAGATTTTAGGAAGTATGTCCTCGATCACACACTTTCACACCTTATGATTTATGTTCTATGAGTGGGCTCCTATACCCGAATCCAACAAAACACTTAGGAGAGTGGAGGCGATTAGTGACTGTCATTCAAGACCTTTGTCTGTCTGATACTCACGAAAGTCTCAACCGGAGTACGCTTTCTCATGACGCCCCACACTTGGTAGCATTCTACATTTGTGGGTACCGGCATGAGGATTCTATAGCTCCGGTAGCCATTGTGAGGGTGTGAATTAGAACTACATGGGAGGAACCTTTGAAGTTGACCTAGAACTTAAGATTCCCACCTTAATAGGACACGAGGGCATACGAATTGTGTGTTGCATGGTAATTTAGGGCATGTCTTCCTCAAAAGGGAGCTTTTTCAAAACAAAAAAAAAAAAAAACTTTCCAAGAAAATACAAAATATTTTCTTTCTTTCAAATAAACCGCTCCTGAATTTTTGAACCTCCACCCTTATGCATCGTTTTCATCATCTCTACATGCATCATTCATATCATAATTGCATCATGCCGCACTCAGTAAAACTAAATGTTGTAAATATCTGCATTCATACTGCATCTCATTTGCATTTGCTTGCCGGAAACCCTTGAGTAACGTCTGCGTCTTGTCATAGGTGTATCGAATGGAATTGAATAGCGAGACTTCGCTCATTTCTCGCTTCCCGCTTATGAAGAGGGTGAGATCGGTAGTCCGAGGCGATGTGCAGCCATTATGGGCTCGATTGAGAGAGTCCTTTGATCGGGCATACGGGAATGTTCGTGAGATGCTGCAGATTGAATGTTCAAGAGGACGCTCTTATAACTTTGAGCCAATTCTATGACTACGATGTGAGTGTTTCTTCTTCAAGAATTTTCATTTGTCGCCTACGTTAGAGGAGTATGAGCGACTTACGGGGTTCGTTAGATCACATGCTAGGCCTTACCAATATCGAGGGCGATCTTATCTTGATGAAAAGCTCGCAACGCCGCTCGGGATCGGTGTGGGTGAATTGAGGTTGCGAAGTTAAAGAGAAATGGTGTAGCGGGTATCCACAAGAGTACTTGAGGGCTATTACAATCTTATGCCGCGGCTAAGAAGTGGGGACCGTTCAAGTTAGTGCTCGCTCTTACCATATTTGGGGTGGTCCTCTTTCCTCAAATAGAGAGATATGTTGACGAAGATGCAATCGGTGCATTCTTGGCCTTCAAAGACACTCAGAACCCTATCAATCCGATACCCGCTATTCTTGCTAACACGTACCACGCTCTTACTCGCTACAGCCAGTTCCATAAAAAGAAAATATGTCTTTCCTCCCACGTTCTCTACGCCTGGCTTATTACCCATGTGATCCACAACCGAACTGATGTTAGGGAGCTAATTTCTTATGCCCTAAGCTGTGATGTGGAGGTCAGAACTGCTATGGAATGGGTTGAGTTTTTGAAGAATCTCAATGAACTCCAAATCCGGTGGTACACAGCAGCTTGTTGGGATGACAGACCAGTGGTAGTGTTCAGTTGTGGAAGCTTTCAAAACGTGCCTCTCATGGGGACTCAAGGGTGTATCAACTACAATCCTTCATTGACCTTGAGGCAGCTCGGTTACCCGATGAGGAACTCACCCTCCGAAGACATGCTGTCCCGTATTTACCTCTATAAGGGGATGCCTAAATGCGGCGACTTGCTTCGAAGAGTTCAACAGTCATGGGAATCCGTAGTGCGAAAAGGTAGTGAAGAGCTGTCAAAGAGAATCAGTGACATCACCTTCAATCAATGGCTCAAGGAGAAGCTTCAAAATGCAAAATCACCAATTCAAGGGATGCGTTCCCTTGAGGAAGAGATACTGTGAGCCTTATGTCCCTACCCATGAAGAGCTAAACGGTCAAATCCAAGTTAGCAAAGGTAGAAGAGGAAAAGAGGCACCGCAGCTAAGTTAGAAGAGATAGCTCTAGAGAAGGAAAAGCTAGAGGAAGAAAACAATGTCAAGATGATCATTGTGGAAGAAAGCGTTAGGCGATTCAAGAAGGAAGAGCAAAGTAAGATAGAAGCCCGGAGGCATCCAAGGGGGCCAGAGAGGAGCTCCAAAGGTATAAACAGAAAACAAGGAAAGCGCTCAAGAAGCTCAGAGTGGAAGACACTAGCCATGGAATCGTGGCAAGAATCGCATTTAGTGGCGAGTTGAGGGGTCGGGTTGAGAAGCCTCAAGCAAGAAAGGGTGGCCATTAATGAAACTCTCAAGGAATACCAAAGAGCTTTGAGCTTTGAAAGAGAAATATTTGGTGAATTGAAGAGGGACCTTCGCTGTCTAGAAGATGCCTACAGGCAGGTCCGAGTAGAGAGCCAGTATTGGGAAAAACGCTTCCTAGAGTTGATTGGAAAGATTGAAGATCAAGAGGTCATTAAAGAGCTCAAGGATGAGATACAGCTGTGGAAGAACAAGTTCTCAAAGCTGTCAGAGCTGGCCCGTCAGGCTATGTTGGGAATCCCTAAGAATCTGAGGTTAGCTGAGGCTGAGATGCACTTCTTCAACACCCCGCCTGAAGTGTATCAGTTTGTGAAATACTGCAGAGCGTTGATCACAGAATTCAAAGAGCAATCTCAAGGTGCAAGTGTAAGCAAGAAGAGGAAGAGAGTTGGGGAGCTTGGAGCTATTTGTATTTGAGTTGCCTATTTGTATTTTTCGATTTAAGAGTTTATTTCGAGCTTTGTATTCAAGAATATTGTACTGTTCCTTTTTATGAACATTGTATTGTCTTTTCCTTTAATGAAAATTGATGAAGCTTTGAAATCTTGATGAATGAAGTGTGCTATTTCGATTCCTTGTTTACTTCAATTCGTAAATCAAAAGTTTATGCGCGTATGACAAGGCAAGGTATCCCGCGGTTCCCGGCATCAAGCAAACATTGTGCATGCATTCATACATTCATTCATAAATTTATTTTGTTTCTTATGCAATAAATGTCTAAATAAACAGAAAAGGCACGCTGGTTCTCCGTCACCGATACTTCACTCGACTGCAAGCCAAGCTGATGGCTCAGCTACCAGAACATCCGGAGGTTGAAATTGAGAGTAACCCAGAACAGGAAGACATGGGTGTACAAATTACGAATCTGGAGCACCGGCTCGGGAAAACCGCACTCAAGGATAAGATGGGTACTATGGAGGCCCAGGTCCATGAAATGATGGTAATGCTGCAGGGTTTGAAGAGTGGGGCAAGTGCTGAAGCCGTCGCCGTAGTGGGTCCAGATGGGGTCACTTCTTTCGTCCCCCTCCAGTGTCGGTAACTCGCTGCAACCACGGTTCCTCCGGGATCTGGGGTCGGTCATCCCGTGTTCGCTCCAGAAATGAATGTGTCAAACCAAGACACCGCATGAGAGACCGCCTTGGGGTATGCTGCTGGATACCGCCACAACCAAGTTAGACTACTCCCGTTGGTATAGCCGCACCTAATCAAATCATCGTCACCATACCGGGGAATCGCCGAGGATCTCGAGATCGAGCTCCTATCCTCATGCCATGCACAATTCCACGCCAGGTTCACAAAGACGACCTCAAAATGTTCCTCGGCCGGGGAGGAGGGTATCACTATAGCATGGGAGTCACCCCGTGGGCACGCAGCGTTTGAGGGGCTCACCAAATGATCCGATCCGAGCACTTGAAGAAAGAGTGAGAGCTATGGAGGGTAATGCGGTGTTAGAGCCAAAGAAGCCCGTGAGCTATGCCTAGTCCCGGTTGGTTCTACCACCAAAATTCAAAGCTCCGTGAGCTATGCCTATGCCAATGATGACAAATTACGATTTCATCGCTTCTGCAGCAGTTTTGGTGGGAGCTCCTGCGGATTGGTATATGAAGTTGCAATCCTCTGAAATCCATTTGTTGGAAGGATTTGTGCTCAAGCTTTCATGAGACAAAGATAAATACAACATGGACATGGCTCCGGATAGGTCGCAGCTCAAAAGACATGAGTAAGGGTGAAAAGGAGACTTTCAAAGAGTATGCTCAAAAATGGCGAAATACCGCCTTGAGTTCAACCTCCTTTGACCGAGAAGGAGATGGTGTACATGTTCCCGGAAACTCGCAAAGAATCTATTATGACAGTCGATCACAAGTGTCTCAACCAGTTTCTCAGACATGATAGTCTTCGGGAAAGACTTGAACATGGCCTTGAAGCGGGAAGATTTTGAATCACCTCAGTGTCAGAGGAGCTCTGGTGGGTCCAACAACCGGAAGAAGTACCACCCCATTTCCCTAAAAAGAAAGAGGAGAAACTAATGTCATCTCGGGGGAAATTCATCTTTTGGTACTCCTCCACCCCAAACTATTCCATTCTCTCGCCTGCCCATCTCAAGGCGTTGACAATCCCAAGACTCAAGGTTATCGATTCAAGAAGCGGACCGGTTTTGATCCAATCCCGATGACATATATCGAAATGTTTAATCACTGACCTCCAATAATCTGATCAACACTGACCCATGAAAGTAGTTCACCCACCATTTCCCGTGAGGATACAATGCTAATGCCACCGCAGCTTCCACGAAAAACGGGTCGGTCATGCTGTGGAAGATTGTAAAGCCTTTAAGCATGTGGTGCAAGATTTGATAGATCTTTGGCTGGATATCGTTTAAACAGAACCGGCCCAAATACAACAATCAATCCATTACCAGTCACCAGGAACGACTACCAATGCTATAGAAAGTCTTTGTTGGCAAGTTCTTGAAAAAAGTACAAGAGATCAAGACTCTCTAAGTGTCATTTATCTTTGAGTTATGCCGGGCCAAGGTTGTTAAAAAGGGTGTTGCCACGAAGAAGGGTGTCTTGACTCTGTGTGGGGAGGTTGTGAAACTTTCAAGATGATCCTACAGACTGATGGATCGGTATGTGGTCCAGATAGGAACCTACGGTATGGAAGATGAAGTGTGGACCCTATATTCGACACAGTGGTAGAGAGGCCAAAAGCCAAGTGAAATTGCACACCTCACTGTGAGATCGGTTCAAGCTCGGGCCCACCCAAGTAGCCAATGAAGACACGGTTCCTTTCTCCCGCAAGGAAGAGATCGATGAAGAGGTAACAGTAGTGCCTACAAAAGAAAGATGTTGGGACACTCTAGGAGAGCCAGTGGAAAGTTTGATTACTTGGTCGATATGACGCTCCCGAAAGTGCTCTAATCCGAATAGAAGATATCCAGCCCACTGGATGGGGTGAGGTAGATGAGCAGTACGACCAAGTGGCTGTCATCATGGATAGTTCCGAATCTGGAGAAGTGTGGACACTATGCCCTGACAATGATAGAGGGATCAGAAAGCCCATTGAAATTCCTTACGATTTCAATCCTAGGCTGGTGCGAGCAAATGCTCGGAGATAGTGATCGAGGTACCACTCCGCTTTCGTTATGAGTCAAATAAAGCAGTTCCCTGGAAGTACACGGCAGAATGCTCTCCAAATGCTACCACTGTGACCAACATAGCAGGATCAAGTGGGATCACAAGGAGTGGAAGGGTGTATGCTCCGGAAACCCTCCGGACGGAAGCATCTAGGGAGGCTGAACAGAGGGGCCGCAAAGATAAAGGAAAAGAGCCAGAGGCTGCTCCAGAAAAAGTAACAGAAAAAGAAGCCAACGAATTCCTGAAGTTTGTCCGGCAAAGCGATTATCGAGTGGTTGATCAGTTGAGACAGACGCCCTCAAAGATATCCATGCTATCACTGTTGCTCAGTTCGGAAGCACACAGAACAGCCCTGATGAAAGTGCTCAGTGAGGCTCACGTTGCAGAGGACATTTCGGTGAATCAGTTTGATGGAATTGTCGGGAGTGTGGTGGCAGCAAATCACCTAACTTTTGCTGATGATGAGTTACCTTCGAGCGGAAAAGAACACAATCAAGCTCTTCATATCTCAGTAAAGTGTGGGGACTATGTGCTGGCCAGAGTACTGATTGACAACGGGTCTTCACTGAACGTAATGCCAAAGTCAACCATGGACAAGTTAGATGTTGATTGTTCCTACATGAAACCAAGTTCGACGCTGGTGCGAGCATTTGATGGGTCCAAAAAGGAAGTGCTGGGAGAGATGGAATTTCCCATCCAAATCGGTCCTGAAGTTTTTTGTATCAACTTCCAAATCATGGACATTACCTCCTCATATAGGTCATCACTAGGAAGACCACGGATCCACATGGTCAGGGCAATTCCTTCTTCTCTACACCAACCAACGTTAAATTCATGGTGGATGACAAGGTGGTCGTAGTATTCGGTGAGGAAGAGACTGCGTTAATAAGCCATCGGAGTTCAAATATGTAGAAGCCACCAAGAGTCGTTGGAAAGCAGATTTTCGGTCTTTGGAGATTGCCAATGCAAAGTGTTTGGAAGACCAAAGAGGAGGAGATGGTTGCCAAAATTATGATAGCCCAAGTACAAGGTACAAGGTCGTTCTCGCTTGGGAAAGATCTGGTCAAGGGATTCTAGTTCCTATCCAATCAAGGAAAACAAAGACCGCTGCGGGCTAGGGTACACCCCAGTGAGGAGGAAAGGCGGATAAGGGCGGATGAGCGAAAGCGCCGGTGGTTGGCCAAATCCGAGGCGAAGATCCATGGCCCCAGGATCCCAATTTGCGACATTAGTCGAGTTTTGTGAGTCTTGGCTTGTGGGGATCCCAATCAAGTTCTTTGTCATCGAGAGATGTTTCAAATCAAGAAGAAGCGAGGCGAGTCCAGTTCGTCGTTGCTATGTATCGGTGAAGAATTAAAGAATTGGAAGATCGCGATTCTCCTGTGACTCTTAATTTAAAGTAATCATTTGTAATGCAACCACGTGGCTCTCGCCAAGGCCATAGGACTAGTTGTTAGGGCACACATGTTTTTATTTTCAAAATCATCATCATCAATAAAAACGTTTGTTTTGAATTCCTCAATCAATAAAAATCAATTTCTCTTCATTGCATGAGTCTTTTACTCGCTTTATTTGTCTGCTTGTTTTCTTGTTTTACTTTTCATTCTCGCTTTTTAAGCCGGCAAAATGCGATCCACAAAGAATGGTCTCACGAAAATGACAAAGTCGATATCCACCTTTTGACTTTGATCACCCCGTCAATCAGCCGAGGGGATGTTGAAGAAGACCGGGAAACTCCTCCGTAACTTTTGAGGTTAATGAAACAAGAAGAAAGGGTAATCCAGGCCATGAAGAATCTATTGAAGTGATCAACTTGGGTACAGTGAGGATAAGAAAGAGGTCAAAGTAGGCACCACCATGAATGAAGAAGACCGCATAAAGTTAGTTCGGTTGTTGTTGCGTGATTACGTGGATGTGTTTGCATGGTCGTGTCGAGATATGCCCGGTTGACACCGACATTGTGGTACACAAGCTACCGCTTAAGCCCGAATGCCCACCATCAAAGCGAGAAATTGAGGAGGATGAAACCGAGATGTCCTCAAAATCGAGAGACGAAGTGAAGAAGCAATTCGATGCAGGATTCTGGCGGTGGCCAAATACCCGCAATGGGTTGCCAACATTGTCCCGCCTCCAAAAAGGATGGGAAGGTCGAGAATGTGTGTCGATTACGGGATCTCAATCGTGCTAGCCTAAGGGCGACTTCCCTTTGCCTCACATTGATGTTTTAGTAGACGATGATGACTCAACACTCGTTATTTTCCTTCATGGATGGATACTCGGGATATAATCGGATCAAAATGGACCACGAGGATATGGAAAAGACAACTTTCATAACACTTTGGGAACATTCATTATAAGGTCATGCCATTCGGATTGAAGAATCTTTGGCGCCGCCACCTATCGAGGGCCATGGTTACCTTATTCCATGATATGATGCATAAAGAGATTGAAGTTTATGTTGATGACATGATCGCAAAATCTAAAACCGACGAGGAACATATTGTCAATCTGCGAAGCTCTTTGAACGGTTGAAAATATAAACTCAAGCTAAACCCAAACAAGTGCACGTTTGGGGTGAGGTCGTGGAAGTTGTTAGGCTTCATTGTCACCAAAAGGGAATTGAGGTGGATCCGGACAAAGTAAAAGCCATCCTCGAAATGCCGCTGCACAAAGCAGAGAAAGAAATCCGTGGTTTCCTCGGAAGGTTGAATTACATCTCTCGATTCATCTTCCAGTTGGATCGCTACTTGTGAGCCAATTTTCAAATTGCTATGCAAAAGTCAAGAGCCGGGCGGGAATGATCGATGTCAAGCGACCTTCGAGAAAATCAAGGTGTACTTGCAAAATCCACTGATCTTAATGCCACACTGTGGCGGCGGGCCCGCTCATCTTATACCTTACGATCTTTAGACAATTCAATGGGTCAGTGTGTTGGGTCGACATGATGAATCCGGAAAAAGGGAGCATGCAATATACTATCTAAGCAAAAAGTTCACCGATCGTGAGACAAGGTATTCTATCTTTGGAGAAGACGTGTTGTGCTTTAGTTTGAAATGGCGCTCATCGCTTACTGGCGGTACATCTTGAGTCATACAACTTGGTTGGTTTCAAAAATGGATCCAATCAAGTACATATTTGAGTAGCCACTCTCACGGGGCGAATTGCGGTGGCGGATGCAATTATCGAATCGATATCCTCGTATGTCACACAAAAGGCGATTAAAGGTAGTGCACTCATTTGAATATTTGGCGTGTCACCGATTCCAGTTACCGACCAATGCGGCATGATTTTCCGATGAAGACATCATGGCACTATTCGAAGAGGGAAGTCCCACGAAAGTGAAAGATGGAGAATGATATTTGATGGTGCGTCAAATGTGTGGGGACACTGAGTCTGAGGCGATGTTAATCTCCCGATAATCGCTTTGTTCCATCCACATCGCAAGGCTAAGCTTCTATGTCACAAACAACATAGCGAGAATCACGAAGCATGCATCCTAGGTATTCAGCAGCCCTCGAATGGAAGGTTAAAAGGCTTGATGTGTATGGCGATTCACTTTGGTTGTTCATCGGTGAAAGGCGATTGGGAGACCAGAGATCCCAAATTAATCCCCTACGCAACTATGTTCAAGAGTTGATGAGGTCCTTTGATGAGATCACCTTCCAAAGATATCCTCGAGGTGAAAATCACCGGCGATGCATTAGCAACATTGTCTTCTATGTTCAATGTTAGCCGTGACAAGAGCTTGACTAAGATCGACCAAGACCGAGTTCGCTGCGCATCACTCTTGCATGGCAATAGATGAAGAGCCCGACGAGAAGCCTTGGTATCATGACATCAAGCAAGATACATCACTAATCGGGAATACCCACAGGGCATCGAGAATGACAAGAGAACTCTCGAGAAGGTTGTCAAGAATTTCTTCTGAGTGGTGAAGTTCTTTACAAAAGAAACTACGATATGGTTCTCCTAAGGTGTGTTGCCAAAGAAGAAGTTTGAGAGAATCATGAGAGATGTGCATGAAGGCTCGTTCGAACCCATTCAAGTGGGCACACCATGGCTAGAAAAATCTTAAGGGCGGGTTATTATCGCTCCGGATGGAATCGGATCATATAGCCGTAAGGAAAATGCCACAAATGCGGATCTATGCGATCATATCCATGTGCCGCCTGCCAAACTAAGTGTCCTGACTGCATCTTGGCCGTTTTCCATGTGGGGCATGGACGTCATAGGTCCAATTGAGCCCAAAGCGTCAAACGGGCATCGCTTCATTCTGGTTGCAATTGACTACTTTACCAAGTGGGTTGAAGGCGCTTCATACTCGATATAACCGATTCGATGGTTGCTAAGTTTGTGAAGAAAGATCGATTTGCCGATATGGTCTACTCCGACAAGATCATCACCGATAACGGTAGCAATTTGAGCAACAAAAATGATGAAGGACTTGTGCAAGGAATTCAAAATTCAGCACCATAATTCCTCTCCTATCGCCCAAAGATGAATGGGCGGTTAAAGCGACCAACAAGAATATCAAGAAAATAGTGCGAGAAAATGGTGGTAACCTACAAGGATTGGCATGAGATGCTTCCTTTTTGCTTTCCATGGCTACCGTGATTTACTTGGCGCACATCGACCGGGCAACCCCTTCTCCTTGGTGTATGGATCGAAGCGATACTTCCCATTGAGGTTGAGATACCTTCCTGCGGGGTCCCGATGGAAACTAAAGCGGAGGAAGCGAGTGGAGTGCAGGCTCGCTTTGGATCAACTAAACCTCATTGAAGAAAAAGGATTGCGACTCGTGCCATGGGCAAACTGTACTCAACAGAGAATGAGAACCGCTTTCGACGGAAAGTCCTACGCGTGAGTTCAATAAGGGAGATTTAGTACTCAAAAAGATACGCTTATTCGTAGTGACTCAGGAAGTGGGCACCCACTTATGACGGCCCGTATGTAGTCAAAAAAGCCTTTTCTGGAGGAGCGCTGATACTCACCAACATGGATGGCGAAGACCTCAAGAACCCAGTCAATTCAGACTCAGTAAAGAAGTATTATGCCTGAAAGAAATAAACGAAAAAAGAGAAAGACAAGCCAAGTAAGAATTAGCTCGCTAGGTTGAAAACCCGAAAGGGCGGCTTAGGCAAAATCAGAGCGACCCGGTGGATTGAAAACCCGCAAAGGGCGATCCAGGCAAAAATTAGGGTCAGAAAACTTGAGCATGAAAAGTAAAGAAAGGCATACAACTTCCCCGAAGGCTTGAATGAGGGAGTGATCAAGGTCAAGGACACAAATGTCGGCACTGCCCCACAGAGACGGACAGTCAGAATTCAGTTTCTCTCTTATTTTCGTGTCTTTTTGTAGTTTTAAAATTCTCAAATGTATCGAGCGATCGACGTAACATTACATGCGATCGGCTTCCACATCAATAAAGCTCAACTTTTCTCATGTCTTGATTGTTGATATTTCTGCTTTTTCTGCTCAAAATAAGCGTTTTTATGATGATGGTGATATCGAATCAGAAAACATGTGCATACATCATAGAGCATTATAAATCATTGCGAAATCTTTAAAAGTCATGGGAAATAAGCAAATTCCTAGAGATAATTAACCTTACAAAAAAAAAGAGGTTGCATTCACAAACCGTTCGGATGGCGAACCGCAGAGCAGCAAGCGCGTTCGGTTCACAAGCCTTGCGAGCTTCCCTCGGCCTTTCGGTCGTACGGGAGTATCGGAAAGTCGGTTGAACCATAAAATATAAGCCTTGTCAAAAAGCAAAAATGAACGATCGAGAAAAAGAAAGGCGATCGAAAAGAAAAAACATGAAAAAACAAATAACTTGAAAAGCAGTAAAGAGGGTCGAAAACAATCGAAAAAGAATCAAAAACAAAGGAAAACAGTCCACCACATGCATCATCACATCAAAATCATAGCATTGCATGCACTCGCATAACATACTCCTGCATAACATGCCTTTGCATAACATGCACCCATGCTTCATGCATCATTCCTTGCATCAATCGACATATGCGGTACCTCAATTCAACGCGCGATGATGGCCCATCTCAATCGACCTATCAGCGATTTGCGAATCCGCCAGACTCCAGCGCGTCCGCCGACTACCAATGCGTCCGCCGGATCCGTCGCTATCGAGCACCGCGAATCATCGACTCCGAGTCCTTCAGTTTAGTTCAAATCAGCAGTCCAAACAGCGACTTTGAACTCGACCTTCATCTCACAAAGTCATCACGGAGCATGACGGATCGGCCCCTCAGACCTCGTGTCCTTCATCTCACCAAGTCATCACGGAGCATGACGGATCGGCCCCCGAACTTCCGCGTCCTTGGACTAGCCGTGTGTGCGATGTAAAGCATAGTGCAAGTCCATCAAGTAAAATGTATCACCCCCACAACTTGATACGAACCTCGGCCGCTCGAATAGGCCACCTTCAGAGCCCAAGTGTTCCTTCAGAGCCCAAGTGTTCCTTCGTAACCCAAGTGTTCCTTGAGCCCAAGTGTTCCTTCCAGAGTCCAAGTACTCCTTGAGCCGCGAGACGCTCCTTCGTAACCCAAGTGTTCCTTGAGCGGCAGCGCTCCCTTCATTACCGCACTTTTTGTCACTTTCTCCCCGCCAGGTGTTTCGGCTTATCAAAAGACGGTGCCTTCTTTCTTCATACTATTTATCGTTTTACTTCTTGCTTCGCTTACGCCACCCCAGGGGTCGGCACCAATTTGTTTCTGTTTGTTAGCTTACGAGGTTAGCGCGCATTCATTACTGATAGTTTTACGCTAGTATCCATTCACCCAAAAAGAAAGAGAAATTTGGGTTTTTCCTAAGTAGACAAAAATCGGTATAATTTCGAATTCTTTATCTCTATTTTGCCTCGGAATATGTTTCGCCACCATTCATATTCCTTGTTAAAATCTAGATAAAGAGGGGCAAATTGTCATACCCCATTTTGTCCTAACTTAAGTCAAAACCCTAATTTTCCCCAAAAAAGAATAACCAGAGAGAGTACAGAGCATCATTCATTGCATTTAGGTTTCTAAAAGTCATTTCAAAGCTTCTAAAATCGTTTTTAGAGTGAGAATGCACTTTTAGGCAAATTAGGACTTTTTAGGGTAAAGGGCATTTTGGTCATTTTTCACAACAGGATGATTTTTCTCGTTAAAAATATGCATCCACAAAAAGTACATTTTATTCCATCCAAAATAATTTTTGTACAATTTTTGGAGAGAAACTCCTAGTCCAAAATAATTAAACATGCATTTTTCCTATTTTTAGTGCATAAAAATGCCAAAAGACCATTAAAAATCCCCAATTAATTAAGTGACAATTTTGATTGTCTAGAGCAATTAGGAGGCTATTTCATGGTGTCCAAAAATATGTAACATGTTTCAATAGGTGCATTTTCATTTTTACATGCCCAAAAGATTCAAAATTCAAAAAATAAAAGGAGGAAGTGTCCTCAATAAGACAAAAGACCAAAAATAAGCATTTTTTTTATTTTTCTCTCCCACATTCAGCTGCTCATGCGCAGCTCTCTCTCCCTCTCTCTCTCTCTCTCAGAAGCTTCTACACACCTCTTTTCTTACTCACCAAGATTTGATTTGATCCTATCCTCACTTTTGCCCATTTTGGTAAATTATTCCACACACTTACACTAACCTCTCCACCAACAAATGTCATCTTTCCCTTTTGATAACATTCCCTCACCATAATACCCTTAACCCTATTTTACAAGAGTCACCATTCCCAAATTAGATTTTTTTGTTCACAAATTTTCCTTTTTTCTTTCTTTTATGCGCCACCTCCACTCATCTCTCTCACACACTTGTGTTTTCTAAATACCCTTGATCCATGTGACCAACAATCCTAACCATCCATTCAAAATTAAAATCCAATCCTAGAGCCCAATCAAAGCAAAAGGACCTAAATACCCTAAAGCCTCAAAAATTCCTATAAATACCTCACACATTCACTCTTCACCAATCTTTGGCTATCACTCTCACCTTCAAGAAAAACCAAGCATCATACCTCTCCTTCTCCCCCTCTAGGCCGAAACCCTCTCCTTCTTCCCCCTCCTCCATTACTTCACCTTCATCCACCAAAACACCTTTAATCCACCTCTCACACCCTTAACCTTCCTTTCTCACTCAAGGAGTTCATCACACCATCTTCATCTTCTTCCTTCCCTTGCAAGGCCGAAGCTCTCTTTCATTTTCCTCTCCTCCATTTCTTCAATTTTCTTTTCCATCTTAGAGAGAAGGTAAAATCTACAACCCCTTTTGCATCATTTCCAAATATTTTGCATTGAAACTCATTTTCTTGCCCTCATTCCTTTCGCATAACATCATTTTTACAATGTAGTTTGTTGTGGTTGAGGTGAGATTTGTTGTCTCACCCTAAAATAAGTGGAGTAGTGTTGTTTTCATGTTAAGTTTTTAGTTTTCTTGTTAAATAAAATGGAGCAAGGTTTCGCATATACATGATCAAAATGTCTTCAAAATTGATTTTGTTGTTTCTTTGTTTAAATCTTGTTGTTGGTATTTTTCTTTAGTAAGTTGTTGAGGATTTGGCTCTATGATTCCTACTAGTGCCAAGTGCACTTTGATCTTAGTAGTGAAGAGAGCTAAAAATGACTCTTATTTAATATATTAGTTTATGTACTCATTAGTTCTTGTGTTTTAATTTACCTATTGTTTAGTTGTTGATGATCTTGCAAATTGATTCCCGCTAAGTACCTAGTGCTTTTGATTTAAAGTGGTGAAGATTGCAAGAAAGGATTCAATCTATTTCATAGTTTATGTGTTTATGTGTTCTTATGGTCTAGCTATATTGTTGTCTAGTTGTTGATGATCTTGCAAAGTGATTCCCACTAAGTACCTAGTGCTTTTGATTTAAAGTGGTGAAGATTGCAAGAAAGGATTCAATCTATTTCATAGTTTATATGTTTATGTGTTCTTATGGTCTAGCTATATTGTTGTTATTTGTTGATGATCTTGCAAAGTGATTCTCACTACATGCTTAGTGCATTTTATTCAAGTGGTGAAGATTGCAAGAAGGGATTCAACCTTGTATAAATTGTCATTCCATTCTCTACTTTATCTCTTAAATAGTTCTTGTGAATTAATCATAGTTTTGCTTAATGTTCAAAGTTTTCTTTGCATACTTGGTTTTGGCCATGGGCCCATCTCATTGAATAAAATTCTCTATTGCATGTTCTATAGTGTTGGGGTTTTGATTTTTTGGTTTTGGTTCCCTCATGTGTGTTCTTGGGATTAGGGTTTTAGGTTTTGAGGTTTAAGTTACTAGTTTGTTTTCTTGAACTTTTAGGTTGAATAAACATGCCTTGCTAGATGCCTATTTGGCAATTTCATATGTTAGCTTAGATTTATGCCTCATGATGTTCTTGTGTGTTGGTATGGAACTTAGATTGTCTCTCTTTTGCCATCATGTTTTTTACTAAAAGTGCAAAAACATTTTCTATTTTTATCATGTTCATCAACTCTTATTTTGTGCCTCTCCATTAAACATTTTGTCTCATTCAATTCCCCACACTTTGCATTCCATCATTCATGCCTACATGTTCATGCATTCATTTATGTCTATATCTCTTGCATTTTCATACTCTCTTAAATGCTCATGCATATGTTAATATCATGTCTTGCATCTCATAAATTAAATGCTCATGCATATATTAATATCATGTTTCGCATTTCATAAATTAAATACTCATGCATTCAATAATGTTGTACTTTGCATTCCATAATTTCATACTCTTGCACTCATATGCTTGCATCATTGCGCATTCAATTGTTCATAGCAACTTGTGAATACTCTTATGATTGCCTCGCTTGTGTTCCAATGGTTGGTTTTGACTTGAAAAAGGATTTGAAATGTTACATTTCTTTTCAAGCTTGAAATCCCATGTTTTTTTTCTCAAATAAACTTAAGGCATTGTCTTAAATAAATCATTAACCATCACTCGCCGTTGCTTGTTTGATCGTTAATGAGGAGTTATTAGTGATAGTCACTCAAAGCCTTTGCTTGTTTGACTATCATGAAAGCTCCCACACATTAAATAAACAACAACAAAAAACAACTAATTCAAACTACCAAAATAACACGAGCTATTAGCTCACCACCTTTTTCAAAACTATTTTCAAAAGAATAAAACAACGTTGTCGCTTGTAATCACTCGAAGCCACTGCTTGTTTGATTACCGGCCCCAACCCTCTTTTCTTTCGAGTTAATACCGAATGCCACTCGAAGCCTTTGCTTGTTTGGTGTTCGCGAACACTCGAGTCTTATTTCAAAAACTCCAAAACTCAATCTCAAAAGCCGTTTTCAGACGCAAAAAAGACGAGAACTACGTAGCTTTGATCCCTCAGCCGGTGAGGGTACGTAGGACCGGGTTCATGTCCCGTCAAGCACTCTTTCAAAAAAATCTTTGTTTTGTTCCGCTTTTCAAAGATACCAAAAACATTCCTTTTTCCTGTTTTCAATAAAACCATTTCTCAAAAGAAAGAAAAGAAAAGAAAAGAGGTAGAACAATATATTTCAAATCAAACAATATATTTCAAATCAAACATTTCAAAACCACATCAAATTAATGGTTCCCTTTCGGTAGAAAGGGCGTGTGGGGTGCTAATACCTTCCCCATGCGCAACCGACCCCCGAACCTATATCTCTGTGTTTTCAAAAGACCACTCGCGTTTTCCAAAAAAAAAAAGGTTTTTTCAATGTTTTCCTAAATAAATATTGGTGGCGGCTCTACTATTTTCACGTTGTCAAACTGAAAAGTCCAAACCGGATTTTTCGGGGCGCAACAGCCGTAGAGCTCGATTAGCGACGGAGGAGGGTGGAGGTCGGAGAGGAGACTGAGGAGGAGAGAGCGTTTGATTGTTTGATTGTTTAAGGGAGAGATGATCTGATTTTAGGGATCAGGCTCTTTTTATTTTGATCAATGGGTTGCCACGGATTTGCCACGGCATCTCCGTGGCAAATTTCTGTCCTTTCACATGTCTGTGGCAAACCCGTGGCAAACACCAGCGGGAAATTTCGTGCCCTTATTTTTTACTCATGTCGTCGCAAATCCGTGGCAAATTACTCGGAAGCTCCGTGGCAATTGCTGGTGGCTAAAACAAGCTTTTCTTGTAGTGTCTTCGGCCCCCACTCAAAACAAACCCCTACAAATACTACACCAGATAAGTGGAAAAGAAGGTTACCATTTTAGGCATCCCTCCACTATTCCCAACTGAAAAAGCAATATGCCATATTCAAGGCCCATAATCTTATTCCTCTTGGGCCTCGTCCCCAGCCCTCTAATATTTATAGAACCAACCATCATTGATTAAGGGCCCGTTCGGGGTGGTTATGAGTTTTTGGTTTTTGGTTTTGAAAGTCAAGTTCAAAACCAAAACATGTTCGTGTAAAATGGGGTTGAATTGGTTGTTTTATTAATTTCAAAACAGTTTTCCATTAAAACTCAAAACCACAAAAATAGGTTTTATAATTTTTGTTTTTGTTTTTGTTTCATCCACCTCTAATCATCAAAAGATCTAACCACCACCAACCACCACTCTGACCACTGCCAACCACCACCAACCACCACCGACCACCACTTCGGCCACCGTCAACCACCACTTTGACCACCACTAACCATCATTTTGACCATCGTCGACCACCACTCCGACTACCGTCAACCACCACTCTGAATAGATTATATAGTTGTAATATTTTAATTTATATCTAAATAAATAGATTATGTACGTAGTTGCAATAAATAGATTATATAGTTGTAATATTTTAATTTATATCTAAATAAATAGATTATGTACGTAGTTGTAATAAATAGATTATATAGTTGTAATATTTTAATTTTTTTTCTAACCTAATGTTATATATTGTTTTGATTAAGATAAGTTTATGATGAATATTTATTTTTATATTTATGTTTGAAAGTGATTTTGATTTTTGAAAATTTCTTTTAATTGAAAACTGAATTTGTTTTTGGTTTTTGAAATTTTTAAAACTTAAAATAGAAACTGAATTTGGTTTTTGAAAATTTCAAAACAGAATACCACCCCGAGTGGGACCTAAGCTTTTTCTTCTCCCCTTCTCCTACACGCGTACGATCACGTGTTTTAGATGCCATAATTTCCTCCCATTAAAATCATCTCTACATCTAGAAGATGTTGCATATTCATCATGAAGCTAATCATCATCTAACAAAAGCTCCGCCCCACTTCCTCTAGGGAACTTCTTTCTTCCCACTGAAGTACCCTGGTGAGTAGAAACCTTATTATTCTTATTGAGATGAATAGATTGGATATGCTGAGACCTAGAAAAGATTTTCTCCAAGAAGGAGAACTTTCTACCCATGACACCATGCGGGGAAGGAGGAACAAAAGCTTGGCCTTTCTCGAGCTTTGCAGAGGCAAGGTTTTTTTTCCTACAAGACTTTCCCTCATTGGGACTCATCGTAGAAGGTGAAGAGATAGAGTAAAAGGACGACCGAAAAATTCTAGGAGGAAGAATGGCCGCACTAGGCGGGTGAACGGGTGGGGCATTGGCACCCAATATTCCCAAGGGAATAGTTGTGGAGGAAACTAACCCAACTCGCTCTCCCAAGAAGGCGGTGGACGTTGATAATGTGCCTCACAATAACGACTTGGTCCATGATTCAAACCCCTCTATCCCTAGCAAGGAAGATCAAGTTTAAGACCTCCCTTCAATCCCAAAGAAGACCAACTCCTCTGAGGCGGGTAGATCAAAGGCCTTTAAACAATGGAAATTGCTACGGGTCGGTATTATGAGGAAACTAGGTTCGGGTAAATTGAAAAAGGTTCCAAGAGATCTAGCTGAGGTGTCACCACGATCCAGTCAAGGAGTCTCTATCGAGGATATTGCTCAGGATGTTAGCGGAAATCAATCTTCTTTGTTCTCTGCAGGTACTGTTCTTTGCGGGGGTTCAATTTCTAGCGGTGACATTGCAAATTGTAACAACAAATTTTGGGCTCTACAAGATAAGGCTGTGGCAAGGAAGGTTTGGGAAAATGCTAAGTTGCTTGGGGTAGAGGGAAACCTGCCTGATGACAATTACATAGATTTGATTGAGAAGGGTGAGAGAAGAGATGAAGCAGAAAGTAGCAGGAGGCGAACAACAACAAGACCTCATGAATATTCTTTCTTTAAATATTAGAGGGTGGGTCGATAGCGGTAAGCGTCGTCAATTGGTTTCTCTTATTAATTCACAATCTTTTGATTTTATTTGTATTCAGGAAACCAAGAGGGAGGTGATGGCAGAAGGTGAAGTGGAATGCTTTGAGGTAGTCAGGCCTTTCAGTGGTTACATTAACCATCCCGTGGTTATCGGGCGGGATCCTTTCCTCTTGGCTTGAGGGACTTGCACTGTTACTTCTCAATTCTCTGGTATTGGTTTTCTTGGTGTCACTGCTACGGTTCATAATAAGGTTGTCCATGTGGTTAATATTTATGCTCCTTGCGCTACCATAGGTAAGAGAGGGGTGTGGGCTGACTTGTTGGCAGCCTGGTGAAGATTAGGGGGTGGAGAGTGGTGTGTTGTCAGTGACTTTAATGATGTATCGTGTGCTTCAGAAAGACGGGGTAGAAGTGGGAGCTCCTTTGACGCAGAGATGGTTGATTTTAATAGCTTCATTTTTGATATGGATCTGATTGATGTTCCGGTGTTTGGGAAGAAGTTCTCTTGGTTCTGCTCTGACGGTGTTTCTATGAGCAGATTGGATAGGTTCCTGATTTTGGAAGGTCTTATAGCTGATTGGGGAATTACAGGTCAGTGGATTGGTAACAGGGATATTTCAGATCACACGTCTATTTGGCTTCTGCGATCAGTGAAAGATTGGGGGCCTAAGCCTTTTCGCATTTTTAATGCGTGGTTAGACCATGATGATTTCTTGCCTTTTGTTCAGCGGTGCTAGAATGATATTAACATCACAGGCCACAAGGATTTTGTTATTAAAGAAAAGCTGAAGTTGCTCAAGGGTAGTTTAAGAGGTTGGAACAAAGAAGTTTTTGGTAAAGTCGACTTGAAAATTGATTCTTTAGTTAGAGACCTCAACTCTCTTGATGAGATCCTCTGCGAAAGGTGGGATAGTGAAGCTGTGATGAATAGAAGGGAAGTCTCGGCCTCCTTATGGAAAGAAATTCAAGTGAAATAATCTTTTTTGGCTCAAAAATCTAGAGCTAGGTGGATAAAAGAGGGGGATATGAACTCTAAATATTTCCACTCCCTCTTGCGTTATAGAAGAAGAAGATGTACTCTTGTACTTACGAGGGAGACTGGGGATATGATGAAGGATGTAGATGAGGTCAATCATTTTGTTAAAAACCATTTCAAGAATTTCTTCGCATAGGCGAACCATAATCGCCCCACCTTGGGAGGTCTCTAGTTCACGCAACTGCATTCTTCCGAGTCTGATTCTTTAATTCAACCTTTCTCGAAGGAAGAAATAAATATGGGGGTTTGGGATTGCGACGGAGACAAAAGTCTGGGACCTGATGGATACAATCTTGGCTTTATAAAGCGCTGTTGGAATTTTTTGAAAGATGATGTGGTGGGTTTCTTCAATGAGTTTTTTGAGAATGCATTCCTTCCCAAAGCGATTTCAGCCTCTTCCATCGCCTTGGTCCCAAAGAACGATAATCCTCAAGGGTTGGGTGAGTTTAGACCCATTTGCTTGATAGGGTGTTTGTATAAAATCTTGGCCAAAGTTTTGGCTGGTCGGCTCAAGAAAGTGATGTCTTCTATTATATCCAATCATCAATCAGCCTTCAAAGGGGGAAGACAAATTCTTGATGGGCCGGGTGGTGATCGTTAATGAGTTGGTGGACTATGCAAAGCGGAGCAAGGAAGATTGCTTGTTGTTCAAGGTTGACTTTGAAAAGGCTTACGACTCTATTTCTTGGAATTTCTTATTATATATGATGCGCATAATGGGCTTCCCCACCCGATGGATTGCTTGGATTAAATCTTGTATCTGCACTAGTTCTATGTCTGTTTTAGTGAATGGTAAACCTACTCAAGATTTCAAGGTTCAACGTGGCTTGAGGCAAAGGGGACCCCTTGTCCCCTTTTCTTTTTCTTATTGTTGCTGAAGGTTTGTCTACTTTGATGCGCAAGGCGGTGGATATATGCGCTTATCAAGACTTCTCAATTAACGGCGACCTGAAATTCTCCATAACGCAATTTGCAGATGACACAATGTTGGTGGGTAAGGCCTCTTGGAAGAACTTATGGTGTATCAAGTCCATCTTGCGCTCTTTTGATTTGGTGTCTGGCTTGAAGGTTAACTTTAATAAGAGTAAACTTATCGGTATCAACACTCCGAAAGGTTTTTTGGAGAGGGCAAGAACTTTCCTTTATTGTAAAACGGAATCTATCCCTTTTAAGTTCCTAGGCATTCCTATTGGTGCTAATCCCCGGCGGGAGTCAACTTGGAGCCCTGTTATAGGGGCGCTTAGAAAACGTTTGTCATTATGGAAGGGTCGTCTTCTTTCCATAGGAGGCCGAGTAACTCTAATCAATTCCGTGGTCAATAGCATTCCCTTATATATGTTTTCTTTCTACAGAGCGCCGAAGGTTGTTATTAAAAAGATGATCAAAATCCAACGAGATTTCCTTTGGGGTATTAAAGAAGGGGAGAGCGGTATGTATTGGATCGCTTGGGATAGAATATGTAAGCCAAAGAAAGCGGGAGGTCTCGAGATTAAAAATCTATAATTATTCAACTTAGCTCTTCTTTCTAAGTGGAAGTGACGAGCATTGGAGGACCCTAATGTAAGTTGGAGTCGGTTGCTGCAAAATAGATATGGGGAGCTTGGATCTCTTTTTGTTCATGCTCCGATGGAAGGTAACAACCATCGGAACAAGGGGTCAATTTGGTGGAGAGATTTGGTAACTTTGGACAAGTCATTAGAGGAATGCAAAAGATTTGCGTGGTGTATAAGAAGAGGGCTGGGTAACAGTGTTCTTATTAATTTTTGGAAGAATGAATGGCTTGGTATTAAGCCCTTGTTCAGGGTCTTCCCATTACTTTATGAAGGGAGCGGGCAAAAGCAACACTCCGTAGCTGATTTTGGCTTTTGGGACGGTGGTAGATGGACCTGGTTATCAGCGTGGCTTGACCACTCCGACCCGGTTAGAGCAGCTGAAGGCGAGATATTGCATAGCATCTCATGCTTAGTGCCTCCCAAAGATTCAAATCAGATTCTTTGGACATGGCCTCTTCAGTACACACCCAAAATAGTTCAATTAATTATTAAATTAAGTTATTTAGGGTTTTTCAACATTTTAATTAAATTAAGCTTAAGGCTAACGTGTAGTGTTTATGTGTTAGGAGAGGTTTGAATAATGGGAAGAGGTATGAATAGAAGTCCATGAGTGAAGGGAAGGCCCAAGTCCAATAAAAAGCCCAATTCCCTTTCCATAAGAGGAAATAGCCGTAGGATCATCTCATTCCATCAAAGTGAAGAAAAGTCATAGAGAGTAAGAGAGAGAGAGAGAGTTAGTGGAATAGTAGTACTCTTTAGAGAGAAGGCAGAGCGATTGCGTGAAAGAAGAGCTAGGATTTGATAGAAGTGTGGATTCAACGTGGATTGTAGAGCTGTAGTGAAGGGAGTGATCATCTGAAGTTGCTTAAGGTAAGGGGGCTCTCTTCCATGCGTAATTTAGTGTTTATGTTGAGTGTATTTGCATGAATGATTTCTGAGTGAGTTCTGAAAGTGTGCTTATGTGTTCTTTAAGTATTCTAGTTGTGTTACTTCACCTTGGTGGAGATTGTAATGGTTGATTTCTGAGCTGGTCACGTAAGTGACCATGGAGAGGAAATGAGAGCTGAGAACTCTCAGTCTCAGTGAGCGTGAGAGTTTAAGAGTGTGTTCTTGAGCTTGATCCTAGTCAGGAGCACCTAAAGAGAGGAAAGAGAAGTTAGGCGCACGTGATCGTAGAGAAAGCCGAAGTGCTTGAAGGTTAACGCACGACGTAAGTGTTAAAGCGTAGTTCCTAGACTTGAAGAGGACGAGTTGAAATTTGTACTTGATGGGCGAAGGTGCGTGGGTGTAATTAGAACCCGGTCACGAGTGTCGTCAAGTAGTTGCCGAGGTATAACATGGTTATGCCGAGGTGTTTGGGTCGAGACGTAAGGCGTAGGCAAGTCTGCGTATGATAGCCGAGGTGAAATGGCCGAAGTGGAGTGTATATATATACTTAAGCGTAGTTGCTGAAGTGCAGACGTTATGTTATAGCGTGTATCTACCGAGGTGAGTGTACTGAGGTTTAGGTGCGTTGAATAGTAAGTGTAGTGAAGATTAACGTGTCGCAGTGTAGAGAACCGAGGTGCCAAGAGTGCACCGAGGTGTTGTGTCGTTTAAGCCGAGGTGAGGTGAGTGCTTAGGTGTAGTGTGCCTAAGTGTAGTAATCAAGGTGAAGTTGTGTGGTTAGGTGTGAAATGACTAAGTGTAGATGATGAAGTGAGTTGTGAATAAGCCTATGTGTAGTTGAGGAGGTGTAGTGCATGGACGTCTAAACTAGTATTGCCAAGGTATAGGGTGTATATACCGTTGAGTGTGTATGTGTGGAAGTGTAGGTGTGATGGAAGATAGGGTGGCGTGAGGTTCCGGGACGAGGTGGAGAACTTTACGAGTGGAATGCCAAGTGAGGTGCCACCGAGTTGAGTATTGGTGACGTAATAGGTAGCGATACTACATCGACTTAGCGTCTTGAGATGAGTAGGTGTGCGAGGGTGACGAGCGAGCATACCGAGAAGAGTGAAGGTGTCGAGGTGACTAAGAGTGCCGAGGTGACCTATTTTTGACGCATAACAACAGAGTCATTGGCGCCACCGTGAGTGACGTTTAACGTCAAGAGTCGCAAGGGACGAATTGGCATAGTCCGGTTTAGTCCCTATGTGATGGTTCGATCCTAGGCGTTGTGAGGCCTTCGTAGTGATGGAGTGGCTCACTGCCTGAGGAGCTGAGGTGCCTGTGAGTGGACGAATAGCATTTGTGCTATGGTGGTTGTCTAAGAGGACTAGGCAACGTAAGGCGACGGTGCGGTTTGCACAAAAGAGTTGTTTGTTACGAGTGGATGCATTTGTTCATTGAGTCTCATGAATTCATATGCATCAGCGACGGTTATAGACTTCGGTCTCGATACGAAAGACTTGATCGAGTATCACTAGCGACGGATATGCCTGAGTGGCTTAAAAGAGATGGATCCTCATGCATTATACTCTGGAGTTTGGGTTGCATTGCATTGCATGCATAACTCATGTGAATTATGTTGAAATGTTGTTTATCAGTCGAGTTAGCTATATGTGCTGGTTTATACTTGAGTTGTTGTCTGATATGTGAACTGAGGTGCTTAATGCATTCTATGTATTTACATTAGTCGTGAACCTTTATTACAAATGTTTAGAGACTCACCCTACTGCTTTCCATGTTGCTCTTTGTGGCAACTTGCAGGTACCCCTGAGTAGAGGTCAGCTTTGCTTTTGGTTGTTGGAGTCGGTCTGCTCTGGTAGTTGTAACACTGGGCGAGTCGAGTAGGGTAGAGTAGTGATTGTTTTGGGACTATTCAGTTGTAATGTATATGTTCGACTAATATATATGAGTATCCGCTGTGATGTAAACAATTGAAAACATGTTTTGATGGGTGTAGTCCCTTTTGCCGAGTTGCCTATGTATGCATTATGCTGTTGTTTTAATTCATAGATATATGCTAAGGTGTTTGAGTGACAGTGTAGCATCCTTCCCATGAGAATTTTATTAAACTCGATTTTCAATTAGTTAATTAATAGAGATAGGAGGGTGTTACATTAAGTGGTATCGTGAGCAAAAGTTCGGTCCGTCCGGCCAAGTATCGAGTCTTGAGTTCCCGGTCCCAGAGTATTAATGCTCGTTTTAATTGTCTTGTCTCGGAGAGAGTAAGTAAAAATGGTGGGACGTCTTTGGAAGAAACGACGCTGCGATAAGCTCTTTGCTCACAGAAGCGATGGCTGCTGCTATGGGGAATCAGCCTCATCAAGTTGCCGAGGACGCTGGAGCTCGTAGCCTAGCTACATTTCAGAGGGAGAACCCTCCAACGTTCAAGGGGAAGTACAATCCGGATGGGGCGTTAACGTGGTTGAAGGACATAGAGAGGATTTTTAGGGTGATGGACTGCATAATGGCTCGTAAAGTAAGGTATGGAACACATATGCTGGCCGAGGAGGCAGATGATTGGTGGCTGGGAGTCATGCCAAGGTTAGAAGCTGCTAGGGAGTAAGGTATGAATCACGTGGGAGGTATTCAAGAGGGAATTTCTGAGGAAATACTTCCCTGAAGATGTGAGAGGAAAGAAGGAAATGGAGTTCCTAGAACTGAAGCAAGGGAGTAAGTCAGTGGTAGAGTATTGCAAAGTTTGAAGAGTGGTGAAATTCTACCCCTACTATGAGGAGCTACATCCGAGTTCTCCAAGTGCGTGAAATTCGAGAACGGTTTTAGGCACGAGGTTAAGCGAGGCAATTGGGCATCGAAGATCGAGGTATTTCTTGACTTGGTGGATAGTTGCGGGATATATGAGGAAGACAACTGCTTTGCAAGGTGCAGGGTTGGTAAAGAGAAGAAGAACTCTCGGTTTAGGGAAAGCCCTATGAGGTTTCCGGCAAAGGCAAGTGGAAGGTCGGGTATGGCAAGAGGCCAAGTGGGAGACGCCCTGCAATGTGGTGTGTTTCAGTGTGGGAAGCTTTGGACATAAGAAGAACGAGTGCAAGAGTGGAGATAAGAGGTGCTATCAATGTGGCGAAGAGGCCACCGAGTTTCGATTGTAGGCGAAAAGGATGTCGTCTCGCTTTAATCGTGGAGAAATGGGGCACATCGGTCCCTAAGTGTCCCAAGCCCAAGAAGGAGAGAGACAAAGGGGAAGGTGTTCGCGCTTAGAATGAGTCCGAAGTGGTGAACGAGATAAAAGGTACGTGCTTCATTAATGGAATTCCTTTGATTGCAATCGTGAATACTCGGTGCCACGCACTCTTTCATTTCTCGCATTGTGTGCTAAAAGATTGGATTTAGTTTTGTCTACTATGGTGAGGAGATGGTTATTAACACTCCAAACAAAGGGTCGATGACTACCTCTCTCGTTTGTTAGAAGTGTCCTCTGTTAGCCTTTGGCGAGACTTCGTAGTTAATTTGATTTGTCTACCTTTGGAGGATGGACGTCATCCTCGGTATGGATCGGTTAGTGGCTAACCGAGTTCATATCAATTGCGCTAGTAGGTCGTTAAGTTTCCTTACTTCCGAGGTGGAAGAATCGGCCATGATGCTCTTTGGCGATTCTTGCAAGGAACCAAGGAGGGGGCTACTATGTTCGCTACCGCGTGGCGTCATTTGTTAGTGGAGAGTCAAGCCGAGATTGGTGAAGTGCCGGTGGTGCGAGAATTCGCAAGTGTTCCCAGAGCGAGATTCCCGAGGTTCCACGAGAAAGAGAGGTCGAGTTCGACATTGAGTTAGTACCAGGAACTAGGCGGTGTCTATGGCACCTTATAGGATGTCTGCCGGTGAGCTAAGCCGAGTTGAAGAAGCGATTGGAAGAGTTCTTTGGAGAAGAGGTTCATAAGGCCAAGCGTGTCGCCTTGGGGCGCACTGTGTTATTGGTGAAAAAGAAGGATGGAGGTATGAGATTATGCGTGGATTACGTAGATACTTGAACAAGGTAACAATTAAGAACAAGTACCCACTCCCAAGAATTGATGATTTGATGGACCAATTGGTGGGTGCGCAAGTATTTTTGAAGATTGACTGAGGTCGTGGTACCATCGAGATCAAGGTGAAGGACGAGGACATTCCTAAGACAAAGATTTAGAACTTCGGTATGGGCACTTTATGAGTATTCCGTAATGCCATTTGGTGTGACGAATGCTCCCGGAGTGTTCATGGAGTATATGAACCGTATATTTCATGAGTACCTAGACCGTTTTGTTGTTGTATTCATTGATGACATTTTAGTCTACTCCAAGTCGAGAGGAGAGCACGCCAAGCATCCGAGATTGGTGTTAGAGGTATTGAAGGATAAGAAGATGTACGCCAAGTTGTCCAAGTGTGAATTCGGTTGAGGCGTTGAATTTCCTAGGTCATGTGATCTCCGGTGAAGGTATAGCGATGATCCTTCCAAAGTCGGCCGTGTGTTGCAATGGGGAGCACCCAAGTCGCCAACGAGGTGAGAAGTTTTCTGGTTTGGTTTGGGTATTACGAAGGTTCATTGAGGGTTTTCCAAGTTGGCGTTGCCACTAACTCGATTGACTTTGTAAAGGAAGGCATTTGTGTGGGGCGCACGGTGTGAAGAAAGTTTCAAGAATTGAAGAAGAGATTGACAACATCTCCGTCCCGACGTTGCCTAATCCAAATGAGACTTTTGTGGTGTCTTGTGATGCGTCTAAGTTGGGTTTGGGCTGCGTCTCGATGCAAGAAGGTAAGGTAGTTGCTTACGCTTCAAGGCAATTGAAAATTCATGAGAAGAACTACCTACGCACGATTTGGAGCTTCTGCCGTAGTGTTTTGCATTGAAGATATGGAGGCATTATCTATATGGCTCAAGGTTCGAAGTGTTTAGTGACCATAAGAGTTTGCAGTATCTGTTTGATCAAGAAGGAGTGAACATGAGGCAAAGGAGATGGTTGGAGCTACTGAAGGACTATGATTTTGGGATGAACTATCACCCCGGGAAGGCAAATATGGTGGCCGATGCGCTAAGTAGGAAATCGTTGCATGCATCAGCAATGATGGTAAAAGAGCTAGAGCTAATTGAGCAATTCAGAGACCCAAGGTTTACTTCAGAATTCTGGGAAAGTTTGCAAGACGCATTGGGTACGAAATTGCGCTTGAGCTCGGCATATCACCCACAGATCGATGGTCACCAGAGAGAGACCATCCATCGTTGGAGGATTTGGCCGAGCGTGTGTTCTTGAGCAAGGAGGAGCGTGGGATTCGTATCTACCACTGATTGAGTTGACGTACAACAACAGTTTTCATTCTAGCATAGGGATGGAACCCTTTGAGGCATTGTATGGGAGGAGGTGCAGGACTCCATTGTGTTGGAGTGAGTCAGGAGAAGGTGTGGTACTCGGACCCGAGGTCGTGCGAGAGACCACCGAGAAGGTAAAGCAAATTCAAGAGAAAATGAAGGCTTCGCAGAGTAGGCAGAAGAGCTACCATGACAAGAGAAGGAAGGACTTAGAATTTCAGTAGGGAATCATGTGTTTCTAAGGGTCAATCCAATGAACCGGTGTTGGCGAGCATTGAAGTCGAAGAAGTTGTCTTCGTTTCATTGACCATATCAAATTTTGGAGAGAGTTGGGAGGGTGGCTTACCGAGTTGCTTTGCCACCAAATTTGTCTAATTTGCACGACGTGTTCCACGTATCTCAGCTGAGGAAGTATGTGCCAGACCCGTCTCATGTAATTCAAGTAGATGATGTGCAAGTGAGAGACAACCTCACTTTGTGGAAACAAGGCCAATTCGAATTGATGACAGAGAGGTGAAGACTCTAAGGGAAAGGAGATCGATTGGTGAAAGTGATTTGGGTAGGAGCGGTGGTGAGAATGCAACTTGGGAGTTGGAAAGTAAGATGCGAGATGCTTACCCAGAGTTATTTGTTTCAGGTAAGATTTCGAGGACGAAATGTTCTAAGTGGGGGAGAGTTGTAACACCCCAAAATAGTTCAATTAATTATTAAATTGAGTTATTTAGGGTTTTTCAACATTTTAATTAAATTAAGCTTAAGGCTAACATGTAGTATTTATGTGTTAGGAGAGGTTTGAGTAATGGGAAGAGGTATGAATAGAAGTCCATGAGTGATGGGAAGGCCCAAGTCCAATTAGAAGCCCAATTCCCTTTCCATAAGAGGAAATAGCCGTAGGATCATCTCATTCCATCAAAGTGAAGAAAAGTCATAGAGAGAAGTAAGAGAGAGAGAGCTGTTAGGTGGAATAGTACTCTTTAGAGAGAAGGCAGAGCGATTGCGTGAAAGAAGAGCTGGGATTTGATAGAAGTGTGGATTCAACGTGGATTGTAGAGTCAGAGTGAAGTGGAGTGATCATCCGTTGCTTAAGGTAAGGGGGCTCTCTTCCATGCGTAATTTAGTGTTTATGTTGAGTGTATTTGCATGAATGATTTCTGATTGAGTTCTGAAAGTGTGCTTATGTGTTCTTTAAGTATTCTAGTTGTGTTACTTTACCTTGGTGGAGATTGTAATGGTTGATTTCTGAGCTGGTCACGTAAGTGACCATGGAGAGGAAATGAGAGCTGAGAACTCTCAGTCTCAGTGAGCGTGAGAGTTTAAGAGTGTGTTCTTGAGCTTGATCCTAGTCAGGAGCACCTAAAGAGAGGAAAGAGAAGTTAGGCGCACGTGATCGTAGAGAAAGCCGAAGTGCTTGAAGGTTAACGCACGACGTAAGTGTTAAAGCGTAGTTCCTAGACTTGAAGAGGACGAGTTGAGTTGTACTTGATGGACGAAGGTGCGTAGGTGTAATTAGAACCCAGTGCGAGTGTCGTCAAGTAGTTGCCGAGGTATAACATGGTTATGCCGAGGTGTTTGGGTCGAGACGTAAGGCGTAGGCAAGTCTGCGTATGATAGCCGAGGTGAAGTGGCCGGAGTGGAGTGTATATATATACTTAAGCGTAGTTGCTGAAGTGCAGACGTTATGTTATAGCGTGTATCTACCGAGGTGAGTATACTGAGGTTTAGGTGCGTTGAATAGTAAGTGTAGTGAAGATTAACGTGTCGCAGTGTAGAGAACCGAGGTGCCAATAGTGCACCGAGGTGTTGTGTCGTTTAAGCCGAGGTGAGGTGAGTGCTTAGGTGTAGTGTGCCTAAGTGTAGTAATCAAGGTGAAGTTGTGTGGTTAGGTGTGAAATGACTAAGTGTAGATGATGAAGTGAGTTGTGAATAAGCCTATGTGTAGTTGAGGAGGTGTAGTGCATGGACGTCTAAACTAGTATTGCCAAGGTATAGGGTGTATATACCGGTGTATGTGTGGAAGTGTAGGTGTGATGGAAGATAGGGTGGCGTGAGGTTCCGGGGCGAGGTGGAGAACTTTACGAGTGGAATGCCAAGTGAGGTGCCACCGAGTTGAGTATTGGTGACGTAATGGGTAGCGATACTACATCGACTTAGCGTCTTGAGATGAGTAGGTGTGCCGAGGTGACGAGCGAGCATACCGAGAAGAGTGAAGGTGCCGAGGTGACTAAGAGTGCCGAGGTGACCTATTTTTGACGATAACAAACAGTAGAGTCATTAGCGCCACCGTGAGTGACGCTTAACGTCAAGAGTCGCGTTAAGGGGGCGAATTGGCATAGTCCAGTTTAGTCCCTATGTGATGGTTCGATCCCAGGCGTTGTGAGGCCTTCGTAGTGATGGAGCGGCTCTCACCGCACGAGGAGCCGAGGTGCCCGTGAGTGGACGAATAGCATTTGTGCTATGGTGGTTGTCTAAGAGGACTAGGCAACGTAAAGCGACGGTGCGGTTTGTAACACCCCCTTCTATATTAAGCTAATTCAATTAATTAAAATCGAGTTTTTCAAAAACTTTCCACGCCTCAAAAGGGTGGTACATTTAATGAAAACGACGTCAAACATAATTAAAATCCAAACGCATCAACGCTGTATCATGCATAACGTAGTCAAGTGGTTACAATCCTCAAAATAACTTTGTTTAGCGTTTACATTAATCCATCAATAGTTTGCGGACAATGAAATAAAATTGAGTTCACATACTCAATACATAGGTTCAAAATAAGTTTAATACATAACCATAAATAATACTAAGACCCAACCCCTGTTACTATCGTGAGTGACTCAATAAAACCCCGAGAGCACAAAGACTCCTCACTCGGAATCACCTGTTTGTCGCCACGAGAGAGCGAGCAACAAGAAATGCTAGGGTGAGTCTCTTTACATAAATAATAACAAGCAAGATAAGCATTATATTCGTAAGACTTCTAGCAATAACAACCAATAGCTATTAAACATTCACCACTCAACGGGGACATCAACAAGTCACAACAGAGAATTAATTAATGAATGCGTAATGTATGCATGTGTGCATTATGCATGTGGATCCATATTCACCTCACCACCCCGTCGGGTAACTCATCAACCGTTGGCGAAGCCCTCATCAATCGTTTGGCCGGGCCACTCATCAACCGCTTGGCCGGCCACTCATCAACCTGTTTGGCCGAGGCCATGCATATGATTCATGTGACAATATGACAATGCATCACACCACACTAAACACACCGCATCAATTATTAACTACTACCTCGTTAGTTGTCCAACACCACCTCATCAATTGTTTATCACTCCCTCATCAATTGTTTACTATCACCTCATCAATTGATCACCATCACCACACCAATTGTTTGTCACCAATTTATTAGTTATCAATCAATTCCCGCCTAAGGACCAAAACCACCCCCTGGGGACACCCTCCTCACTTGGGGACCATTTTGACACACCAAAATAAATTTAAGAACTTAGGAATTCAACAGCACAAGGTTTTGGAAAAATCCCCACTGGAGGCGCGCACATTGGCCGGGCGCCGCGAGAAGAGAGCGCGCAAGATGGCGCGCGATAGGTCGCTCTAACTCTCAAAGTTTCGTCATTCAGCGAGAGGTATGCGCACGAGGTTACGCTGTGAGGACGCCAAGATAAGATGGCGCGCAGTCTTGATCAAGCCTCTTGCGCGTAAGTTTGCGCGCGCGCGCAAGATGGCGCGCAAAGACACCATTTCCAGACACAGGCGCCAAGTTGCCCAGCAACTGGCGCCCTCCCTCTCCCTGCCACACACACACACACACAGTTCTTGGACACAGGCGCCAAGTTGCCCAGCAACTGGCGCCCCCCCCTCCTGCACAACCCCCACACGCACAATTTCAGCAACCAGGCGCCAAAATGCTAGGCATTTGGCGCCCCCCCCCTTCCAACACCCTTCACCAATTTACTTCAAAACTAATTTATTAATCAACAATTCATTTCCCCCCACCACACACACACCTAATTATTACTTTATTACCAACAATTCATCATATTCACATACTTACCCTCATATGACCATTTCACCAAACATACACTATGCATAAGTCACAATTCATGTTTTCACAACAACAATTAACATGTTATGAGTAACACACACATTCCAAACATCAATCAACATGTCATCAACACACAATCACACAACAAGTTATTATTAAAGCCATTCCACATATAAAACCTATCATACTAGCTATTATAAATATAAAGGAGAATCCCCTAACCTTGTAAAATTGAAAAAACCAAACAAGTCTTCAAGCACTTCAACCGAAACACCAACCAAGCGAGCCTCCTCTTCTTCACTTCTTTCCAATTTCACGATTTCTCTTCTTTCTCTCTCTAGGGTTCGATTTGGGGTTTGAGAAAGGGGAGTTTTTGCAGCTAAAATTGGTATGGTTTTGTTGAGAAACACACAAGGAATGAAATGGAACAAGAATGGAGGAGATTCATTGAAAGGATCAAAAGTTATGCTCCCAACTCTCTCTCACGCCTCACCCTCTCTTCTTCCTTTTTCTTTCTTTCCACTTTCTGTTCCCTCAGCTTTCCCTTCCTCTTCGATGCATTCTTTTCCTTCTTTTCATTCATTTAATCCAACATACAATTGGGCCCAAGTGGATTTGGGCCTCTATTCGCACCCCCTCCATTAATTCAACTACTCCCTAACTTAAAACATCAACACTCTCTTATTTATTATCTCTCACCTCCATATTTAATTAAAACACCTAATTCATTTAATTAAATATGACTAACCACTTAACTCCTAAGTAATTAATTAAATAAATATTCAATTTATTTTCTGCCATAACTCTCCCCACTTAGAATATTTTCGTCCTCGAAAATACTCACGGCAATACCCAACTCCTTCTCACCTCTAACCGCACTCATCATAATCTATCTTACACTACGGTATCAAACCACACACCTTCTCTACACTCTTACCCTTAGCAGATATTCTAACCTCGTAGGGTATCCAGATCCTACTCGACTACTCAAATACCATCTATCCCGATGCAGGGCACTATACCTCAACTACGATTTGTGATTTGCTTACCCTCTTTAAACTTCCAATCTCTGGTGCTCACTTTCGAACTCGGCCTCCTAATCCAACCTATCTCATTCATCTAATTGAGCTACTCGTCGTCATTACTAATAATTCCACATCGAGTTCCACAACAACCGCACTCCTGGTGCTTAGCAACAATCTGAATTATGTTAACATCAAACGGCATCTCGGCACACTCACTCTGGATCTCGGCATCTCGTACTTAGTTAACACCACTCTAACATTTTCTCAATTTCATTTACCATCTAACCACACGATGCAATTACTACCTTGAACATGTATCAAAATTTCTAATGAAAATTCGGCAGAGTTTCCTCTGTAATATGGACATCCCAAAAATAATTTTTACTGTATAACCAAATCCAAAACACCAATTAAAACCGTAACATATCATACCTCATATCTCAATTCAACTTCAAGTACTCGAGCGCATATACAAAATTTACGCTTTTCCCAAAAGATTTGTAAATTTCAACTAACATGCACTCCACAATCGAAAACCATATTCAAACATAACAATTAAACAATCAAATCTTTATGGTTTCATTCTAAGTTCCAAACAAACATAATTTCTCCAAAATGACTCGAGAATTCACGAAACTCCAATTTCCGAAAACCGTTCAAACATAACATAAACAACATTTTAAAATTCTCTAAATGTGAGTAAAACTCACCTTTTTGTTTCAAAAGATTTTACCTCGTCAAACCATGAAATTATTGTAAGACCTCGTCATTTTCAAATAACATCAATCCATGACCTAATCGGTCCTACAACCTAAAATCATGTCGCATCTTGTAATAAAATTCTAAACAACTAGGAACAAAATTTAACACAAATCTTGACATCACGTCCATTCCCAAAAACACAGAATTTTTCCAAGTACCGTTTCTTTTTGAAAAGCATATAACTCACGGTTTTGTCCAAAAAGGAAAAACTATACGCAACCCCAAATCTTATTATAATCACGAACATGTTGCCACACAAACAACCGCTTACTATTTCAAAATTTAGTTTCCGACGTAAACTCAGAAGTTAGAAAAGTCAATCATTTCATTTTGCCAAAAGGGAGACTACACGCGAGTCCTAACCTTAATTGTTATAACCAAGCACCGCATTTCATTCAGTACATAACTTCAAAATAATTTTAGCACAAATCAAAATTAAATTCATGTGCATTACAGAACAATCAACCTATAGCAAACTGTCAATCAAGGGTAACAAGATTCAACAAACAATCCTTCAAATATTGTCTATCCACTAAACTTAGGCACAATACACCTAAGCACTCCCTAACCTCGGCCATTACACTACACAATGCTTCGGTACACTCTTTTGGCACCTCGGTTCTCTACACTACGTCACGGTAAGCTTCACTACCCTTACTATTCAAACGTACCTAAACCTCGGTACTACATTACTTTGACTCCCACATATTACGTCATACGCATATTACACTTCAACACACCTATGGTTGAACAACCACACCTCAGCTCATATGTAGTCCTATGTACCTAACCTTCCTCTTCCTTCTTTCCTTTGATCTTCATACTATGATCATACTTAAGCCAACTACTAAACACTTTCCATACACAACTAGTCCCACACTCATTAAGAATTTCACGAAGGTTACAACACCCTTAATACCTCTTCACCTCTACAAGACATACCTCGATCATAATACACCTAACTCAAATAGCTACCCTTAGGCATACTCAATCTACGCCTTTACTTTGTACCAAAACTCTATTTTCAGTGTCACCAAAGTCTCACTCGATTATCCAAACACCATTAATTTATTGATAGGAACTACGCCATAGAAATCATTTAAGTACTAATGCTCCTATCTTACGTCAATCCATATTCAACTACAAACAATGCCTTCCTCACTTCGGCATTCCTACTTTTCGCATCAATGTTTTTAATCATCTAACCATCAAAGCTATACACTATCATCTAGATCCTATATAGGCACTCCTCGACTACCATATTTCTAAACTTTTCCAAAAAGGCATGCTCTATTTTCTTTGCATGAACTTCAAATCTAAAGTGTCAATCTCTATTCGACATCTTCCTATTACCAAACCCCAAATCAAACTCAAACGCCCATAAGGTACCTATTTTTCTAAAAGTTAATAGTCAATCACCTTGCACACACCACTCAATCAATCAAGTTGAAATTAGTATATATTCAAAATTTATAATAATTACGAGTTATTGTCGCTTCTTTCATTGGGAAATGAGTTATCGGGGTGATCACCCTCCTACTCACGCATCCAATTTAATCAAGGTCACAAAACTACGTCTTTTCAAAATTTACACTTTTCACATTGAAGGGCTTTTAACACGATCCAGTAGCACGGCGCCGTCACGATTCCTACTCCTTGACGCGTCGTTAAAATGCTCTTCCAATCACACATACCTCAATGATCTGATACAACGATCCACGAATAGACAAAATCAATGCTACAATCACGATTCACGCAGCTCACACATGTACCTCAATAATACTATATAACTTGCAATCGTAATCCAACAAATAAGTCGCAAGGCACGCCAACGATTTAGCAAACCAACAAAGTTAACGATGTACGCAGCAATATAATTATGATTTTAGAACGAGTACTAAGACTCGAGGTTAACCGACTCGACAACTTGGCGGACGGACCGAATCGCTCCGATACCACTAATGTAACACCCCTTTTCTATATTAAGCTAATTCAATTAATTAAAATCGAGTTTTTCAAAAACTTTCCACGCACCTCAAAGAGGTGGTACATTTAATGAAAACGACGTCAAACATAATTAAAATCCAAACGCATCAACGCGTATCATGCATAACGTAGTCAAGTGGTTACAATCCTCAAAATAACTTTGCTTAGCGTTTACATTAATCCATCAATAGTTTGCGGACAATGAAATAAAATTGAGTTCACATACTCAATACATAGGTTCAAAATAAGTTTAATACATAACCATAAATAATACTAAGACCCAACCCCTGTTACTATCGAGTGACTCAATAAAACCCCGTGAGGCACAAAGACCCTCACTCGGAATCACTGTTTGTCGCCACGAGAGCAGCAACAAGAAATGCTAGGGTGAGTCTCTTTACATAAATAATAACAAGCAAGATAAGCATTATATTCGAAGACTTCTAGCAATAACAACCAATAGCTATTAAACATTCACCACTCAACAGGACATCAACAAGTCACAACAGAGAATTAATTAATGAATGCGTAATGTATGCATGTGTGCATTATGCATGTGGATCCATATTCACCTCACCACCCCGTCGTCGGGTAACTCATCAACCGTTGGCCAAGCCTCTCATCAATTGCTTTGGCGAAGCCACTCATCAACCTGTTTGGCCGAGCCACTCATCAACTGTTTGGCCGAGGCCATGCATATGATTCATGTGACAATATGACAATGCATCACACCACACTAAACACACCGCATCAATTATTAACTACTACCTCGTTAGTTGTCCAACACCACCTCATCAATTGTTTATCACTCCCTCATCAATTGTTTACTATCACCTCATCAATTGATCACCATCACCACACCAATTGTTTGTCACCAATTTATTAGTTATCAATCAATTCCCGCCTAAGGACCAAAACCACCCCCTGGGGACACCCTCCTCACTTGGGGACCATTTTGACACACCAAAATAAATTTAAGAACTTAGGAATTCAACAGCACAAGGTTTTGGAAAAATCCCCACTGGAGGCGCGCACACTGGCGCGCAGAAGAGAGGCGCGCAAGATGGCGCGCGGATAGGTCGCTCTAACTCTCAAAGTTTCGTCCTTCTGTGAGAGGTATGCGCACGAGGTTACGCTGCAGGACGCCAAGCAAGATGGCGCGCAGCTTGATCAAGCCTCTGCAGCGTAAGTTTGCGCCCAAGCGCAAGATGGCGCGCAAAGACACCATTTCGAACACACAGCGCCAAGTTGCCCAAAGAATCGCGCCTCCCTCTCCCTGCCACACACACACACACACAGTTCTTGGACACAGGCGCCAAGTTGCCCAAAGAATCGGCGCCCCCTCTGCCTGACCCCCTCACACGCACAATTTCAAAGAACCAGTGCGCCAAAATGCTAGGCATTTGGCGCCCCCCCCCTTCCAACACCCTTCACCAATTTACTTCAAAACTAATTTATTAATCAACAATTCATTTCCCCCCACCACACACACACCTAATTATTACTTTATTACCAACAATTCATCATATTCACATACTTACCCTCATATGACCATTTCACCAAACATACACTATGCATAAGTCACAATTCATGTTTTCACAACAACAATTAACATGTTATGAGTAACACACACATTCCAAACATCAATCAACATGTCATCAACACACAATCACACAACAAGTTATTATTAAAGCCATTCCACATATAAAACCTATCATACTAGCTATTATAAATATAAAGGAGAATCCCCTAACCTTGTAAAATTGAAAAACCAAACAAGTCTTCAAGCACTTCAACCGA
This sequence comes from Oxytropis ochrocephala, assembly GCA_020916435.1. Classification (NCBI taxonomy): domain Eukaryota; kingdom Viridiplantae; phylum Streptophyta; class Magnoliopsida; order Fabales; family Fabaceae; genus Oxytropis; species Oxytropis ochrocephala. Next base: position 97,667,533 of record CM037088.1, on the reverse strand, counting down.
AACACCAACCAAGCGAGCCTCCTCTTCTTCACTTCTTTCCAATTTCACGATTTCTCTTCTTTCTCTCTAGGTTCGATTTGGGGGTTTGAGAAAGGGGGAGTTTTTGCGCTAAAATTGGTATGGTTTTGTTGAGAAACACACAAGGAATGAAATGGAACAAGAATGGAGGAGATTCATTGAAAGGATCAAAAGTTATGCTCCCAACTCTCTCTCACGCCTCACCCTCTCTTCTTCCTTTCTTTTCTTTCCACCTTCTGTTCCCAGCTTTCCCTTCCTCTTCGATGCATTCTTTTCCTTCTTTTCATTCATTTAATCCAACATACAATTGGGCCCAAGTGGATTTGGGCCTCTATTCGCACCCCCTCCATTAATTCAACTACTCCCAACTTAAAACATCAACACTCTCTTATTTATTATCTCTCACCTCCATATTTAATTAAAACACCTAATTCATTTAATTAAATATGACTAACCACTTAACTCCTAAGTAATTAATTAAATAAATATTCAATTTATTTTCGGGCGTATGCTACACGGTTTGCACAAAAGAGTTGTTTGTTCTGAGTGAATGCATTTGTTCATTGAGTCTCATGAATTCATATGCATCGACGACGGTTATAGACTTCGGTCTCGTCACGAAAGACTTGGTCCGAGTATCACTAGCGACGGATATGCCCGAGTGGCTTAAAAGAGATGGATCCTCATGCATTATACTGGAGTTTGGGTTGCATTGCATTGCATGCATAACTCATGTGAATTATGTTGAAATGTTGTTTATCACCGAGTTAGCTATATGTCTTTGGTTTATACTTGAGTTCTTTGTCGATATGTGAACCGAGGTGCTTAATGCATTCTATGTATTTACATTAGTCATGAACCTTTATTACAAATGTTTAGAGACTCACCCTCTTCGCTTCCATGTTGCTCTTTGTGGCAACTTGCAGTACCACCCCGAGTAGAGGTCACTTTGCTTTTGGTTGTTGGAGTCGGTCTCAGCTCGGTAGTTGTAACACCAAGGGCGAGTCGAGTAGGGTAGAGTAGTGATTGTTTTGGGACTATTCAGTTGTAATGTATATGTTCGACTAATATATATGAGTGTCCGCTTGTGATGTAAACAATTGAAAACATGTTTTGATGGGCGTAGTCCCTTTTGCCGAAGTTGCTTTATGTATGCATGTATGCTGTTGTTTTAATTCATAGATATATGCTAAGGTGTTTGAGTGACAGTGTAGCATCCTTCCCATGAGAATTTTATTAAACTCTGATTTTCAATTAGTTAATTAATAGAGATAGGAGGGGTGTTACACCTACGATCCTTCGAAGAGGTTCTCGGTTAAATCTTATTACCAACATCTGGTTGGCACCGCCCCGTCCACTGATGATTCAGCTCTGTATGGTTTATTGGCAGAATTTTGGAAATTGGTTGCTCCTTCTAATGTGGTTATCTTCGATTGGCGCTTATTGTTGGACGCATTACCTTTACGCGCTCAGCTGCTATGCAGAAACGTTATTCTGACAGCAGAGGAGGCCCACTGTCCACTATGTCATCTCACTTGCGAAGACTAGCAACATTTGTTCATGACTTGTCCATTTGCACAGTCGGTCTGGACTTCAATTGGAGTGTGGTTAGACGTGAATGTTGACTTGTCTCTGAGTATGGTGGATTTTTACAGAAGTTGCGCTCATTGGTGCCATGGGCAGAAGTCCAAACGAGTAAAACATGTCTTTTGGCTTACCACGTGTTGGAGTATTTGGTTTGCAAGAAACGGTGTCGTCTTCAAAGAGGTGGAAACTAGCGTGGACTCGGTTGTTAACCGAGTTAAGAGTCTCTCTTGGAGTTGGTGTATTTATAAATTGAAGAGCACCTCTTCCATATCTATTTCTTTATGGGGCTCTAACCCTCTTTTGTGCTTCCAAGGGGGAGAAACAGTGGGTTGATATTCACATTGTAAGCAACCCACATTTGTTTTGAGGTACTCTTTTTCCCTGCCTGAGTCTTTTTCCCGATGGGTTTTGGCTCAGGGAGGTTTTAATGAGGCCCTCCCCCTTCCCTTGCTGTAAATGGGTTGGCGCACTCCTAGTGCTCCCATTAATACAATTTTTGCTTATCTAAAAAAATTATTTTGCTCTATGCTCCTACACTTTGAACCTTATTTGAGATCTATATATTCTTAACTTTAGATTCATATCTTTTATTGGCAAAATTATACCAGAGGGTCTTTAAGTTATTTATTTGTAATAAGTTGGCTCTTTAAATTTTGTTATAACAAATAGGCCCTTTAAGTTATCTAACATTGATACCTTTGGCCCTTTTAATAAAATGTCATATCGTTGATTATATCAAAATACACCAATGCTTGGTTGCATGAAAATACATAAGCTAGAGTAGTCACAATATATAAAGTAGGGATGGCAAAACGGGTCGGCCCGGCCCGACCCGCCTTGCCTTCGGCCTGCTAAAACGGGGAGGGGCGAGTTGGCCCGCTAAAACGGGGAGGGGCGAGTTGGCCCGCCAAGCACTGCGAGTACAAAAGATTGGCCCGTCCCGCCAAGTGATGGGTTGCCGGCCCGCATGCTTTTTTTTTCTTTTTTTGCAATATTTTTGAACAAAAAACTCACATGTATTTTACATTTCAATTTTAATAAGATTTTTCACCTGCTTTTTAGAACAATTTTTTTTGACAAATTTTAGAACAACTTTTTATAAAGCTTTTTTAACAAATTTTTACTTTAAAAACTCTTGATATATTCAAAATAAAAGTATAAAACAATAATAGCATTGGAATTACTAGGGTTAACTATATAGCAACTAAAACCATCAAGAAATGTCAGCTAGAACCATCAACCAAAAAGTCCAAAACCATAATTCAAGTATTGATCTTAAAGCAACCAAAATAAGTATTTTGATTGCTTGATAACTAGGGATTAACCTTCAAGCAACCAAAATAATGACAATACAATAATAACATAATTTTTTTTAAATGAAACCAGTGTGACAAGTATAAATCAGAATCAGAATACTATAAAAAAAGAGTATAAATCAGAATCATAATACTATAAGTTCACTAACTCATTAAATCAGAATACTATAGTTACTATAAGTTCACTAACTCATTAGAAACATAATATTATAAATCAGAGTACTATAGATCAATATAGTTACTGTAATGAAATCAAAAAATTCTATAAATCATTATAGTTACTATAATGAAACATAATACTATAAATCAGAGTACTGTAAAACATTATGACAACACAATAAAACCAAAACTTAGAGACAGAATACTATAAATCATATAGCTCGCCGGTTTTTTCCTTTTGGCGGGCGGTCTCAGTGGGTCAGCGGTCCTAATACCTCAACCCAACCCGTTTTTTTGGCGGGTTAGCGGGCCGACCCAGCAGACCAAACCCGTTTTGCCATCCCTAATATAAAGTAGCATTACATCAAAATATATAAGCTAGAGTAATCACTAAAATGACCTATTTGTTACCAAAAAAACTTAAAAGGCCAACTTACTACAAATAAATAACTTAAAGGTCTCCGATGTAATTTTGCCTTTTTTATTTCACAACGGTGATCAGTATCGTAACTAACCATGATTAAATTATTTATACACTTCCACAAACTTTGCTGAAAGAAATTTATACGAGAAAGAGAATGTAGTGATATCATCACTTTCAACTTGAGAATCGTGCATTTCTCTTTCAACTTGAGAATCGTGCATTTCTCTTTCAACTTTCCTTCTTTTCTTTTCATCCACTCGGTTTTGTCCATTTATCAACAAGCGTCACTGTCTCCAATAAATAACCAAGCTAATAATGGACCCAGTTATAATCAAGGTGCCCAACTAAAGCCAAGTTGTTAAGTTAGATGTCACTGCAATTCATCTGAGTGTGTTTTCTTCTTTTCACCAAGGAATGGTTTGAACATCATTAGTATTCCAATTACTTCAACTAAATTCAGGAATAAAAATACCAAATGGGTGCCTGCAATTAAATGTGCAAGAGTAAGGTCCGAGTAATAAAGCTAGCAAATAGAACCACAACTAATGGTGGACCTACATTGCATTTGTAAGATGTTAGTAGGTTACCTTTAGTAATCTTAGAGTTTGTAAATAGAAATTTAGTCCATTGGGCCGTTGGATTAGCTAGTGTGTTAGGCCCAACACCAATATGTGATTAACAGATGATTAGAAGATTGACTCTGTAATAAATATGTTTTACTCCACAGTTATGAATTAGTTAACACAGTTATTTTTCTGTTGTAACCAATAATTGGCATCAGAGTTCTATCAAGGGCCTGAGCAAGAAAGAACCACAGTTCTTTGCGAAGAAGACGACAAGACGAAAGCTTGCGCTAATTACAGATCGCGAGAAGGAGAACAATAGCTATGTCTAACCTACATTTCCAAAGATTGATGGTCACTATGACCATTGGACAATGTTGATGGAAAACTTTCTCAAATTGAAGGATTACTGGGAAGTGGTTGACAAGGGAATTCCTACACTTGCGAGCAACGCAACTCAAGAACAGAAGAAGACACACGATGAAGCGAAGGTGAAGGACCTCAAGGCGAAGAACTATTTGTTCTAGGCCATCAAGCGAAGCATGCTTGAGACGATCTTGAATGTTGATACAGCCAAGGACATCTGGGATTCACTGAAGCCAAAGTATCACAGGTCTACGAAGGTTAAGAGGGCTCAATTGCAAACCCTACGAAGGTTAAAAATACTCTCTATTGAACAAGATGAAATCTCATGGTGAGAAGGTCAGTGAAACCACCATTAGAGTCTGAGGAAGAGAACGTGGTGCTGGTAAAGGAAGGGGAAGACAAGGATCAAAGGAGCATATAGAATGCTACAAATGTCACAAGCTTGGGCATTACCAATATGAATGCCCAAATCTTGAAGAAAATGTAGCAAACCATACTGGATTTGATGGAGAAGAGGAGATGCTTCTCAAGGGCCCTTGGAGATGATCAAGAAATAGTAAAGGAAATTATTTGGTTCTTGGATTCTGGGTGCAGTACTAATATGTGTGGCTGCAAGAAATGGTTTACAGAACTTGATGCTTCAGAGAGAGTGTGAAGCTTGGTGATGGGAGGAAGCTGAATGTAGTAGGCAAAGGGAATGTCAAATTGAGGATCGAAGGAAGAGTATAAGTTATCACAAGTGTGTACTTTATTCCCAATCTAATGAATAACCTGTTAAGCATAGGCCAACTACAACAAAAGAACTTTAAGGTAGTGTTTGATGATGACAAGTGCAAGGCTTATCATAAAGAGAAAGGTTTGATCCTGACATCACAATCAAACCAACATCTATAATCACTGGTAACAGTTGTCTGTAGGCACTTAGTGAAAAAACAACTAAATTGTGACACAAAAGATATGGTCACCTCAGTTATAATGGTCTGAAGTTGCTGAATCAAAAGTGTATGGTGAAGGGCTTACCAAAACTAAAGGAAGTGACAAAGGTCGGTTTTGAATGTATGATAAGGAAGCAACACAGAGATATTATGTCCAAACAAAGCACTTGGAGAGCTTCAGGGAAGCTCGAGCAAATCCACTCTGACATATGTGGTCCTATTACACCACCTCCAACAGCAATAACAGGTATTTTTTGTCCTTCATTGATGATTATAGTAGGAGAACTTGGGTTTATTTTCTCTGTGAGAAGTCTGAAACATTTGAAATCTTTAAGAAGTTTAGATTAATGGTGGAAAAGGAAAGTCAATGTGTAATTAGCTGCCTTAGAACTGACAGGGGAGGGGAGTTTAATTCAAATGAATTTGCTGAGTATTGTAGTAAGAATGGTATAAGGAGACAATTGATTGCTGCCTACACACCTCAACAAAACTGTGTGGCTGAGAGAAAAAATAGAACCATTATGAATATGAGGAGCTTGTTGAGTGAGGCCAAGATGCATAAATCTTTCTGGCCAGAAGCTGTAAGATGGTTTGTTTATCTACTAAATAGATTCCCTACAGTCTCAGTGAAGGATTTAACCCCGGAAGAGGGATGGAGTGAAGTAAAAGCCTCTGTTAGACATCTAAGAGTGTTTGGATGTGTTGCATATATGCACATTCCAGATGCAACTAGAAAGAAGTTGGAAGATAAGAGTATCAAGTGTGTATTCCTTGGGGTGAGTGAAGAATCTAAGGCATATAGATTGTATGATCCCACTACTATGAAGATTTTGATAAGCAAGGATGTGGTATTTGCTGAGAATGAGACCTGGGATTGGAATTTGACTGATTGAAGCAAAGCTGCAGCATGTGATATTGATGAAGACACAACTGGTGATTTTCATTCACTAAATGATCCAACTAATGAAGACACTGCCCAGAATGAAGAGAATCTAGATGCTCCTCAGAATGAGGACACCAATGATAGAGGTCAATTTGGAACTGATGATCAAGAATCTAGTGATATAAAGATACAAACATAAAGGGATAAGAGAGACAGAAGAGCACTTGTTTGAACAAAAGACTATGTGATGGCTGGAGAATTGACTCATGATTATGATTTAATGCACAGTGCACAAATTCATAGCTTGATAGCCTGTGAAGAAAGTGATCCCACAACATATGAAGAAGCATCCAAGCACAAGAAATGGAGACTGGCCATGGATAAAGAAATTTCATCCATAGAGAAAAATTGCACTTGGGAATTGGTTGAGATGACACAAGGAGGGAAGAAGATAGGAGTTAAATTGGTGTATAAAACCAAGTACAATGAAGAGTGAAAGGTGGAAAAGAACAAGGCAAGGTTAGTTACAAATGGCAATGCTCAAGAATATGGTTTTGACTACTCTGAAGTCTCTGCAACAGTAGCAAGATGGAATACCATCAGAGCTGTGCTAGCAGTAGCGGCAAACAGAGGGTGCAGTGTGTATCAGCTAGATGTTAAAAGCAGTGTTATAAAAACCGGACCGGACCGGCCGGTCGGACCGGTTCGACCGGGATCCGGTGGCTTCACCGGCTCGGACTGCATGTTGGACCGGATCTGCAGATTGGGCCGGTGATGACGTCATCGAGACCGGTCAAACCGCGTTGACCCGCGCCTTTGCCCTTAGAAAATTCGCAATGCTTACTAAAAATGCTAGAAGTGGGATTCGAACCCACTCCTCTCTATATTGGGCGCGCTAACTAACCATCGAGGCAACAATGTTATGTTGTTATCTTGTGTATTTCAATATATTTAGACCATTCATTCTTTTATTTCTAACAAATTCCACTCTACCTATTTTATATATCTATTTAACATTTAATGTTTTTTAATACTAAATAAGTTAGTTAGTTAGTTAGTTAGTTATGTTAATATTTTCTCGAGTTTTTAGACATTTTTAAAATATGGTAAAACATTTCATAACTCGTGATGCATGAATTTAATCAATTTATACACATCATGCCTATTTTTATTAGTTAATTTGAATTCAATATTTCTTGTTCGGTTTAACTTTAAGGTTTTTATTTGTTTTCAATGATGAATGAGTAGTGAGTTTTGGACAATTTTGTTGTATGGTAAAAAAATTCATAGTTCTGCAATATGTGAATATACAACATGCCTAATTTTAACAGGTTTTAGTAGTGTCACGGGTCATGCGGGTCAACTAGTGACCCCTCGGTCCGACCATTGACCCAGTGACCCAATGACTTGCTCGGGTCGACCTCCGGGTCGAGTTTAATAACATTGGTTAAAAGTGAATTCCTTCATGGGGAGCTAAAAGAAATTAATTGTACATGTTGAACAACCAAGAGGTTATGTAAAGAAGGGACAAGAAGAAATGGTATACAGGTTAAAGAATGCCCAGTATGGGTTCAAATAGGCTCCCCGAGCCTGGTAAAATAGAATTGATGGATATTTCAGCAGAGAAAACTTGAAGAAATTCTCCCATGAGCATACTCTTTTCACAAAGAATGATGAGAAAACTTTATGGATGTTTAATGTACATAAATGCAACTAGGCCCGATATAATGTTCTCTGTCAGTATGGTTAGTAGATTTATGGAAAAACCCACTGAGAATCACTTTATGGCAGCAAAGAGAATCTTGAGGTATCTAAGAGGAACAATAGACATGGGAATTCTGTACTCAAGTGAAGGAAGGAAAGAACTTCAAGCCTATTGTGAAAGTGACTATGCAGGAGATCATGATGATAGAAAGAGTGCCTCTGGATATGCTTTTCTGCACAGTTTAGGAGCTATTTCGTGGGCCTCAAAGAAGCAACCTATTGTCACTCTCTCTACTACAGAAGTTGAATGTGTTGTTGCAGCTTATTGTGTCTGCCAAGGCATTTGGATTAAGGGAATCCTTGAAGAGCTGGAAATAAAGCAGCAGAGGTGTTTACCATTATTGTGTGATAACAACTCAACTATCAAGCTCTCTAAAAATACTGTATTACACGACAAAAGCAAACATATAGATATTAGATTTCATTTCTTGAGAAATCGATGTAAAGAAGGAATCATTGAATAAAAGTACTGCAACACAGAAGATCAGTTTGCTGACATATTAACAAAAGCCTTGAAGAATAATAGCTTTGCAAAGCTGAGAAGTTGCCTGGGAATCAAGGCCTTAAGTCAGATAATCACAAGCTCTACAGGGTGACTCTGTCATGGTTGTGTGCAAAATGTATCTGTTTGTCTCTCTGGCTGCTGTAAATTTCTTGTATAAACTGATCATTTTGTAAGAATGTTCAGTTTAAGGGAAGAATTTTAAGATGTTAGTTGTAACGCCCCAAAATAATTTAATTATTCAATTAAGTTATTTAAGGCTTTCAACATTTCTTTAAGTGGATTAATTAAGTTGTGGAGAAATATTAGGATTGTTTAATTAAATAGAGGAGGTGTTTAATTAAATAGAGGAGGTGTTTAATTAAATGGGGGAGGTGTGAATAGTGGCCCAAGTCAATTGGGCCTAGGATTAAAATTGAAAGAAATAAAAGGAATAGAAAGGAAGAAGGATGGGCCGAGAGAGTGAAGGGAAAAGAATGAAAGAATTAATTGAATTAGTTGAATTGAATGAAAGAAAAGGGAATGGTGAGAGTGAGGAACAGAGAGAGAACCGAGAGCGTGAGAGTGAAGGGGAGGCGTGAAGGAGGAAGAGGAAAATGGGAAGATCTCCCTCATTTCTTAACCGGGTAAGGGGCTTTTCGTCTCTTTTTCTTCCGTTTTTCTCCCTCTTTCCATTGATACTAGCTTCATGAGCTAATTTCTCCTTAATCCTTTTTTACCATTGATGAACCATTTGAGCTCAAAGTGGGGAAATTGAAGTTTGAGCATAGAGGAAGCTAGATTAAGGTTTGGGAAGCTCAAGTTAAGGTGGGGAGGCTTGGGTTTCGGTTTGGAAGGTGGCTGGAGCGAATTGGTAATGAGTTCGCGTTTCGGAACGAAATTGAGCGCTAAGTTGTGAAGTTTTCTTGCTAGGAGATCTCATTTCAACAAAGACCTAAGGTTAGGGGATTCTCCTTTATATTTATAATAGCTAGTATGATAGGTTTTATATGTGGAATGGCTTTAATAATAACTTGTTGTGTGATTGTGTGTTGATGACATGTTGATTGATGTTTGGAATGTGTGTGTTACTCATAACATGTTAATTGTTGTTGTGAAAACATGAATTGTGACTTATGCATAGTGTATGTTTGGTGAAATGGTCATATGAAGGTAAGTATGTGAATATGATGAATTGTTGGTAATAAAGTAATAATTAGGTGTGTGTGTGGTGGGGGAAAATGAATTGTTGATTAATAAATTAGTTTTGAAGTAAATTGGTGAAGGGTGTTGAGGAAGGGGCGCCAAATGCCTAGCATTTTGGCGCTACCGTTGTTGAAATTATGCGTGTGTGTGTTGTGCGGGGCGCCATTCTTTGGGCAACTTGGCGCCGTGATTAAAACTGTGTGTGTGTGTCAGGTTAGGGGGCGCCAGATTCTTTGGGCAACTTGGCGCTGTGTCCGAAGTGGTGTCTTTGCGCGCCATCTCTTAGCCTTGCGCGCAAACTTACGCGCAAGAAGGCCAAGGATTGATCAAGATTGCGCGCCATCTTGCGCGCGGCCCTGCTAGCGAAACCTCGCGCACACACCTCTCACCGGGGACGTAAACTTTTGAGAGTTAGAAGCGACTACCCGCGCGCTTTCTTGCGCGCTTCTGCTTCGCGCCAGTGTGCGCGCGCCTCCGGTGGGGATTTTTCCAAAACCTTGTCTTTGTTGAATTCCTAAGTCCTCTAAATTAATTATTGGTGTGTCGAATGGTCCTATAGTGAGGAGAAAACCCCATGGGGTGGTGTTGGTTCTTAGGTGAGAATTAATAAATATTTGGTGAGGTGATGCTAATTAATCGGTGAGGTGGTATTGATAATTAATGATGTGCTAATTAATAATTGATGTGGTGTGCTTGGTGTGGAGTGATGCATGGTCATAAAGTCGCATGAATCATATGCATGGCTTCGCCAACAGTGATGGAATACCGCCGGGAGGTGATGGAATACCGCCGGGAGGTGATGGAATACCCTTCGGGGAGGTGATAAAATACCCGACGGGGTGGTGAGGTGAATATGGATCCACATGCATGTTGCATACATGCATATAATCATACATTCCTAGCCGTTTGTTAATGTCCAATTAATTTGTTATGGTTGCTTGCGTGATATCTCATGTGAATGATAAATGCCTTGTTCTCGTGAATCTCTGTTGTTAGCTAGTTCTTACTATATGGCTTATTTTACTCGTTATTATTTATGTAAAGAGACTCACCCTAGCATTTCTTGTTGCTCGCTCTCGTGGCGACAAACAGTGATTCCAAGTGATGGTGCTGTACTCTCGGGGTTTTATTGAGTCGGCTCGATAGTAACACCGGGGTTGGGGTCTTAGTATTATTTATGGTTATGTAATAAACTCATTTTGAACCTATGTATTGAGTATGTGAACTCAATTTTATTTCCGCTGTGTTGCAAACTATTTGATGGATTATCAGAACGCGCTAAAAAGGTTATTTTGAGGATTGTAACCACTTGACTATGTTATGCATGATACGCGCGTTGATGCGTTTGGATTTTAATTATGTTTTGATGATGTTTTATTTGAAATGTACCACCTCTTCGAGGTGCGTGGAAAGTTTTTGAAAAACTCGATTTTAATTAATTGAATTAGCTTTAAATATAAGGGGGGTGTTACATAGTGGTATCGAGAGCGATTCGTCCGTCCGCCAAGTTGTCGAGTCTCATTAACCCTCGAGTTTTGATACTGCTCTAAATCATAATTGTGTTGCGCTTACCTTTGTTAATTGTTCTTCCATTGATGTGCCTTGTGACTTAATTCTTTGGATTACGATTGGAAGTTATATCGCATTATTAATGTATATGTGATCGAATCTGCGTAATTGGTAGTTGTAGCATTGATTTTGTCGGTTCGCAAATCGTTGTTTGTATCGATAAGATAAGTATGATTAGAAGAGTTTTAACGACGCTGAGGGGTGAAAGTCGTGACGACGCCTTCGCGCACTCCGAGTGCGTTAAAAGTCTTTTAATGTAGTAGATATAAATTTGAAAGAAAGTAGTTTTTGTGACCTTAATTAGTTGGGTCGCATGAGTAGGAGGGACCGATCACCCCGATAACTCATTCCCAATGAAAGAGGCGACAATAACTCGTGGTTTCTATAAATTACGAATATATACTAATTTCAACTTGATTGATTGAGTGGTATGTGCAAGTTTGGTTGACTATTAACCGTTAGATAAATAGGTGCCTTATGGATGTTTGAGTTTGATTTGGGGTTTGATAGTAGGAGATGTCAAAATAAGGATTGACACTTTGGATTTGAAGTTCATGCAAAGAAAATAGAGCATGCCTTCTTGGAAAGAGATTAGAATTATGGTTTCCGGAAAGCCTAAGGTAGAGAAATGGTTTTAAAAAGTATGGTAGTTGAGGGAGTACCTATATAGGATCTAGATGATAATGTGTAACCTTGATGATTAGGTGATTAAAATTCTAGATTTAAAAAGTAGGAATGCCGAAATGAGGAAGGCATTGTTTGTGGGTTGGATATGGATTGACATAAGATAGGAGCATTAGTACTTAAATGATTGATATGGCGTAGTTCCCTAACGATAAATTAATGGTGTTTGGATAATCTAGTGAGACTTTAGTGATCTGAAAATAGAGTTTTGGTACAAAGTAAAGGTGTAGATTAAGTATGCCTAAGGATGTTGTAACCTTCTTGAAATTCTTAATGAGTGTTGGACTAGTTGTGTAGGGAAGTGTTTAGTAGTTGGCTTAAGTATGATCATAGTATGAAGATCAAAGGAAAGAAGGAAGAGAAAGGTTAGGTGCATAGGACTACATATGAGCTGAGGTATAGTTGCTTAACCATAGGTGTGTTGAAGTGTGATATGCATGCGACGTAGTATGTGGGAGACAAAGTATGTAGTACCGGGGTTTAAGTGCGTTTGAATAGTAAGCGTAGTGAAGCTTAGTGTGACGTGAGTGTAGTGAACCGAGGTACCAAAAGAGTGTACCGAGGCGTTGTGTAGTGTAAGGGCCGAGGTTAAGGAGTGCTTGGGTGTGGTGTGCCTAAGTGTAATAGTCAAGGGTGAAGTGACTAAGTGTAGATGATGAAGTGAGTTGTGAATAAGCCTAAGAGTAGTGGAGAGACAATATTTGAAGGATTGCTTGTGAATATTATTACCTCTGATTGACGTTTTGATATAGATTGATTGTTTCTGTAATGCACATGAGTTTAATTTTGATTTGTGCTAAATTGTTTTGAAGTTATGTACTGAAATGAAATGCGGTGCTTGGTTATAACAATTAAGGGTAGGATTCGCGTATAGTCTCCTTTTAGCAAAGATGAAATGATTGATTTTTTTTTTTTTTTTTAACTTCTGAGTTTATGTCGGAAACTAAATTTTGAAAATAATAAGTGGTTGTTGTGTGGCAACCTGTTCGTGTTATAATAAAATTAGGGGTTGCGTGTAGTTTTCCCTTTTTGGACAAAACCGTGAGTTATGTGATTTTCAAAAAGAAACGGTACTTGGAGAATTTTGTGTTTTTGGGAATGAACGTAATGTCAAGAATTGTGTTAAATTCTGTTCCAAGTTGTTTAGAATTTTATTACGAGATGTGACATGATTTTAGCTTTAGGACCGATTAGGTCAGGGATTGATGTTGTTTGAAAATGACGAGGTCTTACAATAATTTCATGGTTTGACGGGATAAAATCTTTTGAAACAAAAAGGTGAGTTTTACTCACGTTTTGAGAATTTTAAAATGTGTTTGTGTGTTTATGTGTTGACATGTGTTTATTTCTCGTGTGATGGAAAGTTTAGTTACGGAGAAAGTGCAAATTTCACGAAATTGGAAATTTTACGGTTTTTGAGCATGTTTGGTTTGTGATTTTGTAACTCGATTGTGCTTGAGTGAATTGGTGAAATTATGCCTTGATTGTAGGTAAAACATGTGTTAGAATATTTGGTTGTTTAATTCCGATAACGTTGCTATGTCAAAGGAATTGTCGAAGTTTATGAACCATCACTTTGAAAGTCTATTGCACCTATATTGTCTATTGAAATGTATGATATGTTCTAGTTTTAAAATTGATGTTCGATCGGTTAAACAGGTAAAAATTATTTTTGGGAAGTCCAGATTCAGAGAGGAAACTCTGCCGAATTTTTCGCGTAAATTTTGGTACATGTTCAAAGTGGTAATTGAGTTGTGTGATTAGAGGGTAAATGAAATTGAGAAAATGTTAGAGTAGTGTTAGCTAAGCATGGTCGAAGAGCAGAGTTGTTGAAATAGGTGTAAGTACCTAAGTGAAGAGTATGTCTGTCGAAGTATATATGTCGTCGAATCTAGTAGTAGGTATGTGCAATTAAGTATATCGAAATCTAGTATGGTACAGTTATGGAGATATTGAGGTAAAGTGTAAGTCGAAATTTGTGTTTGTCGAAACATAGGTAAGTTGAAGTATAGAGTTGTCGAAATGAGTAATGTCTAAGTGTATTCCTCTAAGTTAGAGTGGAAGTGTCGAACTATTGAAGTTGTCAAAGTATAGTGTGATGTATATAAACTTAAGTGTAAAGGAGTGGGTGTAACGTAGGGAAGCCTAAACTAGTATTCTTTGAGATGTAAGTATTTACAGAGGATGAGAGGCGAGTCGAGCTTAGTAATGTTGAAACATAGCGGTGTCGAAGTGTTGTGCGGAGTAAGTCGAAGGGTAAGTCCATGGGAGTCGAGGTGTAGTGGCTAAAGGGTAGTGTATAAATATACCTAAGTACAGGTGCCGAGATGCCGTTTGATGTTAACATGATTCAGGATTGTTGCTAAGCACCGGGAGTGCGGTTGTTATGGAACTCAGTGTGGAATTATTGGTAATGAAGACGAGTAGGTCAATTAGATGAAAGCGATGGGTTAGGTTAGTAGGTTGAGTTCGGAGATGAGCACCAGAGATTGGAAACTTAAATAGGGTAAGCTAATCGCAAATCGTAGTTGAGAGTATAGTGTCTCTGCATCGGAATAGATGGTATTTGAGTAGTCGAGTAGGATCTGGATACCCTACAGGTTAGATTATCTGCTAAGGGTAAGAGTGTAGAGAAAGTGGGTGGTTTGTTACCTTAGTGTACGATAGATTATGATGAGTATGGGTAGAGGTGAGAAGGAGTTGGGTATTGCTTCGTGAGTATTTTCGAGGACGAAAATATTCTAAGTGGGGGAGAGTTGTAACGCCCCAAAATAATTTAATTATTCAATTAAGTTATTTAAGGCTTTCAACATTTCTTTAAGTGGATTAATTAAGTTGTGGAGAAATATTAGGATTGTTTAATTAAATAGAGGAGGTGTTTAATTAAATAGAGGAGGTGTTTAATTAAATGGGGGAGGTGTGAATAGTGGCCCAAGTCAATTGGGCCTAGGATTAAAATTGAAAGAAATAAAAGGAATAGAAAGGAAGAAGGATGGGCCGAGAGAGTGAAGGGAAAAGAATGAAAGAATTAATTGAATTAGTTGAATTGAATGAAAGAAAAGGGAATGGTGAGAGTGAGGAACAGAGAGAGAACCGAGAGCGTGAGAGTGAAGGGGAGGCGTGAAGGAGGAAGAGGAAAATGGGAAGATCTCCCTCATTTCTTAACCTGGGTAAGGGGCTTTTCGCTCTCTTTTCTTCCGTTTTTCTCCTCTTTCCATTGATACTAGCTTCATGAGCTAATTTCTCCTTAATCCTTTTTTACCATTGATGAACCATTTGAGCTCAAAGTGGGGAAATTGAAGTTTGAGCATAGAGGAAGCTAGATTAAGGTTTGGGAAGCTCAAGTTAAGGTGGGGGAGGCTTGGGTTTCGGTTTGGAAGGTGGCTGGAGCGAATTGGTAATGAGTTCGCGTTTCGGAACGAAATTGAGCGCTAAGTTGTGAAGTTTTCTTGCTAGGAGATCTCATTTCAACAAAGACCTAAGGTTAGGGGATTCTCCTTTATATTTATAATAGCTAGTATGATAGGTTTTATATGTGGAATGGCTTTAATAATAACTTGTTGTGTGATTGTGTGTTGATGACATGTTGATTGATGTTTGGAATGTGTGTGTTACTCATAACATGTTAATTGTTGTTGTGAAAACATGAATTGTGACTTATGCATAGTGTATGTTTGGTGAAATGGTCATATGAAGGTAAGTATGTGAATATGATGAATTGTTGGTAATAAAGTAATAATTAGGTGTGTGTGTGGTGGGGGAAAATGAATTGTTGATTAATAAATTAGTTTTGAAGTAAATTGGTGAAGGGTGTTGGAAGGGGGGCGCCAAATGCCTAGCATTTTGGCGCTGCTTCATTCTTGAAATTATGCGTGTGTGTGTTGTGCGGGGGCGCGATTCTTTGGGCAACTTGGCGCTGGTGATTAAAACGTGTGTGTGTGAGTTGGGGGGGCGCGATTCTTTGGGCAACTTGGCGCTGTGTCCGAAGTGGTGTCTTTGCGCGCCATCTTGCGGCGCAAACTTTACGCGCAAGAAGGCCAAGGATTGATCAAGATTGCGCGCCATCTTGCGCGCGCGTCCTGCGTAACCTCCTCGCGCGCACACCTCTCACCAAGGATGAAAACTTTTGAGAGTTAGAAGCGACTACCCGCGCGCTTCTTGCGCGCCTCTTTCTTCGCGCGCCCAATGTGCGCGCTCCTCAGTGGGGATTTTTCCAAAACCTTGTCTTTGTTGAATTCCTAAGTCCTCTAAATTAATTATTGGTGTGTCGAATGGTCCTATAGTGAGGAGAAAACCCTACATGGGGTGGTGTTGGTTCTTAGGTGAGAATTAATAAATATTTGGTGAGGTGATGCTAATTAATCGGTGAGGTGGTATTGATAATTAATGATGTGCTAATTAATAATTGATGTGGTGTGCTTGGTGTGGAGTGATGCATGGTCATAAAGTCGCATGAATCATATGCATGGCTTCGCCAACAACGTGATGGAATACCGCCGGGAGGGTGATGGAATACCGCCCGGGAGGTGATGGAATACCCTTCGGGGAGGTGATAAAATACCCGACGGGGTGGTGAGGTGAATATGGATCCACATGCATGTTGCATACATGCATATAATCATACATTCCCTAGTTTGTTTGTTAATGTCCAATTAATTTGTTATGGTTGCTTGCGTGATATCTCATGTGAATGATAAATGCCTTGTTCTGTGAATCTCATTGTTAGCTAGTTCTTACTATATGGCTTATTTTACTGTTATTATTTATGTAAAGAGACTCACCCTAGCATTTCTTGTTGCTGCTCTCGTGGCGACAAGCAGTGATTCAAGTGATGGTCTTTGTGCTCTGGGGTTTTATTGAGTCGGCTCACGATAGTAACACCGGGTTGGGGTCTTAGTATTATTTATGGTTATGTAATAAACTCATTTTGAACCTATGTATTGAGTATGTGAACTCAATTTTATTTCCGCTGTGTTGCAAACTATTTGATGGATTACTGTAAACGCTAAAAAGGTTATTTTGAGGATTGTAACCACTTGACTATGTTATGCATGATACGCGTTGATGCGTTTGGATTTTAATTATGTTTTGATGATGTTTTATTTGAAATGTACCACCCTCTTCGAGGTGCGTGGAAAGTTTTTGAAAAACTCTGATTTTAATTAATTGAATTAGCTTTAAATATAAGGGGGTGTTACATTAGTAGCTTACCTTTAGTAATCTTAGAATTTGTAAATAGAAATTTAGTCCATTGGGCCTTGTTTTATTAGCTGGTGTGTTAGGCCTAACACCAATTTGTATTTAACAAATGATTAGAAGATTGACTCTGTAATAAATACGTTTACTCCAAAGTTAATGAATTAGTTAACACAATTATTGTTCTGTTGTAACAAATAGAATTAAGGGTGTACAAGTGCAACCCTCAATTTTTTGTCAAAAATAAAATAAAATTAGGTTTAATTATTTCGTATATTTGCCAATGAAAGTTGACTCAGTTGGTAAGGAGTTAGTTCATTTCCCGCAAGGGCGTGGGTTCAACTCTTACTTCCATTGTGAAGACCTCTTTGGTGGTTGATCTGTAAATACATTTGTTAGCGCTCAAAGAGCCTTGATGCCTCCCTAATCCAGGTGAGCCTACGGATCCCACCTCAGCTAAAATTTTTGTAACCAAATTTTTTTTTGTACATCTCTGAATTATTTAAAAAAAATGTAAATAGTACACTAATATAGTTTTTTGGGTTTCTGAATCCTGTAATCAGATTTCTGAACTAATATAGTTTTTTCAATTAAATCAGAGTAATACAGGTAGCAAATAGAACCACAACTAATGGCGGACCTACATTGCATTAAGGGTGTGCAAATGTCCTCCACCCAGCAGAAGAGGTTGGAATACGTGTCCTCTATCCATCTCATTCATTTCAAAATTGTTTTTTTCTTCATCCAATAAGAGTGTTAGGTTTAATTTAAAGAAATAAAAGCAAAATCTAAAGTTAGGGCCTATAGAAAAAGACTTCATACTTTTGAAAGTTCATGTATTTTTACTAATACTGGACACCTAAAGTTAAATGAAATACTATCTATATTTAAAGTTTGGTACTGTTGACAATTTATAACAGAAACAAATTAGCTGAGCTTGAGCATCATACCAGGGAGAAAAGAAGTATCTATACGCTTTTGTGACCAAGTTAGTCTGCAATGACAAAAATCATAAGAAGAAGCAAGTTAAAGAAGAGTGACCAACCGCCGCAAAATTAAAATGGGTAGCTGTGTTTTTCGGCGACGGTAGTTTGAATAGCAGCAAGAGTCTCGCCGACGAATAAAACCACGACATATCGAAAAGCACTACAATGTGTACTTACCGGCGGTTATAATTGCCGCCGCTGTGTCCCAAAACCGCCACAAAAATGAAATCTTAATGTAGTTATGATTAACTACATTAAAATAGAAAATATTTTCATATAGTAAACCGCCCACAAATATCTACGTACACATCTTTGAATTGTAATAGGAAAGTCAAATAAAAGTTGGAGAGTTCACAGAAACACTCACATGGTACCACCTGTAGCAGGGCCAATAGTTTTGAATAGAGACATAACTGTCATGGAAAGGCCATTAGCAGCACCCCTTTGATGTTGTTCCTGTTTTCGTAACGAACATGTCAAATATGCCACAATTCTATCAAAAAAAAATATCAAGAATAGTAAGGTATACTGAAGACAATGAAACTATCCAATGGCTTACCACTGCTCTATTTTGTAAAAGGAATAAACCGGTTGTAATGGTCACCTAAGTCCAAGAAAAAGAATATAATCAGTTCTTTTTAACCACAAAATATTATATATATATATATATATATATATATATATATATATATATATATATATCAAGGAACACAAAAACTTATATACAATAGGATCCAGTTTCCCAGGAGAGGCCTGACAGGGACCGAAGAAACATGATAATACATGATAAGCGAAGTAAGCCACAAAAACTTTAACTGGTACACTAACTCATTACTTCTGGAGAAAGTAATTTTACAAAACAAATTGCTACTAAGAACTGGAAACGCATTCCAATGGGTCCACACACTACTCATAGAATAGACTATTGTTCCACTTAGTCTTTGTCAAGAATCAATTCCATGAATAAAACTTTATCAAAAATAAGCTTTTCTCAAGGACAAAAGTTTTGGTAGAAAATTCACCTTGTTTCTACTTTCCAAAATCACCTAGAGAATCGAGTGTCAAATCTTCAGCAGGCACCGTCTACCCTTTCTAAGACTAACCCAGAGTAGAAAACAGAGTGGCGAGATCAGGTGGGAGCACAACCATCCAACCTAGCCATTTAAATACTAGATACCAAACCTCTTTGAAAATTCACACGACAAGAACACGTATGGCTCAGACTCCAATAACACCCACAATGGACACACCTAGTGGCACCCAATTCTGAAATAACGTGTCTTCGAAATAGGTTAGCCGAAGTTGAGAGCCTATTCATGAGGACACACCAAGCAAAAGAAACAAATTTGGGAGGCGCCAGACTCTCTCACTCCTTTTTTAGTGCAGAAATCTCTAGAGGGTACTTAGAGGCCAGAGGAGGGAAACTGTGGAGATGAGGATCATACGCTGATTTAACATAATAAACCCCATCCTCCACGACCTCTCAGATCCAATTATCCTCAACTGAGGGGAGAACAATCGGGGATACTAAAGTCATAAGATCCACCAGAAGCTTTTATTCCCAAGCAAAAGACCTTTTCCTGCAAGAGAGCCTCCAACGCAACCCACGCTCTCATAAACCCCTAGCCTCTTGTACACTACAGTCTTTTTCCTCAGAGATGGCGTAGAGCCTTGGGAAAACAACCTTGATGGATGTTTCCCCAACCCCTACATCCTGGAAAAAATGGATTGACAACCCATTCCCTAGGTTCCTAATTAACAACCTCATCCGAGAACCATTTCGAACTCAAATATAGACCCACCCCCACCCTACATATATCATTCCACCACATAGACGTGTAGTAGGGAGAACTTAGGGAATTTAGCTCAAGATTCTGTATAATCTCACTTCCATACTTATCTTTGAGGACAAAATTCGAGAGGAAATTTCCCCCCACCAAAAGCTCCACTGCTACTTACCAAGTAGGGAAGAGTTAAACTGACAAAGGTCCTCTACCCCTAATCCACTTTCCTTTTTCAGTATACAAACCTCAAACAACTTCACCCACGAGCTTTTGTTCCCTAACGCCACCCCATAAGAAGTTTCACTGGATCCTCACTACCATCTTCCATGCTTTAATGTGCATCTTCAGGAACTGCATATAGAAGACTGGGATACTATTAAGAACATAGTTAACCAGAACAAGACAACCCTAAAACTCATGAACTTATTACCCCACTCGCTGAGCCTCCGCCTCAGGGAATCAATCAAAGGCTTCCAAATGGAAAAACGTATGAAGCTCGCACCCACTGGTAGCCCAACAGATTTAAAAGGTAGGGCACCAATTCTACAATAGAGGAACCCTGATTCCAGCTCTAAGAAAAGGGTGGGGACATTGACACCCATAAGACATCTCTTCCAGAAGTTTATTTTAAGACCAGAGAACAATTCAGAACTCCTCAATAGACTTCAAAGCCCATAGGTTAGCTATTGTAGCATCCCCAATTAGGAGGGTATCATTTGCATACTAGAGATGTGAAATCTCCACTAGAGGGGAACCAAACTTGAAGCCAATAAACATATTCCCTTCTACTCCCGATCGGACCAGACCCCCAAGTCCCTCAACTACCAGAAGAAAAAAGAAATGGGAAAGCGGGTCACCTTGTTTAGGGCCCCGAAGATATTGATTTCCTCTGTAGGTGAGCCATTGAGCCGAATTGAGAGACTACTCGTAAAGACACAAGCACGAATCCAATCTTTCCACTTTAGGCAAAAACCAAACCTCCCCATCATATAGTCCAAAAAAACCCATTCCACTGAGTTATACGCTTTCTCAAAATCCTCTTTGAAAACCAAACACTCTCTCCCAACTTTCTTTGCATAGTCTAGCACCTCATTCACCACCACCACCACCCCATCTGCAAGGTTTTTCCCTGGGATGAAAGCTGTTTGGTTTATATCTACCTTGCTATCCACGACCTTTCCTAGTCGTGCCGTCAGTACCTTGGCGACTAGTTTATTTAGTAGCAATGAAATCGGCCTAAAATTCCCAAAAGACATTAGGTAGTCAACCTTTGTGTGTAGAGTAAGAAAGTATAAAGTGAAACCCTTTAGGGGCCCAGAATGTAAACAAAACTCTCCGAAGAAAGTGCATGTTTATGAAGGAGAAATTAAATTTATGAAGGAGAAATTAAATCTATCGAGATCTGATCTCTTATTCCCCTCACACCATTCTGAAGAGGACGATCCCATACATCCTCGAGTAATGGTCTTAAAAGTATCGAACAACCTAACCCCTAACACCTTCAACCCATTCTATCGAGCCGTCCTCCACACAGAGTGCGGAGAGAAGATTCCTCCAGCCACGTGCCTTTATGGGTGTATGGAAATAAGCCGAATTAGCATCCCGTTCTTTTAACCGACGCAATCTGGAGCACTGAAAACCTAAACTTTCTTTACTTTTGAGGAGTTCCACATTTGATCAAAATTCTTCCTTTAAAGGGAGTGTTCTTCCACATAGAGCCCCCCGTCACCCTTTTGAGATCCGCAACATTAATTTCCTCGACCAACAATTCTGAACCTTTTCTCAATTAATTATACTACACTATGAGATTGATGAATCTACTTTACTTTATTTGAAACCCTTATTATTACCAAAAATAGTTAAAAAAACAACAAATAGGTGTACTTACAGCTACAACATTCTTCAGAATGGAAGCAATACATATCACTATATATAGAGTGATGCCTGTTAACATTGCTATGAAGGGATAACTTTGTAAAAGTGGTATGGAAAAAATCTGCATCCAGGACATGTATCAGATAAAAAGTTATGAAATACAAAATTGCAAGAATTGCAAAAATTAGAAGAAAACTAACCCCTAAGATTCGGGCAAAATTTATAGGTCCAAAAGCTTTTTCCATATATGGGTATCCGGCAAGTTGGTAGATCAAAAGTGCAAGACCTGATAATTTTCATAAGTTAGTAATTATCTAAAATATTTATCATAAATATCTTTCAATCAACAAGAATAGAAAGACCAAAACTGAATATATAAAAAAAAATAAAATATAGGTTTCAAAAATGCACCTGAAATTGCAAGAACATTACCAACATCATCAGTTGCAAAGTTTAGACCTCCTAGCTTTGGAGGACTGACAGCCCATAATGAAAAAACCTATAGAAACATCATATATTAAATGACATGTGCATATCTTATATTTAATTTCATTAATTAGATAGAAATGTTACCTCTTGATAAGCAATATCATGAAGTGAGAAAACAGAATAAGCAATGATAGATGACATTAGACACCAATTCATGAAGATGCTTTCATTCTTTTTAATTTCTTTGTCAATCCTCTTGTTGCCATTTTCTAAAGCTCCTTCATATATTATAGGCTCAATGTTACCTTTGTGATTGTGAAGTGTTTCCTGCACTCATTTTAAACAATTGTTTTGATGACAGAGACAAAAAATCAAACATCTGTAATTAATGAAGATGAAGAAGATATATGCTATAATGTAAGATACATACAGGAATCCAAATACAGACAATAGCTGCTACAACTGAAAGTCCTGATATTATAAAGCATGGCAAGGAATATGGAAACCTGTAGAATGATTGGAGAAACTTATAGAATTAGAAACTCAAGTTGGGAGCCAAATTTGAATCTATAGGTGTTGTGTTATATAATCAACAAGAGGGAAAAGTCCACTAACTTATCCCAAAATGAGCCCTTTGAAAATATATGTGGGTATTTCTCTGCTGGCTGCAATAAGAAATCCCCAAAAGTATTAGTAGAAACAATAGATGAATGAGCACATGAATGAATTTGATACCTACACAAACACTCAAAAGGTACAAAACACGAATTTGAACGTAATTAACCAAAATATCCATGTGTTCAGGCCCGGCCAAGAGGCTGTGCAGGTTGTGCGCCAGCACAGGGCCTCGGCCCAAATTTTTTTTTAGGGGCCCCAATATTTTTGGTGGACCCATACTCTATTACTACAACGGCCTAATCCCTTTTGTTAAAAAAAACCTAACATAGTGATGAAAGTTTGTATTTTTATTTAGCTTTGGGGTGGCTCTCTTATATTTTACTGTCTGTTAGGCTTGCTATTTGCCCCTTTTTTTTGCGTTATATTTAACTTGGTGTATTTGGTTCTTTTAGCAGCAACACATGATTGGGCATCCTCTCAAACCCTTCATAGAAGATGGGGGAGCGCGTGTCAATGATGCTAAGCTAAATGATGATTAATATTATTACGCTTAATTATCAAAAAAATGTTATTTACAATTTAAATACTGAAGTTTGAGTTTTGTATTGAAGTTTGAGTTTTATTTGGTAAAAATATAATTAGGGCCCAATTTTTATTATTTGCACAGTGCCTCCGTTTTGTTTGGGCCGGCCCTGCATGTGTTCAAATCTATATGTAATTAAGCACTTGAATATGATACTTAACAACGTTCAAATTTGTGGTTAATTACATCCAGTTAATGAGTTTCACCACCTGTTATTATTAGCAAATAGGAATTATAAATTTTGTTAGTTTCTAACTTAGTTAGTTTAGTTTAGAAGTTAGTTAGTATCTAACTAATTTAGCTAGATTAGTTTAGAAGTAGTTACATGTGTAGTTAATTTTCCAATGCAGTTAACTAAAGTTAAGTATAGTTAAACATTTGTATATAATACTATTGTACCATCAATCAAAGATATAGAGTTTATTTTTCCAATTTTATCTCTTTCAATTGAAACTCATTCTTGCAACTCTATCATCTCTTTCATGGCCTCAATGGCTTAATAGTTATATCCATTAACCATCCATCTTTTAAACAAAATTAACAACGTATTGGAACTCTATTAACCAAACATTTTATTGTGAATTTTGGATGTTAATTTTTGTGTTAAATATAACTATTTCGGTTCGGGAAATCGATTTCGAAAGTTTTTCCTTTATAATACTCAGTGGAATACAGAATTTCAAGAACCAGCTTTCATTATATACCTAAAGTCCTTCAGAAACAAGTCAAATAATGTCCTTCACAAGGAAAAATAAATCAAAAATAATACCTGAGCCAAATAGCCTCCTAATGCTGGGCCAATGATTAAACCCATGCCCCAAGATGCACTAACCTAAAATCATGTCACATTTTGAATTATTATAATGTAACTGCAATATTAAGAATCAGTAGTAGACACGTAAAATTTGGTAAGACATACCGTAGAAAGACCTAAAGCTTGGTGCTCTTCTCTAAAAAGTTCAGTAGCATAGGCCTATTAAAAACATGAGTTTGTCAAATACACATAGCTTGTGTAGCATCGACACACAATTTGAAGTCGTGTCCAAGGGTCCGACTCCAACTCGCGTGTCGAAATATAAACTGAATTTTGAATGAGATTGAACACGTATCCAATGTATTCACACTCAAAAGCCCTAGTGTTGTAGATGAAACATTAAACTTGTACTAATTCTTGAGTGTTATAAAATGGTACCTTTAATGGTCCGAAAGCACCATTTAAACTTCCCAGAAGAAATCTAGTGATAACAGCCATCCAAAAATTTGTACTAAGGCCAAACAATGTGTTGAAAATGATACTGAAGTCAAGTAAGTATATATTATAAATTAGATACATCAGTTATTAAACTGCAAATTTTTCTTATAATAGAGAGTAGAGGGAGTATACTTACATTATGATAATCCCGAAAACCATAACAGGTTTTCGACCATAGCGATCAGAAATTATTCCCCATAATATAGATGTAAGAGCTCTACCAAGCATGAATGAAGATCCTAGAACATTTTTTATCATAATCAACGAAGAGCATATAACAATGATAGAAAACTTCAAAGAATGAAAACATTAAATATATCTTACCCACATAACCAGCATAATAACTAATATCAGCCTCTGTTTTTGCAATATTGAAATCCCTTACCTAAAAATAAAAGTATTTTATTGAGATCATATTATTATCTGCTTCAGTATAAAGTTGAAAACTAACAAAATATTTGATAACAACTCACCATGAAATAAAGGAATGGAAAGAGAGATGATATAGGCAGTGCTGAACATGAATAAAAAAGAAGAGACATTAGAGAAGGACAGAGTAGTAGTTGATGAAACAAAACATAGAAAACATTACTATGATCTTAGAAACAGTAGTTTACTGGTTACCTAAACATAACACTACCATCCATATAACAAAAAGATTTGGAATGGAAACACCATGGTTAAGCTCTTTGGCTTGTTCCACCTTACAACCAGGGCAACCCTCATAGTACTTCTTCTCCAACAATGGCTCTCTCATATCTTCTTCCCTCATCTTTCTAACAGAACTCATTTTTCTCCCACTTTTCTATATAAACTTATATTTATTTATATATGCAAAAGAGAAAAAAAATATTAATCAGAAAGAGTTGCATCAACTAGCCACTCTTTGTTTTTAAAGTAAAAATTAGAAGTTGAGGAAAACATACATCTCCTTGAGAAACTCGTGGAGCTCAATGAAATGAAAACTGAACAACTCAAGGCCAAGTCTCACACTTTATGTATGTCATGATTAGTCAAAATTTCTCACTTTTTGTATGTCATGATGGTTTGGTGGGTTTTAAAATATCGCATTTTACATGTTACATTTCTTATATCACAAATAATATATATATATATATATATATATATATATATATATATATATTAAAATAAAGAGAACAATAAGTACCATAAGTGTCTTGTCAAAAAAAAAAGTACCTGTATTTAAAGTGGTCAATTTTAACTTGATCCAAAGTGCCCAACGTTTTGAGTTGGGATGGGCTTCATTATATAGAGACTAATGAACAAATGGGGCCACACCCATTTGATTTGACCCATGGGTCAAGCCGAGCCTACTACTTTTTATGTTGTTTTAAACAATTTTATGATTTCATTTGTTAAAATTAGATTGAGTTGTAGGCCAACCCATTGGGTCAGCGTTTTAGGCTGGACTGAGCTACACAAAATACAACCAAGTTGACAATTGAGCTGGCCGAGCCCAACCTCTTTTACGTTTGGCCTAGTGGGGCTGGCCGAGCTGCCCATTTTGACACAGCTCTACCTATATGTGTACTAATTAGACTAAATAAATATACTTTTGGAAAAAACTAGAAAATATGAATTACAGCTTGTGAAGTGAAACGATGCGGATGCATGCAACATCATGTCATGTTTTAGAAAATAATAAATAGGAATTAAATAAATAAAAAAGTATTAGAATAAGATGTGTCCAAAAAAAGAAAAAAAAAATGAGAATAAGATGCAAAAGGATTAAAAGCGTAACCACGAGGGACACGTGAGCTTGTCAGCTTGCAATCAGGAGCACAACCAGTCAACCACCCACAAAGCCACAAGGGTTTTTTTTTTTTATACTCCCACCACTTCCCCCAATAACTCCACATACTTTTTTAATCTCAAAATTACTATTGACATAATTGACAAACTTTTGACTTTTTGAGATTCTCTCTTTTGGGACTCAGATTATCTGGAATCGTATATACCTCAATGGAAGGTATGTACGATTGGAAATAAATACTCAATTTGATCGGTTACAAATTGAAGTCGTATATATCTCATAGGATGTTGTTCCCAGCAATTAGCTGTATCTATCTCTCTCTTCTTTCAATTTTTAAATTTTTTTAAAAAGAAAATAATTCAAGGGCCATGATGCTAAGTTGAGTGCATCTAATAGCTTATATGTAGTTGACTGTCGTGACTGCAGTCAATTTTGACAGCAGCCAATCGTGGTCCTATCTCATGTGAGAGATATATACGATTGAACCATATTTAATGGCAATTAGTGCTTCGTATCTACCTATCATATATATAGGTATATACGATTGGAATCGTATATACCTGGTGTAACGTATATACGACTCGTTATTTTGTGGGATCGTATATACGTTGTGTGTGGGGTATATACGATCCTATGGTAGTGTGGATTGTATATACCTCCTATGAGGGTACATACGATTGGTTATTTAAAATTTGTATTTTTTTCTAATTTATCTTTCTATTTTTGAAACAAATATTCACCCACCTGCTGCAGATGCAGACTTTCAGTTGGTTCGTTTCAATATCGATACTACAAGGGCGTTTACTACGGATAGGGTATATTTTTCAATCTAATATTTTTTAATCAAGTTTGATAAATATTTAATTACTTACTTAAGTACGTAAATTTTTCTATTTTGTAGGTATTTTCTACACGCGAGGATGTAGAAGAGTGGGCGAAAACAGTTGGTAGAAGCATAGGAGTAGTGGTTATCAAAGTGAGATCTGACAAAGATGGTAAGAGGGGAAGTCGAGATTAGATTGATTTTGCTTGTGAGAAGTAAGGGCAGTTTACTAATGATTCTAGAGTATTCGGTTCTAAAAGAAGAAGCTCTCCGTTTAGATTGAAAGCTATTTGCACTCTTCGTCATGGGGGTTGGGGTATCAAGGTTATGTGTGATAGACACCCGAATGAGTTGCTTAAAACCCCCATCGGGACGAATGCTTTTGGTCGTTTGTCTAAGGCGCAAAAGGATATGGTTAATGAGCATGTTGATCTTGATGTTGGTCCGAAAGATACTCTTACTGCTTTGAAGAAGCAAGATCCAGAGAATGTCACTACTCTTCCTCAAATATATAAGCAGCGTCACAAACATCGGTTTACAAAGAGGGGTCCTAGAACAGACATTCAGGAGGTATTGAGATTAATTGAGTCACAATTATTTATGTTGGAGCAGAAAGGTTCAGGGGTCTGATGTGGTCGGTGATATCATGTGGGTGCATCCCACTTCTATCAAATTACTCAAGTTGTTTCCGAAGGTTCTTATTCTTGGCTCAACCTACAAGACCAACAAATACAACTTACCTCTTTTACAGATTGTGGAAGTCACTAACACAGAGTTAACTTTCCACGTTGCTTTTGCCTATATTGGACACAAGCTTTCTATTCATTTTTCTTAGGTATTGCAGCAGCTGAAAGAAATATGTGACTTGCATGCGATTCAACCTCAAGTTTTCTTGACTGACAAAGATCTTGGTTGTATGTCAGGTATTCTTGATGTCTTTCCTTCTGCTACCAATTTGTTGGGTCATTGGCATGTGACAAAGAATGTGAAAGCGAAGATTAAAGAGTTGGTGCACAAGGATAGGCGCGAGGATGTCCTCTCTCTTTGGCACTCTGTTGTTGATTCTCTTGACGAGTCAGAGTACTTAGCTAATTTGAAGATGTTTGAAGATTCATGCGCTGATAAACCTTCTCTTATTAAATATGTGCAAGGCACATGGTTGACACCGCACAATGAACGATTTATCTTGGCATGGACTAATCATATCACACACTTGGGGAATCAGACCACCAACAGGTATTTTGGCATTTAGTATTTTTATCGTAGTTTAAAATTTTTTTGACACGTGTTTAGTATTTTTTCGTAGTTTAAATTTTTTTTGACACATGTTTACTATTTGTATCATAGTATAAATTTTGTTGACACGTGTTTAGTATTTTTATCAACAATGTTATATGGACAAAAGATTTTTGACAAAAGTAGACAAACACCAACATACAACATCAATTAACCAAGTTTTTAAACCATTTAGCCAAGTGATCAATTAACCAAGTTTTTAATACGCCTCGAAAACTGTGAAAAAACAGGTTGGCTAATTGTCTAAAAAACTTGGTTAATTGGTGTTGTAAGTTGGTTATTGTCTATATTTGGCTGGAATTTTTGTCTGAATAACATTTTTGTATTTTTATCGTAGTTTAAATTTTTTGACACGTGTTTAGTATTTTTATCATAGTTTAAATTTTTTTGACACGTGTTTAGTATTTTTATCGTAGTTTAAATTTTTTGACACATGTTTAGTATTTTCATCGTATTTTACATTTTTTTTGACAAGTGGCGAGATTTAATAAACTGACTGAGGATGAGAAATTTGTTTTGAAGAAGAAACTTAATGATTTGACATTCTCTTCTACTTCTTCAATGGTGTGTACACTCAATTTTTAACGGTATTTTTGACGTTTTCTCGAAAAATTACGAAAATACGCACTTTTTGCATGTTTTACGTGTTTATCGTCGAATACGTCATTTTACTCGTTTTTGTCACTTTTGCATTATTTTTACTCTTTTAGGTTAAACAAAACAAAAAATATATAATTGAAAAATTACAAAAAAAATAGTAGATTTAAATGGTTTGTTTATTACAATGTTTTTTTTACATTCATCCAAATAAAATAATTAAAAATCTGAAAATGAAATTTAAATAGCAAAAAAATACAATCAAATAGTAGACAAAGAGGGGAGAGGAGAGACATAATTTTCGAAAAAATGATCCAAAAAAAATTAGGGTTTCGCAGTGAAACCCTAATCATCCAAACAAAAGATAGATCCGAAAAAAATAGAGGGAGAGACGGATCCGAAAATAAAATGAAGTGAAGAGGGAACCACCACAACTCACAGCCACCTCCAACCTTCATAAACCACCTCGAACGGCCACCAAACACCCCAAACCAGACCACATCATCACTGACCTTCGTTGGCCTCCAAACCGAGCTGCAAACCCGTCTCAAAAATCTACCGTAAACCTCTCAAACCAACCCAAAGCCACCACAATTGCGAACACCAGCCCCCTACACTGACACGTTCACCTCTCTTTTCCCTCCCTCACTTTTTCTTTCTCTCATGCGAAGCACTCTCCCCCATGGAAGGGAAGTTCTCTCTCGCATGGAAATGAAGTGAGATGAAGCTCTCTCTCTCATGGAGAAAATGACGCTGAAGTGGGTTTCTCCACTTGAGATAGTCTTTCTAATTCTTATCTGGTTTCTTTTAAGTAGGGGTGTTCAAAACCGAACCAAACCAATAGAAAACCGCAAACCGAACCAAACCAAACCGAAAACCGCAAAAAACCGCTTTCTATTGGTTTTGTTCGGTTTTTTTATTAGTGAACCGCAAGGTTTGGTTTGGACCGCGGTTTTGATTATAGAAACCGAACCAAACCAAACCAAACCGCAAAATCCTATATATAAAAAAAAAATTAGACAAAACAATATATATAGAGAATAAGGAAAGCGGTTTATTTAAGAGGTCGTTTGGATTAGCTTATTTTTGAGCTTATGAAAATCAACTTATGAAGATAAGTAAGTTTTTATGTTAATTCATAAGTTCTCACTAACAAAAATTGTATCTCCCTAAGTTATTTTTCCATAAACTACCTTTACATGCTTATGAATAATACGTAAAAATTAATTTATTTGCATAAGTTATTTTTCATAAGTTCAAAATAAGTTCTATCCAAACGGGTTCTTAATTGTGTTTTGTCTCGCAAAAAACTGAACAAACCGAACCAATCCAAACCGCATTGGTTCGATTTTTTTTTAAAAAGCCAACCGAACCTAACCAAACCGCATCTATTTTTACCTTGCGATTCAGTTCACTTTTTTGCTCAAAACCGAACTAAACCGCACCGCGAACACCCCTACTTTTAAGTTCATTTTTTTATCACAACTAGTAGGATACCCGTGCATAGAAGATAAATTTAAAGTAGTTAAAAAATGAGTCTCAAATAAAAAATTAGATAGATATTAAAATCTAAAAATATAAAAGTATCATTTAAAAATCATCTATGCATTTATCCCGTGTTCTTTTATATATTAGTGTCAGTTTTGTTATCCCGTGTTTTTTTATATATCAGTGCAGCTATCTCGTGTTTTTACATACATCATTGCAATTATCCCGTGTTTTTTTATATTTAAATAAAGTATCACATGTTTTTAAATATATCTGTGAAGTTATCTCATAGTTTCAATTGATTATTTTTAGTTGATTAATAGATTATAGTAGACAGTAACGAATAGATAGTAGATTATCAAATATTTCAGTGAAGTGTTTTTTACATATTAGTATAGTTATCACATGTTTTTTATATATCAGTGCAATTATCTCATAGTTTCAATTGATTATTTTAGTTGATTAGTACATTATAGTAGATAGTAAAAGATAGATTATCAAATATATCAGTGCAGTTATCCCGTGTTTTTTTTATATATCAGTATAGTTATCCCGTGTTATTTATATATCAGTACAGTTATCCCGTGTTTTAAATTTTAATCGGTAGTTGAAATAGTCATTAAGTTTTCCTTTTTTATATATTAATGTCGTTTTTTTTTTATATATCAGTAAAGTTATCCTGTGTTTTTATATATTAGTGAAGTTATCCTGTGTTTTTATATATTAGTGAAGTTATCTCGTAGTTTAGATTGATTATTTTAGTTTATTAGTAGATTTGATTTGATTTGAATTTCGAAAATTTTTTAAAAAAAAGAAAGAGGGGAAAGTTAAAAAAAAATTGGAGTGAGAAGAAAGTGTATTGGGAGAAGAAATTTGAAAAAAAAAGTGATAGTAAATTACAATGTTGCCCTTAGTTAGATGAGTTGTCAAATGATAAACTCCAATTTGGTGTATTTTTAGAGATACTTTTGAGTCATTTTTAGCGCAATTAATAGCAATTATATAAATCCCTGACTTAATTTACTCATTATTTTGTAGGAAAGAAGAAAATATAAAAAGAAAATTCCAATATATATATATATATATATATATATATATATATATATATATATATATATATATATATATATATATATATATATATAGTTGCTGAATACAAAAGAAAGGAAAGAAAGGCCTCATGGCCCAATTGGAACAAAAGGCCTAACGACCTAGTTGAGAAAGTGAAGCCCAATAGGAATTAAAGCTTGAGCAACAAGAATTGAAAGAAGCGCAGCGCAGCTTTTGGATGGAGTGGAATTAGCAAGAAGCAATAATTTAGGAAAAGATCATCATCTGATCTTAAAAGAGCACTAATTGGCAATTGACTTGGGCATCAAGTTTACCTTAGTCTGGCAATATAAAAAGGACCGCACTACACACAACATATATATATATATATATATATATATATATATATATATATATATATATATATATATATATATATATATATATATATATATATATATATATTAGAATAACAAACACAACAACACGGACGCAGGCAGAGAGGGAAAAAGGAAGATTTGGGTATCGTTCTTGACACAGAGAGAGCTTGAAGCGAAAAGAGGAGATTGAAGACATAGATAAAGAGTTTCTCTATTTTCGGGTTATTCTTATCTTTGTAATTTCATGAACCTTATTTCTATTTTATTGTTCTTAATTACTATGGATATATAAATCCTCTTCTAGGGTCTTAGGTGAATCTTGCATGATTAGAGACCTTTTTATGTTCTAATTTCTAGTTTGAATTCCGGTTTTTATTTTAATTGATATTGTCCTATTGTTTTTATCACATGATTAGGATTAACTACCCTTTGCATGTTTATAATCAATTAGTTGATCAGCGACCGTACTGCAATTAGTTGGTGGACCTATAGGATAGTTGGGGCTATAATTAATGCATGACCAAACTTTAATTTAGTCTTCCAATCACTCAACCGTTTTGCACTTTATGCTTTTCTTGAATTTAAATTCTAGCATGACCAAACTAGGGTTAATTTAGGAAAAAGAATATTAATCGCGAATGACCAAACGGATTAATAGTTTTAGTAAAGGGATTGGTAATTAAATAGAATAAGGGAATTCAGGTAGAATTAGACATAGAGGAATCGAACCTTGCAAGTGAAACCGTGACTCTAGATCTCTCTCCATTAATTAAATTTAGCATTTTCATTATTGTTATTTATTTCTCTTATTTTAGTTTCTACATCACTCAAACTATTTGTTCGTCTAAACAATATATAATCTCGACTAGTTTAGTACTTGTTAATTAATCCATGTGGATACGATATTCTTTTATACTACTTCTGCGAAAGAGTACACTTGCTCTAAGTGTGTCTTTGACGCAACATCAAATAAATAGGGAAACTTGTTTGAGTAATGTAAGTATGGTTTGTTTGTATAAATGGATATTAGATTAGTAGATAGTGGGTAAAGAAAGTTGGAGAGTTTTATTTGAATTTTGAATTTTGAAAAACAAAGTAAGAGAAAGTAGGAAAATAGTGGGAACGAGAAGAAAATGAATTGAGAGAAGAAATATGATAAAAGTATAATATATAGTAAATTACAAAGTTGTCATTAGTCAGATGAATTGTCAAGTAAATAGGGAGGCTTGTTTAAGTAATTTAAATGTGGTTTGTTTGTATAAATAGATTAAGTGTGGTTTGTTTGTATAAATAGATAAATTGATATCAGGTTAGATAGTAAATAAGTGTAAATTGTAGATTATTTAATATTAATTTAATTTTATTAGATTATACAGTAGATTAAAAATTGGGAAAAGAAATATTTTGAAATAAAATGTGTGGGGGCATAGACCAAAAAAAAAGTGTGTGGGGGCCACTAATAATAGATGTGTAAAAAGTAAAAAATATTGGGAAACGTGAGATTGAAAGAGAGTGAGTGAGAAAGGAAGAGAAAGTAGAATTAAAAAATGATAAATAAAACAAAAGTGGTGATGTGACAAAAAAAGTAAGATGTCTAAAATTGTAATTTGGTAAGTTGTTTGTTTGTATAAATAGATATTAGATTAGATTAGATTATATTAGTATAGTTATCCCATATTTTTTTATATATCAGTGCAGTTATCCTGTGTTTTTTTATATATATCACAATAGTTATCTTGTATTTTTTATATATCAGTACAGTTATCCCGTGTTTTAATTATTAATTAGTAGTTGAAATAGTCATTAAGTTTTCCTTTTTTTTGATATATTAATATCGTGTTTTTTATATATATGTCAGTGAAGTTATCCCGTGTTTTTATATATTAGTGCAAGTTTAGATTGATTATTTTGTTTATTAGTAGATTTGATTTGATTTGATTTGAATTTCGAAATTTGAAAAAAAAAGAGGGGAAACTTAAGAAAATTTGGAGTGAGAAAAAAGTGCATTGGGAGAAGAAATTTGAAAAAAAATGTGATAGTAATTACAATGTTGCCTTTAGTTAGATTAGTTGTCAAATAAATAGGGAAACTTGTTTGAGTAATTTAAGTATGGTTTGTTTGTATAAATAGATATTAGATTAAATTAGTAAGATAGTGTGTAAAGAAAGTTGGTGAGTTTAATTTGAATTTTGAGAAAAAAAAGTAATAGAAAGTAGGAAAAAAGTGGGAGTAAGAAGAAAATGCATTGAGAGAAGAAATTTGATAAAAGTATGATAGTAAATTACAATGTTGTCATAAATGGATTTAATTATCAAGTAAATATGGAGAACTTTTTTGAGTAATTAAAATGTGGTTTGTTTGTATAAATAGATAAATAATTATTAGGTTAGATAGTAAATATGAGTAAATTGTCGATTATTTAATATTAATTTAATTAGATTAGATTATATAGTGGATTAAAAAAATTGGGAAAATAAATATTTTTAAATAAAATGTGTGGGGCCACTAATATTTGATGTGTAAGAAGTAAGAAATATTGGGAAATGTGAGATTGAAAGAGAGTGAGTGAGAAAGGAAGAGAAAGTAGAATTAAAAAATGATAAATAAAAAAGTAGGATGTCTAAAATTGTAATTTTGTAAGTTGTTTGTGTGTATAAATAGATATTAGATTATATTAGATTAGATTAGATTTTAATTTTATTTTTATTTTTATTTTTATTTTTTGTTTTCTTTCTTCATTAGACGACAGAATGAACGGAGGATCCGTTGGCTTCCACTTTCTCTCAAGTCACAATCAAATTTGTCCCCATCACTATCATTTTATTTTTGTATATTCATTTTTCTTTTATTTAGTACTTATTGGTCAAACAATGTTTCTCTGGATAAAATGCAGTTCACTTCTGTTCACTTTGGAAACCCACGCCCCTTATGATGTCTTGCTCACATCACCCTTATGTTAATAATAAAATTGTGGACACGCTTATATCCGTTAAGAATTATTTGGGCCGGACTTAGATGTACATCTTATCAAGCCACAATTTAAGAGTCCTTAGTTTTACAACTTTGACCTTAAATCCCTGTAAAATAAAAATCATAAAATTACAAATTAAATACTTAGCACCTATTTTCATAGAAAATACAAAAATAAATAGATTCGATTTGGATGTACATCCTGTCAATCTGGTTTAAGAGTCTTTAGTTGTACAACTTGGACCTTAGATCCCTTTAAAAATAAAACCAACCAACCAACCAACAAGTTTTCAGGAAGAACTACGTGACTTTGAGTCTCTCATTGTATCGGAGAGTACGTAGGAGCGGGCTTCCCCGTCAAGTCAAAACCCAAATTTTCTTAATTTAGTCCTTTTTTAATTTTCTTGTAAATAATTCTTCTTTCTACCAAATTCTCTTAAATCTTATTTTCGGGTAAACAAATGATTAAACGACTTATTATTTGCACAAATCAAATTTAGGGTAACTGTCTCAGGACAGATGTGTTAGGGGTGCAGTGGAATTAGGTTTTCACCCCTTCCCTACGCATAACCGACTCCTGAATCCGACCTAGTTACGCAGACCACTAACTCCTTAGGTTAGATTTTTCTCAAATTTTTCCTATCTTTAATAAATTGGGTGGCGACTCCATAAAAACATATATTTTGAGCCGTCCACGTCGAGACCACGGTCACGACAAAAGGTTCCACCTAAATCTAAAGTCAAAACAAAAGGTGCTCCAAAGAAGAAAAAACAGAAATTATATGAAGTGAAGCGTGATCTTTCTGGGTGGGAGCATGTAGATAAGAAGGTGAAATTAACTGAAGAATCTGGGACTTCTAATATAAAATAATCACAATGGTCTTCTTGTAAAAATACTTCACAGCGGACTTCTAAATTATCTCAGGGTGCTTCTAGAAATTTAACATAGACAATCAAGACTAAAATGCAGTTACCGTTTTTGTTCCTAATCACGTGCACTCTTATGTTGAAAAAATTATTGATGTTAGGGCTGATGGTAATTGTGGTTTCAGGGCAATTGGGGTTGGTCTCGATATGGGTGAGGATAGTTGGCCTCTCATTAGGCGAGATTTACTTCAGGAAACAAATGAAAAGGAGCCACTGTATACTAGTATGTTTGGGATGAACAGACTTTTAGAGTTTCGAAAAGCCTTAACTATTGAGTCCTACGGTTTTCAAGAGGAGGCTAAATGGTTGGATTTTCCAGAGATGGGGTACTTTGTTGAAACCAAGTATAATGTCGCCCTAGTTCAGTTGTCTTTGAATATGAATTATACTTATCTGCCTTTGAGAGGTGTGTATGCTTCGTCTAAGTATAAGCTCATAGTTATTCTGAACAAAACAATCAACATTGGTTGCATATTTCCATCTCGTCTACCTGTCCGTTGCCTCCTGTTGCTACGCAGTGGTTTTATCACTGATAATCGGAGTCTGCTTCATGGTTGGATCCCTATACCTATCGTTTTGCCCTCTGGAAATCTATGTGTCCTCCAGAGCCCCGTCCCCCTCCCACAGATGCGCCCAAATGTGTTGACTTAGCCGATGATTCTGACGATTTATAGATTCACACGTCTTTCGTATTTTTATTTCACTTGTATTTATTATTGTACCACGTTTTTGTAATTATTTCGATTAGTTATCCATATCTACACCGTTGATCAAATTATAACCGTTAAAATTAAAAACAAATATCTTTAAGAAAATTGCATAAATTGATACGAATCGTATATACCTTTGGAGGAGGTATATACTACTTTGATTATTATAGAATTGTATATACCCCCCACCAAAGGTATATACGATGCCTATCTAAAAATGTCATCGTATTTAGGTCCAAACACAGTATATACGATTCCTTATTTTTGTGAGTTGTATATAAGTTAAATAACATATATATGATTGATATTTTTAAAAAAAAAAATACGTTTTTTTGAGAGTATTTGGGGTTTTCAGTTTTTGTGGGGGTAGGAGGGATATTTGTGGGCGTAAAAAAAAACCCAAGCCACAATCATGTTGTTAACAACGGCCCTGGGGTTGGTTTGAATTGCAAAACGGGTAAAAATAGGACTTTAATTTTGCTCACTCTCCCTCTTACACACCAACATTCTCTAATTTTTTAAACAATATCAAAACTTTCATCTCTCTTCACCTTCAGACTCCCCCTCACTCCCTCACTCCTCTCTCGGCAGGGCCGTCCCAAGCAATTAAGGGGCCTTGTGCAAATCTTAAAATTGGGCCCCTGCTTTTATCAAATTAAATCCTTGAGCGACCGAGTTTAACGTAATTTATTGTGGAGGATCAAAATCATCAATGAATATATTTTTAAGAAAACAAATGTAAATATAAATAATTTTGGGTTTTTGGTAAAAAAAATAATTTTGGTTTTAAATTGCTAGACTTATTTTTTGAAAATTTTCAAATGTTTTTTTAAAAAATACATTTGCTAAAAGCCATATATTTTTTTGTTGAACACATTCCAAAAATAATATAATATAATATATTTAACTATTTTGTCAAATCATTGTAAAAAAATTAAGGTGGCCTATCTTGAGATGATGGCTGACCTTAACATCATTGACAGGTACACCTGGGGTGGGATAGCCCTTGCGTAATTCTATGACCAGCTTAGGGATGCTAGGAAAGCTTGTTGAGGCAAAATGCCCTTCTAGTTTTGATGGTTAACAAACTTTGTGATGAGAAGCTTAAGTTCTCTAATTTCATATGCTACTAATGTTTCTTCTTGAGTGAAATTAAAGAATATGATTTGTTAGTAATTCTCAAGAAGGTAATATGCTTAGAAGAAGCATCAATAATGAGAAGACTTGAAGCAATGACAAGACTATTAATGTTGATTAAAACATCAAAGAAAAACAACCATTGATATGATGAGAAGAATCAAGACCATAAGGGTTACCATTAGAAGGGTTAACATGAGAAGACTCATCATGAGAAGAGTCAACATGAGAAGAGTCATCATGAGAAGAATCATGAGATGAGTCATCATGATAAGAGTCATGAGAAGAGTCATCGTGTAAAGAGTCACAGTCAAGTTGAGAAGCCTCATGATAAGAAGGGTTAAGATCAGAAGTGTCATGATGAGAAGAGTCAAGTTGAGAAGCATGGACATGAGAAGCATCAACTTGAGAAGCGTCAACTTCAAAAGCATCAACTTGAGAAGACTCAAAGTTGAGAAGATTCAAAGAAGAGAAGAGCCATGACAGCTCTAATGTGTTGTCTTCTCATAACAATTTGTTGTGTCTTTGTCTTTTGCAAAAAGTGTTCTTTGAAAGTCTGAGAGCAAGTTTGTCTTTTTGCGAGAAAGTCTTTGCGAGAAAAAGTTGTTGTACTTTCAATCCACCCTCGTCAACGGCTATATTTACTTGGGAAAATCCCTTTAATGACTCTAATTGATTAACCAATGGTTAATACACATATACTTCAGCTCAATGAATAAATACCATGAAGGATCATTGCTGATGTTTCTTGTGAGAGATAAATTTAATTATTCCCATCCTTCTCAAGTAGAAACTCTTCTCTCACCCATACTCAAGTCATACTTTAATCTAGGGATTCTATTTTTTGAGTATGTATTTTGGCTTGTTGTTTAGGATTCGTTTGAATCAATCTAGTTTAAACCAAGCTCTTGCAATCCCACAAAAAAAACCCCAAACTGTATATTGTAAAACCTGAAGAAATCTTCTCAATTAGCATGCGTTGCTATGGTTAAAGAGAAGCCTGTTAGAAACCTTCTCAAGAAGCATGTGTTGGCGTAAGGCTTGAGAATTGAGTTGCTTCAGTGTCAGAAATTGCCTAGTAGATCAGAAGGATTGTATTAGGTGTGAGAAAAGTAGGTAGAGCTGTGTGAAGAAAACTACCACAAGAACTTTAAGCCTACGTTGGTTGTAAAGTTGTAAACTATTTGAGAAATAGTGGAAATACTCATGGAGTGTGAGGAGTGGATGTAGCCCCAGGTTTTGGGTGAACTACTACACATCATTGTGTTATTTATTGCTTTCCTAAGTTGTTGTTACACTGCACTTAAGACTCTGTTTGGAGAAGGTTTTAGAAAACAGAGAAGACAACTCAGCCGACTCTTCTCAAATACACACAGTTTTCTTAAAACATTGTTTTACAACCATTCTCAAATGTTTTTAAAGTGGTAAATCTAAAGCGCTATTCTTAAGTACTTCACACTTAAGATAATATTTTCAAACACTATCTCTTGCCTTGGAAAAACTATTTTGAAGATCATCCAGCTCTTTTTACTGATAGTTGTTTTGAGAATAACGAATTAACTGACCCTTCTTAACTGAGTAACATAGTTGAGAAGACAATTTTGTCTAACCCTTCTCTACTCTCTATCACCGTAGAGAAGACTGTTTCATCTCACCATTTTCAACTCAAGACTCTAAGTTGAGAAGAATTTTTTAACTCAGCCTTCTCAACACAACATTTATTCCAACAATGTCTAACGCTACTTGTGAAGTTATTTACATTGTTTTAGGTTAATTTTAAAAGGGTCATAATTACAACCCCCTTCCTTCTGACACTCATAGACTTCAAAGCTACCTATAAGAAGATGGTTAGTTACGCCACACTGATCCAGGTTTGTTTTATAATTTCTTTAATTTTTAGTTTAGCGTGTTTATGTATATATGTGTACTAACCCCGAGTCGCATGTTGGTTAAAGGAGAATTGCAGTAAGTATAGATAAGAGAAGCCATATGCTCTATGCTGGCGAATGAGAGACCCGGGGCAGTCTCGCCCATTTCGGGACACATTAGATCACCTGACTCTAGACTAGGTCACATGGGATCGTTACACGGAGAACAAACGTGTCATCCGGACCTTACATATGTGTGCCTACTATTGGGGATTCACACGTCATGCTATGTGCATGATCCCATATCCGCCACACTAGGTCATCAGAAAGTTTGGCTTCATTCAGGGAATTTCAGTTGACCCACACCATATTAGGCGGACATTTTTCACTCCACAACAGGCTAACGAGATGTGGGCAGAGTTTGATGAGCAAAATACGGAGTGAGGGGATCATATCAAAAAGGCTCAATCAGACACTATTGACGGCTACATGGACTGGTACAAGAGGGTCTCGCACTTACACATTTGTCCAGCAAATTACTCTACACCAGATGAGTCAAAGGCAACACATGTATGTGAATTTTTATGGTGTTTTTTGTTAAAACATGATGCTATTTTAATTATTTTTTCTGCCACACACAGGGTAAGGTCGAAATAATGGGGATATCTGCTGGACTGGAACAACACTTGAAAAATTATATTCCATGAGGCACACAGGATTGGAGCTTACTCTGACGGCTAAAAGGGTGCTTGTATTAGCAAAGAGGCGGGCGAGGAGGGTGTGGGACACGACAGACCCAATAGTGGCTTTAGGACAGGTGTTTTTTAGTTTGTTTATTTTGTTTGGATTATGTCCATTACTTGATTGTGGTTAATTTATATATATATATATATATATATATATATATATATATATATATGTTTATTTTAAGTTAAAATTTTAGTCATACAAAGAGGAACCGGACATCACAAAATAAACATGACAATACAAATGACAAACACCCGAATGCAAGGAAAATTATTTTGAGGATGATGTTGTCGGTGGAATCCAAACCGTTAAAAATTAGAAAATATCTATCAAAAATCATTCTGCAGAATTTATAACAGGTACAGTGTTAAGGTATCGAACTGGTATGTTACCAAGGTACCATGTCTATTCATTTTAAGAATTATCTGACACAGTACCTTAAAATTTAAAAAAATTCCAGCGCATTACTTTAAGAAAATCCGTAAAAATATTCCCAAATTGGCCAAAAAAAAAAAAGAAAGGCTTTAAGGAAGGACAAAAAGATTGGGGACCAAGTTGGGGTGGGAAAAAAAGCCCAAAAGACTAAAAATAAAAAGGTTAAATTATTATTTTGGTCCCGCTATTTTCAAAAACTCAGACATTTGGTCCCTCTATTTTAAAAGTCGGACATTTAGTCCCCCTGTTTTTTAAAAATCAGACATATAGTCCAAATGGGAGTTTCTTATTATTAAGGTGATGTGGAGCTTCTTAGTTAACGTGAAACCTAATGTAGGCACCACACGTGGCTGCTACGTTAGTTAATGAGCCATATGTCTATGCCGCGTATTATTTAATTAGTAAAATAATAAAAATAAATTACAAAATTAAAATGAAAATGAAAGAATGAAACCCAAGAACCTAGAAAATTCCCAATTCCCTTTGAACCCTAAGAACACTCCCTCTCACAATCTACTTCTTCTTCCATGACCCAAGAAATCAAAATCCAAAATCCATTAGCCACAATAACTTAACGAATATACGAGAACCTTGTTTCTTCTCTGTTGCGAAGCTTATCGATGGTCAAGGTAGATGCTGCGAATGAGTTTGCGACACCAAGTGTTGGAGGAGCTACGAAAGAAGATGCCAAGTTTTCCAGGAGAAATGTATGACTACCCGCACGTATTGTTAGGGTTTCTAAAATATGTTTAACTAGGGTTTAGTTAGTATTGAAACTTGCATGTGCTTTTTGGGATGTGTGGGTTTCTATTTCCTCTACTTTTAATGTGTACTCTATTTTGTTGCGTTATTTATGGGTAGTGTAAATGTATGACTGATAAAAGAGTATTGAAACTTGCATTGCTTTATTTTGTTATTTTTGTCGTATACTCATGTGTTAATTTTGGTTCCCTAGTACTACTACCCCAAATTTGTGATTTAGTGGCAGTTGAATAGTGGCGGTCGAATTGAAGGTATGAAATTTTGTTTTCATTTTTTCTATCATAGTATTTGTTTTTGTACGGGTTCCATTATTCATATGTTTCTTTATTTGGTTAAGGTAACCTTAAGTTGTTTAAAAGTAAGTTACTTGTAAATTCAGGTGTTCTCTTTCTATCAAGATGCAAGATTTCGAACAACATGCATTTAAATTAAGGTGTTCCCTTTCTATCAAAAATTTGAGGTTGATTAAATTTTGACAAGAACCATGGCTAACGTATGCAGCTGCTCCTGCTTCATGTCTTGGGATATTCATTTTTTGGGATACAAAAAGAATGGTCGAGCTTTGGATGATTATTGTACTTGACTAAAGTTTGAAATGATTATTTTTGATTTGGATATATAGCCTTGGCTATCTTATGTAATTTACAATTTATCAATATATCTTGTTTTATACTTGTTGACAAGGATGTCTAACAAAGCATATTAAAGATTGTTTACGCCTTCCTTAAAGATGGTGACTATATTGATCCAATGTTTTTTTTTTGATTCAATATTGATCCAATGTTAGTTAGTTAAATTTTTTGTTCGAGCATTTAGACTATTTGTGTGTCGAATAAATAATTATTTTAAATAGTTACTTAATATGAAATAGCAACTGTATTTATAATTTAATAAATAATCAAAAATTAAAATATTTTATGATTAAGAAATGGGCTTAGTTTTTGTGGTGGTTACTGACTGCCACTAAGCTTATTGAAGATTATTTTTACCCTTATATATTGTGGCAGTTACAACTTCCACTGAGAAAATAATAAAATATTATTGATTAGTCACTGCAACAGAATTGCAAAAAAAGGACGCACATTTTAGAGGCGCTTTATTATGAAGCGCCTCTTATTATCAAAACAAGGAGGACTTTAGAGCGCTTTTTAAAGCGCCCGATTGTCAAAATAAGGAGGGTCTTTAGAGGCGCTTCATA
Source organism: Oxytropis ochrocephala (assembly GCA_020916435.1). Lineage (NCBI taxonomy): Eukaryota > Viridiplantae > Streptophyta > Magnoliopsida > Fabales > Fabaceae > Oxytropis > Oxytropis ochrocephala. The sequence continues at coordinate 97,624,693 of CM037088.1, read as the reverse complement.
CACGGGCGCCCCCAATTCCTGAAACATAGGAGCCACGGAAAGACAATCAGAGGCGCTTTACACACGAGCGCCCCCAATTCCTAAAACACGGAGCCACCAACAGGGGCGCTTTCCACTCGAGCGCCCCACCTTAATCACCAACAGGGGCGCTTTGCACACGAGCGCCCCCAATTCCAAATTCCTAATCACCAACAGGGGCGCTTTACACACGAGCGCCCCCAATTCCAAATTCCTAATCACCAACAGGGGCGCTTTGCACGCGAGCGCCCCCGATTCCTAAATTTTTAATTTCCTTTCCCGTTGCGTTACCTTTCTCTCATACGCGCTCAGACTCAACATTCTCACTCTTACAGTTCCTTTCTCGTTCTCACTCTCCAAACCCAAACCCTAGCTAAAACCCCAAATCTCTCAACGTTCTCACTCTCTCTCCCTCTAAGTTTTGAGTTCCTCTCTCAACCATCTCCTCTCTCTGTCATGCGAGCAACGTTTTGAGTTTGTCATCTTCTTCCTCTGCACACTACGACCATTCTCAACGGTGAGTTTGTTTTTTCTTTGTTACATATATATTTCGGTCTTAAAGAAGGTTCTATGAAAGTTCAAGTAGTTGTTGTTGCTTGGGGTGTTTCTGAATTAGATTTAACCTAATATTGTTCGTTTGCTTGTAAATTCTTCATTCTTTAAATTCTTTTTTTGATTTGTTTTGTTTGTTTTGGGGATTTTGGGATGAGAGATTGTTGGTTCAATTCTTGATTTTTCAACCTGTTTGTATCTGTGTTGATAGATTTGGAATTAGAAGATTGAGGGTTTTGTTGGTTCAATCTTGATTTTTCAATCCTGGGAATATTTGTGTGATATTGATTCAAGAATTTTGTTATTATTCTGGAAAATAAGCTGGATAGAATAATCAATCACAATTATTATATTGTAACATAATAATAATAATAATGGCTGATATAGAATAATTAGTCTGATATAGAACAATTATTATGCTGAGTGTGTGTTGCTGCTGCTGGTTATGGAAGGATTTGCATATTTAAATAATGGCTGATATAGAATAATTAGTCTGTGTGCATTTGCATATTAACTCCAAAGAGTCCACAAGAATTGTTTGGTGATGTAGTCAAATTAAATTATAGTGTACCCTATCTATGGGCACGGCTCAGAACTACAATCAACAAGACTATAATGGAAAGCATGAAAGAAGTTCTCGACTTCTCATTAAAGGGTCCAGTCTTCGTATGTGAATCTGTCTTGTTAAATGCATGTTGAAACAAATTGATCACAAATCGGGTAATTTTCTCTATTACTACCATGAATCTGAACTGGCAAGATTTAATATCCACATCAAAACATTTGTTGTATCATGGGAGTCATTTTTAGCAATCTCATCTAGACTCAGAAGATCCAAAAATTCATATCCAGTTAGTCGAATTGTGAATCTTATGTAACTTTAGGAAGTGTGATTATAAGGACCACAAGCCATGAAACGTGATTCTATAATATAAATAATACAATCTTTGGAAATGAAATCGAATCAAGAAGCTACTAGCAATTAACAAAGAAGAAAATGAAAACTAAAACCGCATTCACCGCAAACTTACTTTTCATTATGGCTTTAATTTTGACTCTGTTTTAATGTGTGTTTGGCGAGATGGTTGGTTGATTAAGTCCGCTTTTTGGTTTAGTTCAAAATCATTGAGAGATTGGCCTCTCTTCATGTGTTGGTAATGAGTGTGGTGAAATCTCTTAGCTTAATTGTTTTGATCATTGTTTCTTAAAACGTAATTTGATAGGAAGTGGTTTTGCTTGCCTTGCAGATCTTACTCTTGCCATATTTCCTTTTGCCGCCTTTGCGGTTGAAAAATTGGCACAACAAAAGTGTATTTACAACCCGTAAGTTATCGGACTACCCGTACTTTTACTTTAATAGATTTTGAGGGCTTGGAATTGTAGGTGGGGACCACAGAATCTTGGTTTCTTTGTATAACTAAAATAGTTACGAATTGTAGTAGATTGTGGTGTTCTATTTTAAACCATATAATGTTTAATGTATGGGAATATTGACTTGAATTTTGCGAGTTGTTGTTCTACTTCATATAGTCAATACAATAGCTGCAGTTCTCTATCCTATTTTAGTAATCCTCGTGTCGATTTACTTTGGAGCTTCAATCTAAACCCACTGCCCTTCTTTTAGCATTTGTGATTAAACTAACTGAATATGAATTTAAGTTGAAAATGGGTTATATAATTAATAAAAAATTTGACAGGACATGATTAAAAAAAAGTATTAAAGGATAGGAATTGTTATTGAATTGAACTCTTAGTTCCTAGTTCAGTACCGATATGATACACCAACAAAGTCAAGAATGAAAAATACAAAAATGGTATAGGTACTTGGATTTTCCAGAGACCTGGTAACTCATCTCAATCACAACAACATCCAAATTACCTGATAACCTCCAATTCCTATTGCCCCACCTTTTTATGACCATTATATGTTTTTATGTTACGGTTACTATTTCCCTTAAAGCTCTAATCCCCTATTGTGCTTCGTATTTCTTCTATCCCAAGCCTTCTCTATTGGAGGTCTATTTGCTAGACTGATAATGATGATGATTGGCTGATCCTAGTGTCTAGTATATATATATATATTTTGAGTTTCAAGTTGTTTTATATTTTGAGGATACCGAATATATTATATACTGGTTATCTTATACTTGTCTCATTGAACTGCATCGAGATGTATAGTAAATCTTGTGATTTTTGTTTGAGCTCCACATGCATTCAACATGCATTCAAAAAGTTATACGTTGTGTGTTTTTCACCTTTAATATGTTTAAGTTCTCTTATCGAAATTTATAATAAATCGAGTCTAATATGGATAGAAAGTGGATGTCCACAATCGTCATCAAAAGAATATGTTGATGGAGTGGAATATTTTGTGAACTTTGTCGTTCGACGTTTAGGAACTTCTAGTAAGTTCAAGTGTCCTTGTTTAAGATGTTGTTACGCCAATCGAGTTACTGCACTTGAGTTGGAAAGACATTTAAAGGCCAACGGAATCGATCAAAGTTATATTTGTTGGACAATGCACGGTGAGGAAAGAGGTGAACCTTCAAATATGGATAATAGTACTCAAGGATGTGATCCGGTTGATTATCCTGAAACACATACATTTGACGGCGACCAATTTGAAGAGATGGCAAAGGCGGTTGAAGACGATCTTAATGATTGTCCTCAAATGTTTGAGAAGTTGATAACCGACGCGGAGACACCGTTGTATGCGGGCTGCACTGAGATTATTATTATTATTATTATTATTTGTTAATTTATTTGTATACATTTTAACTATAGGTATTTGTTCTATGAGATTATGAGTCCCATGGACTTGGCACAAAAATTAATCTTCTTGTGCCCCGACGTTACTCATCTCTACTCGAATCTACGCTTTAGAAATGACAACTCAAAAGAAAATGTTGCGAGAAATGAAGAAAAACATTAAACAAAACAAGGAAGCGGTAAAAGCCTATATCAATGAACGCTTGGCTTTGGCACATGAAAGCAATTGTGATAGCTTGTTTTTGGCACCCACTCTCTTAGAGTAAGAAATTATCTATCCTCAAAGAAATATATATTACGTGTTTTTGAAATATCTCATTATTTATTTGGCTATTCAAATTTTTTGTAGAAAACATTGGATATTGTTGGTAGTTGATCCTAAAAGAAATAGAATTTTCTATTTAGATTCGTGTCATGGTGATCCTAACAACCACCTCAAGATGAGAGCTATATTTGAAAGGTGTGTATTTAGATACATCGCATATTTCATCATTTAAATTATGTATTTCGATTAATTAATATAGTTATATGTATGATGTTTCAAATTGTTTGACAACTTATTGGGGATCGAATAAGGTCGAGCTGTGGGATGGGAATGTGAAAAATAAAACACAATGGATAGTCATAAAGGTAAGTTTATAATTATTCTTATCCATATGTAAATATTGCTCCCATTTTAATAATTAATTATTATTTTGATTTCTAGTGTCCCAAACAACCAAACAATGATGATTGTGGGTATTACGTTATGAAGTTTATGAGGGACATAATCACTCACCATCAAATAGAAATTCCAGTAAATGTATGTAATTTATATAGTTTGTTTTTTCACAAGTAATTTTATATCTAGCACTTAACCACTTAATTCTAAGTTTATTTTATTTCATTTTTACAGATTTTCTGGAATGTCGGTTGGAGCTCCATTTTCTCGATGACCAACTTATCGAGCTCGTAGAGGAGAGTGGTGTCGCCATGTTGCTTGGGTTTGATTACTTGAAAATCGAAATTCATGTAATTTTGGTTAATTAGCTTGTTTTTGTTCCTAACACTGGATCCTCCCCAACTATTTCTCCATGCATTAGGTAGAATTTTTTTTGCCCAATCACTTATTTGTTGAGGAGAAACATCATGTAATCTTTAATTTGTTATCTATATATGTTGACATTCCGAATTTGGTTAATGAGTTATGTATTTTTTGTTGGTACGTACTTTGTTAATGATTTATAAGTTTCTTGCAATTGGTTTGTTGATTTGAAATTTGGTTCATATTGGATGTTGAATTGATTTTGGTTGATGAACGTAGGCACTACAACAGAAAAACCAACAGTCTTTGCAAAATATTGTATATATATACGAAAAAGAAAATATATTTTTTTTAAAAAAATAGAGAATTAGGGGCGCTCAAAGTTAAAAGCGCCTCTGTTTGTGTAAGCACACTTGACAATCAGGGGCGCTCCCAAGAGAAAGCGCTTCTGTTGGTCAGACCAACAGGGGCGCTTCTACCTAGAAGCGCCTCGATTGTCAAGTGCGCTAACACCAACAGAGGGCGCTTTATAAACCGAGCGCCCCAATTGTTAGAGACGCCAAGACCAATAGAGGCGCTTTATTTGCGCGCGCCTGTTGCCTAATTATTAGAGGCGCTTCTGAGCGCCTCAGAGTGGTGGTTGCATACGCGGCGCTGGGTCGAGGCGCTCGTAAGCGCCCCCAATGGATAAAAAAAAGCGCCCCTGATGGCTTTTCCTGTTGTAGTGAGTGGCGGTTGGAACTAACGCAAAGTAAAAAATAAATCGAAATTTAAAAAATGGATAGTGGTGGTCGTGACTGCGACTAAGTAAAGTCCATACTGGCAGTTAGCTGCCAACGCTAAACTATTGGCAGTTGTTTCGTCGGTCCCCTTGAACCGCCTCTATACAAACTTGTGGCGCCAAATTTTGCGGCGAGAGGGCAACCGCCACAAGATTACTTAGTGGTAGTTCAAACTGCGACTATATGGCAGTTTCGACTGCCACTAAGTACAAGATTTGTTGTACTGAGTGTCTGTTGCATTTATTATTTGTCTAATTGTGATCCCTATTGGTCCCTATTGTATTTTAATATAGCAAAGTGCGACCTTGAGTTTTTTTTTGATAAGTAAAAAATAATATTAAAGAGGAGTGCAAACAGGCACCCCAACCGGTACAAATACAAGGGGCCTCATTAAAACCTCCATGGGCCAAAACCCCATGGGAAAAAAACCCAAGGAGGAAAGAGTACCCTAGGAACAATGAGACTACAAAATCAATTACACCGAGTTCATACAATTGAAAGGATTACCCCCACCATTCAGAAATCTTAAAATTGGAATTGCGACCTTTAGTGCTAATGAACCAAGCCCATGATATAGACTTTACATGATTAACAACCACCTGCACACTAAAAACTTGACCTCTGAAAAGAATATGATTACGATGTAACCATATACACCAAGTGACAGCCATCCAAATCAAATACTTCATCCTTCTCGCCTTCTTCGATACCAATTTCAGACCATGAGCCCGAAAATGCTCCACACCAACTAGAGAATCAGATATCACCATGCCTGACCAATTCTGAATAGCAACCCAAACTAGCCCGGAACACCTACCACAATAGTGCGACCTTGAGTTAATACTGATTCTTTTCTTTTTGTTGTTGTATGTTATAGGCCTCTATAGAGGTCGAATTTGTTAGATTAAAAATACACCATGGGGGCAATTTTGTAAATTACCCTTGCAAGGTATATGTTGGGGGAGAGGTACATGAGACGAGCTGGGGTTGGGATGTTGATGAAATGTCTTTGTTGACTAATTAATATTGTAGATGGTTGTTAGTTGTTACGTGGTTAGTTGTTAGTGGTTGGCTTGTGAAGTTTGGTTGTTTTTCACTTTGTTTCAGATATGTTCCTTTGAAGTTTGGTTGTTTTTACTTTGTTTCAGATCCGTTCCTTTGAAGTTTGGTTGTTTTTAATCTGTTTCAGATCTGTTCCACTGTTTTCCCCAACAAAACAGTGTTTTAAGCATTCTCTTGTTCATTATGGGAGAGAATCCTAAGGAGGCGTTATTTGACCAATTGCTCCGAGTCCTTTCTCCAGAAGCATCGGGTAGCACTAGTACTCCATCGCCAATAGAGTCTTCAATATTGATATCTAATGTTGCTAACCGTGGAGGTCGAGGTCGTAGAGGTGCTGGTCGTGGCAGAGGTGGTAGAGGAAATCTCAATTGCTCTTATTGTAAGAGGGATGGACACACTCAAGATTAGTGTTATTCTCTTCATGGATTTCCGGACAAAATAGCTAATGTGGCCCAATCTTCAGGCTCTGAGGGAGACAGTATTTTCTCTGCCGATGAATATAAAGAGTTCCTTCAATTTAAGGCAGCACAGCAAGCATCGTCCTCTTTAGCTTCTATTGCTTCTGCAACTGTAACTCACACGGGTAATTCTACGGTTTGTCTTTCCCATTCTGAGTCCCTTGGACCATGGATTTTAGATTCTGGTGCATCTGATCACATGTCTAGTAATCTTTCACTCCTTTCTAAATTATCTCCTCCTAAAACACCTCACACCATTACTTATGCTAATGGGTCTAAGTCACATGCAACTGGTATTGGTCAGGCTTCACCTCTTCCAACGTTACCATTAAACTCAGTATTATTTGTACCTGGTTGTCCGTTTAATTTAGTCTCTGTTGGCAAACTCATTGATGATAATTTGAATTGTGAAGTAACCTTTAATTCTGATGGTGTTCATATACAGGACCGAAGTACGAAGCAGACGATTGGAATTGGATCTAGGTCATGAGGTCTCTTCTATCTCCATTCAGCCCCATCCACTATATGTGCTGCTTCGGTGTCTTCAGAAACTCTTCATCGTCGTCTTGGTCATCCAAGTTTGGATAAGTTCAAGCGCATGGTCCCTCATCTTTCACACCTACAGTCTCTGGATTGCGAGTCATGTCAACTTGGTAAACATGCTAGAGTTTCTTTTCCTAGTAGTGTCAACAGTCGAGCTACTTCTCCTTTTGATATTGTTCATTCTAACGTTTGGGGTCCCAGTCGTGTTCCTACTATATTAGGTTATAAGTACTATGTTACTTTCATTGATGACTTTTCAAGGTGCACTTGGTTGTTTTTATTAAAAGATCGTTCTGAGTTATTTAATGCCTTTCAAACGTTTCATTCAGAAATTCAAAATCAATTTGGAAAGACAATTCGAGTTTTATGCAGCGATAATGCAAAAGAATATTTTTCTGCGTCATTTAACCCTTTTTTGACTTCTCATGGTATTATACACCAATCTAGTTGTCCTCACACACCACAACAAAATGGTGAGGTTGAACGTAAACATCGTCATATTGTCAAAACTGCTCGAACACTGTTGATCAATTCCAATGCACCATTGAAATTTTGGGGTGACGCTGTTCTTACAACATGTTATTTGATTAATCGTATGCCGTCTTCTGTTCTAAGTAATCAAATTCCTCAATCACTTTTATTCCCACAAGACCCACTTTATGTTGTTCCCCCACGTGTGTTTGGTTCCACTTGCTTTGTCCACGACCTCACTCCCGGTCGTGATAAATTGTCTGCACGAGCTGTCAAATGTGTCTTTGTTGGGTACTCTCGTGTTCAAAAGGGATATAGATGTTACTGTCCTAGTACACATCGTTTTTATGTGTCTGCTGATGTTACTTTCTTTGAGGACACAATGTTCTTTGCGTCACCAGTCACTTCCAATTCAGTACCACCTCCAGTGTTACCTGTACCTCTTCTTGATGTTCCTCAAGTTACAGAACAAGTCACTCCCACACAGGCTGATCTCAGGTTTGGTATCACTTATGAGCGTCGTCACAGAAACCTAGAGTCTGCTCTTCCACCTGACTCTCGTGACTAAGATCCTACTTCAATCACTTCTTCTGTTGCGGTCCCTCCTGACACTTCCGCTGACGACCTGCCCATCGCAGTTCGTAAAGGTAAACGGTCCACTACTAATCCCCATCGTATTTATAATTTTGTGAGCTACCACAGACTATCTCCTTGCCACTCTGCCTTTGTTGCTGCTTTGTCCTCTATTACTATTCCTAAGAATGTTCAGAAAGCTCTATCTCATCCAGGATGGAGACAAGCAATGATTGATGAGATGACAGCTTTGGAATCTAATAGTACATGGACTCTTGTCCCTCATCCTACTAGAAAGTCTACAGTTGGTTGCCGATGGGTTTTTACAGTGAAAGTGGGACCTGATGGACAGGTGGATCGGCTGAAGGCTCGATTGGTGGCCAAAGGATATACTCAGATTTATGGTTTGGATTATGGTGATACTTTCTCTCCGGTTGCGAAAATGGCATCTGTTCGTTTGTTTTTGTCTATGGCCGCCATTCGTCATTGGCCTTTATACCAACTTGATATTAAAAATGCATTCCTCCATGGTGATTTAGAGGAAGAGATTTATATGGAGCAACCACCCGGCTTTGTTACTCAGGGGGAGTCAGATCTTGTTTGCAAGCTTAGAAAGTCATTGTATGGTTTGAAACAATCACCTCGAGCCTGGTTTGGAAAGTTTAGCAAAGTCATCCAACAATTTGGCATGATACGCTGTGAAGCTGATCACTCAGTTTTCGTTAAATGCTCACCCTTGAATAAAATGATCTATCTTGTGGTGTATGTAGATGATATTGTCCTTACAGGTGATGATGAAGAGGGCATTAAACAACTTAAGCAACACTTGTTTAAGCACTTTCAAACCAAGGACCTTGGTCGTTTGCGATACTTTCTTGGAATAGAAGTTGCTCAATCCAAGCTTGGTATTGCTATTTCTCAGAGAACATATGCTCTTGATATTCTGGAGGAGACTGGGATGCTTGACTGTAAGCCTGTTGATACTCCTATGGACCCAAATGTAAAGCTTATATCTAATTAGGGGGAGCCCTATTCAGACCCAGATCGATATAGAAGATTGGTTGGAAAGTTAAATTATCTCACTATGACCAGGCCAGACATTGACTTTCCGGTTAGTGTCATTAGTCAGTTTCTTAACTCACCATGTGAGAGTCACTGAAATGCAGTTGTTCGGATTCTACGGTATATCAAAGGATCACCAGGGAAAGGGCTTATCTATACAGACAAAGGTCACACCAATGTTCTTGGATATTCAGATGCAGACTGGGCAGGAGATGTAGGTGATAGAAGATCCACTTCAGGCTATTGTATTCTCTTTGGCGGAAATTTAATCTCATGGAAAAGCAAGAAACAGACTGTTGTTGCAAGGTCAAGTGTTGAACCTGAGTATCGTGCTATGGCTAATGCAACATGTGAGCTTGTATGGTTAAGGAATTTGCTTCAAGAGTTGAAGTTTTGCGAGATTGGTCCTATGGAACTTGCCTGTGACAACCAATCCGCTCTACATCTCTCATCAAATCCAATATTTCATGAGAGAACTAAACATATAGAGGTTGATTGTCATTTCATTAGAGAGAAGATTCACTCGGGTATCATCAAAACTTCCTTCGTCAGCTGTAATGATCAACTTGCAGACATGCTAACTAAGTCCTTACGAGGTCCTAGAATAGCAGACATATGTAACAAGCTGGATGCTTCTGACATATATGCTCCAGCTTGAGGGGGAGTGTTGACTAATTAATATTGTAGATGGTTATATTTATTAGATTAGTTGGTGGTTGTAGTCATTAGATTTCTCTTGTATATATATAGATGTAAACCCCATTCAACATCATCAATCAAATATTCAGATTCAATTGTCTTATATAGACTTGTCAAAACTAGTTAAGAGTCTAGGATATGTCACATTCAAGTGTATGTGTTATAGACAGCCAAAACTAAGTCTTCAAATGGTTTGAGACCACTATAAAATGATGGTGATATAGTGAAGCTTGATGCAGAATCTAAGGGTTTTGAGTTAGGAGAATATTTTGTGGAATATCTTGTGGATGTCCCCATTTTGGTTGATGAGGTGAGAGTGAAGTGCAAGAGAGTGATGGTCAGGAAAAGAGAAGGAGACATGGTTGACAGTAGTGTGAAGGAAAAAGTAAGTGACAACAAAGTGTATGAAAAGGTGGCTAAGAGAAAATTGAAGGAAAAGGGGGTTGAGAGAAAATTGAAGGAAAAATCAAGTGAAATTAAAGGGATGGAAAAGGTGGTTGAGATTAAAGGAAAGGAGAAAGTTAATAAGAGTAAAGGGAATGATACTTTTGTGGAAGTGGAAGATGAGAGTGAAGGAGATGAGGACTGTTGGACTATATGATAACCTTAGAGGGGGTGAATAAGGTTATATTTTAAAAATGAAATCTTTTTATTTTTCGAATATTAACGATGCAAGTTAAAATCACATGCGGAAAATAAGATTTAAACTATATGCAACACCTAAGCAAGCTATAACAATGGCGTAAAAACAATTCCAGTGATATTGAAGTTTAAGCGTGATAATATCAACTACAATGACAGTTTAACAATTATAAAGAAAATGCAAAGTAAGATAAGGGAAAGAAGTACACCGTGATTTTAGCGAGGTTCGGGATAAAAGCCCTACTCCTCGGCCTCCGGCTTTGCAACCTTTGGACTTTGGTAATCACCACTATATGAGAAGATACTTCTTCAATGTCTTACAAGCAAGCAACTTCCCTATAGCTACCACACCAATCTCAATTTTCCCCAAATTGAGAACCCAAGCTCCCCGCTAAGGATTTCGCTACAATTCAATCTCCCGATTGAACTACCCAAGAAAGCTTCCCAGATTTCACAACAACCAATAAGTATAAAAGATTACAAGTATAAACTAGGATCCAATCACTCAAGCAATATAACAATATGTAGTTGAGAGAGATGAGAGATTTGAAACCCTAGATGAAGAACGTAAAAAGATGAAGTTACTGTGAGAGTTCTCGTTCTTTTCTTTTCTTTTTGATATGTGGGTTGTGTCTTTTTATCGTGAAAACCCTATGTCCTATTTATAGGGATTGAAAAAATATGACCGTTGAAACAAATCTTAACATCATTGTTATAAGTGAGAAATCGATTGATTGCGTATAAAACATAAGTAACAAATCGATTGTTTTCTTAAAAGAAGCGAAAAGAAATCGATTTTCCTCTTTAAGGGGAGGAAGCCCCAAATCGATTTCTAGCTCTAGAAAAGGAGTCAATAATCGATTTGCTTCTTTAATAACACAAGGTCATCAATCGATTGTTTTCTTTCCAAAACAAGTTCTTTTAAAAACAAGCAAGCTATGAATCGATTGTTGGATTTAGACTTACAAGGGGAAATCGATTTCTAGCCTTTAAACAAGGGGGAAATCGATTTCTAGCTTGAAAAGCAAGAGGAAATCGATTTGGCTCTTCAAATACACAAAGTCATCAATCGATTACTTTCTTTCCAAAACAAACTCTTTCAAAACCAATTAAGAAGTGGCAAATCGATTTCTTGCTTCCAAGGAAGAGGAAATCGATTCTTGACTTTAAAAAGCAAGAGGAAATCGATTTTTGGCTTTAGAAATAAGTGGAAATCGATTTCTAGCTTAATTTACCAAATCAAGAATCATTCTTTACTTCAAAAACAAATTCTTTTAAAACATTAAGCTATGAATCAAGTTTCTTTATAAAAAAACAACAAATCATGATTCAAAACTTTTCTTTAACAACAACTTGTGTCTAATCTAATAAATCATGATTTTATAGAAAACATTTTTCTAAAACAATTTTATTTTTAATCATCATCTCTCAACTACGAATGTTATAAGACTTGGGTAATACGATCTTACATGAGTCCTACGCAGCGATATAAGTCTTCAATGCTTGAGCAGCTTTTACGTCCGAGCTTCTACACTTTGAGTTAGCTTCCAAGCTCTCTTGTTCATTGCCTCGCGCTCTTATATTTTTCCCGCGCTTTACCTCAAGTAAATTATTAGTAACTTGTAATTTGTTATCATTCAAAGCAGGGAATGTTTGCCCTTGCACAACAAACTCCCCTTTTGATGATAACAAATTACCTTATGCATAGGAGGCGATAAACAAGAAACATTAGCATACGCTCCCCTAAGCATAAGCATAAAGAAGAATCATACAAAAAAATAGGCCTACATAGCAGATACCAATTATAAACATATGTAGCAATTATTTCTCCCCTTTGTTGTCATCAAAAGGAGGGGACCACATAGCACATAATCACAAACTAGAAAAATCAAGCATACCTAGCTCTCTTGGATTTTACAAAATTGAGCTTCAATTAAAGGTTTTGTGAAGATGTCCGCTAGTTGGTCATCGATGCCTACAAAATTTAATTCTATGCTCCCCTAGAAACATGATCTCTAATAAAATGATGTCTAATTTCTATATGCTTAGTTCTAGAGTGTTGGATGGGGTTCTTAGCAATATTAATGGCACTAGTATTATCACAAAGAATAGGTACATTCTCATATGACAAACCAAAATCCTCCAAAGTCTGTTTCATCCACAAAACTTGTGCAACGCAATTTCCAACCGCCACATATTCGAAGCCGGTGGTGGACAAAGCAACACTGCTCGCTTTTTACTAGACCGTGAAGTCAAACAAGGTCCTAAGAAATGACAGAGTTCCACTAGTACTTTTTCTATCTAAGGTACAACCAAAGAAAAATCGAAGATCGAGAAAATCGACCAAATCAAAGTGACTCGATTTCGGGTACCACAATCCAAACTCCGTGGTTCCCTTCACATATCTAAGAATCCGTTTTACAGCTTTTAAATGTGATTCTTTTGGACATGCTTGAAATCGAGCACACAGGCACACAACAAACATAATATCAGGCCGGGAAGCAGTTAAGTATAAAAGACTACCGATCATACCTCGATACATTATTTCACTTACCGGTTTACCTTGTTCATCCTTGTCCAATTTGGTCGCAGTCGCCATTGGAGTGCCAATTTCCTTTGCATCACTCATGCCAAATTTCTTTAGTAACTCCTTTGAGAACTTATTTTGACTGATGAATATTCCATCTTTCATTTGTTTCACTTGAAGTCCCAAAAAGAAGTTTAACTCCCCCATCATGCTCATTTCAAACTCACTAGTCATCATGTCAGAAAACTCCTTGCACAATTCATCATTAGTAGATCCAAATATAATATCATCAACATAAATTTGAACTACAATGAGATGTTTGCCTTTGGTTTTAAGGAATAAGGTAGAATCAATCTTACCCTTCTTGAAACCATTTGCAATTAAATGTTTGCTTAATCTATCATACCAAGCTCTAGGGGCTTGTTTCAATCCATAAAGGGCTTTGTCAAGTTTAAAAACATGATTTGGATTTTCAAAATCTTCAAAACCTAGGGGTTGTTTTACATATACTTCCTCTTCTAAAAATCCGTTGAGGAAGGCACTTTTGACATCCATTTGGTGTAGTTTGAAATCCATGTGACTAGCAAAGGCTAGTATAATACGAATGGATTCCAACCTAGCCACTGGAGCAAAAGTTTCTTCAAAGTCCACCCCTTCAATTTGATTATAACCTTGAACAACTAAACGACTTTTGTTTAATAAAATAACACCATTTTCATCAAGTTTGTTGCGAAAAACCCATTTAGTTCCAATAATAGTTCTATCAACAGGTTTTTCGACTAAATGCCAAACTTTGTTTCGTTCAAATTGTTCGAGTTCTTTTTGCATTGACACAACCCATTCTGGATCACCTAGAGCTTCTTTTATGTTACTGGGAACTGTTTGAGAGACAAAGGCACTATGAAAGCATAAAAGATTTAGAGAAGAACGAGTTGTTACCCCCTTTGATGGACTACCAATAATTTGCTCCATGGGATGATCTCGAACTGATTTCCAAGCTTTAGGCAAGTCATCGTGCGTTCTCCCATAGAGATGATCGTCAGTGTCTTGGGGCTCTCGTTCCAATTCAACTGTTTCTTGAGGTTCTGCTTGCATCTCCTTTTCTTTGATACTTTCACTGTTAGGTTCAGGCATTCTTCTTTTGACCACTTCAACTACCTCATCCTCATCATCAACTTTCTTTGCAAAGGGGTTAGTCTCATCAAAAGAAACATGAATAGATTCTTGCAAACATTTATCAACTTTATTGTAAACGATGTAAGCTTTACTATGACTAGAATAACCCATAAAAATACCTTCCGTTGATTTTGCATCAAACTTACCCAACTTATCCTTTGTATTTAAAATGTAGCACTTACTTCCAAAAACTTTGAAGTATGAAATATTTGGAGTTCTACCATTCCACAATTCATAAGGAGTCTTGTTGAGAGATGGCCTTAGATAGACTCGATTTAGCACATGACATGTCAGTATCAATGCGTGACCCCAAAAATATTTAGGAAGATTGTGCTCATTTAGCATTGTTCTACACATCTCTTGTATGGTCCTGTTTTTTCTTTCCCACCACGCCATTTTGTTGAGGAGTCCTTGGAGCTGAGAAGTTGTGATCAACACCATGCTTTTCACACCAAGTTTTGAATGATGAGTTTTTGAATTCTCCTCCATGATCGCTTCTAATTTCCTTGATAGCTAAGTTTTTCTCATTCTCAGTAACTTTCTGCACAACTTAGCAAACTTGTTGAAGGCATCACTTTTATTAGCAAGTAAAATAGTCCAAGTGTATCTAGAATAATCATCAACAATTACAAACACATATTTGGCTCCTCCTAGACTTACAACATCAATTTCACCAAATAAATCAAGATGCAACAATTCAAGCACATTTTTGGTAGAAATAACGAGTTTTGATTTGAAAGAAGTTTTATGCATTTTACCCAGTTGACATGCATCACATAATTGACCTTTTTCATACTTAAGTTTGGGTAAACCTCTAACATGTTCATTTGCACATAATTTAGATAGAAGTTCCATACTAGCATGTCCTAAGCGTCTATGCCACACATCCACATCATCAAGTAAAGAAGGCATGCATACAATATCATCACCAACAGTGTCAAAATCAACATAATAAACATTGTTTTCACGAAAACCGACAATGTGAAAGTTAGAAGCTTCATGCACAATAAGACATTTATCTTTTGAGAAATAAACATCAAAGTCATTATCACATAGTTGACTTACACTTAGTAAATTAAACTTAACACCATCAACTAGTAAAGCATTTCTAATTTTGATTGTGTTTTCCTTACCCACACAACCTTTACCTATTACACGAGCAGTTTCATTATTGGCAAACTTCACAGATCCACTAGCCTTGTTGCTTAACTTCAAGAATAGTGAAGCATTACCACCATATGCCTTGAGCACCCACCGCCAACCATCCATACATTTCCCTTTTTGGATAGTCTACGCACCTTAGTTGAGTCACTCGCCATGAGACACGCAAGCTTTGAAGCAATCACTTCATCATCGGTTTCATCGTCATCGCGAGATTGTCCCATGTATCATCGGAGAGTAATGGCAGCAAAGACCAACAACGTTAGCAACTTCCTCTTCTTCTTCTGCTTTCACCCTCGGTTTTACGTGTCATCCCATGTAGCCTTCATTGCTTTCTTCTTTGGGTATTTGTTCTTAAGTTTTGGACAATTAACCTTGAGATGACCGGTTTGTTGCATTCAAAACATCTTGGTTGGTCGTCTCCTTTCTCATGACTATCACCTTTGTTATACCCTGATTTCTTTGAAAAATCACCTTTCCTAAACTTGTTGAACTTCATGAATTTTTTGAATTTTTAGCAAGCATAACCATGTCTTCTTCATCGATTCATCATCGATTCAACCACTTTCTTTCTGATTTAGAAGACTTTCCACCATGAAGAGACCTCTTTTCTTTTACCACTTCTTTTTCCCCGGTTTTCTTAGCACCCAACACCACTTCAAATGCTAGAAGAGACCCAATTAAATCTTCATGAGAAGAGTACCAATATCCTTAGCTTCAAAGATAGCACATGTCTTAGGAAAAATTCACCACGAACCAACGCGCAAGTATCTTTCCATTCAAGTCCTTTGTAGAATACTTTTTACCAAGTGCTCTCAAGTTGTTAACAATTAAATTCAGCCTCTCGTGCATGGCAAAGAATGATTTCACCTTCCTTCATCTTGAAAGCTTCATACTCGAAGTAAGAACTCGGATTTTTGTATCTTTTACTTGGCTTGTACCTACATGAGTAGCTTCTAGACAATCCCAGATTTCCTTAGCAGTCTGACAACCTTTTACCCTGCCATATTCTTCTTCACATAGCGCAAGATGTAGAATGTTCATTGCTTTGGCATTCAAGGAGATTTTGTCAAGTTCGGACTTTCTCAATTCACTCAAGTCAATGGTATAGATGTCTTCAATAGGTACTTCTTCTGCTTTACCGGTTGCTTGAGTTTTGTGGAATCACCAACATCAAAGATCACCGGTTTTGTAATTTTGATCCTCATTGGAGTGAGCGGTCCATCAACAATAATCCTCCACAGTGTAAAATCTATAGCCTGCACATGACATTTCATTCGACTACTCCAGTAGTCGTAGTTAGTTCCATCAAATAAAGGTGGCCTATTAAAAGACATTCCCTCTTTAATAAAAGACCCCATGATCAGAAAAATGCGAGATGTTAACAATGAAGGAAAATGCTGGATGCTTCTGACATATATGCTCCAGCTTGAGGGGGAGTGTTGACTAATTAATATTGTAGATGGTTGTTAGTTGTTAGTGGTTAGTTGTTAGTGGTTGGTTATATTTATTAGATTAGTTGGTGGTTGTAGTCATTAGATTTCTCTTGTATATATATAGATGTAAACCCCATTCAACATCATCAATCAAATATTCAGATTCAATTGTCTTATATAGACTTGTCAAAACTAGTTAAGAGTCTAGGATATGTCACATTCAAGTGTATGTGTTATAGACAGCCAAAACTAAGTCTTCAAATGGTTTGAGACCACTATAAAATGATGGTGATATAGTGAAGCTTGATGCAGAATCTAAGGGTTTTGAGTTAGGAGAATATTTTGTGGAATATCTTGTGGATGTCCCCATTTTGGTTGATGAGGTGAGAGTGAAGTGCAAGAGAGTGATGGTCAGGAAAAGAGAAGGAGACATGGTTGACAGTAGTGTGAAGGAAAAAGTAAGTGACAACAAAGTGTATGAAAAGGTGGCTAAGAGAAAATTGAAGGAAAAGGGGGTTGAGAGAAAATTGAAGGAAAAATCAAGTGAAATTAAAGGGATGGAAAAGGTGGTTGAGATTAAAGGAAAGGAGAAAGTTAATAAGAGTAAAGGGAATGATACTTTTGTGGAAGTGGAAGATGAGAGTGAAGGAGATGAGGACTGTTGGACTATATGATAACCTTAGAGGGGGGGGGGGGTGAATAAGGTTATATTTTAAAAATGAAATCTTTTTTATTTTTCGAAATATTAACGATGCAAGTTAAAATCACATGCGGAAAATAAGATTTAAACTATATGCAACACCTAAGCAAGCTATAACAATGGCAGAAACAATTCCAGTGATATTGAAGTTTAAGCGTGATAATATCAACTACAATGACAGTTAACAATTATAAAGAAAATGCAAAGTAAAGATAAGGGAAAGAAGTACACCGTGATTTTAGCGAGGTTCGGGATAAAAGCCCTACTCCTCGGCCTCCGGCTTTGCAACCTTTGGACTTTGGTAATAACCACTATATGAGAAGATACTTCTTCAATGTCTTACAAGCAAGCAACTTCCTATAGCTACCACACCAATCTCAATTTTCCCCAAATTGAGAACCCAAGCTCCCCGCTAAGGATTTTCGCTACAATTCAATCTCCCGATTGAACTACCCAAGAAAGCTTCCCAGATTTCACAACAACCAATAAGTATAAAAGATTACAAGTATAAACTAGGATCCAATCACTCAAGCAATATAACAATATGTAGTTGAGAGAGATGAGAGATTTGAAACCCTAGATGAAGAACGTAAAAGATGAAGTTCTTTGTGAGAGTTCTCGTTCTTTTCTTTTCTTTTTGATATGTGGGTTGTGTCTTTTATCGTGAAAACCCTATGTCCTATTTATAGGGATTGAAAAAATATGACCGTTGAAACAAATCTTAACATCTTTGTTGTTATAAGAGAAATCGATTGATTGCGTATAAAACATAAGTAACAAATCGATTGTTTTCTTAAAGAAGCGAGCAAGAAATCGATTTTCCTCTTTAAGGAGGAAGCCCCAAATCGATTTCTAGCTCTAGAAAAGGAGTCAATAATCGATTTGCTTCTTTAATAACACAAGGTCATCAATCGATTGTTTTCTTTCCAAAACAAGTTCTTTTAAAAACAAGCAAGCTATGAATCGATTGTTGGATTTAGACTTACAAGGGGAAATCGATTTCTAGCCTTTAAACAAGGGGGAAATCGATTTCTAGCTTGAAAAGCAAGAGGAAATCGATTTGGCTCTTCAAATACACAAAGTCATCAATCGATTACTTTCTTTCCAAAACAAACTCTTTCAAAACCAATTAAGAAGTGGCAAATCGATTTCTTGCTTCCAAGGAAGAGGAAATCGATTCTTGACTTTAAAAAGCAAGAGGAAATCGATTTTTGGCTTTAGAAATAAGTGGAAATCGATTTCTAGCTTAATTTACCAAATCAAGAATCATTCTTTACTTCAAAAACAAATTCTTTTAAAACATTAAGCTATGAATCAAGTTTCTTTATAAAAACAACAAATCATGATTCAAAACTTTTCTTTAACAACAACTTGTGTCTAATCTAATAAATCATGATTTTATAGAAAACATTTTTCTAAAACAATTTTATTTTTAATCATCATCTCTCAACTACGAATGTTATAAGACTTGGGTAATACGATCTTACATGAGTCCTACGCAAAGCGATATAAGTCTTCAATGCTTGAGACTTTTTTAATCCGAGCTTCTACACTTTGAGTTAGCTTCCAGCTCTCTTGTTCATCGCCTGCGCTCTTATATTTTTCCTGCGCTTTACCTCAAGTAAATTATTAGTAACTTGTAATTTGTTATCATTCAAAACAGGGAATGTTTGCCCTTGGCACAACAAGGACTACTCTGCAAAATCTGAGTCTGATGACAGTGACGTTGAGGATAGTGACTATGATGAAGAATAGGACTGGACCACTGTATTTCCTTCAGAAGCTGTAAAAGAAATCAATAAAATGGGTACAAAATCTGATGGGAGAAACCCAAATATAAATCTTGAAGCTGATTTTGAGGGAGAGGGACTAACAGATTCAGATCAGTTGGATACTCCACTAGGGAGTGATGGTGAGGAACCTGTAACACACTCATTTCCAAAGCTTAGGAAACTTGAATGTAGTGAGGCAATGAGCCTTGAGGCAAGGTTTCAAATTGCGGACCGCAACAGGTGTTGCGGCCGCAATATTGCGGTTGCGGGAGTGGTCGCAACGGCATCCCACCGCAATTGCGTTGTGATCTCCAATCCCCTGTTTTTCCGCAACGTAACCGCATCGTAACCGCAACGGAACCGCAACAGCACCGCAACACCTCATTTTAACCACACCAGCTTTAAATAGTACTCTCTATTGTACTTAGTAGCCTGTAAAAGCATAGAATCAAATTTCACAGACTGAAAAGGAGATTATTTTACCTTTTACTATTCTTTCTCTTCCAACTTTACTCTATGATGATCTACCTTCCTTCCTCTCCTCTACTTTCCTTTCCTCTCTTCTCAAAGACTCCACTCAGGTAATATTTCTCTTCTAATCTGGTTTTTTCTTCTGATTTTGTTGCTTCTCATTGGTGTGTGGGTTATGACTTGTGTATTTTGACTTGATTTTGAATGCTTATGTGTGTGTGTTGTGGGTTTTTCATTTGTGCTTGTGATCTGTTAGTGTGTCTGTGGTTGAGAAATGTTGTGGGTTTGTGACTTTTGTTTTGTTTTGGGCTCATATTCGTGAATAACAATTGGGCTCACCCTAGCAATTTCAACCCAAGTTTCTTTGTCCAAGAAAATCAGGCCTTTTTAGAATTCTATTGATCTTGCTCTCTTCTTGTTTCATTTGCATATGTAGTTTCGTTAGTTAACTTTATCTCTTTTTTTTCCTATTGTTTATACTTTTGAATTAGCAAAATAGGCTAAATCTATCAACTTTGTTTTTTTTTTCAAAATTTGTGACTTTTGTTTAGTGTTTTTTTCCACAAGTTGTGGATCATTTCATGTGTGGATCAAGCGTAGTGGTGGCCATTGGCAAAGATCATTTTTATTTTTTATTAATGACTACTTATTTGGTAAAAAAACAATGGAGAGTAATTACTAATTTGTTTTCTTTTTTGTGTTTAGATAGTCACTAATTCATGGATGATCCAAGTGAAGAACCATTTCCAACGGAAAGATTAGAGAATGCTCCAAGTGATGATATTGGATGGCATTTTGGAAAGCCGGTAGGTGGAAATCGGAATAACGTTGAATGCTTACTTTGTCACAAAATATTAAAAGGTGGAATTACTAGGCTGAAGCAACATCTAGCACACATGAAAGGACAAGTCGCAGGTTGTACTAGAGTGAATACTATGGTGAGGGAATATATGATGAAACTCTTACTTGATGGGAACACAAAGAAAAATGATTCTAAGAAAAGAAAATATGAGTTTGAAGCACGTTTGAGAGGAGAAGATGAAGAAGACATAGATGATCTTTTTGATGACCAAATAAGACTTGCTACACAAGAAAGTATTAGATCAAACCACACATGGGAACATAGGCAACGATTCAGACGGGAAACAGGAGGGCATGGAAACATCTATGAACAAGGTGGAAGCTCCGGTGCGAGTTTTAGGGGAGTTCAAAGGCCAGAAGATATTGCTTTTTCGTTGAGATCTACTAACATTGACCTTATGAGGAGCAAAAGTAGTAAGCAACCAAAATTTGATAAGGGCTTCCTGAAATCAATGAAGAAGAAGCTTGGAGAGGCGGTAAGCAAATTTTTAATTTATGAACGCTTACCTATGAATTTAGCTAAGTCTCATTGGTTGCGCAATTTGATTTATATTGCTTCTGAGGTGGGCAAAGCTCCATGTCCTACTCCTTATGAAGTCTCAGATATATACTTAGAGAAAGAATACCAAGACATGTTGAAATGGGTTGATGGTATGAAAAAGGTTTTTCAACATAGAGGGTGTTTGCTGGTGTTTTTAGCAAACAATCACTAGTTTTCAACGTTGAGATTGTGAGATCAAACTAGGAAATCTCTTTGACGATTGCCTTTAAGTTTGTGTTTTTTGAAGTACGTAAGAACAGAGAATGGTAGAAAGAGATAACTTGAGAGCGAAGTAAAAGCAATAAATGCAACAAACGTAAAAAGAAAGTAAAAATTGCATTAAGATGAGAGAAAGAGAAGATGGTTCACCAACACGCATAATGTAACTGCTTTCACTCGTATTTCGCTTTGACTTGGAAGTTGAGTTTCCCAGAGTTTTTGTAAAATGTGGTGACCCTGGTTTCCTATTAGAAAGGGGTATTTATACTCCTAGGAACAATCGTGGGGGAAAGGGTAACTGCCTCCTAAAACTACGGAGAGTAACCGCCACTACTTGTTGCTCTCTGCACTTTCGACTAACCCGTTGTCAACTGCTTGACGAAATGTTGAACCCAGCTCTGTCGAAGTGTTGTGTCCTCTCTTGTCGAAGGTTTCTTGCATTACTCGCTTCATAGCTTTGAGAGTTAAGCTTGTCGAAGCTCACTTGCACTCCTTGCTCATTGTCTACCTTTCCTGTCGAAATCATGGTGTACTGACTTGAATATTGACCTATGGCCCACAGAACAGTATTAAATGTGAAGTCAACCCCATTTAAAGCTTCATTTAATGTCTTTGTCGAAATTTTGAGGTAACAGATTGCCCCCAAAAATGCTTTTCGACGGAATAAGGAAAGGAGTTAAGAAAAGGCATTTTTTGAATACTGTGCAATGGTCACTTTTACCGCCTTTTGCACTTCAACAGTGGTCGAAAAGACAGTCATCATTACTTGCGCAGTAAAAAGCGAACCGCTTTTATTGGCACACGCCGCATAGTTGGTGGGCCATCACGTCTCCCAAACGTCGCAAACGTGCGAGTTATGGCGAACGTGCCAATAACTGTTCACTTCCAAACATATATAAACGGCTAAAACCTTCCAAATTCCCCTTTACTCAGTTTGAACCCTCGTGAAGTCTTTCTGCACTTTCCATTCTCTGCGTTTTGCAAAAAATTCCAAAATCACTAAAGTTTCAAACTTTCGTCTTTTCTCTTTAGTCTACACCCAGATTCCACCTTGTATTCACTTTTCCTTACTTATGGCTTCATCATCTGCTGCAGTTACGCAACCTGGGAGTTCAAAGAGGAACGACGAACCCAGAAACGCCCAAACCCTCGAGGGTTTTGTTGATGAACCTGATATCAACGACGAACGCTCTACCCAGTGGCAAACCCAGGTATTAATCCCTTCTGCTGAGATTTACACTCATGCCTATTTGGGTCCTCTTCCTGACATCTTGTTGGAAACTACTGAAGTTTCTGAGATTTTCCCCAGCCATGTTCGTCTTCACCCTAGAATCTTTACTGAGACCCCTTTTCATTTAGAGTTTCTGAACAATTCTTCTAGAGTTTTTAGGTCTGCCCCTAGGCTCGACCAACAAATCTATATAGACTGGCTTGACAAAGTAGAAGCTAAAAAAGCCCATCTCTGGAAAAAGCAAGGTATCTTCGACCTTATCCAGCTTTCTAGGTATGGACCCAAATATGATAGCACTCTACTTTTGGCTGCTATGCAGTTCTGGGATTGTGCTACCCATAGTCTCCATCTGAAATGTGGCATGCTATCCACCACTCTGCTAGATGTGGCTGCCATTATAGGTCTGAAACCCTTAGGTGAGACCTTTGATCCCACACGCCCTGATTATGAATACAAATTCAACTTCAACAATGCCACCTTCGCCCCTTACATTACAGAGCACCACAATCTTGACACTGATGCAGTGTCTGCTAAGGAACATGTAGCCTTTCTGACCCTCTGGTTGTCCCTCTTTGTTTTCTGCACACGCTCTCTCCAAGTTTCTAAGTCTTACATCCCCCTGGCCTGTCAAATCCATGAACAAGAGGACATCAACCTTGCCAAGTTGATTCTAGGCTCCCTCTATCAGCAACTTGATAATGCTGTTATAGAGTTGAAAGAGGATGAACCGGCCACCAAGTTCTTGGCCTCAGGTCCTCTATGGTTGTTACAATTGTGGCTGCTAGCCACTTTTGAATCTCGATTAAACCTGTATATCCCTAAGTCTGCTCGACTAATTGTCGAGACCAGTAGCACTGAGGGGATTCGATTGGCGCAGTTCAGGTCCAAACAAGCAAACCTTTCTGCCGAAGAATCCTTTTTGGTCTACTTCGAAATTTTCCTGAACTGTACCACCTTTACAGATTCAATGGCTCCTTTTCTCCAAAGGTCTTGTGGCCCAGCATGGTTTAGACGACCATTTCCTTCCCCCTCCGTCGAAACTACTGAGGAAGTTAACCAAATTTGGCAAGCTTACCTCTCCCCTTCTATTCTCTCTACCAGGCTCACTCCTGGCAAAACTAAAAATAATTTGGGAATTACTAGATATTTCCCAAGTTATTTTGCTAGGCAGTTTGGGCTTTGCCAAATTCGACCTGCACCAGTGTGCTTTCACCGGCGAGAGTTTATAAGTCCAGACTCGGAGGTAGCTTACAAACAAGCCTTCAAAAAATTCCATTATAGAGCCTTGAATTTTGAACCTCTCAAATTCAACCCAAGGTTCTCATGTATCTTGAGAAGTTCCATGAATGGTGGACCGGATATTACACTATTGTTTGCTAGAGAGGCTATTGACACTTTTCTTTGATAGCCTTGTGAAGAAATTGGTAGCAAATTTTCCCTTCGAACAACACTGGTAAACACTTTTCGACACTCAAAGCTTTCTAGGTTTTAACCACTTATAACTTGGCTTCATTTCCATTTGCTTACCAATGTTTTCGACATTTTTAGAAAAACCTGCAACAAAGTTGAAGGTCAAGGTAGGCAGAGCTACCACATCAAAACCTCCTCCCCAAGTCGTGAAGAAAGTGGCAGCAAATCCCATTCCAGACAACACTCCAAAAAAGGTATGGCACTTTCCACTTATCTTAAGTTGTCTGTTGGCTATGGCTTTTACTCACGTCGTAAATTTCCTCCAGGTGACAACTCAAACAGCCAAAACTCTTCAAAAGCCTAAAGCCAAAAAGAAAATGGTTATTCCCTCCACTCACGAGGTCATCAGATACACCTTACTACATGTCGAAATTTCTCTTGATTTTATCATTCACTTTCTTGTGGCATCACCTGTACCATAACTTGATCTCTTTTGCAGGACACTGAAAGTGATGACAACATTCCTCTCACTCAGAGGTCGAAGAAAAGGGCCTTACCTGAACCTCAAAGGGCAGCTCAAGGCACCACCATCACCGAGCCTTCTGAATCACCTTCTTCTCCTCCAATCAAGAGGCTTAAGGTACATGAGGTAACTTTCCTTTCGACGTCACTTCGTACCTCTTTGATCTTCGCCTTTCCGGTTCTAACTTAAGTGGTATTACTTACTGTAAACAGGTAGGTGGACTGCTCGTCGAGAATCCTGGCGTTGAGTCTTTGATTGAGGTTGCTGAACGGGAATTGTCGGCTCCAATGCTTCCTTTCCCTTCTTCGCCTCGAGTGTGATTGCTTTGAAGAGGTTTTTCGTGCACTTGCGACCACGAATTCCCTTTCGAAGAGCTTGTTCCAAATGTGGGAGTAGAAGCGGTTGTCGAAGAGAACGTCCAAGTTCCAGAGCCTAACATTCCAGAAGTCGAAAGACAGGAAGTGGTGGCTACCTCCGTCGAAATTCCTGAAGAAAATATGATCGATCAAGAACAAGAGGAGCCTAGAGTGGAGGAGCCTGCAAATCAAGGTGCTTCTGCCAAAGAGTCATCCAACAGCGCTGTTAGCGATCAAGAATTGGCTGAGCTAAAGAAGACGAATCCCTTGGCAGCCTTGAAGATCATGTTGAGTCTTAAGAGCTCGTCGAGCCGCTTGATTTGCAGTTCTTCGAACAACTCTCTAAGTTCTATCAATCAGGAGACGGTCGAAAGCCTGCTTCGCCAGCTGAAGACGAAGGTATTAGAAGGGGATTTGGTGGCGACCATTGAGAATGATCCATCTGTGTATCTTGAGGTAAAATCCCTCATTCACAAGATCACCAAATTGGACCCTCCTCAAAACATCCTTTCATTCTTCATGGAATTCGGCCCCATTTTTGAGCAACTTTCTCTTCTAATCACCCAACGGTTGAACACCTCCAAGCGCAAGGTTCAAGAGAATCAACTCTGCGAAGTTGAACTCGCCTCTCTCAAGGCCGATCAAGACGACATCGAGGCTCTCAAAACCAGCGCACCCAACGATGAGAAAGCAATCGCTGAATGGGATGCACGAGATTGCGCGCGTATTGACGAAGAGAGATAAAGACACTTCAACTTGAATCACAAACGCTAAGCATCGGAAGGGCTTTGATCGTCGAAAGAATGAGTCTTTGCTTCTTCTTCGTCCACCAAAACCACCAAGGCATTGGCACTATAGAACACTTGAAGAAGATTGACAAGCATCAAGCCATTCTCGCGACCTCGACAAAGAGCCGCACCTTCTCGACACCTCTATCTCTTTGAGTGTTAGCATTATGGAGAGGCATAAGGCCACTTTGTCGAACTTCGAGATCGTAATAGTTTAGAATTCTAAAAATGGCTATGTAATTTTGACATTTCTTTATACATTGCCATTTATGAACAATTTTCGTTTATTTATAATTGTTCAATTTTTATCTCAGTTAACGTTGGCTTGTATTGCTTTAAATACTTGCCATTTATTCTAAAGATTCTATTTTCGTCACCTAGCTCTTCGACTTCATAAGCGCCATTCGAAAAGCATTGCAACACGCGAAATGGGCCTTCCCACCCTGGTGACCATTTGCCTAAAACTCTATCTTTTTTATCCATAGGTAATAGGACTTTCCACACTAACTCTCCTTCCTCAAAGGTTTTTAACTTAACCTTTTTGTTGTAAGCTTTAGCTACTCTTTCTTTCTCATCGAATAAGCATCTCTAAAGCTAACAACCTTTCTTCGCCTAAATCAACTAATTCATCAATCATCATATCCCAATAATGATCAAAGGGAATTTCGCATTGTTTCGAATCCTTGTTGATTGTAAACAAATTTCCAACGAGTAACACCGCATCATGTCCAAATGTCAACTGTAAGGAGTAGTGTTTATAGACTCTTTAGGCGAAGTTCGACAAGCCCATAACACTTGGTCAAGAGAATCGTACCAACTCTTAAGGCTTACGTCCAACGTGCTTTTTGATCAAGTTAATGATGATTTTATTTGCGGCCTCTACTTGACCGTTGGCTTGCGCATAGTATGGTGTCGAAGTCAACAACTTGAAACCAATTTCAGCAGCAAAATCTACCATTTTTCGACCGGTAAAAACAGTACCTTGGTCTGTAGTAATGGTTTCTGGTATTCCATATCTGTAAATGATATGGTTTTGAATAAACCTTATCACTGCTTCTTGATCAACGTTGGCTAAAGGTATTGCCTCTACCCACTTAGTAAAGTAATCAATTCCTACCAAGATGTACCTGTGGCCTTTCGACGACGTTGGTTTTATTTCTCCAATTACATCTAGAGCCCAACCTCTAAATGGCCAAGGTTTCACTATAGAATGCAATTCATTTGCGGTACATCTTTGGATTCCAAATGTTTTTGGCATTCTTAGCGACCACTCTTAGCAAATTCTATGCAATCTTTTAAAATGGTTGGCCAGTACATTCCTTGTCGAAATAACAACCATTTCATCTTGTGGCCTACTTGATGTGAGCCACATGCTCCACTGTGTGTATCAGAAACTGCTAAATATGCCTCATTTTCACTAAGACATTTTAATAGTACCCTTCAGAGTTTGCTTGTACAATTCGTTTCCAATTAACACGTAGCTTAGAGCTCAGTACTTTACTTTTTATTAGTGTTCCTGTAGGATTTTGCAAATACTCGACAATAGGCTTTCGCCAATCATCATCAACCATATTGTCAATAGCAAAAATTTACTCGCTAAGTCAATATTGTCAAAAATGTGGCGTTTTTGACGCTGCTTTCATTTGCATTTATTGCCCCCAATTTTTGGTGTTGACAATAGCGTCGAAGGAGTATTATTATAGAGAGAGTCTTCCGAGATTAGTTTATCTTTTATCTCTATTAACTCGCTAGGCTTTGCTTTGACACTTTGTAGCTGAGGCAATTTGTGCTAACTCATTTGCCACGTGATTTTCAATTCGTGGTAGATGTTCTAGGTGTACGAATGTTAACCTTTTTAGCAAAGTGTTGGCAATGACGAAATATTTAATAAGGTGTTCATTGATGCATTTGTATTCTTTTGTCAATTGTTTGGCAACTAGTTGAGAATCACCTTTTACTTCGACGTGGCTTGCCCCCAATTCGAGTAAAATTTTAAGGCCTACTATTAAAGCCTCATACTCCGCTTCATTATTGGAGCAAGAGTCTCGAATTTTAAATTTATACTTCGTTGGAACGTTTTCTGGGGAAACGATTAATATTCCAATGCCCACTCCATTTTTATGGCTTGAGCCGTCGAAGTATAGTTTCCAAGGACGTATGTCTAACGAATGTATTTCATGTTCGACAACAGAGTGGTCCACTATGAAATCAGCGACCACTTGTCCTTTGATTGATTTAAGGGGCTGATAAGTCAAGTTGTACTCTAGCAAAGCCAAAGCCCATTTGCCAATTCGACTATGTAACATTGGTTTTGATAACATATGTTTAATAACATCAAAATGCGAATAAACATAAACATCTGCTGACTTTATATATTGCTTCAATTTTGTACAAGAGAAATATAAGCAAAGGCATAGTTTTTCTATTGGACTATACCTAGTTTCAGCATCAATCAAAACCCTACTTAGGTAATAAATGGGTCTTTCGACACCACTATCATCCTCTTATGCTAACATGCTACCTATTGTGTTATCAGAAGCTGCTATATACAGTTTTAGCAATTTGTTTCTAATAACAGGCAGTAAAATTGGTGGATTGACTAAATAAGACTTGATTGCGTCGAAAGCATCTTGATGAACATGCTCCCACTTGAATGCATCTTCTTTCTTCATCCTCAAAGAATGGCGAAAAAGCTTGTGTTTTGCCACTTAGATTTGAAATAAATCTGCGAAGGAAATTGATTTTTCCCAAAGAAAGGATCAAGTTCTTTCTTGGTCGAAGGAGCCTTCGTTTCCATAATTGCTTTAGTCTTATTTTGGTTGATCTCAATGCCTTTCTTGTGCACTACAAAACCCAAGAATTCACCTCGCACGCATACGAAAGCACATTTGGTTGGATTCATTTTCAATCCATATTTCCTCATTCGCTTCGATAGAATGTCGAAGATGGTCTAAATGACCAATTTCTGAGGATGACTTAACCACCACATCATCTATGTATACTTGCATAAAATCATCAATAAAATCATGAAACATAGAATTCATTGCTCTTTGATAAGTGGCACCAGCATTTTTTAACCCAAAGGGCATTTATACCCCATTCATAAACACCCAATGCCCCCGGACATCGAAAAGTCATTTTTACGACCGTCTCTTCAAAGAATAAAAATTTGATTATACCCTGAGTAGCCATCTAGCATACTGAGATAATCAAATCCTGCTGCTGAATCTATTAGCATTTCTGCTACAGGCATTGCGTATTCATCCTTAGGTGTTGCATTATTTAGATCCCTAAAGTCTACGCAAACTCTAAGTTTTCCGCTTTTTCATTCTTTGAACAATATTAGCTAGCCAATCGACATACCTGGCAGTTCTGATGAATTTGCTTTTGAACAGCCTCTCTATTTCTTCTTTGATCTTAGCCAATATTGGAGGAGCAAATCGTCTTGGTGTTTGCTTCACTGGTTTCTTCCCTGGTCGAATGGGTATTTGCAATTCCACCACTTCTCGACTCAACCCGGGCATTTCGTTGTACTCCCAAGCAAAGCAATCTTTGAACTCCTGCAGAAGTGAAATAACTTGGGTTTTGAAGGCAGCATCAAGGTGTGCACTAATGTATGTTGGCCTTTTGATTAGGCCATCTCCCAAATCCACTTCTTCATCGGATCTTGAGCTTGCATGCGCTTTGTTGAATCTTTAGGGTCTTTTTCAAAACCTAATGGTTCGTCATCATAAATGCAATCAAGCTTGTCATCTATGACTTCACCATTTTCTTGGATGAAGTTATGGCTTCGATGACCATTGTTTGTTGATTTATTTCGGCTTCCAAAGCCGCTTTACTTTATTTTCGGCCATGTAAGTCGTAATTCTATCCTGCGTTGGGCAATCGACATCTAAAACCTTTTAAGAATCGGTGTCCCATCCTGTTGGAGGTAACACACCCTCGGGATAGACATTTGCACCGCCTATCACCTCTCTTTCCCACACAAAACCATGTGTTGGGTATAAAGTAACAGAGGAAAGCACATTATCTCAAGAGATATATGCTTGACTAGAAGATGAACATGGCGCAATATTCGCCATTTGTTTTTCGAAATTTTCCTTGGTGACATTATTTACGTCAGCAAGGAAGTAGCTTCGGTCTGCTTCAACATACTCCACAAGACCATCATCCTTCCACATTACTAGCTTCTGGTGTAGGCTTGAAGGGACAGCTCTACTCCATGTATCCACTCTCTCCCAAGGAGCAGATTATAGCTTGCTTTTGAAGCGATGACAAAGAACATGGTAGTCCTTCTGACAGTTCCTACCACCACTTCCACTTCGACGGCCCCCAAAGACCGGCCAGATTTACCCTCATAATTAGTCAACACAATATTATGGGGCCTAAGGTCTGTGATCATACATCCCTATTGTGCCGCAGCGATTGCTTGAGGCATCAAATTAATAGCAGCACCTCCATCGACCAATATTTTATTGACACCCACACCGTTAACTTTGGCTTGGACGTACAAAGGCTTCAGATGGTGTTGCATGCCTCCGTCTGGCCTTTCGAAAGTGGCCATCTGCTCTTCGACGCAGCCGTTGTTCATTACGTAATAGAACATTGGCTTGTGATTAGCCATATCTCCAATGAAGTCTTCTTCGACATCGTTTGATCAGAACTTGGCGTCATACTCACTAGGCGTAATGGACACCACGTTGCGGATGACGTCGAACCGGCTTCGAGTCTTCAAAATCGAAGTTACATCTTCGTCCATGTCGAAGTCGACAAGACTTTCCTTCCTCAATGATGTCAGAGGAGGAAAGATTCTTTCCAGCGCAGGCCTCCTTGGCTCCTCTATTACAATAGATTTGCCCTTGGCCTTATTTCCAACCTTTACTTAGTTGGCAAAGACCTATGTTTACTTTAAATGCGTTCCCACGGCTCTGAGGTCATATTCTTAGCCGCTTTTGAACCTTCTCCGCGTTTTCTCGTCGAAAAAAGCAGTCCGCCTTTCTTCTTCGAAAGCCACCGATAACGACGCCATTGGGTTTTAGTCATGGGATTCTTCCCTTTATAATTATTCTTATAATTATATATTGCGGCCTCATCCGTATGTGGCTTGGCCGTTTCAAAGATTCTCGAGCGAAGATTCCTATAGTGTCTACACCCAAAGATGTATCCACTTTTCGTTGGAGAGATTTGCTCTTGCACAAATGGTTTGGCCGACGCCGATAGCACAAACTCCTTCTTGGGCTGCGCTCTTGCCAAGAACCGTGGTTTGCTTGTTGAAGCCTTGTTCGAACTTTTGACCTTATAAGGAAGGTCCTCTTTTAAAGCTAAAGTTTGGCCTCTTATCCGCCATTTCCTTTTTAGAGGTTGTCGAACCTCACAAAGATTAGACACTTTTAGCCGCCTCCTTATCGAACACAAAGATCGCATCTTGGGCACAACATGACCTCGAGTTTCTCGCTTTACACTGTTTAGGAAGTCTATCAATTCTTCCTCGACTTTGGGGTACACAGATTGTACCTTCTCATCATATTCTTCTGAGTGACATGTTGTGCTTGCAAGACACCCTTTTGCACAACACTTTTGAGTTTGTCAACAGTAGGTTTGATAGGCTTTGGAGAATCCACCATTTTTGCAACCACCATATTGATATTAATCTCAACCGGTTCTGCATACATTGCCTCCACTTGATGAAGTGGGTCAGCGTCGATTTGCATTGGTGCTTTATTCTTCTTGTCTCCAAATTTGAGCCTTCCTTCTTCGATTGCTTTACAACCATGTCCTCGAAAAGTACACAACGGTCGGTTGTATGTCCCAAAAATTATGAAACTTACAATAACCCTTTTTCTTCCTCTGCTGTCGAGAGGAGGAACTTTCAGGCCATTTGGCACGATTATTTGGCCATCAGTTACTAACAAATCAAAGATTTCATCACATTTAGTAACATCAAAAGTGTACGTTTTAGGCACGAACCTATCATTTTTAGGCTCTACAGGGTTATTCCCATTTGCAGGCCTTAATAATTTACTGAGCATAAGGAGGACTGGGCTTAAGTTCACCACGTCTATTTCCTCGCACTTCGACATCACTAAATGCGAAGTCGAATTCCTCATCGACGTAGGCTATTTTCTCTTTCTTATGAATCCCAACTGAGTTTTCTTTTCTATTGAACTTACTTACTCTAGCCTTTTCCTCTTTAAGCCTTTCAACTTGTCGAACTCTGTCGGCTAATTGGGCCATATCTCTCAAATGAGAAGTATCCAATTTCTTTCGAATCGAATAATCGAGGCCCCCTGCAGCCATTTCGACAAGCTCGTGTTCAGGCACTTGTGTGAAACACCTAGCCTTTAATAGCCTAAACCTATTCAGATAGTCGTCAATGGCTTCAGGCACTTTACGTCGAACAACACCGCCAATTCTTTAAGACTAATCTTCGACTGGCCCATGTAAAACTGTTCATGAAAAGCCTTTTCTAATTGCCCCCATGTATATATGGAACCAGGGGGTAGAATGGTAAACCACGTAAAGGCATTCTTAGTTAGAGAATTTGGAAAATATTTCATTTTCAAACTCTCATTTTGGGCTATGTCCCCTGCCTCAGTCATGTACCGGGCAATGTGTTCGACAGTGGACTCATTGGTATCACCCCCAAACTTAGTAAATTTAGGGATTTTCCAACCCCTTGGCAATTCTGCCTGTAGGACATATTCACACAGTGGCGATATGAAATTAGGCCTGTGTAAACCTACGTTAAGGCCATTCTGCGCCATTATGGTTTCTACCAAAGTGGCTATGTTGTCTTGAGCACAAACGTTATTTCGTTGCACTTGTCGAACAACTTCATCGGCATTTTGGTTTCGATTTACCATAACTACTTCGGGGCGTGGTTTCCCGTCCTTGTTGTTCGCCCATAACCGCTTTGGGCTTCGGCGATGAATCGATCTCTCGTGGGGTATTAGGCGCATTATTCCCACAATTGGGTAATTGCCTATTGTTTCTGTAGGAGCCCCCAAAGAAATCGCAATCCTACCCATTTGGTTTGCTAACATTTGGTAATCGGTATTTGTGTTCAATCAAAGGATTAAACACGGTACCAATTTGTTGAGTCGAGATATTAACCATATCATGATTGCTTCGCCCCACTTGCCGCCTTAATGCCAACAAGGACGCATTGGTTAATCGCAGAGGGATTTCGACCAAGTACGCCTCGGAAGAGACGTGTGAAAGAGAAAAGGTCGAAACATGTGGCATTCCAGTAGGCATGCCATATACCCCAAAAGGGTATGGTGGTAGACTCATGTTCTGGAAACGTGTCTCCAAACTATTCCCTGTTGCCACATAAGGACTAGACAGAAGTCCTATACTTTGTGGCAAGGCCATAGACGGTGTCGAACCAACATTGGTCATTGACATCGTGGGGAACGGTTATTGATGTTCTCGGGGCCATAGTCCCTGTAACATTTCCAACACTGACATTGGCAGAATCTACCGTTGTTCCTTGCACTTGTGATATCACAGGGCTGGAACTAGAGGCGTTGTTAGAATTGGTTCGTACCATCCTACCACTCCTCAAGTGCATACAAACACATATACTAATAGAAAAGACACAAAATTAATGGCAAAGGTCCCACTGGGCGTGCCAATTTGTTTGCTGGTGTTTTTAGCAAACAATCACTAGTTTTCAACGTTGAGATTGTGAGATCAAACTAGGAAATCTCTTTGACGATTGCCTTTAAGTTTGTGTTTTTTGAAGTACGTAAGAACAGAGAATGGTAGAAAGAGATAACTTGAGAGCGAAGTAAAAGCAATAAATGCAACAAACGTAAAAAGAAAGTAAAAATTGCATTAAGATGAGAGAAAGAGAAGATGGTTCACCAACACGTACAATGTAATCTGTTTCACTCGTATTTCGCTTTGACTTGGAAGTTGAGTTTCCCAGAGTTTTTGTAAAATGTGGTGACCCTGGTTTCCTATTAGAAAGGGGTATTTATACTCCTAGGAACAATCGTGGGGGAAAGGGTAACTGCCTCCTAAAACTACGGGAGAGTAACCGCCCACTACTTGTTGCTCTGCACTTTCGACTAACCCGTTGTCAACTGCTTGACGAAATGTTGAACCCAGCTCTGTCGAAGTGTTGTGTCCTCTCTTGTCGAAGGTTTCTTGCATTACTCGCTTCATAGCTTTGAGAGTTAAGCTTGTCGAAGCTCACTTGCACTCCTTGCTCATTGTCTACCTTTCCTGTCGAAATCATGGTGTACTGACTTGAATATTGACCTATGGCCCACAGAACAGTATTAAATGTGAAGTCAACCCCATTTAAAGCTTCATTTAATGTACTGTCGAAATTTTGAGGTAACAGAGGGGTAACAATAATGTGTGATGGTTGGACAGACAGTATCAAGCATACTCACATTATGAATTTTTTGGTGTATTCTTATAAAGGAACAATATTTTGGAAATCCGTTGATGCATCTAGTGTTGCTAGTAGAAATACTGACTACTATTTCAAATTATTGGATGATGTTGTGGAAGAAGTGGGTGAAGAATATGTTGTTCAAGTTGTCACAGATAATGAGGCAGCATTAAAAGCAGCTGGGCATAGACTAATGGAGAAGAGACCACATTTGTACTGGTCTTCTTGTGCAGCTCATTGTTTGGATCTTTGCTTGGAGGATATAGGAAAAAAGAAAAATGTACAAAAGTTGTTGGATGATGCAAAAACCGTTTGTGACTTGGTTTGTACTATATGTTATATATTATACACTATGAAGTTCTTGCCAATGCTTATATTTGCTTAAATAATAGAATTTAGAAATTTTATTATTTAGATCATGTTCATTCGACTACAATTAATGATCTAATGTCTTAAAAATGAATGAAAGTTTATAAAAAAAACTATACATAAAAGATATATAAAGAATTACATGTTATGAAAATAACCAAAACTATAGAAGGAGAAAGATGAAGAAGATAAGAACATGAACAAATATGAAAGATGAGAGCATTTCCATTCACTTCAAGTGTCTCCATACACATATGAGATAGCCCTATTTATAGGGTATGGATAGGCAAGTGAATAGTCTATCATCAAAAGCCACTACACAAGGGAGTAATGAGAGGGAAGGAGAAAGCTAATGGACATCCACTAATATAAATATTCATAACACTCCCCCTTGGATGTCCATCGAGGATATGCCTCATTAAAAACCTTACTAGAAAAAACCCGATGGGGATAAAAATCTAGTGAAGGAAAAGAGTACAATATCCTCGCTTGGGAATCGCCTCGTTAAAAACCTTTCCAGGAAAACCCTGTGGGACAAAACCATGGAAAAGGGAAAAAGAGTGCAGTTTTTCTCCCCCTGATTGAATCATCACTAAAGAATATGAATTTCAATATTTGGAGTTTCTCCTTGAGTGCATATGGAACAATCTAGTACTCCACTGTCACTTGTGATTGTATCCTCTTTTAATGGAACTTTGCGATCAGTATTATCTTCAAAACATCTTCCTTGAACTGTTGGTATTTGGACATGAAATGAAGAAGCAAGAACCATAGATTGTTTTATAGATCATAAAGATATTTCAGTGTCACCACATGTAGATAATAACTGACTTGTAATCTGACTTGATCTAGATCAGAAAAATACTGTATATCTTCATGGTTAATTTGGGTAACATACATAAAAATGATTTATTCATTACAATAGCGAAACATAAATATCCATCTTACCCCTTTTGTGATGCATTTTGGTTTGTGATATGCATGCATGCTTTTATAGTCTTCGAGACTAAGATATTTTATATATTCTTACCACACAACTCATGTAGTCAATATGAATAATTTCTGCAGATCAATATAAGTCCTTTTTTCAAAAGAAAGATTTTTCTTTGTGTTGTGCGAAAAGTAGTTGTGCAAGTGTACACAATCGCAACAAGTAATATACTGATAAGTAGAGTTCGTCTCCACAGGGATTGGTATTAATTTTAGAGTTTAAAAAGGAATTACACTTTAGAGGAACAAGTAGCAAATAGTTTGAGTAACAAAGTTTCAGTTGAACAAAGGTTGTAAAAGTAACTAGTTAACAGTGAGTTAAAATATAAGAGAAATAAGTTGGATTGCTTTCACTACGTAAATTCCCAGAAACAAGACGCTATAACGTCACACGCTATAGCGTTAAGCGCTGTTGCAATTATTTTGTGCCTTTCAGTCACTAGCGCCAGGGTTTCATTACAAGATGCCTATGTCTAGGTTCTAAATAAGTTCACCCCCAGTATATTCAAGATCCCACACTTAAGCTTTATAAACTATTGCAACTTCTATGTCTAGAGGAAGCAAAAATTAGCTAAATGTCTTTAACCAACCTTCTCGTTTATATTAACCCTTGAGTTCTTTCTATGGTTCATGTCTGAATCCACAGAAGTTCTTGTTTTACGTGGCCAAATATAAAACAAGGTTGAAAGTATTATAACACAAGGATTAAAACACAAAACGTGAGAAATTATATACGTAATATTAAAGGTTCATTACAAGCTTATAGCAACCCAACTCAAAGAGTTTAGCTCATGTTGAGCATCATCAAAATAACACAAATACAAATACTTGCATTACCGTAGGTGAGAAAGGAAATACAAGTGCAAAAGATACAAGCTTGAAGTCTCCTAATCATCCACGCAGAGATGGTACATCATCATCAGCCTTACACCGTGAGAAAAATACAGAAATTACAAAGGAAGAAAATAAAATGTAAAAACTTCAAAAGTGTATCAATGGAGAAGAAGAAATGTCACGTTCTCTCTCTCTACCAATACTCTCTCTAACTCTGAAAATCCTAAGGTATATTGGAAAGAAATCAGCATCTCTAGTATATCTAGCATGAGGTACAACTCTTCTCCAAAAGTCAAGAAAGGTGATGTTTGCTTTTTCACCAACTCCACTATTCCTTTACTCATGCAATGACAAGTGTCCACCCAAATCCAATAAAATCCGCACATGTCAGCAAGCACAGTGGACACAAGATATGGAACATGGATTAATGAGCTTGGCGCCAAAATTGCACTTTTACTTTAGATGCTCAGCTGATCTGCCCTCTTGACGCTATAGCGTTAGACGCTATAGCGCTAAACACTGCACTACTTCACAAAATACATCAAAACAATCACAAGGGCACCAAACGTGCCAATTTCATAGCAAAGCAGTGTTTAGCCTTTCCTCACCTAATATAAACAGAAATACAATAAATACTATACTAATATTACTTGAGAACTTACTTAATTTAATGATTAGAGGCATAAATAACTCATATAAATATGAGTTATCACTTTGCATCTTGAATCCTTCTAGGATTTTCCATGTAGAGGTCAACTACAGGTTCAACCTCAAAAATCCATCAGATATAATTTGAGGTCATTCATCTAGACCTCTTTCTTTGAGTAATCTATAATTTTGGAAAGCTCTTCAAGAGTTCCAATCATCTCATGGAGCTACTGATTCAATTTGAGTAATCATCTCGAGAATCCAAAAACTGTGCACTGGAATATTAAATCCTTCGAGGATCTTTAAATAATTATGACTATCAACTAATAAGTTGTAGCAGTATTCAACTTGTGAAAATTGAACTCTTCAAGTGCTACAAGGCTAATTAAGTACTGAAAAGTACTCTCATCCACCCTTGAGCAACATGTTGAGCTTTGTATCTCACAATTTCACCATTCTCATTTTGCTTATCTTTCAATTTTGGCCAATTCACATTGTCTACAATATTTAGTAGACTTTGATTCATGATCCTCAATATTATTTATCACATTTAGCGCTATATTTAGTAAAAACAACGTCAATGTTGACTTTGTTTCGGTTCCATTGTATTTCATTCTTGACATAATTCATTGAGATCTCTTTAATTTCATAACTTTTCAGGTACCTGATCAGTTCTTCTGAAACTGTAATGTCAATTATGTCTGAATACTCTTTTAGAGTTTCTATATCCTCGCTTAGACCTTTTTTTTAGCTCCTTTTGTTGTTCGAGGATTTTTATCTTTGGAACCGATTGGTCTACCACACTTCAGACGTGGTTGAAACTCATTTGCAATATTAGATTGTCCAACAAATACATCCATTCTATTGGAACATTAGCAGCCGATATATATGATTTGGTCACACCTTTTGGATCAGTAAAAGCATTTGGTAGACAATTTGCTAAGCTTTGCAATTGAATTATCTTTTGAACTTCTAGTTCACATTGTTTAGTTTGAGGATCAATATGAGATAATGATAATTCATTCCAACTGATCTCTTTTTTTTTCAGCTGCTTATTCTCTCCCCCTAATGTTGAGAAATCTAATTCTTCAAATGATAATCATTAGACTGGACTATAAACAAGTCTCCAATTGTTGGCTCAAGATACTATATTATACATGGAGATTTATATCTAATATATATTTCCAAAATTCTTTTAGAACCCATCATATTGCATTGCACATCCAAAAATATTAAGATGGGAAATATTAAGTTCGTGACCAAAAACCAAATGTAAAGGGGAAGAGTTGTGATAACTTGTTGGCTTGATGCGAATCAATATTATAGCATGTAAAATTGCATGTTCCCAAGTAGAAATTAGAACTTCTTATCTCATATGTATTGGTCATGTAATTAATTTTAGACGTCTAAAGAATGGTTCTTCAAGACCATTTTATGAATGAACATATGACATTTGATATCCAATATCAATTATAATAGTCATACAATACTTATCATATGCTTTCAAGGTGATTCACATAATGACCTCTTACTCAAATTAGTTGAGCAAACAATCTCACAAACTTCCGGTTGTGAGTTGACGACATATATATATATATATATATATATATATATATATATATATATATATATATATATATATCGCTGTCGTCTAGTTGATGCATCAATTAAAACCACAAATATCTAAATGATCCACGTGATTAGTGTACTTGTTTACAAATATCACCTTATATCACTCTCTTGAAATATGAGAGACTTATTATTCTCAAATTGTCAATTTCCTTTGGGAATTAGTGAACACAAAAATTAGTAGATTGAAGAAACTACTGCTCTTTCAATACAAGTTCACATAGAAATTTTAACCATTATTCGCATCATAATATACTCGGATGACCCAACCGATCTTGCCAACAACCAAATTATTATGATATGTAAACTTCTGGTTTACAATAACATGTGTTTCAATTGCACATATATAAGTGTAGTACAACTCAGAGGAAAAAGTAGACAATTTTTCCACTACACTTATTTTATCAAAATATGTCTCGCTATATAAAAATATTCAATATCTCCTTCGTCTCTCGTTTCAATATGATTTCTATTTATATGCAAATCTTTGAAACTTAATAAATTTCAACGAGACTTAGGGAATATAATGCATTCTCAATCAGTAAATTTCTTCCCCGAATAGCGAGATATTAGCTCTTCCTGAGCCTTCAATTATATTTGAAGAGCCATATATAGTACTAACTTCGGTTTCTCGCTTCACTAAATAGGAGAAATTTTTTTTTTATCTTCTAAAATAATATGGATAGTTCCACTATGAGCGAAAAATATTTCTTTATTATCGATGCTAGTGTCAATACTCATTCTATCCTAAAATAAAATAAATATGATAAAAGATTGGCATTAGAAAATTAAGTCTCTACAATATTATATGCCTACAAAAATCAAATTTTAGGAGTCACATAAAAATACAATTTCTCGAAGAAAAAATATTAGGTGAGAAAACTATATTTGCTACTCAAAATAAGGAAAATAAAGAAGCATTGAAAGTCTCTCTTATTCCCTTTTTTCATGCAACTTTTTATTTGGAATTCCAAGCAAAGAAATAAGAAAAATTACATTTTTCCATAGGATACTAAACCACTATTAGGAATAACAAAGGTCACAATCACAAATGATACAAATGACACTTAAATAGGATAATGATAACATTTACCACATCAATGGTCATCACTACAACTTTTCTTGTACCAAAATTATAATGTGAGTCATTCACTTCTAGGAATGAACTTCAATTCATTGAGTGGTTTGTGAGTATTCTTTACAATCACCATATCACAAAATCTTGATTCATAATATCTTTCTGAAAATATTTTCTCATTTTGCTAATTCATGAGAATATTTGAGACATAAATTATATGTCAATTCTATTGATTTCCTTTTCTTCAAAACATACTAAGGTCAAATAGATCTTATAGATTACAATCATCGTGTAAAAGTCGAGTTCTTCAGGAATCGATGACAAATCTCTCATATATGATGATCGAAGGAAAATATATTTTCTAATCAATTGTTCTTTAAGAACTATACCACAAATTTTAAACATTGACGAAAAAGAATCGTGCTTAGGGCAATCCTGCAGGGATGCTTTAATACAAAGTTATTTTTTCTTTGAGTTCTTCAAGAACTATCACAAATCTTCATAAACAATGATAAAGAAAACAAATCTTTATGCAATCCTACAAGGATACTATATTACCAAATCATTAGTTCTTCAGGAACTATAACACAATACTTCTTCAATGATTATCAAGAAAAAACTATACTATGACCAATCCTTCAGGGATGTTTCGATATTAAATTTCAAAGTTATTTAGGAACTATATCATAAACAATGATACAGAGAAACAATTATTTGTGCAATCCTTCAGGGATGCTTGGATAATGGATTTATTGTTCTTCAGGAACTATAATATCACAAATTTATCAACAATGGTAAATAAATATAAAATGAGATATAACATAAAAAGAGATAAAACATAAACAAGATCAA
The DNA here is from genome assembly GCA_020916435.1 of Oxytropis ochrocephala. Taxonomy (NCBI): domain Eukaryota; kingdom Viridiplantae; phylum Streptophyta; class Magnoliopsida; order Fabales; family Fabaceae; genus Oxytropis; species Oxytropis ochrocephala. Next base: position 97,584,059 of record CM037088.1, on the reverse strand, counting down.
AATAAAAAAAATAGCAAAAGATCATGATTAAAAGATAGTGAGAAGAAGAAGGAGAAGAACAAGAGGAAGAGGAAGCTAGATCAAGAAGAAGATAATGTGTTATAAAGGATATGTGTTGATACGTATTACCTTAGGAGAAGATAGATCAAGAAGAAAACTTATTATTGTAATAGATCCTCAAGATGATTATGCCATCAATCCTATGGTAGAGCTTCGTGCTGATAACGTGTTATGAAAATAACCAAAACTATAGAAGGAGAAAGATGAAGAAGATAAGAACATGAACAAATATGAAAGATGAGAGCATTTCCATTCACTTCAAGTGTCTCCATACACATATGAGATAGCCCTATTTATAGGGTATGGATAGGCAAGTGAATAGTCTATCATCAAAAGCCACTACACAAGGGAGTAATGAGAGGGAAGGAGAAAGCTAATGGACATCCACTAATATAAATATTCATAACATTAAAATTATTATAGCATTTTTTTAAAAATTTGTGCAAATATAAAATTATTTCACGCCGCATCGATCGCAATACGCATCGCAATGATCGCAATAAACTGCAACCGCAATCGCAAATCGCGATCATGAATCATCATAATTTGAAACCTTGCCTTGAGGTAAGGTTGGTATTCAACATCAAGTAGATCTTAAGAGATGTGAAGGACTATTCACTGCAAACTAAGAAAAATATAGTTTTTGATAAAAATGATAGCAGCAGAGTAGTGTGCAAATGCATTAAAAGGTGTCCATTTTACATGAAGTTTAGTCAAAGGGTAGGAACACATTATTGGCAGGTGGTGAGCATAGCTGAAGACCATTTTGGCTTCAAAACTGCAAGAACTAGATTGGCCAAAATGAAATGGCTTGCCAAATTTTTTTAGCCATTCTAATCCTTTCACCATATATGAAGGTCAAGGGATTGATTGGGGAGGCTAAAAGTAGATGGGATATCAAGCTGTCAAATGATCATGCATATAGGGTTGAGAAGTATATTCTGAGCAGTATTTGAATCTGAGAAATTATGCAGAGGAGTTGAGAAGGTCAAATCCTAATTCTACAGTTATCATTAAGTGTGACATGGGACCTAAGGGGATTTTATTTGAGAGGATTTATGTATGCCTTGAGGCATGTAAATATGTTTTTGTCTGTACATGGAGGCGTTTAATAGGGTTGGATGCATGTTTCTTAAAAGAGAAGTTTGGAGGTCAACTAATGGCAGCTTTTGGTAAGGATGGAAACAATCAAATGTTTCCGATTGCATATGTCGTGGTGGAGGCAGAAGCTAGAAACTCTTGGGCCTGTGATAAACTCTAATTTGGTGCATTTTTAGAGATACATTTAAGTCTTCTTTTAGAGTAATTATATACCAATTATATAAATCACTAACTTAATTTGCTCTTTATTTTGCAGAGAGAAAGAAAAGATAAAAAGAAAGAAAATAATATATATTATTGATATATGTATATAATATTTTATAAATATTATATATGTATATTATATATGTGGGTGTCTGCTTTGGAAAGAAAAAGAATGTGGCCCGTTGTGGAGAAAGGAAGGCCCACGTGAGGAGCAATTGGGGAAGCACGGAACCCGATGCATCAATTTAAAAGGGTTTGCAGGATGAATTGAAAGGGAGGCCGGACACCAGGACGGAGCCGCACAGGAAAACGACGGCAACAGTAACGCCTAGGAGAGAGTCAGAGATTTGGGTACCGTTTTTGACACCGTGAGAGAGTTCTGGAGCAGAAAAAAGAGACTGAAGACTCAGAATAATAATTCCTCTAATTTTCGGGTTATTTTTATCTCTGTAATTCATGACTCTTGGGCTTATTTTATTGTTCTTAATTACTATGGATACTTCAAATCATCTTCTGCGCCTTGGTGAATCTTGCGTGATTAGAGGCCTTTTATGTTCTAATTTCTAGTTTGAATTCCTATTTTTATTTTAATTAATATTGTCCTATTGTTTTTATCACATGATTAGGATTAGCTACCCTTTGCATGTCTATAATCAATTAGTTGATCAGCGACCGTACTGCAATTAGTTGGTGGACCTATAGGATAATTGGGGCTATAATTAGGGCATGACCAAACCATAATTTAGTCTTCCAATCATTCAACCTTTTTGCTCTTTATGCTTTTCCCGAATTTAAATTCTTGCATGACCAAACGAGGTTAATTTAGGAAAAAGAATATTAATCGCGAATGACCAAACGGGTTAGTAGTTTTAGTAAAGGGATTGGTAATTAAATAGAATAAGGAATTCACGTGAGAATTAGACATAGGGAATCGAAGCTTGCAGTGAAACTGTGACCCTGCTCTCTCTCCATTGATTATATCTTGCATTTTTAATTCTTGCTATTTATTTCTTTTTATTTTAGTTTCTATAAACATCAAATTATTTGTTCGCCTAAACATTAAATAATCTTGATTAGTTTGGTACTTGTTAATTAATCCTCAATGATACGATATTCTTTATACTACTTACTGCGAAAGAAAGACACTGCTTTCTAAGTGTGTTTTTAACGCAAATGTACTTTGGTTCATCAATCCACTGCTTGATGATTTGAAACAAATCAACCCCCAGCCATATGCATGCATATCTAACAAACAAAAGGTATATTGCTTTAAATTTGCATAGTTTCTCCACATTATTGCAGACTATTGCACAACATTTATTTTCTGCTTAGTTTCTACACAATATTACACAGTTACTACACAATTTTTAATTAGCACAGTTACTGCAAAATACTACAGAGTTACTGCACACTTTTTTTTGACCAATGTTACTGCACAAAATTTAATTACCATAGTTACTGCACAATAATACACACTTACTGCACATTTTTTAATTAGCACTATTATTGCACAATTTGATTAGTTTTTAATAACTTTTGTTTTCTGTTAAATTGCTGTTTTAGGGACCTGTTCCTTCCATTGGAGCATATGGGAAAAAAATTGAGCATAGGCTTTATGCAAAGCACATGTATAGTAATTGGAAAAAAATATCTTAGAGTTGAGATGAAAGATGAATTCTGGATGGCAGAAAGGGCTACTCCTGTACCAGCACAACAGAGGCCAATGGATTACCTAAAGGGCTTGAACGAGCTTGCTTGGAAGATATGTTGGATCTAGCTAATGGTATGTGGACAAGGTGTCACTACAAAACATATTCACAATGTGATCTTTCTTAAACTTAGCAAAAAACAATCTAACAGTGATAAAATTGACAGCATCATGACAGTAAGAATAAAAGCAGAAATGATTTCAATTGAAAGAAGTAGTCATTGATTGATGATCAAAACATTAGAAGGTACAACTATATATAGACAGTACTACACTACTGTACTACTAAGGGTAAAAAGGAGAAAACTAGCTAAGAAGAATCTAGAGAGAGAATAACAGAAAGATTTGACAGCTGGCACTAAAAACAAAAGAAAGAAAATATTTTCAATGCTGCAATGCGCCTATCCGAGCGAGCGCATCTTCTCCATGTGCACACCATGTGAAATGCATTAGTGACAAGGGTAGAATTGTCCTTGCCACCACAAAATACATTTGGTGTACCTTTCCTTGCTCCCCAGTCCTTGGTTCCCACTGTTGCCACATTGTACTTGTTGAGGCACATGGCGCCCACTAGTGCTGCCTTGTAGTCCCTTGTGCTGCCTAGTGCAGTATAGATGCCGGTGCTTGTGATTTTGGCGCTTGGTATCGTGTCTGTGTTGCTTGATGCAACACAGGCGCTTGTGCTCGGTGTTTTGGCGCCCGATGGTGTGGCTAAGGTGCCTGCTACAACATAGGTTCCATTGTCTGCAGAATTGGCGCCCGATAGAGTAACATTTGCTTCTTCTAACTTCAATAGCCCCTCAAAAGCTGTACATGCTTGGAAATAAAGGAAGCAAATACACTTGGTGCTAAGGCCTTAGTAAAAAAAATCAGCAAGTTTCCCTTTGGATGATATAGGTAGTAGCTTCATCAAACCTCCTTGGAGTTTCTCTCTTACAAAGTGACAATCAATTTCAAGATGCTTAGTTCTCTCATGAAACACCGGATTAGCAACAATGTGAATTGCACTTTGATTGTCACAGTATAATACTGGTGATCTGTCACATGTGGATTTCAATTCTTCAAGAATATAAAGTAACCATTGTAGTTCACAAGTGGTTGTAGATAGTGCTCTATATTCAGCTTCTGAAGATGATCTTGAGACTGTTTGTTGCTTTTTAGTTCTCCATGACACGAAAGATGATCCTAGAAAGAAACAATAGCCTGAGACAGACTTTCTAGTGTCAACACAATTGGCCCAATCAGCATCAGAAAAACCAAAAACTTGTAGAACTGAATCTCTTAGATAGAACAAACCTCTACTAGCTGTTCCCTTCAAGTATTTCAAGACTCCACAAACAATATTGTAGTGAGTGACACTAGGTAAGTTCACATGTTGAATAAGTTGTTGGACTGCAAAGGTAATATCTTGTCTAGTGTTTGTCAAATACAGTAATTTTCCAATCAACTTCCTATATAGAGCTGTGTCAGAAAAGGGTTCACCAGAATCTTGGCTAATTTTCATGTTTGAATCAAGGAGAGTAGAGTATGGTTTAGAAGCAAGTTGTCCTGTTTCATGAAGAAGATCAAGACAAATACTTCCTTTGACTAATAGTGATCCCCCTTTTAGATTGAGCTACTTCATGGCCAAGAAAATATTCAAAGCACCAAGGTCTTTGATTTTAAAAGCATCATTCAACATCCCTTTAATTCTGTCAAATTCTTCCAAGGAATTTCTTGCTAGAATAACATCATCAACATAAAGTAATAACACAGTAAATTGCTCATTCTTTGCACAAGTGACGAGAGAATAGTCTGAACTAGACTGTTTATACCCTTGGCTGAGCAATAGTGTGGTTAGTTTCTCATACCACTTCCTACTAGCTTGTTTGAGACCATATAAGGACTTTTGCAACTTGCATACTTGATTAGCTTGATTAGAGGCCACGCCTTTAGGAATTTCCATGTAGAAATCTTCCTTGAGATCACCATGTAGGAATGCATTATTGACATCAAGTTGATGAAGATTCGAATTAAGCATAGAGGCCACTACCAATAATAATCTAACTGAGGTAAGTTTAGAAACTGGACTAAAAGTGTCAAAGAAGTCCAAACCCTCAATTTGATTATATCCTTTAGCCACCAATCTAGCCTTGTGCCTTTCTATTGTTCCATCAGCTCTATGTTTCACTTTGTAAACCCATTTGCACCCAATTGATTTCACATTTGGTGGAAGATCAACAATTCTCCAAGTATCATTCTTAGCCAAAGCTTCCAATTCAGTCTCCATAGCCTCATTCCAACACTTCTCCTTACAAGCTTCTTCATAAGATTGTGGTTCACTAACAGAATTTAAAGCTAAAGAAAAACTCTGTTGAGTACTAGACAAGTTGGTAAGAGAATGATAGCTAGAGATAGGATAGATAATACCTGGAGATATTGAGTTGTCATGACCTTGAGAGGAGCTTCCACAAATGTATTTAGATAAATGAGCTGACTGTTGCCTCTTGATGATTTTCTTACCATTGGAACAGGTGTTTCTGGTTCATTTGTGCTTTGGTAAGTGATAGGTTCTGTTTGAGGTTGTGATGAGGCATTTTGTGGGGAATTTGAGCTGTGTGAAGTGTTTGGGGAGTCAAGTGAAGGTTCAATATGTTGTGAGGGTGTAAGAGGAGGTGGGTGAGTGAGGGTTAGTAAGGTTAGTTTCAGGATTTGGGTTAGGTGCAGGATCAATTACTGATATATCGGTAATGTCCGCTATATCAGTAAGGTTAGTTTTTGTTGGTTGAGGTAAAGAAGGTGAAAATTAATTCCATTTGGACAAAGGTTGAGAATTAGTGTATGGCAAAACATGTTCATGGAACACAAACATTTCTAGAAACAAATATCTCTTTATTGTTCAAATCAAGAAGCACAAGATTTTTGACAAAGAGCTTTGTACCCTAAGAAAACACATTTTCTTGCCCTAGGGTCAAGCTTTGTCCTATGCACCTTTAATGTGGATGCATAGCATAGACAACCAAACACTTTTAAAGAGTCTATATCTGGTAATAATTTCTTTTGAAGGAAATAAGTGATTTGTTTTGAAGTATAGGACTAGGAATTCTATTGTAGGTAGCATGAACAATAGCATATGACTAAAATTGTTTAGGTAATTTTGACTGAAAGAGGAGAGCTCTACCTACATTAAGAATGTGTTGATGTTTTCTTTCAACCCTCCCATTTTGCTCAGGAGTTTCTACACAAGTAGTTGGTGGTGAACTATCCCTTTCTTAGAATAAAAATCTTGCAACAAAAACTCAGGACCATTATATGTCCTAACTGTCTTGACAGTGGTATCAAACTATTTTTCAATAGTGTTTATGAAGTTTATGACATGATTGCTTACTTCCCCCTTTGATTTTAGCAGAATTATCCAAGTATATCTACTGTAATCATCTAATGCAGTTAAGAAATATTTGTGTCCATGAACAGAAACAGTAGATATAGGACCCCATATATCAAAATGAATTAATTCATAACACTTTGAAGCTCTACTAGAACTCAATTGAAAGGGTAATTTCTTTTGTTTGGCATAGTAACATATATCACATATAGAGCCCTCATCAACAAGAATTGAGGGAAAATCACTATGCATGGTTTTCATTCTTTGATTGGAAAGGTGTCCTAATCTAAAATGCCACAAGGCAGTTTTAGGTAAAGTGTCTAGGTTTTTCTCAATGGTAGAAACAGCAACAGCAACTTCATTTTCTGAAATATCCAAATATACCAACCCCTCAAAGATCATGCTCGAACCAATCATCTCCTTGGTCATCTTGTCCTGTATGATACACTTAGGAATATCAAATAGAACACTAGCATGCAAATCTACCATTAGTCTAGGCACATAGATTAAATTTAGATAAAACTCTGGTATATGAAGCACATCTATGATATATAGCTTAGGAGAAAATTCAACAGTTCCTTTTATAGTAGCAAAGACTTTTTGACCATTTGGAAGCTTAATACTAACTGGTTTTATAGAAAGATAGCTTTTAAAATATTTGAGACATCAACATATATGTATACTAGCACCAGAATCAAGAATCCATAGTCCTAATTGGCTTGCAGTCAAGGAGAAAATTTGAGAGAGACTACCTGTGTTGCAATGTTCAAAAGAGGAAGAAGACCTCCCAACCATGTTGACAGACTTGGTATTAGAAGAATTTGAATTAGCAACCCCTTGTATCATGTTCACCAATTTCTCATACTGATCTTTGGTGATTCCAACAATCCTAGCATCTTCATCTTCCTTTTGTTTTTCAACTCCCTCACTAGCACCAGAGACATTTGAAGCACTCCTTGGCCAATTAGGTGGAAAACCATGTTTCTTGTAGCAAGTTTCAATAATGTGTCCTATTCTGTTACAGTAGGTGCACACCCTAGTTTTGTTCCCATGGAAGCCTCCTTTCCCTCTACAAAACCTTTCTTAGTATCAACATTAGCAACAACAATTTTGCTCTCATCATTGTTGCAAAATTGTCTCTCATGTTGAATCACCATAGAGAAAATTTTGTTAAGTTTTGGCAAAAGGTTCTGTGATGAGAATTTGTGATCTTATGACAGCAAAATTTTCATTTAGACCAGTGAGAAACCGAGTAGTTTTACTCAAATGATGATGATGTTTTGACATGGCTATACCAGTATGACAAACACATTTTCTAGGGCAACCACAAGTAGGTTCAGGCAGATATGACTCCAATTCTTCCCACAAGACTTTCATTTCAGAGAAATACTCAGTGACATATAATGATTCTTGTTTCAAAGCATAAATTTCACACTGTAATTCAGAAATCATAATGAGATCTCCTTGAGAGAACCTCTCCTTGAGTTCATTCCATACATCAATGGCATTCTCAAGGAAAACAATGCTTTGTCCAATAGACTCAGCAACAAAATTCATAATCCAAGAATGAACAAGCATGTTGCATCTACACCATGCTTTATAGGTAGGATGAAAGGAATCAGGAACTTCTATAGTTCCAACAAAATCAAACTTATTTTTAGCACCTAGAGCCCTTCTCATAGATCTAGCCCAAGTGTGATAATTAGTTCCATTAACATTAAGTTGAGGAGAAATAGAAACCGAGGAAGGGCCATCACTGGGGTGTACATAGTACACACTGGTTTGCTCTGCAGCTGGATCCTTAGGAGGATCATTGCTTGCAAGACCAGAACCACCAGCTCCCTTAGCTAGCCATGAAGAAGAACAAACGAAGGAAAAGAAGATGAAGATGTAGGGTAATCAGAGTTTTTTCTCTGATACCATCTTAAACTTAGCAAAAAACAATGTAACAGTGATAAAATTGATGCACAACATCATGACAGTAAGAATAAAAGCAGAAATGATTTTAATTGAAAGAAGTATTCATTCATTGATCATCAAAACGATTACAAGGTACAACTATATATAGATAGTACTACACTACTGTACTACTAAGGGTAAAAAGGAAAAAACTAGCTAAGAAGAATGTAGAGAGAGAATAACAGAAAGATTTGACAGATAGCACTAAAAACAAAAGAAAGAAAATATCTGCAATGTTGCAATGCGCCTATCCGAGCGAGCACATATTCTCCCCATGTGCACACCATGTGCAATGCATTAGTGACAAGGGTAGAATTGTCCTTGCTACCACAAAATACATTTGGTGTACCTTTCCTTGCTCCCCAGTCCTTGGTTCCCACATTGTACTTGTTGAGGCACCTGGCGCCCACTAGTGTTGCCTTGTAGTCCCTTGTGCTGCCTAGTGCAATATAGACGTCGGTGCTCGTGATTTTGGCGCCTGGTATCGTGTTTGTGTTGCTTGATGCAACACAGGCGCTTGTGCTCGGTGTTTTGGCACCCGATGGTGTGACTAAGGTGCCTGCTACAACATAGGCTCCATTGTCTGCAGAATTGGCGCCCGATAGAGTAACATTTGCTTCTTCTAACTTCAATAATCTTCAAGTTAATAATATGTGTGGGGCATTTAATTGAGCCATACTAGAATATAGGGATAAGCCTATTATTTCACTGCTTGAAGCATTGAAATATTACTTGATAAATAAAATTGTGCAACAAAGAAGCCTCGTGCAGAAATACAAGGGTGACTTATTCCCTAGGTTTCAAAAGGAATGGAAAAAAATAAAGAAGGCTGTTGATGGATGGTCAACATTTTGGCATGGTGATGATGATCATCATACCATATTTTTTGTTGATAATGGGGCTGACACTTATGTGGCTAACCTGTTAAAAATAACTTGTGCATGTAGGAAACAGGATTTGACTGGGATTCCATGTTTCCTTGTTGGGCTCTGATGTGGCATAAATGTTTGCCACCTGAAGACTTCTTTTCACTACAATAGAGAAAATCCACATTTTTGGCAACTTACATGTACTTAATAATGCCATCAAATGGTTCAATGCTTTGGCCTATATCTGAAGCTGATGCAATACATCCATCAAAACAGATAAGCACACCTAGTAGGCCTAAGAAACAAAGGAACAAGTCCAAGGGATCCTAATAGGCTCCAAAGATTGTTATCTACTGTGAAGTGCAAAAAGTTTGGGGAATTACTTTAGATCATAATATGAGGACTTGCAAAGGGAAAACACAAGCAGATAGAGAGATCCCAAGAGGGGGGACAAGGTAATATACCATAAATTTTCTCTATAATTACTGAGTCTATTTTATGTCATTTAATCTAGCATAATGTTTGTACGACAGAGGCTTAAGAGGGCAGAATTTGATCAACAAGAAGCTACAACAAGTAGAGGGAGAGGAATAGGAAGCAGAAGGGGAACTGTTAGAGGAAGAGGAAGAGGAAGAGGAACTGGTATAGGTAGTCAGCAACAGGAAGCTCAAACTGTGTGGACTCAAAACAATGATGCATCTCAACCAACTCAATGAATCACATGCCTTAGTGCTTTAGGTTTAGGCTTAGGATTTTGGTGTTGTAATGCACTTTGTGAAGTATGTTGGTCATGTAATGCACAATATGGCGTTAATATTTTGTGAAGTATTTAGTGATATAATGCACAATATGTAATTCCACTAATTTGTACATACATTGGAAGTTAAATACAATAATTAGTTTGATGAACTAATGTTTAGTCTTGTGTCATTTCATATTGTAGAGATTCAACACTACCGAACCATTCAATGATGATGATCTATATGATATTCGATTTCGATGGGCAAAACTATTTCTTGAACTTTACCGAAGTCGTACAATTGGGTGATAATATGTTAATAGGTAAATGTTACTAGTTTCTTGTGTAGATTGCAATTACTTTGCTGTGGGAATTACTGAAATATGACTCGCAATTATTAATATCTTGCGATAGTGATTGATTGTGTTACTTTCTTTTTTGGTTTTGTTCTGAAAGGGATATTTGTTGCTGTGAAAGTGATTGATTGTGTTGAATGGAGGGATTTCTACTTTAGAACTTACAAGTGCGTCGTATTTCCTTCAATCTGTTATTTTGTTTTAACTTTTAATTTGAAGTCATGCATGTCTTGGAAGGCATCCATTATACAATTATATTTTTACTTCTGGTCTGTTCACAGCGTCTTCTTTTGCACTATTTTGTTTTTTATGATAGATTTTGCTGGCTTTGGTAGAAATAAAGATGCTAAGATTTTGTGACTAGTGACTATTACTACCTATCATTGCTATTTCATTGCTACTCACTAGCGATAATGATGATGTTTATACTATTACTTGAATGTTAACTTATAGGAGTCCCTTTGTAAAAAGGGTTTGTGTTAGGAGAAATAAGTAACAGCAGTTGTTAATTCTGCTAGTAAAACCAGGATTATTCAATAAAAGTTCTTCACTTTGATTCAGTTTCTTACGTTTTCTTTCAATATCAGTTGAAGAACCTTTCAATAACTGGAGTAATTGTTCCTATTTGTGTAGGTATGTTGGCAAGCTAGTTGGGCGATACTACGATAGCCAAGGGAATCCTACTAAATATTTAAAAGGGGTTGAAGCAAATGCTACAAGAGGTGCTCAGCTTCAAGAAAAGCAGAAGATTGAAGAGGCTAATTAACTAGGACTTTAGTTTGTTTTAATATAATTGTTGATTTAATATGATATTATGCCTTTTGTTTTTGAAGTTATAGGATTTTAGGTAAAAGAGAAAGAATCATGTCTTTGAATATTATGCCTCACTGATTTAGGATTTTTTGGTATGTTGATTGAGGTTGTATGCCTACTGATTAGTTTTTTTTTTTAAAAATCCACTTTTAATATCGGTTCTAATATAACCTGATATTAATAATAAACATTTCATATCGGTTACAATTAAAAACTGATATAAAAAACGATTTGCCATATCGGTTTAACTAAGAAACCGATATAAAAAAACGCGTCTATTGGCTTAAAAACTAAGTTTCTATAACGGGTCTAAAAGGAACCGATATTAAAAACATTTTCCATATCGGTTCTTTAACCGATATAGAAAGCGTCTTTTTTTAATATCCCCTTTATCTATATCGATTACAGAACCGATATGAAAAGTCGTTTTTAACCGATATAAAAAGCCTTTTTTCTAGTAGTGTTAGTTTGGTGTTTTGGCAAAATCAATTCCATTATTGATACCTGAGACAGAAAATGCACTGTGGGGGAATAATTTTTCAAAGAAAACTACTAGTAAATCTTTCGCACAAGTTCTGACCATATCACGAGATAAGATATGTGACATTCCAATTAGTCAGCTTCCTCGCAGGATTGCATGGGTGTCAGACACACCTAAACGACAAATGTTTACTATCTAAGGGAGATATTCTAATCAAAATCGATTCTTTCAGATTCAAACTTCAAGATATTTGGAAACCAACTGGTAAGTGGGGTTTGATCTCTCTAGGGAAGAGTTATTATGAATTCTATCTTTCCTCTATTGATGATTTACGTAGAAAACAGTCGCATCCTTCGGGAAATTGCAAGCCAGGTTTGCTTTGGTTGTTCGCATGGCAGTTTGACAGATCTTTTGGTAATTTTGCACGCATACTAGTGGATATAGATTTGAGATTAAATATTAGCTAGAAATCAAATTATTTTTGAGAGATTAAGTTATTCTTTCTTTGTAGGCATTGAATATAAAAAATTGTCTTCCTTTTGTACGACTTGCATAACAATTGGTTGTTCTACAAGAAATTCTTATAAAAGGATGCATTCTGATGTGGTGAATAATAAGGAGAAAAAGGTCCCAAAGTATGCTGCTCAACCAAAAATGGTTTGAAATATGTTCCGAAGTTGAAGGATACTAATAATGAGACTTCAGAAAGATCTAGTTATAAATGTTCAAACCTATGTGAATAAGGAAGCTTTTAAAGCCTTCAACAAATGTTCCCTGGGATGGTTTGGATCCTAGTAATTTATTGGAATTGTTGACCCGTCTAATTCCTATCAAGCTTTACATATGAATGTGTAGCAACATTCAGATTTTAATAGGTAGCAAAGGGAAACCTCATCCGATGAGATTAGAAAATCTATTATAAAATCTAATGAAGAATTAGATTTTGTCCAATTATAACTAGATCTGTAAGTAAGTGTTGATTGTGGTTAGACAGATATGTAGAAGGCGTCTTTGAACTCCACACAGGCAGCAGCTCACGACAACATTGTTAAGATTTTTTTTCTACATGTAATACCCCCATTGTTTACTTTAACGCCAATGTAGTCAATGATATGCATATTTCTAGTCGTGTTTGGAGTGATTCTATTGTTTCGTCCTCAACTCAACTTCCCATTACTAGGTTAAATTCGCTAAATGCCCCAGGGTCCGATGCTACGTCTAACCAAGTGATAGCGTTTGACATGAGAATAATAGAAAAGTTTTGGAGTGATGTGTTAGATGATGATGTTGTTTATCCTATGGCTACCGATAACCAAGGAATGGCTGCAAAAGAAGATAGTTGTGAACTGGTTTTGAACCAGTTATATATATAATACTCGTTGTAGGGGAAGTTTTGCCTATATCTATATCTTTTAGATCTGGTTAATATAATTTAGTCGTATAATTTTTCACATTTATGTTAATTAATCTCTACGATAGATTGTCTTAGAGGTCTTTCGCCGTAACAAGTTCGGAGCTCCCTATTACTGCTTTGATTGCACTTTCTTCTCTTGCTAAGGATAATGGTCTAGTCTTCGTTCTTTTTTATTTTTATTTAATAAAATTAGGTGGAAGTACTCTTTTTCCTTCTTAATGTTTTTGCATAAAAAAGCATTAATGTGCCTTCATTCCTTCTCTTCGCCTAAAAAATAGTCAAATTACTTTTTTATGTAGCTAAGTGCATTTCTAGCTGAGAAACACACGCATAATCAAACATGGTGTAAAATATTTATACACTTTCACAAACTTAATGTATTAATGTCACTTTCAACCGGTTTTGACAAATGCTTATCTAAAAAAAAAAACCGGCGTTGACAAATGGCAACGCTATAATATAGCGTATTAGAATTTGAACAAATTGTTTTTGGTCATGATCAACTATATGCCAAGTAGTACTATCAAATAGCTGCTATAATGGTGCTACAACATAGTGGAATTTGAACAAACTGCTTTTTTTTCTGCAATACACGATTCACGTTACTGCTTCAATTTGAGAATGATTCCCATAAGAGAAGAACAATAACATATATCCTGCATTTTTCTTTCAACTTCCCTTCCATTCTATCCTTTTTCTATTTCTTCTGTGTTGCTTTCTCATTTGCTTTTTCTTATTCATTTTCTAGTATCAATTTAGCTACCATGATGATGAAGCTAATAATGTACCTAGTTACGTTACCATCACTGTCTCTACCAAATAGCCTAGCTAATTAATAATGCACCATGTTGGCATCCCTGTCCCAATCTCAAACAGAGTTGTTGAGTTAGGTATCAGTGCAACTGATCTGAGTCTGCTTTCTTCTTTTCACCAAGAAATGGTTTGAACATCAATAGTATTCCAAGTCCTTCAACTAAGTTCAGGAATAAAAAGACCAAATGGGTGCCTGTAATTAAATGTGCAACAATAAGATCTTAGTAACATATACTATGATGCACAAATACGATATGAGTATCGGATACGATATGAATCCGATACAGCGATACAAATTAACTTCCTTGAAAAACATAGGATACGATACGTCTAGAATTTATTTATGAAAAAGAAAATATTCACAAAATAATAGAAAATACAATTAGTTAAGGAACATACCTGGGAGGAAAGAAGCATTTGTACGCTTTTGTGACCAAGTTAGTCTGCATTGACCATGATCATAAGAAGAAAAAAGTGGGGAGAGTGTGAGTCAATGATGCTGAGATAAGTGACTAATTAATACAATATTCTATTTATCGAAAAAAATGTAATCACAAAGCAATTTACAACATTACTCACATTGCACCACCTGCAGCAGGACCAATAGCTTTGAAAAAAGACATAGCTGTCATAGCAAGGCCATTAGCAGCCCCCCTTTGGTGTTGTTCCTGTTTTTCCAATTCCATCAAAAATCATTAATATCAAACATAATGAAGAAAATAAAAATAATGAAACTATCCAAAGGCTTACCACTGCTCTATTTTGTAAAAGGAACAAACCAGTTGTAATGGTCACCTAAGTCAAGAAAAAATAATACAATGAAATAAATATTTATTATTGAACCTTTTCTCAATTAATTATACTAATTAATATATGATATTGATGAATCTAGTTAAAAAACTAATAGGTCCACTTACAGCCACAGCGTTCTTCAGGATGGAAGCAATACTTATCACTATGAATAGAGTTATGCCTGACAACATTGCTATGAAGGGGTAACTTTGTAAAAGTGGTATGGAAAATATCTGCATACAAAACATGTTTCAAATAACAAATTGTGAAATACAGAATCACAAGAATTGTCAAAAAAATAGATGAAAACTGACCCCTGAGATTTGGGCAATGGCTATAGGTCCAAAAGCTTTTTCCACATATGGGTATAGGACAAGTTGGTAGATGAAAAGTGCAAGACCTGATAACTTTAGAAGTTAGTAATTATCCAAAATAGCTATATAATATATATCTTATGTATATATATGGAATTTAACATGAAAGTATACTTATGTACAGTTACAAAGCCACATTTCAGAATAAGATCTTTGATCAATGAACTTATCCTCTAAACAAAGTCGAAATTATGGTCAACCCAAGTCAGTACTGAACTTATCCTTAAAACAAACACAAAATTATGCAGTAATTCACTTAGTAAGTGTTGGTATTCAAGTGTGACCAAGAGTCCTATATTGGATGGATAATTTTAATAAAATTTATACATTATTGTGATTAGTTCACAATGCGACAACCGCAACTTGTAATGTAACAGCTGCAAAGGCCGAAATCGCGAAAGCCTTAACGTGACTATGACCGTGATTGTCGCCGTTATTAATTAGAACCTTGGTTTTGGGTTAAGATAAAGTGTCGAGCTCACTTGTGTGGTTGCTCTCGGCACCCGGGCTCCCCTCATGATCCAACTTAACATAAGTGCAAAAAGGAAAAATCCTTGGAGGAATTAGTTACCATATGGCCTCATGTTAATGCATAAAATTTAAGTGCAACTTTCATTGATGACAAGTTGTGAAGGAAAAACATATCCCTTAGCAAGTAGCAATTATAAACATTTGTTATATAGGTTCCAAAGATTAACCTGAAATTGCAAGAACATCACCAACATCATTGGTTGTAAAGTTCAGACCCCCTAGCCTTGGAGGACTAACAGCCCATAATGAGAAAACCTATAAAAAGCAGAATGAATGAGAAAACTTATAAAAAGCAGAATGCATTGATAGATTGATTCATTAATTAGAAATGTTACCTCTTGATAAGCAATATCATGAAGTGAGAAAATACAATATGCAATGATAGATGACATTAGAGGCCAATTCATAAAGAGGTTTTCACTCTTTTGGACTATGCTTTCTTTGTCAATCCCCTTGCTTCCATTTTCTAAAGCTTCAACATTATCTGTGGACTCATTGTTACCTTTGTGATTGTGAAGTGTTTCCTGCACATTTTTAAACAATTGTTTTGACCAGGGGGAGAGAAACATCAAAGATTTGTATTTAAGGAATAAATATGCAATAAACTAAGATACATACCGGAATCCAGATACAGGCAATAGCTGCTACAAATGAAAGTCCTGATATTATAAAGCATGGCAAAAAATATGGAAACCTGCAAAATGATTTGAATCCATGTATCATTAAGAATAAACTGATAATTTTAGAAACACAAGCTGGGAGCCAAAATTGAATCTACTAATTCAAAATTTGTGAGAATACTGAATTCATTATGTTTGATGTTTCTTAGTATTAGTGGAAATAAAAGCAGGAAATAAAGAAAATAGTAGGAAAAGCCCACTTACTTATCCCAAAAGGAGCCCTTTGAAAATATATGTGGGTATTTCTCTGCTGGCTGCAATAAAAAATCCCCCAAAGTATTAGAGAAACAAGGGGTTTTCAAAAACAAGTTGTCTTATGTGTGCATGTATAGAGTTCAAGGCTTTTTGCAAGATGTATCTTATACTCCATTAGATAGAATAAAAAATAGTACCTGAGCCAAATATCCTCCTAATGCTGGGCCAATGATTAAGCCCATGCCCCAAGATGCGCTGATCTAAAAGCATATAACACTTTGAATTATTATGATGTAAATTCAATTTTAAGAATTGATAGTAGATAGGAGTCTGTGAAACTTACAGTAGAAAGTCCTAGAGCTTGGTGCTCCTCTCTAAAAAGTTCAACTGCATAGGCCTATTAAAAAGAGAATTTTATCAATGACACTCCAGGTTTAAAGCGTGTCTAAGTGTCCGAAACTGACATTGTGCACACATGTCAGACACTCCAGTCTCTATTATAAGATCTTTTTTGTAGTTTTAGGTCCATTGAATAACTGATGTATCTGACCAATATTATAGGTCAGATATATCAGTTATTCAATGAACTTAAAACTGTAAAATTTTCTTATAATAGAGAACAAAAAGAGTATGATATAAACAGAAATTTGAATGAGCTTGAACATGTATCCAGGAGTCTACATGAAACTTCTAATAATTATTGGTTGTTAAGAAAATGGTACCTTTGCTGGTCCAATTGCACCATTTAAACTTCCTAAAAGAAATCTAGTGATAACAGCCATCCAAAAACTGGTACTAAGGCCAAATAGTGTGTTGAAAATAACACTGAAGTCAAGTAAGCATTAATTGTTATTAGAAACAATACAACGTAACTTCAAAAAGGTATATAATTCATAGAGATAGATACTTACACTATGATAATCCCAAAAACTACAACAGGTTTTCGACCATAGCGATCAGAAGCCATTCCCCATAATATAGATGTCACTGTTCTTCCAAGCATGAATGAAGATCCTACAAAAACAATTCATCATCATCGACAAACATTCTTTTTCGATAAGTGAAATTCATCGATAATGTTTAACTACATAATCAAAGAACACATATAATAATGGTAGAAGCCTTCAAAGATTTGAAACATTAAAAATATCTTACCCACAAAACCGGCATAATAACTAATATCAGCTTCTGTTGTTGCAATATTGAAATCTCTTACCTGAAAAAAATAATATGTAGCGCTATTAATATTGAGGATCATATTATGTGCATCAGTATAAAATTGGACACTAGAAAAACTCACCATGAAATAAAGGAATGGAAAGAGAGATGATGCAGGCAGTGCTGAACATTAGCAAAAAAAAAATAGATAGACATTAGAAACAGTAGCACTAGGCTCTCACAATGATATCCCAAAAGGATTCAATAAATGAGAAAAGAAAAATCAAGTGCTTACTTGAACATAACACTACCATCCATATAACCATAAGATTTGGAATGGATACCCCTCGATTAAGCTCTTTGGCTTGTTCTACCTTACAACCTGGGCAATCTTCATAGTACTTCTTTTCCAACAATGTCTCTCTAATATCTTCCTCCCCCATTTTTCTAACACTTCTTCCTTGTTGGCTTGTTGCCACTCTATGTTTCTGAAGCAACAAACAAATGAGGTGATATATAAATGATCAAAACAATCCTCAGGATGGTATTTGTGGGTGTAAATATTTCAAACTTCACACGTTCCATTTCTTATCTCACATATATATAATAGAAGAGTGAATTTTATCAAAATATACAAATTGTGGTTACAAAATCGAATTTGAACACGGAAGTAAAACGACAACACACTAACATACAATAATTGATTGGACGTCAATATATTCTACTTTCAAGTTAAGAATTTAAAATAATGAAAATCGTCGCTTTCATGCACACAACACTGACGAAATTTGATTTGTTTGCTTAAAACAAGTTTCCTAGTAGCATCCTTTTTCTCTGACTTGAGTACCAAGCCCCAATTATTTAAATGTGTTGATTTGGTTTTTTTCAAAATACAGAAATTGACCAAAATCATTTTCATTATAACAAAATCAACCATTGGTGAGGGACCAAATCTATCGCTAATAACCAAATCTATCGCTAATAAAAAGTTATGGACGACTTATCAGCCATCACATCACATGTAAAAGTGATAGACCGTAAAAAAAATTGCGAGATGAATTTACCAATGTAAAAAGAAAAAAAGTCGTTAAAAAAATAAAAACCAACAATTTGTTGGTGCAATTTACTAACGGGCTTAGTTCTTGATACTATCAAGGTTTTTTTTTTTTGAACCCCCACCCTCTCCCCTTAAATCCCCACCCACACTGTAATTCCCAAAATGCCCTTCAAAAAATCAGTTTTTTTCACAAAATTACACCCATCGTATATATCTTTTTTGGGGCCTATATACAATGGGTAAAATTTTGACATCGTAGATATGTTCATTGTGCGTATATACGATTGATGCGTTTTAAGTCAATCGTATATACGCCTGAGGAACCTATATACGATGCGTGAAAAATGCACATCGTATATATGCCCCAAAAGAGATATATATGTAATGTACCAGTCCACTGCAATGCCACCTCAAATACTATTACCTCACGATCTTTTCTACCCCCCTTGTAGAATTTTTGCCTTCCGTGGGATTCGAACCTTGTACATGGGGCTCAAATACAAGTTCAATCTACTTCCCACGGACATTGTACATGAGGTACAGGGTTCGATTCCCACGGAAGGCAAAAACTCTACATGGGGTAGAGAAGTTCTTTGAGGTAGCGCCGCGGGCCATGAGAGGGGCCCATGCGTAACAATATACGATGGGCTTTTTTTTTTTTTAGCGCTTACATTTTATTAACATTATAATTTACGATCGTGATTTGAATAAACGCGTAGATATATTGGATAAAATAAACGCGTATAATTACAAAAACGCGCTATAATCATATATACACGTGTAATACAAAAAATGTGTGAATCTATCTACAAGCCGTCAATAGAATCATCGGCTAAATCTATACATCTAGACGCATCAGTGTGAGTGGGAGGCTGCACGGGAGGACACATAGACTGCCATAGGGTAAAACGTCCGGCATACGGATGCAACCATGAAGCGAGACTCCGGTAAGTAGTCTTTGGTGCCACTTTGTGGGGCAATAGGAGGCAATGGACAAGTGGGAGAGATTGAAAGATTCAACCAAAGGTACATTTTGCTTGTTCGTAATGTATATGATTTTCAACTTAGATGAACTGTAAGTGCCTCTCAAAGGCAGATAAGTGAAATTCATAGATAAAGAAAACTGAACCAATGCAACATTATACCTGGTTGCAACCATATACCCCATCTCAGGCAAATCAAACCACTTTGACTCCGGCTGAGGTCCGTATGACTCGATAGTTAAAGCTTTGCGAAGCTCTAACAGTCGGTTCTTCCCAAACATGTCAGAATACAAGGTTTCTCTGTCCTTTGATTCCTGAATCAAAGCTTGCCTAATCAGAGGCCATGAGTCCTCACCCATGTCTAGTCCAACTCCGATCGCTCTAAAACCGCAGCTATTCTGAGTCACCTTCAACATCAACAATTTTTTCAACATAATTGCGCACGTGTGCTGGAAGAAACCGTAAGTGGATTTTAGTCTCAGCTGTCTGTGATAACACTCTAGAAGCTCCCTGAGATAATTTGGTTGACTGCTGTGTAGGAATTTTGGAAGCCCCGGTTTCTTGATCGGTTTACCTCTCATCCACGTGCTCCCACCCGTAAGGATCACGCCTAGCATCAAAAAATTTCTGCTTTTTCTTTTGGTGCACCTTTCGTTCGACTTTTGATTTAGGTGCAACCATAGAAGAAGTGGAAGGGAATGCTATCTCATTCAATTTGCCTCTTGATAAGAAATTTCTCCTCCTCACTAACTTTATCAAATCGCCCTGATAGCATCGAATCGGTAAGAAATATCACGGTAGATGATTTATCCCGAGTGGACTTATCATCTACTGCATCCAAGCTCAAATGTTTCCAGTGATCATCAACAACATTGAGCGGAATAGAATTACCGGAAGCATGAAAAATACCTATCTCACAAGCACAAGGAAGAAGATGTGTCTTCCTTTGAATGCACCGGCACCGCCCTTTGTCATATCCAACCCCAGATTTCGATCTTTCAAACTCCTTAACCATGTGACCCAATGCAGATAAAGAAACAAGCCCTTGAAGATTTTTAAACAGTGGAATATTGGACTTGACTTCAATTCTGCTGATGCTTCGTTGAAAAGACCCGATGATCTGATCAAAATGTATTGCCAGCATGTCATCAATAGATATCAAACATTTAGATAAATCACCCTTAGAAGTCTTCAACTGTCTTTTCAAAGACCAATGCAAGGATTCCGCTCTGAAATAATAAACAAGTGTCAAAAAAATTCGAGTAACGGATAGAAATAATAAACAAGTGTTAAAGAAATTTAATCGACAAAAAAAAATATGTCCACGTGTCAAAAAAATTCGAGTAACGGATAGAAATAATAAACAAGTGTTAAAGAAATTTAATCGACAAAAAAAAAATATGTCCACGTGTCAAAAAAAATCGAGTAACGGATAGAAATAATAAACAAGTGTTAAAGAAATTTAATCGACAAAAAAAAATATGTCCACGTGTCAAAAAAAATCAAGTAACGGATAGAAATACCTGTTGGTCGTGCAATTCCCCAAGTGTGGGATCTGGTTAGTCCACGCTGAGATAAATCGCTCCTTGTGCGGTGTCAACCATGTGTCGTGCACATATTTAATGAGAGCAGCTTTATCAGAGCAAGCAGCCTCAAAAAACTTCAGATTAGATACATAGTCTGACTCATCAACAGAATCAACAATACATAGCCGAGAGATTCGACCTCCTCCCGCCTATCCTTGTGAACCAACTCCTTAATCTTCGCTTTGACATTTTTGGTAACATGCCAATGACACAATAAATTTGTAGCAAAGGGAAAGACTTCAAGAATAGCGGACATACACAATGAGATCTCTGTCATCAAGAAAACTCGAGGATGAATAGAATGCAACTCACATATACCTCGCAAATTTGCTCCATACCCAAGAAAATGAATAGCAAGCTCCTCGCCCAATATACGCAAAATGCAACGTGGAAGCTTATCTCGGTGTTTGTGACTCCCACAATCTGTAGAAGAGGCAAATTATATCTGTTGGTCTTGTAGGTTGAGTCAAGAATGAGAACCTTCTAAAACAACTTTGAGTAACTTCTGACAGTAAGTGGGATGAGCCCACATGATATCACCGACTACATCGGACCCCTAATCTTTCTAGACCAACATAGATAATTATGGGATTCAATCAATCTCAACACCTCCCGAATGTCCGTTCTAGGACCCTCTTTGTAGACCTGTTTGTGGCCGCCTATAAACTTGACGAAGACTAGTCACATTCTCCTGATCTAGCTTCTTCAAAGCGATAATAGTAGCTTTTGGTCCGACATCAAGATCCGCATCTTTGGTTAACCAAATCCTTTTGCGCTTTTGCACAGGGCCCCGAAAAAAACAAGTACCAATGGAAGTTTTGAGCAAGTCGTGCGTGTGTCTACCACACATTTAACCGTGACACACCAACCCCACTGGCTAACGGTGCAAGTAGCCTTCAAGCTAAAAGGATGACCTCTCCTTTTAGAACCGAAACCCTTGAATCATTAGTAAACTCGCCATGTTTCTCGCAGCCAAAAACAACCTTATCTCGCCTTCCCCTCTTTCCAGCTGCTTTCTCAGATCTCACAATAACAACAACTACACCGATAGTTCTACCAACAGCTTTGGCCCACTCCTCCACAGCCTCGCGTGTAGAAAATATCTACAAAATATATAATTTACTAAGTACTTAAGTAAATTAATTCCATTTACCAAACTTGAGTAACCAAAATATACCGTATCCGTGTGAAAGTCAATGTAGTATCAATATCAACGAGAGCCAACCGAGAGCTCGGCATCTCACTGTGTAGAGAGGGTCAATATCTGTTCGAACAAAACAGATAGCAACTCGAGAAAAAGCGAAAAAATAGCCCGATCGTATATACCCCTCAACCATGTATATACGATGGGTATTTTTTTCACATCGTATATACATGGCCCAGATGTATATACGATCAAATCTTCAAGCCCACTCGTATATAACCTATATACGATGGGTAGTCAACGATGCATTTATTATTGTAATCGTATATATGCCTTGAAGGACATATATACGATGGGTAGTCCACGAAGCATTAAATAATGCAATCGTATATATGCCTTGAAGGACATATATACGATGGGTAGTCAACGAAGCATTAATAGTGCAATCATATATATGTCTTGAAGGACATATATACGACGAGTATTTTTTCAAGTCAGAGTCAAATATTAAATGTAATCGTATATACCTTCCATCGAGGTATATACGATGCGTTATCTTGTGGGTCCCAGTCAGACAAAATTAATGAAAGTCAAAAACTGAGTTAATGGCAGGGGTAAAATCGGTATATCAGTAATGGGTGGGGGTGGGAGGGGATGGGGTGGGGGTTTAAAAAACAATGCCTATCAAGGGTTTTTTTTGAAGCCCACTGTATTTGAAAATTAAAACATAATCGCACGTTTGACCAAAAAAAAAAATCGCACGTTTGGTCTCATATAATAAGGCTTTTGTTTTTCCCACTCTTCCTCTTACTCAAAACACACCCCCTAAGGGTGGGAAAAGACCAAAATGTCATTAATGAAACGCGATTTTTCACCGAATCGGTTAAGGGCAACCGAAACTATTCGGTTAGGCACAACCGAAGGGCAATTTTTTTGACACACACCCTACTTTTCATTTTTGTGTATTCGGTTGACCCCATTCGAATAGATTCGTGTTAGGGCAACCGAATAGGTGTTATTTTGTTAAAACTGAAGGAAAAATACTTAACAAACTAAACCTGCGTTATTAACTTAACAAATTAAAGCTTGAACAACCGAAATATAGATACCTAAGTAAACATAAATGTCATACATAAGTCCACAAAATAAAATTCGTACAATACATTCACCAAATAGATAATTAAGTCCATAAATGTCATATAGTAACTACTGAGTGGTGTGGTTCCTCCTTACACACAACCATACTTCCTAAGCCTACGAAATGGCCTCACTAGGAGTTTGAAGCCCTCGAGTACTCGCCATGGCTGTGTGTCTTTTGGAACGGTGCCCTCCATTTAATTTCAAATTCGCACTATTTGATTGGCCTCGTTCGAATGGATTCAGTTATGCTCATTCGAATGGCTTCATATTGGCCTTCGTTCCCAGGAGCATTCGGTTGTCCTCAACCGAATGCTTCGCGATTTGCAGAAACTAAAAATACGCTAAAAACACCAAAAACAATCGAAATGCAAGTAAAAGAGCGTTACTAATCGTGTATCTTATGTTCCCAAAACGATTTTGGAAGTTGAAATCGAAGATTGAAGTGGGTTTGGGAGAGGAGATTCGAAGAGGGTGAGGGAGAGGAAGAGGTTTCAGTTGAGGTGAGACGAGGAGGGGGTGTGAGGGGTTTGGGAGGGAGGAAATGTGTTTTTAATTAAGGGTATTTTGGGGTTTAAAGGTTTTATGGGGTGTGAAATAGTAGGAGGGGGTGTGGGAAAAGTAATACCCTATAATAATTAATAGTTGGCCCATGCTTCGTACAATTCCACCTCTACTCACTAGAAACCCCATACCACCCTTTATTCCCAAAATACCCCTGAATTTAAAACGTTTTTTTAAACATTAAGTACGGTTCGATCGGCTATGTGTGCGCCGAACCTTTTAAGTGTGGTTCGACCATGCGTCCGTCGAACCGGTTTGCACTTGGCAGGGTCGAACCTCCCTGATTGTTGCTAGATGCTGAGTTGTTTAATTTTAACTGATTTTTAACGATTCCATTTATTCTTTACTAACACTAGTATGGCTAACACTATGTTTAACGATTTGATTTATTCATTGCACGAATTGTTCTTTTAGACTTTTTCGGTTTGTATGACTTGTTGCACTTATCTATGATAAGTTTGATCGAACGTGAGTCATTGATTTAAAACAATTAAAACCGTTAAAACTATAACCGTTGGGGAGAATTCAAAAATTTAGTCGTTGACTGGACGGTGGAGAGGGTTTGGCGCACGTCTGATCGATTTAGAACGACACACGCTTGGTCGAACCTAGTCAAAACATAATTTGGGGTGTCTGAGTAAATTTTGACTGGTTCGGCGATGCGAGATTTGATCAGGTTCGATCAAACGTGCGCCGAACCGTACTTAATGTTTAAAAAAAAATAAAAACCAATTTTCAGTAAGGACTTTTGGTTTTTTCACACCAAAAAGGGGGTTCTAGTGAGTAGAGGGGTGTTGTACGAAGCATGGGCCTAATAATTCATCCACCATTTTGATTTCCCAAGTATTGGAATATTTTTTTTAGATAAGCAATAATTTTAATTTTATTAAGGGGCGCACAAGGGGTGCACCAACCCCTTACATTTAGGGGCCTCGTTAAAACCTCCGAGCAATGTTATTAAAATCGACCCGGTGATCAACTCGGTCAAGTCACTGGGTCACTGGGTTAATGGGCGGACCGGAGGGTCACTTGTTAGTCCGCATGACCTGTAACACTACTAAAAATTGATTAAAATAGGCATAATGTGTAGAAATTCACACATCACAGAACTATGATTTTTTTTCATACCTTAAAAAAGCCTAAAAAAATGTTTTTAATCTTATTATTGATTTCATAGTCTTTTTTTAATTTATTTCATAGTCTAAGATACACAATTAGACATTTTAATAACACATATTAAGAATTATAAATATATTTTTTAAAATTTTAGAAAACAATTTTGTTTAAAAATATATTTTTTAAGATTTTTGTGTAAACATTTATGTTACAATATCATTAACTCATTAAATAAATGTTTTTTAACCAAAGAATAAATGTCAGATACATTACAATTGCATTGGATTTCAACAATTTGGCGAAAGGCTTAGTGGTAAACCTATTGGTTGTGCATGGTATATGTCCTGGGTTCGATTCCCACATGCTTTCTTTTTAAATATATACGACATTTTCATGAGTTGCTGGTTTGGTGCACAACCCGTTACAGGTCGGTTCATCTACCGGGTCACCGGGCCAACGTGTAAACCGACCGGGTCATACCTGGTTGCACTGGGTCTGATGTATGTGCGATCCAATAAGCAACCCGAACCGAGTTTGAGACCGGGTCACACGGTCCGACCGACCGGTCTGTCTGGGTTTAATAACCCTGCCTTCGAGGGCCGAAACCGAGTGGAAAAAGGACCTAGGGAGGGAAAAAAAGCACCCCGTCTAAAAAGAGTGTTACATAGTTATTACAATAAGGAAAAGCATCCCACCGGACAATTATACCAATCCGACCATGCTATCCTACAATGTCTCCCCTTCCCTGCCTTGAACCAGCTCCAGGCGCAATGTTTAATGCCCAAGTATTGGAATTGATTGGGATTGTGCATCATGAAAAAATCTCTCATTGCTTAGTTTTGTGAAGGGAGAAGAAGACCAATGCTATATAGTTGGGTTTCTCCTTTATAAAATGCACCAGTCAAAAATTTCTTATGTTTGTATTTGACTTTTTTGTTTCTCGTATACTATTGTTTTAGAGTGTTGTGAGATGTACTTAAATATTTTTCTTTGAAGGGGTGTGAGTGTACGGGGGTCATGTGAGAGGTATATGTGTTGTAAAATATTTCACATAGTATTATTCTCTGGTTGTCATTAGACAACGGTTTGTGGTTTTTATTCGGTTTTGGAGTTTTCCACGTTAAATTTTTGTATTCCGATTGTGCTCATTTTATTTCTCTATGTTGTTTTTCTCCAACACCAAGTTTTTTACAATGATTTTGGTCTCTTTAATATTCGATTTTATAAAATGTTTAACCCTGCCAAAATTGGTCAACCTATTGACTAACGTAGTATTCAAAAAATAATATTTTTAATACAACAATTTATTTTTTAATTAACTAATAATAACTTAAATAATAAAAACACTTTTTTAGAAAAAAAATTTAATATTAAAAAATGTATTTATTTATAAAATTTATGTGGCAGTCAAATGTGACAAGTCAAATCATTTAAGTGTCTACCATTTAAGACAATGGGTTGACCAATTTCGGCAGAGGCAAGCATTTTATAAATTCCAAAAAATAGCAAACTAGTAAATATAGTCAGGGTTGGAGCCAGTAAATGAATATGAGGGGTGTCAGTATCAAATTGTTTTTTAGGTATAAATTGGGTATCCTCTGCACGCAATTGCAGAGACTAAATCTCTCGATTCGGATAGGATCATAAAGGGCGGTAAAGCTCTCCCTCAAGAGATTTAACACTGTTGGATGATGCCCAAGTCTGGATTTGAACTCAGGACATTGGTTAAGCTGAAAGAGACACCAACAATTTCATCCAAGTGCTCTTGAGTTCAATATCAAATTGTTTGATTTAATAAATAAAAATCTACATTTATAAAATATAAATAAAAATTAATTTTAACTAATACTTTTCAAGTAAAAGAAATTTGTAACTATATTATTTTAGGTATAAAATTTATTATTAATACACACAACTACTGTTTGACAAATTAAATAGCAAAAGATTAGGGATATAAATTTTTTTATTCTTAAAAGCCTTATAGTCATCCTCAAATAAAATAGAATATATACATGGTAAATAAAAGAATATTGAACAAAATAGGTTCAATACCAAAACATTAATCCCAACCCCGATGTCACAATATCATAGCCTTACTTTCCAATTGAACTTAACAATAGTCCAACAACACTATAAATAAGTGAGAGAGTATAACTCCACTCCATCCTCATGGACAACATCCCAACACTAACCCTCAGTCTCGTCCTAAGGATAGCTTACACAGAAATCATACGAGAAAAAGACAAAGAAAATAGAGGGTGAGTACATCATACATCATGTTAAAAGCATAACAACAATGGTGGATAGAAATAACACACAAACATACCATCAAAATAATCATATAATTTTACGACGCTAAATCGTCACGAAAAAATATATCAATGCATGTAATATATCCTCCGACTCTACACCATAGGCACGTGGTACCATATCACTAACTCAGACTCAATGACGTTGGATCACATGAGTATCATTCACACCACTCAAAGGCTAGGTAACTCAAGCTGAAAGATAATGGGTCGCCTCTCACAAGCTAGGTATCTCAGACTCGAAAACAGGGTCGCCTCTCACAAGCTAAATATGATCGCTTGAGTGTCATTCTCACCTCTCATAGGCTAGGTAACTCAAACTGACAAACACTGGGCCGCCTCTCACGGCCTAATCATGAGACAAACAGAATATTACCCGAATACCATACTCACTTCTCAGAGACTAGGTGACTTGTCTCAATAACGTTCATAAAAAAAAGATCACGGTCTCACAAAATTGTCAACACATAGTAACAAGCACATAAATATATACATCATTAAGAGTTATCTTAAAACTAATTTAAATAATCAAAATTATTAAACTAACAAACACAAATTCAAAGATATCTAAAAATCCAAATGATTGTCAACAGGGTGGTCACCAAGGTGGTTGTCAACAGGTTAAAGAAGTTCATGGATACTCTTATCTCTCCTTACCAAACGGGGTTCATCCCAGGTAGGTATATCCATGAAAATATTCTTGTTGCTCAAGAATTAGTTCATTCCATGAGGAAAATGAGGTGCAGGAAAGGTGGGTTAGCAATTAAAGTGGACCTTGCAAAAGCCAATGATAGATTGAAATGGTCCTTCAATCATCTAGTTCTGTTAGAAGCGAAGATTCCTGAGAAGTTAATTACTATCATTAATTATGACTTGCATCACAAGTGTGCAAACAAATGTCATGTGGAATGGAAACCGGAGTCCTTTTTTCTCTCCTCAACGTGGGATTCAGCAAGGTGACCCTCTCTCCCCATATATATTTGTTCTTTGCATGGGCAAGAGGTGGAGAGACGTAGTTTGAAACCTCTCCGTGCTGGCCGTAACGGTCCAACTGTATCGCATCTCATGTTTGCTGATGATCTTTTGTTA
Organism: Oxytropis ochrocephala; assembly: GCA_020916435.1. Classification (NCBI taxonomy): domain Eukaryota; kingdom Viridiplantae; phylum Streptophyta; class Magnoliopsida; order Fabales; family Fabaceae; genus Oxytropis; species Oxytropis ochrocephala. Next base: position 97,555,463 of record CM037088.1, on the reverse strand, counting down.
TTCGGAGAAGCTTCTCCTAAGCAAATGAATTGTATGATGAATACGTTAGACTCTTTTAGTGCAATGTCTGGGCAAGAGGTCAGTATTGAAAAAACTTGTATCCTCTTTTGTTCAGGTGTCTCTCGTCAATTGAGAAGAAGCTTAGTTCACCGCTCCGAGTTCAAGGAAGTTAATTGCCTTGGTAAGTATCTGGGTATTCCCCTCACAGGTCGTGCTCCAAGACGAGCTGATTAAGTATACTTAGTACTGGTAGATATGGTGAGACATAAACTTGCAAACTGGAAAGCAAATCAACTCTCATTTGCAGGCCATGTTACTCTCTCAAAAGCAGTGATTGAGGCACTGCCACTTTATCCTATGATGACGTCGGTCATTCCAAAATCTTGTTTGATGGCTATTCAACAGCTTCAATGGCGTTTCATATGGGGCGAGGAAGGTGATCAACGAAAATATCATGATGTGGCATTGAGTAAAGTGACTAGACCAAAGAGATTAGGTGGGCTGGGTGTGAGGAATTTAATTGACATATGCTCCATAAGTTACAATACTTTCTACTATAAAAAGCGGCAATCAATCCTCCACTGAATTTACTAACATATGCTCCTTCCATAAGTTACAATAGTAGGATTAAATGATCATTTGACCACTAAAAGACAAAACTGCAAAAAGTAACTATTTTTATAATCAATTCAAACTCTAAAATATAAAATGTAGTAGCTACTAACATTAATCAATTTAACCACTACCAATTGTAAAAAAGTACATACTTCTAACTAAAGTTTCAAATTATTATTTTTTAATAAATTAAATTATTAACTTAATATTATTCTCAATAATTAAATAACCTAAAATTATTTCTTCACTAAGAGTAGTAAAAATAACATTAACCACTACCTAAAATGACAAAATATCCTTTTTATAATTATATGAATATGACTAAATTTATATTAAATCATTTAGAAAAAAAAGGAGTAAATACATGGTAACAGGAACGACAACGAGAGACTGACTTGGTATCGACAACAGCAACGGGAGCGGCAATCAGAGTGCCAACGATAGCACCAACGGGAGTGCATTTTTTACCTTAAATCTCATTTTCCTTTTTCATCATTTTTACTCCATCTAAAATTTACTATTTACTATAATCTCTCTGATAAAAGTATTAAAATCAAAATCAATTTAATCACTAAGAATTGCATAAAAAACTTTAACCACTACCAACGGGGTACATATTTTACCTTAAATCTGATTTTCTTTTTTCTTCGTTTTTCTTTTATTATATTGCAACTTTCAACGTATTTATAATTTGGCTAAAAGATACTTTTAGTCCTTGCAAATGTCAAGAAAATCTAGTTTAGTCCCTGCAATTCCAAAAATTTTAAAATAGTCCCTGCAATTAGTAAACGTTACTACTTTAGTCCCTGATGTTACTTTACTCTTAACAAAGGAGGGACTAAACTGGATTTTCTAGACATTTGTAGGGACTAAAAGTACATTTTAAATGGAATTGCAGGGACTAAAGTAGTAACAGCAGGGACTAAACTGGATACTTTTACTAATTGCAGGGACTATTTTAAAAATTTTGGAATTGCAGGGACTAAACTGGATTTTCTTGACATTTGCAGGGACTAAAAGTACCTTTTAGCCTTATAATTTTATAGAAAATATTACAAATACCGTATCACCCGTGCGTATGCACGGGTAAAATACTAGTTATTCATTATATTCTTGGAGAAACTGTGGGACGTATTAAAGCTTTGATCCCTCCAAGTGAAGATAATGGTAATGACAACAAATTATGGCTTGGTAACAGCCATGGTGAATTTTCAGTGGCAAGCTCTTATACTTTGCTTTCCAGATCAGGACGTATGGAAGAATATTTAGAGACTCGAAGTACCTGAGCGAGTTCGTGCTTTAATTTGGATGGTGTTTCATGATCGTATTCGCAATAATAAAAGGATGAACCGGATGGGCTTAGGTAATCCGTAATTTGATCACTGTAATGAGGAGATTGAAACAACGATTCATGTGCTAAGAGATTGTGCACTAGCTACCTCGCTCTGGATGTCCCTTGTTAGACCAGAGTTTTGTAGTGATTTGTTTGTAGGGGATTGCAAAAACTGGGTCCGGCTTAATATAAAGGAGTAATGCTAGTGCTTCATGTGCCCTGAATTGGAGTAGTATTTGGGCAATTTCTTGCCATAGTTTATGGAATTGGAGGAATAAGGAGGCCTATGATCATTCTTTCATCAGGCCATTTAGACCTTGGAGGGTAGTTTTAAATTTAACGAAAGATTATAAGCTTGCTTTTTCTTCTGGCTATTTGTTACTGCCTCACAGTAAGCAGTGTTGTGATGTTCGTTGGATCCCCCCTCCTCTTGGGTGGTATTGCCTTAACACTGATGGTGCTGTAAAGAATAATGGTTGTATAGCAGGTTGTGGTGGTTTGGTTCGTGATCACTTGGGTAATTGGATAGGTGGTTTCTCCAAGTATATTGATACTTGCAACGCTTTAGTTGCTTAGGTTTGGGGTATTTTGGACGGGCTTAAACTTTGTTGGGATAGGAACATAAATTGTTCAAGTAGATGCCAAAGTTGCTTCCCAAGTTATTCAGAACTCGGAAGATAACCATGTTTTTGGTGGAACCATCATTAGGAAGATTCGTAAGTTATTAAAGCTTTCTTGGGAGGTCCAATTTTCTCATGTCTTTAGAGAAGCTAACTGGTGTGCGGATGATCTAGCTGCGATAGCTTGTCGTCAAGTGGAGACGTTGATTATTTATGAGCATTGCCCTCCTAATGTTGGCCCAATTGTACTCTCTGATATCTTGGGTGTTTCTGTTCCCCGTCATGTAAACTGTTGATTGTTTTTCCCTGGGGCTTTTGCCCCCGTTTAATACCAAAAAAAAACGCCAAATGATTGCATTCCTCAATGTGATTAAAGCAAGAAAACACAAGATATTCATGAATCATAATATATAATGATTCACCAAATTAACCCCTAAGATGTCCAAGCTGCAAATTCTTTTCAGCCAATCTTATTATTGTAAATTCCAGCCCTCATCTATTTTCTACAAGTCGCATCAAATCCCACCCTTCCCATCATGTAAATCAAATACATCGAACTATAGAAATGTACGTCATTTCAAAGTCAACCTTAAGCAAGAATCATATCCTTTCTTATTTTCACGAGATCAATTATTTAATTTTTTTTTTGACCAAAGAGATCAATTATTTAATTTTTTTTTTGACCAAAGAGATCAATTATTTCATTAATGCCATGGTGAGGTAATATTATTTTCACCAAAACATTCTTAAGCTTCCAACTAATCGAATCAATATTATCATGAAGGAAGCTGTAAAGCCCTTTCTGTTTGTATTTATTTTCAAAAACTCAATGTAATCCAGAACAGGTACGCTGTATTTATTTTCTTTGAAAATTTCATCAAAATAGTTTCTCAGTTTTTATTTTATTTACATCCTCAATCCATTCATCCCTTCCTCAGCCACTACTTGGTTTCTTCTCCTACTATACTTTAAACAATTATGAAAATATCTAAATTTTGAATAACCATGAAGGATCCTTTGGGCTTACAATTAATTCTTACAATGCAAGTCTATGAAACCTCCATATGATAAAGTTTCGTCTAACTTATTAATTTCTTTAGCAATTATTAATATTGATCTAAAATTACAAATTGCATGATCATATCATTCACGACTGCCACTAGTGTCTCGAGAATCGGGCTGAATCAATCGCTTCAACCGATTAAATCAAGAATCAACAAGTTCAACAGTTGGTTCTATCCTTGTTGGACCACAATCTTGTTGAACAATCTAAAAATTTGTTAAACTAGATTGAACCGCGATCAAACCGCTAATTAAAGTGGGATGAACCATTCTAAACGACTTCTATTTTTTTATTCTTGTATTACACCAAAATTTAACACTTATTTATTTATTGAATTATTTCTTAGTCATCTGGTTCAACCATGGTTGACTCATTGAAACAGTTGAATCATGACCCATAGATCTTGCATGCTCAATCTCTGGTTTGGTTTTAAAAACATTGGTTGTTCTTAACTAGTTAACCTAATTACCAATTAACCTAGTTGATATTTAAGGCCATGTATATTTAAAAATCGTGAACTGTATTTGTTGAACTTTTTCTGAAAACATTAGTAGATTATTTCTGGAAAATTACACCATTTAATGCCGAGTCACTGATAGCACTTTCTTGTATAACACAGAAGTTTGTAGTTGCAAGTACACAAGGAGAAAGTAGGAAGGAGATCTTACGAGGTAAAAAAAAAACAGATAAATTCTTCTCACTAACTCAATTATTCAATGGAAAGCGATGCTACTGCAAAACGTAAATCTCCAGAATCATGAACAAACATTGAAGACAAACTACTGAAGAAAATGTAACGGAGGAATTCGATGGAAAACGAGCAATCACAATCATTAAATGAAGATTAAAGAAGAAAGATCATGGATAATGCTCTAGACAATATACTCAAAAATATGCCAACGTTAGTTGTTGTTTGCAATTGTGAGGGTATTGTGTATGGATTTATTCCTAAGAAAGGGAAACCAATCAATGCAGTTTCTGAAAATCTTCGCCATTGGTGGAAGGAAAAAGTCAACTTTTATCGTAGTGCTCGTTTTGCAATAATGAGGTACAAAGAAGGAACGTAACTGCCACAAATAAAGAAGAACTAGACTTAATTAATTGATAATCATTATGCATCTCTTAGAACTTTGCATGAACTTCGAGACACTACCTTGTAGATTCTTTTGACTTGTCTCATTTATCATTGTGACCCTCCTCAAAGTAGATTCCCTATTGAGGGTGGTCTCTCTCCACCATGGTGGCCTAAAGGAGATGAGGAATGGGGGCCTCTATTGGGTCTCAACGAGGATCAAGGTCCCCCACGCTATATGAAACATCAGGATCTAAAAAAGGCTGAGAAGGTTGTTGTTATCGTAGGTATGCTTAATCATTTGTCCCTTGATATACAAAAGTTACGAAACATTCTGTGAAAATATAAGAAGTTGACAAAATGTTAGCTAAGTAGACTACTAACTTAGCGGAAATTTTTAATCACAAAAAATTTTGAGGTTATCATGATAGATTATCTGATTTCTTGCATGACACCAACAATTATGCAGGCATTGGAGGAAATAATATTGATATCGATATTAATAATATTGTGGAAGGACATTACAACCATTCTCAAAAGGGTAATTTGGTTCAACCTAGAGAAAATGTTCAAGTAAGTAAGAAGGTCCATAGGTTAGTAGCCATGAATGCAATGGTGAATGAAATTTATACATGTGATAGTCTTGAATGCCTTTATAATAATTAGCAAAATGGTTTTCTTGTCAAGGGTATAAGAGACTATCACCATGTGAACTGTCCATACAAAAATAAATTATTCCAAATTGCTCAAGATGAGAAAGTTCTCAAGAAAACTACATTTGATGGTGTAGATATTATTTAAATAATATGCAACACTAACATTTTGCAAAACACCAATGTAGCTTCTTCATTCATGATTCCTCTCTTGGATTTGAACCAACAACCACAAACCCTGGTGAAGATGAACCAACTAGGAAAACCCTAAATTTCACTTGGAAATAAATTTGTTTCGTAATCCCAACAAAAACTCATCTAGTCAATAAATCGAACATACAACTGTGCAAAATACAAAGCCATTTGTTTCTCAACTTGATGGTGTTGGACCCAATCAAGCAATATTATATGCATCTACCACTGACGAGTGACATCAAATAATCACGGTAAAAATAAGGAAAAACATGTTAGTGAAAAGAAAAGGGAAACATTTTCTTTAAAGTTGACATTGTTCTTTAGAGGTTACCATGATCTATTGATACCTTTCATTCAATATTTATTGTTATTTAATGATGTTGACCATTATTTACTCTATAGTAGACAATGATTTATTGAAATTCTTTCAAACCTTTCATTTAATTATTATTATTTCATTATAATAATAATAATAATAATAATAATAATAATAATAATAATAATGGCGGGTTCTTTTTCTTAATATAATGTTTGTTATGCTTACGATGTTATGTTTAAATTAAAACCAAAAGGAGTTTGAATGTTAAATGTTGTTTCTTGTTCTAGCTTAATATTTTCTTTTGAAATCGCAAATACTTTATATATTAGATAATTTGCATGTTAAAGGTAAACAAAATCTCTTTTATAATTATAAATAAAAAAGGGACACAAAACTTCTATACACAAATACACCCACTCAATTATGAATAAGTTCATGCATACAAACACCAAAAGCGCAAAAGCAACATTAAACTACAACTTCAGAAGTCGGGGTATGCCTATATTGGGTCCAACACCATCAAGTTGAGAAACAAATGGCTTTGTATTTTTCACAATTGCATGTTTGACTTATTGACTAGATGGATTTCTACAAAGATTACCAAAGATATTCAGCTCCAAGTCAAGTTGAGGGTTTTCCTGTTGTTGGTTCATGTTCACCAGGGTCTGTGGTGGATGGTTCAAGTCCACACCAGGAAACATGCATGAAGAAGGCATCGTGTTGTTTTCCAGGTTCGGGTTATCGAGAGGAATCATGCTTGTAGAAGCTACATTGGTGTTGCATATTGTAGTTTTCTTGAGAACTTTCTCAACTTGAGCCATTTGGAATGCTTTATTTCTGTATGGACAATTCATATGGTGATAGTCTCTTATACCTTTGTCACGAAAGCCATTTTGGTAATTATTATAAGGGCATTGAAGACTATCACATGTATAAATTTCATTTCCCATTGGAATTGTTTTCTTCTTGGCTACTGACCTATTGACCCTCTTACTTGAACATTTTCTCTAGGTTGAACCAAATTACCATTTTGGGAATGATTGTAATGTCCTTCCACCATATTATTAATACCGGTATCAACATGATTTCCTCTGATGCCAGCATAATCATTGGTATCATGCAAGATATCAGATAACCTATCATGATTAGCTAAGAATTCTTCGTGATTAAGAATTGCCGCTAAGCTAGCAGTCTCCTGAACTGATATTTTGTCATGCAACTTCATATATTCGGAAAGAATCTTTCGTATCTTTTGTATATCAGGGGACAAGTGCTTAATTATACCTACAATAACAACAACCTTCTCAGCCTTCTTTAGATTCTGATGTTTTATATAGGGTGGTGGACCTTGACCCTTGTTGAGACCCAATAGAGGCAACCATTTCTCATCTCCTTTAGGCCACCATGGTGGAGAGAGACCACTCTCAACAGGAATCTACTTTGAGGTGGGTCACAATGGTGGATGAGGCATGTCAAAAGAATTCGCAAGGTAGTGTCTCTAATTCATGCAAAGTTCTAAGAGGCGCGTAATGATTCCCATTTAAGTCCAGTTCTTCTTTATTTGCATAAACTACCTTCCCTGCTTTGTACCTCATTAATGCAAGACGAGCATTATGATTAAAATTGACCTTTTCCTTCAACCAATGGCAAAGGTTTTCAGAACATGCATTGATTCCTTTCCCTTTCTTAGGTATAAGGCCATACACAAACCCCTCAAAATCACAAACATCAACTAATGTTAGCATATTTTTTTGTATATTGTCAAGAGCAGTATCCATGATCTTTCTTCTTTCATCTTCTTTTAATGATTGTGATTGCTCGTCTTCCTTTTCGTTGCTCTCTTCCTTACGCCTCTTTGATGGTACGACACGATTGAAAACATTTTCCTCAAATTTCTCCATTACTTTTTCATCACTAGCTTTGTCTTCAGTATTTGTTCCTAATTCTGGTAATTTATGTTTTGCAGTAGCCTCACTTTCCATTGAATAATCGAGTTTGTGGGGAAGAATTTCTCCTTTGTACTTCCTAAGATCTTTCTCCTTTCTGCTTGTGTGCTTGCAGCTACAAACTTTAGTATTATACAAAAACAATATGTTAACAAGACTTGTTCTTAAATGATGTCCCTTTCCTGAAATAATCGGAACACTTTTTTTGCAAAACTTCAACTAATGCAATTAAGGAGTTTTTTAATATATATTGCCTTAAATATCAACTAGGTTAACTAGTTAACAACCACTAATATTCTTAAAACCGAACCGGCCGGTGATCAAACCTGCAAGATCTCTTGGTCATGGTTCAATTGATTCGTTGAATCAATTATGATTGAAACAAATGATATATAATTGAATAAATAAGTATAATATTTTGGGGGAGAAGTTAATAAAAAGAGAAATCATTTCGATGGTTCATCCCACTTTAGTAGCGGTCCCTAGCACGAATCTATCTAGTTTAACCGGATGTTGGGTTGTTCAACCGAATGTGGTTATACTAGGTGGAATCAACTACCAAACTAAATGGTTCTCGGTTCAATTGGTTGAACTAATCACTTCAATCGGATTCTCATGACACTGGTGGCAATCGTGAATGATACGATCATTCAATTTGTAATATTAGATCAATATTGAACATTGCTAAAGAAATTGATAAGTTAGATGATACTTTGGAAACAATTGAGAATCAAAGAAAGTTTGTTGCACCATAAATCAAGATTGAAATGGATCCTTGATTTTGTTTCAAAATCTATAAATTTTCACAATTGTTTAAAGTATAGCACGAAATTATAGGGGAAGGAATGATTGGATCGAGGATGTGGAAAAAATAAAAACTAATTAACGGGAGACAATTTTGATAAAAGGCGAGCCAAACGGCTAATAATTGTATGTATCTTATGTAAATAGTAATCACACACGATACATTTTGAGAGAAAGACGTTAACATGGATGAAGGCGAGTTGGTTGGGACTACTTGGCCAATTTTGTTGTAACCAGTTATGCCCAAACCTTTGGAAAATCTAATAATATTGTTTATTAAAATATGTTTCCCTTCCATAATTAGTGTTTTTTCTTGGAGAATAATTGAAAACCACTTGTGCAATGAAAAATCTAATAATATTGTTTTTTCTTCCATAATTAAATATGTTTCCCTTCCATAATTAGTGTTTTTTCTTTGAAAAATCTAATAATATTGTTAAATTTGATATTTTACACCAATTTTGGTCTTTGTATAAACATGTGGTAATGTTGGCCTTTTTACACTATAGTTTTAAAGCCAATGTATAAAGTTTTATTTTTGAGCGGTTATTAGTGCAAAAAGAACATTTTTTTAAAAAAATATTGACTGTCTTCCTTGTTACGGAAAAATGTCACACGATTTTTCCACCATATATGTGTGCCCAAAATTGCAAATATGTTTACAAATAAAAGGAAAATAATAAACAACAACAACATTTTAACATGAAACATTAAGAAAAGGCATCAAACAGTATCTAAATTTTAAAAAGCTACAAACTACCACGTACCTCAAAAATGGTAAAGAACAATGGACGTACAACAAGTACTGCTGCTACCTATGACATTCAAGGGTTGCAATTGTTCACAACAACAAAAACAAAAAAGAAAGAAAAAAGAGGAGGAAGAAGGGGGTGGAGGAGTGGGAAGAGAGGATACAAACAACATAGAATAGGAAAGAGAAAGTGGCAAAGAAAAAGAAGAAGCAGCTTACCTGACGAAATGACGAACGAGGGCGACAAGTGGAGATAAGCAATGACCAGAAGGAAGCAGTCGGTGATAGTGAGACTGAGATGGATAGGGTTTCTGAAAAGTATAAAAATTTAAAGCAGATTTTTAAAGATGGTTTTCACCCAAAAAAAGGTGAAGAAAGTGAAAATGAATTGCGTTTGGAATTCCTTTTAAAAACGTTAAATAATTTTGACACATGTTTTATAGAAAAAAATCGTGTAAAAATTCGTGCACTAGTTAATCGCAAAATTGTCCCCGCATTAAATAATTTTAACACCGGTTTGGAAAAATTGAGGTACAAATTACTTCACATTGTTTTTACATAAAACCAGTGTAAAATGTCGTGCACACAATTGAAAATAAACAGGTTAATTGCAAGATTTTCACCGAATATATATTTTACACCATTTTTCACTAAACCTAGTTTAAAATCTTTAACTTATTTTTAGTTTATGTACTAATGACAAGTTACCAACAAGGGAATTAACCACTATCTTACTGAAGCATTTATTTTTCACTTGTCTATTTCTTAATATCTTTGGTCTTAAATATATGTGTAGCTCGGGTTCAATGTGTTTCTCATAGACATGGTGTGAGGCATTTTTTACATCATGGGGAAGTTTTTCATTGGCGGAGAAATAAAAGATATCACTTAGTTTGCGATTACATGGTTGCGGGGATCTCAGCGGGAACTACCCCATTTAAGACTCCCTATTAATATTGTTACATGTTTGCTTAGGGGAGGCAATATCTATCTTTATGCGGGGATCTTAGCTGGGAACTACCCCATTTAGGGCCCCGCAGGCAGAGATTTCCCCCTGTGAAGATGAGGACAAGAGAGAAAGACCTTCTACGGTTAAATAAGGGATGGGGATAGAAACCTTGCCCTCTCGCCAAGTGGACCCTACCACAAATATATCATATAAATACCCTTATTACAAATATATTATAAATAGTTAGTTTTTTAGTCTTTTATATGTGTTTTTAATTAGAAACATTAATAAAATATTAAATAGTACTAATTTTTTGTTTTTATTCTTTCTTTTATACTTTTAAGAAATAAAATATAAAAGTAAGATTAACTTTTATGTTTTTTGATTAAAATGTTAAACTTTGGTTTTTTGCTCTTACTTTTACATTTCCAACAAAAAAGAGTCTTACTTTACATTTTCTTTTTCAATTTTTTTAAACTTTTGCTAAATTTTAATAATTTCTTAGGGGTCCCTAGCGACCGCGGGGATCCCTAGGAATAGAAAGGAAAACTCCCAATTTAGGAGATCGAGAGATACAAATGGGGACAATTTGGAGGAGAGGGTCGATGGGAGTAGACAGTACTCCCGCTAGGGGTGTCAAAGAGATGGATTGAATGAATTAGATTATAATTGATGAATAAAAGTAATCAATAATCTATTAATTATCCATTAGAAATGAACGAAAAAAAATCATTCCAGTATCATCCATCCAATAAAATCCAATTCAACTCACAGTTTAGAATTTCTAATGAATGGATATCCAATCCATTCATTAAATTAAATAATATAAATAGATTTAAAAGTAAAATATTTTAAACTTTTATGAAAAAATAATTAATTTTTTTAAAAAATAAACTGTTTATTGCAAAAATTAAACTAATTTTATAGAACAATTTAAAAGAATTTTATAATATTCTTTAATATATATATATATATATATATATATATATATATATTTAAACCTCTAGCTTGCTCCTACAAACATAAGGCCACCGCCAGCCGTTGTTCTCCCCCGCTAACGGTCTAAGTGCCACTGTCCACCACCACAGTGGTCCCTGAGTGTCGCCGCACCACCGTGGTGGTCTTTGGAGCTCTGTCGTTCACTGTCGTGGTGGTCGTCAAGCGCGCCGCCCCCGCCACGTGGTGATCTTGGAGTTCCACCGCTTGTTTGCGTACATCGTTGACCATCACTTGGTAGCTATACCATTTAATTTATTTTATTTAAAATCATTTATTTAAAAATTAGCTTCAGGTTGAAATTTTTTTTATTTCAGAATTTAAAATTACTTTTTTGTCAAAAAAAAAAGTATATTTGGAAAGGTAGGAGATATCACAGATCATCCATTTAATTAAATGGATGGATTGGATCGAATCTATTGAAGTTTTACTTTGTAATGGATGAATTTATTAGTGGATGGTAATAGTTGATTTTGACACCCCTACTCCCTGCCTCACCCCATTCCCATCTATTCCAGTTGAGTGTATTACATGAAAAGGTGGAGTGGGTTAGGAGAAGCAAGCACCCAACAAATAAAACACGAGATTCTTTTATAATGTAAATTAAATCCTAAAAATTGATACAGTTCTGTTATTGAATTTAACAACATCAAGCAACAAATTCTCAAAGTTAATATATATAAACCTAAAGGAGTCAAGCAAAGAACATACCGAATATTATGTAGCATCAAAGAAGAAAAGGGTAAAGGAGCTTGGATTCAAAGAGATGGCAGTACAACCGAAGTAAAGTAAAAGGCTCTCAAAATAGTCTTGTTATACAATGTGGTGAAAGAATTGAAGAAAGTGAGAGATTATATAAAAGTCAATACTCTCAAAAAAGAATAAAGGAAAGTCAATGAAATTAATACAAATATGATAATTAATTTTGTCAAAAAAAGTAAATATGATAATAAATAAAAGAAAAAGTGAGCAATTAATTAATGATACAATTTGACTATGATACTTTTTTTACCAAGACTATCATATATACTTATAACTGCAAAGTACTCCATTTACTCCTTATTATAAGAAAAACTACGCTTTTAGGTTTCTTAAAAAAGCGATGTATCTAATCTATATTATATGCTTAGGATAAACTAGTTATTCAATGAACCTAAAATTGTAAATTTTTTTTTTTTATAATAAGGACTAGAGTAGTGTGCTTTTAAATCAAAATAATTTTTTGACTGAATATTAAATAAAAGTTACAAATTACAATTAAATATATATTAAAACATTTAAAATTATGAGAGATATATATTAGCAAATAGAACATGGATACTTACAAATACAAGTAAAATATCTATATCAATGTAATGAAGTTTTTTTCCTATAGACAGAGTGGTAAGTACCACGAGTAAACTCTCACATGTATAGTGGAGAATCTCTTGGTTTGAATTTGAGTAATCACGGAAAATATTTAGCTTAACAATGAGTTGTGTTAGGCCTTACAGATCCAGTAAGGAAGCTTGTTTTTTTTTTGTTAGTATAAGTTGGGTATCCTTTGCACGCACATGTAGAGACAAATCCCTCGAACCGGGTAGGACCACAATAGGCGGAAAAGTTCTATCTCATCCAAGTGTTATTGGGTAAGGAAGCTTGGGTTTTAGTTGTATATAGAATTGTCTTGTGTAAGGTAGAATTTAATATTCTAGATTCTGTATTAAATACACTTTTAATTCAATTTATGAGTTACATTACACCTTTTCAATTAATCTTTTTTTATAAGCAAAAAATAATATTAAAGAGGAGTGCAAACGGGCACCCCAACCGGTACAAATACAAGGGGTCTCACTAAAACCTCTCCCTGGGCCAAAATGGGAAAAAGACCCAAGGAGGAAAGAGTACCCGAGGAAGAATGAGACTACAAGTCAATTACACCAAGTACATACAATTGAAAGGATTACCCCACCAATTAATCTCATTATGATATTTTTAAGATTTAGGGCCCATTTGTTACGGATAAAAAGAATAAGTTATCTTGTTGCTAAATAATTTAGAGATTAGTTTTTATAGATTTTTAAGAAGTGAGAAGTTGTTTTGTGTTTGTCTAACATACTGAAAATCAATTATTTTAAATAAAAAAACATTCTTAAAAAATGATTTTTATGAGAAGCTACTCAAAACAGATTCTCATTTGAAATAGTTTTTAGATTATTTTTAGATTCTCATTTTTTAATTGAGAAGATGTAACAAACAAATGGTAAATTTCTAAAATTTAATATATTTTTTAAAATGTGATTATTCTTCAAAATAAGTTGTAACGAACGAGCTCTTATAATTATATTACTAATTAATTTAATATACTATTTTTAGATTGACCGATGTGTAATATTATTGTTATACCCCCATTTTGTCCGTCTTCATTTTTCTCGTTTTAGTCGCTTATTTTATTATTTGTTCTGAAGTCGCGCAATTACGAAATTTAAAAAAAAAAAAAGTGTCTCACCTAAGCCAATCTCAACTAACCTGTTCAACTAAGTCGAAATGTCGTTGTCGTATTTAGGCCTAGTCGAACTTAGTTGGGTTCATCTGAGTCGTTTCCTTGCAAATAGGCTTATTCGAGTTGTTTTCTCGCAATTGGGCTCATCATTCCGACTTCTTTTCTATTAATGTTAATTTTGAGCATATACATATAAATATATATATATATATATATATATATATATATATATATATATATATATATATATATATATATATATATATATACTCCAAAAAAAATATCAAAAATCTATTTTATTTTATTTACATTTTAAAAAGTGTCTAAATTGTCCAAAATGTCCAAAAATACAAAAATGATAATATTAAAAATACAAAAATACAAATCCGAAAAAAGCAAAAAAATAGAAAATAGGAGCAAAGACGGCAATCTTTGAAAATCCGTTCTTGCTCTCCAAGACCGCTCAAAGCAAGCCCACGTTATCAGAACCTGCAAAAGCCCAGTCAAATCAATCAAAACCTATTAAATGCTAACCCTAAGTTTTTAATATAAATAAGCAGTCAGTCCACAGTAGACTGGACACAGAAAAAGCTGCGAAAATCGCACACAAAATAAGGATTAGAGTTTCACACCGAAACTCTAATCCACAAACGATCTGAAATTTCGAATTACGAGTTGGAAGAACAGCAGCGAGGCGATTTGAAGGGAATACAAATGGCGATATGATAATAATCACAAACAAATCAACAGTCTCGGAGACCTAACAGAGGCTGGAAAAACAGGTTGGTGTCCTTTATTCTCTTTTAGGAATGAAATATCATGTAGTACAACGAATAACTGGAAACATATAGGCAGTATGAGTTTACTAGTGTCAAAATTGGGGCTTAGTTAGGTTCTTAGATGTGAAATCAGAATTAGTGTTAACTGAGAATTGCTAATCCGTTTTGTTTCAAAAAGAGAAAGGAGTAATCACAGATTCTTTTTAATAGAGTAGGAAGAATAATAGAGTAGGAGAGAATCAGACCAGAGAAAACATTAAAATCAGACACAAGAGAAAGAATGTAAATCGACCTCGAAGCTCGCGGAGCTCGGTCATCTTCTCGGCGAGAGCTCGGCGAGGTTCACCAAACCGCCAACTCCCCAAATCGTCCCAAAGAAATGCAGCGCGCCCAAAACCAAGCCGATCTGCGAAACCACCCCCTCCAGCCGTCGTTACTCTCGGTGGTTTCCCTCATCACCGCCAGCGGCGCGACGCCGGCCAAGGAACGCCGGACGTCGTTCCCCTCTCTCTCGCCGTTCAAACCTCTATCTCTCTCTGATCGGCGCTCTCTCTCTCTCCCTCACTGTGAAACGAGGCGGATTTTCCGCCGGAGGTTACTCCCTCTCTCTGCGGCGCCGCTGAGCAAGAGGAAGGAGGAATCAGTTTTTAGGTTTTTTTTAGTTTTTAGGTTTAGGGTAATATATAATGCCTTTTATTTTTTTTATTTTTTTAAATGTTCAGATTGCTAGTCACACCCCTCCAATTCACGCGCACACCTCCCCCCACTTAAGCCCAGTTTCGCATACTGGGCTCTCCTATGCGAACTGGGCTTTCCTTTTCACACCTCCTATTAATTATACAAACCCCTACGACTAATAAAACCTCATTTTACAATTTTCACCCCTTTTTTCATTTTAAATCTTTTCCAATTCAAATAATAAATACTGTTTCTCTAGAAATTAAATAAACGGCTAAGTCGGTTGTACAACCGGGTTAGTTATTATTTTAGGGCCAATGAGCTGTACAGTTCAGTAACCCTGAAAACTTAATAAATACTGTTTCTCTAGAAATTAAATAAACGGCTAAGTCGGTTGTACAACCGGGTTAGTCATTATTTTAGGACCAATGAGTTGTACAGTTCAGTAACCCTGAAAACTTAATAAATACTATTTCTCTCGAAATTAAATAAACGGCTAAGTCTATTGTACAACCGGGTTAGTCATTATTTTAGGGCCAATGAGCTGTACAGTTCAGTAACCCTGAAAACTTAATAAATAAGAATAAACTATTTTTCCTAAAACTTAAAGGGATTTTCCGAATTTGCCCTTAAACTAAAATTTGGTGGCGGCTTCCTTTCGAACTTCGAAGAATCCTTTCCCGGATTTTTCGGTCGCTACAATTATAAATTATTTTGGCTCAAAAATCAAGAACGAGGTGGATTGCGGAGGGCGATTCAAACAAACCAAAGAGCATTGGGGATTTTCCTCCGTAGGTCCCAGAAGTACATAGACTACGAGGAAGACGACTTGGCCTACCGAGCAACAGCTAAGAATGGACTGGGAAGAGAAAAGATCTAGGGAGTCTCGTCCCTAAAGGGACGCTGGGAGATCACAACGGGAACCCCAACTTCGTCGTTTCGATGAGCTCACCCCCTGAATGTCTCCCGGGCAAAGATCACAACATAATGTGCAAACACAAAATTAAAGAACATCAAAAGGCCAAAACCACTAGTACTAAGGGAAGGCCAGAGACCTACTGGGCATTACTGCCGCTACCACCGGAGCCATGGTAATGACACGCACGACTGTCGTGCTTTGAAAAATGACATCGAAGAGCTGATTCGAAAAGGAAAACTCTCACGGTATGTCAAGAAAGACGGAGGCGAGCCACGAGGCTCTCGTAAAAGACCTTGGTCTCCACGAGGCAGACCCGGGTCGCCCCGCATAGGTAAAGCGATGGTGCACGACATTGATAACACCTCCAAAGGATACGATAGAAGTAAGAAGGATCCTCGTGGATCAAGGACTTGCTGAAGGTTCACATGGTGAATTGGTGATAGTCTCTTATACCTTTGACAAGAAAGCAATTTTTGTAATTATTATAAAGGTATTGAAGACTATCACATGTATAAATTTCATTCCCCATTTGCATGATTTTGGGAGGCTGAGTTACGCGAAGCGATGATTTTGGGAGTCGCCGTGGACCCAGTGTGCACCCCGCGATTGAGAATTTATGCTCGGTGTCGGATTCGGGTGAGAGGGGCGTTGTTCGTGGATTGGGATCCGACGTCGCCGGTATCCTGAATGTCAAGAAACAAGATCGTTTTGAAAAAGAATTTTCATTTAACAATAATAAGAGGGAACGATCAAGGATGATATTGAAGACTTAATCCAAAGGGGCAAGCTGAGACAGTACTTGAAGACCGAAGAGAAAAAGAGGGAACGATCACCGCAAAAGTCCAAACTGGCGGTAAATGAAGTCGTGAAACCTTCTTCCAACGACAGTGATTCCGAAGAAGATTCCCCGAAGGCACAGCGCCAGAGGCCCGTCGCCATGGTGGTCATGGGTGGCTATTCCCTGAAGGTTGGAGAAACACGCAACTCTATGAAAATGAGATGGAGTGACATCTTGGACATTGGAAATAATCCAAACCCAATAATAGTCAAGTCAAGCCGACCACCACCATCGACCTTTGATGACACCGAAGTCTTTGGCGGCGGAAAGCAAACAAATGGCTTCCATTAATTGTCTCGGCTGTAATTTCAGGAACCGACGTCAAGAGAATCTAGATTGACCAAGGAAGTTCTTCGGATCTGATGTTCAGGGAGTTATTACCTCCATATCTCCGAGTCTGACCTCCAAGCCTATGACGGAGGGGGTCTGATAGGTTTCAACGGATCGAGAACGATCCCACTTGGATACATCGAGCTGCAGGTCACATATGGCGAAGGCAAGCTCTCATGAACGGTCAAAACTCGCTTCTTGGTACTCCCCTGAACGTCTCCTTACAACTGTATTGCCGGGCGACCGACCCTGGGGAGACTCGGAGTCGTGACCTCGACGGTCCATCTGAAGATGAAATTCTTTTCCGAGGAAGGCGAGGTTGTTACCGTCTCGGCTGATGGGGACGCCATCAAACGCTGCCACTACCTTTGTATAAAGGAGGAGAGAAGAGCTGAAAAGGAAGAAGCCTGGTGCGCTGAGATAGCGGCCGGAAAGAAAGCAATATGAAAATAAAAAATAAGCGAGTGAAGAGGATGTAATAATTTTTCCAATTTCTTTAATGGAAAGAAAAGATTGCCGAATGCTCCTGTCATACACACGTCGGCGAACCTGACTCAACGCCCCTCTCCCCTGATTCCGACTCCGGGCTGGCCACCCGGCGGATTATGGGAATAGGCGAGGCCGTCAAAAGAAGTCCTCTACGATCCCGAGCTCCTACGCTCCGTCGTGGTGCGCTGACAAGGCCCACTACGGCTCAGTCCTTGTGACCTTATCTTTCGCCTCGAGCGATTGTTCCTTCCACTCTGGTGTCCGAGATACTCATCTCCACCAGACAGTGAAGGAAGAAGTCCTTGTGGCTTCGCCCCCTCTTTCGCCCCGTGCGATTGTGCCTTCTCTTCCTGGTGTCTGAGGTACACATCTCCACCAAGGAAGGGAGTACCTTTCCCTAAGGTCCGAGGGTTCGTCCCACACCAAAGGGTGAAGGAAAGAAGTCCTTGTGGCTTCCGTCAAAGTGAAGGCTTGGATTCACAGCGATCCCGGTAAGAAGGCTCGGATCCACAGCGATCCCGATAAGAAGGCCCGGATCCACAGCGATCTCGGTAAGAAGACCTCTCTAATGTCAGAACTGTGTTCCGTCAAAGAGTCCGACGCAATGCAACCTCACACTCAAGGTACGCAACTACTCGCACATTTTGATTGCACTTCACGATGGCTAACTGCCTAACTCTCTCAACAAGTCTCACCGCGATGTCAGTCCTCGGACCCGACTTACTACGACTATCAGAGACTCGGCGAAAAAGTCACAAGTAATCAAAAAAGAAAAGCATTTCATATATACTAAAGTAATATTACAAACCAGTATATATACCCACAAAAGAAAGTAAAAAAGAAATTACAGACTACTCGGTACCATCCGACGAGCATTCGTCCGACGAATCCTCCTCGGCTTGGGAGCCTACACTTGCATTTTCATCTTACCCATGCAGGGGAGAGAAAATCACTTCGGCCTCGTCCAGAGAAGCATCGCCGGAAGGCTTCACGACCTTGCCGTTAAAAACCACGTGACCCAAGTCCAACTTATCCATCGGCAACTCGGGGTGAAGGACAGTTTTATATTGTGTGCGGAGGGACTCACTACATTACTCAAGAGAGCTGAGAGTAGAGGAGATATCCATGGTGTGAAGGTGTGTAGAGGAGCACCCTCCCTCTCACATCTCCTTTTTGCTGACGATGGTTTCTTGTTTTGCAGGGCCGATGCTAGATAGAGCAGACATCTTAAGGATATTCTTAACACTTAAGAGAAAGCTTCTGGTCAAGCTATCAATTTACAAAAATTTGAGATCTTTTATAGCAGGAATACTTCTCAGGAGGACCTGTTAGCAGTTACAGGTACTTTAGGTGTCACTGAATGTCTTGGTACGGGCTGCGGGCAAATACTTGGGACTCCCGTCTATGATTGGAAGAAACAAGAAGTAAATTTTTGGCTACCTAAGGGATCACATGTGGATCAAGCTACACCATTGGTCAGGGAAGCACTTATCTAAGGCAGGAAGGGAAGTTTTAATCAAGTCGGTTGCTCAATCAATTCCAACTTACTGTATGAGCACTTTCATGATTCCAACTACCCTAGTGATGAGCTAGAAAAAATAATGAATTCTTTTTGGTGGGGTACGAATCGTGGTACATGGAGGGGCATTCATTGGTTGAGTTAGGAGAAGCTGGCGGTTAGAAAGGTGTTTGGGGGTATGGGTTTCTGACATCTTCATGGCTTCAATTTGGCAATGCTAGGGAAGCAGGCGTGGCATCTTGCTACTCGTCCAGATACTATTGTGAGTAGAATTTTTAAAGCTAAATATTATCCTAATGTTGAATTTATGGGGGCTCACTTGGGCCACAATCTCAGCTTTGTTTGGCGTAGTATCTTCTCTTCACGGGTAGTTGTTAATTTGGGGGCCGAAGTGATAGCTTTGTTAGATCACCTATAGTCCAAGGTATGGAAGATTTGCGATTTGTGGATTTGATGCATGTTAATAATAGTGGTTGGAATTATGGCTTAATTGATCAAATCTTTTGTCAAGAAGAGGCTATGCTCATCAAAAGCATGCCTCGGTTTGGTGACTCGGACGAAGATCAATTTTCTTGGTGGCGTAGTCGAAACGGTCATTACTCAGTTAGATCGGCCTATTATGCTCTCATGGACACCACATGTATTATCAAAAACTCTCATGTCTGTCTTGATGGTGATTGGATGTCAATTTGGAAGGCAGGTGTATCCTCGAAAGTTAAATTGTTAATATGGCGACTTGCTAGGGGATGTCTACCTACCCGTAGTAACTTGATCAAGAGGCATGTTGATTGTCCTGTGTTGTGTCCCTTTTGCGAAACGGAGGAAGAAACTGACAGCCACATTTTCGTGGACTGTAGCGTTGCTCAGGCCGTATGGCAGCAGTGTAATTTGCTACAGCAAGTTCGGACAGCAGTAGACGCTGCTCCCCTATTACGAGATGCTATTTTTTCATCGCTGAATTCACTGTCTATGAGTAATAAAAGCAGGTTTCTGATGTGTATTTGGGCTCTTTGGCGTCGCCGAATGAGAAGGTTTGGGTTGGGGTGCTGCAGACGGTTGAGCAAGTCATTCACAGTGCTCAAAACTTCTTTGGAAAGATGGATCGGTGCGCGCACTGCACAGTAAAATAAGACCTTTTCTGACCTCTCGAGCAATGAGGCCTTTGTTGGCGTGTGTGTGGACTAAGCCCGTCGACGAAAAAGCATATATACTACTCTAGTCCTTATTATAAAAAAAAAAAAAACTTTCCAGTTTTAGGTTCATTGAAAAACTAATTTATCTGGCATATAATATAGACTAGATACATCAGTTTCAATATACCTAAAACTGTAAATTTTTCTTATAATAAGGAGCAAATGGAGTACTTTGCAGTTATAAGTATCATAGTCTTGGCAAAAAAAATATCATAGTCAAAATGTATCATTAATTAATTTCTCACTTTTTCTTTTATTTATTATCATATTTACTTTTTTTGAAAAATTAATTATCATATTTGTATTAATTTCATTGACTTACCTTTATTCTTTCTTGAGAGTATTGACTTTTATATAATCTCTCACTTTCTTCTTTCACCACATTGTATAACAAGCCTATTTAGAAAGCCTTTTACTGTACTTCGGTTGTACTGCCATCTCTTTGAATCCAAGCTCCTTTACCCTTTTCTTCTTTGATGCTACATAATATTCGGTATACTCTTTGCTTGACTCCTTTTGGTTTATATATAATATTAACTTTGAAAATTTGTTGCTTGATGTTGTTAAATTCAATAACAGAACTGTATCAATTTTTAGGACTTAATTTACATTATATTAAAGAATCTCGTGTTTTATTTGTTGGGTGCTTGTTTCTCCTTACCCACTCCACCTTTTCATGGAATACACTCAATTGGAATAGATGGAAATGAGGTGAGGCAGGGAGTAGGGGTGTCAAAATCAACTATTACCGTCCACTAATAAATTCATCCATTACAAAGTAAAACTTCAATAGATTTGATCCAATCCATCCATTTAATAAAATGGATGATCTGTGATCCATCTCCTACTTTTCCAAATATACTTTTCTTTTGACAAAAAAGAAATTTTAAATTTTGAAATAAAAAAATATAACCTAAAACTAATTTTAAAATGAATGGTTTACAATAAAATAAAATAAATGGTAGAGCTACCAAGTGATGGTCAACGATAACTTTCACGGCGGCAAACAGTGGAACTCCAAGATCACCACGGCAAAGAGCGGCAATGCTCTGACGACCACCACAACAGTGGACGCAAGAGCTCCAAAGACCACCACGGTGGTGCAGGTGGCACTCAGAGACCACTGGTGGACAGTGGCACTCAGACCGTTAGCGGGGGAGAACATCGGATGGCGGTGGCACGAGCAAGCTAGATGTTTATATATATATATATATATATATATATAAAAGAATATTATAAAACTCCTTCAAAATTTTCTATAAATTTAATTTAACTTTTTGCAATATTTTCTATAAAAGTTTAAAATATTTTACTCTTAAATCTATTTATATTATTTAATTTAATGAATGGATTGAATATCTTCGTTAGAAATTCTAAACTGTGAGTTGAATCGGATTTTATTGGATGGATGATACTGGAATGATTTATTTTTTTCGTTCATTTCTAATGGGTAATTAACAGATTATTGATTTTTTTATTAATCAATTATAATCTAATTCATTCAATCCATCTCTTTGACACCCCTAGCGGGGAGTATTGTCCGCTCCCCGTCGACCCTTCCTCAAAATTGTCCCTGTCTGCATCTCTGATATCTAAAATTGAGAGTTTTCCTTTCTGTTCCTAAGGATCCACGCGGTCGCTAGGTGTTGGAATTGTAATCAAAACCCTATGTTAACTAAAACCCTAAATGGCTATTTTTAAAAATATAGTCGTTGGCTTTGTTAACAAACAAATCATAATACTCAAACGGTTATAACTAACCTAAAGTCTATTCTAGTTTGTTATGTAACAAACTTTGGTTGTTGACTAGCAACAACCAATTCTAACAGCTAGATCACCAGAGAAAGCTATATAAAGCATACACTTGTACATACAACTTTACAATGAATAAGAAATTTACAGTTTATCTTTTACATCTAAGTGTACTACTCTACTGATATACTACTTTACTCCCTTAAACGTGCGCTCCTATTATCTTCATCTTCTACCATAGTTTCTGGTTTCTGCTTGTGCAATCAAAGAGTGATTGTACCTCACAAACAAAAGAAAAAAAACAGTGTTAGAAGATAGTGTTTCTGTGACTGAAACAAGAAGAGAAAAGAAAGAGTTTGAGGATAGTTGTTTACCTTGTGAGAGTTTCTTGAAGACGTATTAATCAGTAGTGTTCTGGGTTTGAGCTTCAAAGTGTGAAGCTCATTGTGCATGCAAAGAAGAATAGTGAGAAATTAGGGTTTCTGTTCAGACCAGAGAAAGGAGGAATCAAAAGTCACAGAGGTGTGAGATTTACCTTTCTTGAGTTCTGAGGATCTCTATTTGTGTGTTCTTCACCTGAAATCAAGAGTGCAAAAATTAGGGTTTCTGCAAACAGTAAAAAATCAAAGATAAAATTAAAGAAAGCTGTAAAAGAAGAAGATAGTTACCTAAGAGAAGGTAAATCTCATGTTTGATTGCGAAAATCAAACGTTACACTGCAAACTAGGGTTTGCAGCAAACTAGGGTTACGATCTCAGATCACTTGGACTCAGATCAAAACCTTGGGATTTTGATTCATCATCGTCCTAGCTCATCATTGATCGTGAAACCGAAGCTTGTTGAAGCTTCAATTGCCATAGATCACGGCAAGAGCTCCATCGGAGGCTAGGGTTTCAGTGAGAGAGAGAGAGAAGAAAGAAGACCGGAGAAACAAGAAGAGGGAAGTGAAGTCTTGATTTTCTGAGAAAGAGAGAGAGTAAAGAGCATATATACCTCGAGTCAAAGGTGACCCGCGTGTATCCATTTCATAATGAGTCCGGGTGCGCAAGACCCACCAAAAATACATTTGTTTGGCAGAGCTTCACTTCATTGGGTTGTGTCATACCCTAATTTTGTCCGGCTTGGTCAAAACCCTAATTTTCCACAAAAAAAAAAATAATTTGTGAAGTGTGGCATCCTTTTGAAGATCATGAGGAGCATTTTGTATGCATTCTTGGGTTTCAAAAGTCATTCTAGGGTTTTTAGGGTCATTTTTAGAGTGAAAATGCATTTTTGAGCAAAAAAACAAGGTTTTTAGGGCAAAAGGGTATTTTGGTCATTTATCACAAAAGGATAATTTCTCGTCAAAAATCATTGTGCAATTTTAGAGAATTTTATTTGAGGCCAAATATTTTTGGTCATGCATATATGTGGTGCATGCATGCAAGCATGCATGGTAAAAAATTTCAAATTCAAAAAGGCATCAAAAAGGAATATTCTACAAAATTGCAAGGTGAGATTTTTATGATAATTTTGGTCAGGCTCATCTACAAAATGGCATATTCTTCAAGATACCTTGTATATGGCTCAAAATGGTTAGATTTTTGTACAATTATCTTGAAAAGAATAATCAAAAAAGAGGATATTTGGAAGGGTCTCACAATAGTCTGATAGTCTGAAGATGACAACTTGCAAAACTTAAGCACCACTCTCCTCTCATTTTCGCATACCTCTTCTCATTCTCCTCCAAGTTTTCATTTTTTTTGCCCTTTGCAAAGTGTGATTCAATCCTCACCCTCCATTCAAATTTTAAATGAAATCCTAGAACAATAGGTGATGCACAATGACCATTATGCCCTTAAACCTAATTGCATTCTATAAATACCTTGTTAAGCCCATCTCTCACAATCTTTGGCCTCTCATTTTCTCACTATTCACTCCAAAACCCTAGCACATAACTCCTCTCTCCCTCTCTCCCTCTTGGCCGAAGCTCTCCCCTCACTCCCTCGCTTCATTTTTTTCATTTTTCATCTCAAATCAACCTTCAAGTCCATTCCTACACTAGATCCCTCATCATTCTTGCATTCTCCTCAAAGATTCATCTTCAAATCTCTAGAATCAAGCTCAAAGTTGAAGATTAAAGAGTAGATTCAAGTGGTTTAGCACTCATTTATCTTATTTCTTGCTTATTTAGCTTGGAGTTAAGGTATATTCTGGAATCCTAGCATCATCATCAAAGTTTTAGCATCAAAAATGTAGATCATCAATTTGTTTTTGCATACCAAACATTTCATTATATTTAAGGTTACATCTTATGTTAATATGTTAGTATAATTGTTGTTGTTGAAGGTGAAATGAATTTCAAGCATTTTGACAAGCACTTTGGGAGGCTTGGATGCTTGAAATGCTTCTCCCTTTTGGAATAAATTGTGTTGGTGCTATTTCACTATTTTCTTGCCTTAGAAAAAATTAGGATTCATGGATTTTGATGCCTTTCTTTGCTTAATCATGTGAATTCTTGCCAAAAAGTTTGATCCATGTTGTTTGCTTGCATTATTTTGTTGTTTCCATGAATAAAATGAGATTTTGGGTCTCTTTTCATTTCGCATACTTCATGCATCCTCTTACTTATTCGTTTGCATTCATTTCTAACTTGCATATTCACGTGTTCATGCATACTCAAATGTTCATACCTTGCACAATAACTATGCTCATGCATTCATAGTCTTGTATGCTCAATCATTCATTCATGCATAGTCTTGTATGCTTATTCACTCATGCATAGTCTTGTATGATCATTCATTCATATCCTTGTATGCTCATGCATTTGCATATTTGCCTAATCATGCACATCATTGCTTGCATGTTCATTCATCTAACCTAGATCATTCTATGCCTATAATCAATTGTATTCTCTCGTTCATGATGCCATTTAAATGTCTTGATTTAATTGTGTGCAATTCCTCCCCCATGCATGTACTCTTATATGAAGACGTAAGCCTACTTACTTGTTGTAGCATAGAGTCATTAAGATAAATGCATACCCTTTGAGATTGTTGCCCATCCCGTAGCAATTCTCACACACACGCACAATTGTTTTGAGAACTTTATCTTGCATCTTTGACAATTAAATCTCTTGATTGTATTGGCATGTTTAATCTTAGTTGATGATCAACATGTTCATTATTGCTTGATTAGTTGAATATGTTTGAACTTCATTCATTCATTTTGCATTTGGTTATGGACTTGGAATTTGGTTGAAATTGTTCTATTTTGTTTTTCCAAAACTCATTCCCAAAACCCATTTTCTTCCTCAAATAAACCAATTGTCATCAATGATCACTCACGTCATTGCCGTTTGATTGTTAATGATGATTTTTCCCGAGAGTTATAGTGTGGCCACTCTAAACCGTTGTTGTTTTGCCGCCATGAATGCTCGCCCTCTTTGCGAAAACATTTTCTTCGTTAAACAAAAACCAATTGTCATTGATGATCACTCGCGCCGTTGCCGTTTGATCGTTAATGATGATTTCATTTTCCAAAGAGTTAGTAGTACGACCACTCTAAACCGTTGTTGTTTGGTCGTTACAAACGCTCACCCAATTGCGAAAAACTCTCAAACCATTCTCAAAAGCAAAAGACGAGAACTACGTAGCTTTGATTCTTCATCACAGTGGGGATACGTAGGAGCGGGTTCATGTCCCGTCAAGCACACTTTCAAAAAAATCATAAAAAGAATTCTCTTTCCCACCCCCTTTTTTAAAAATCTTTGTTTTATTCCGCCTTTCAAAGATAACAAAAGATTTCTTTTCTCCTCCGTTTTCCAAAAATCCTTTCAAATAAAAAGAAAATAAATAAAAAAAAGAAAAGAAAAGAAGTAGAACAAGTCGTTTTCAAACCAAACCTTTGTCTAAACCACGCATCAAGTTAAAGGTTCCCTTTCGGTAGAAAGGATGTGTGGGGTGCTGATACCTTCCCGACACATAACCGACCCCCGAACCTACATCTCCGTGTTTTCGAAAGACCATCCGCCTTACTAAAAGACCTTTTTTCAATGTTTTGGTCTTAAAATTAAAATATTGGTGGCGGCTCCAAACTTTTTCCAAGTTGCATAACGAGAAGTCCAAACCGGATTTTTCGGGGCGCAACAGGTTGCACTTATAGCAAGTTGGGCCTTACTATCTGTTACCCTCCCTCGGTGTTAATTCACTTCTTGCAAGAGAAACAAGCAAGTGTGAGCAAAAATTCATCACTAGGGACCCTAAGAAATTACTAAAATTTAGCGAAAATTTAATAAAATTGAAAAAGAAAATGTAAAATAAGAGTCTTTTTTGTTAGAAATGTAAAAGTAAGAGAACAAAAAACCAAAGTTTAACATTTTAATCAAAAAACATAAAAGTTAATCTTACTTTCATATTTTAATTCTTAAAAAGTATAAAAGAAAAATATAACATAGTGAATCTACTGATAAGTGAACACTATTAGTAGTATGTATGCTTTTTCGAAAAACTTCCCCATTCTGGTTGGACAACCCAAAATTTGGTTAAACTAAATAGATTTGTGCTCGGACAGCTATTAATGTGGGATGAACCGTTCGAAATGATTTCTCTTTTTTATTAACTTTTCCCTCAAAATATAATACTTATTAAGTGTTCACTTATCAGAGGCTCTACTGGCGAGTTTAACTCTTTTTGTATCTGGGATCCTGACATAAGCCAAGCAACCCCAGATTCAGAAATAAGACACATTTGGTTGTCTTTTCTTAATGATCTCATAAGGAGAAATTTTGCTCTTAGACTTTGGAAGTCTATTCAGGACATAACATACAGTTAACAAAATTTCCCCCCACCAATGAGAGGCAGCGCCAGAATAGAGCATAATAGCAACTATAATTCGGTAAAAGTTCTATTCTTTCTTTCTGCTTTACCATTCACTTCGGGAGAAAATGGTGCAGTCGTTTCATGTATGATTCCCTTTGACTTATAAAAATCATTCAACTATTGGAATCATATTCAGTTCCTCTATCACTTCGAAAACGCTTTATCTTTTTACCAAATTGATATTGCAAAAACTTTGAACATATCAAGTACTACACTTTTATTTTTCATAAGATAAGCAAAAGTGTAGTCTGAGCAATCGTCAATAAAAGTGATAAAATAACGTTTACCATTTCTGGTTAACGTTCCGTCTAATTCGCATATATCAGAATGAATTAAATCGAAGGGCTCAGCTTCTGTCATTACTGATTTATGCGATGTTTTTGTAATTTTTGCTTGACTACAAAATTCGCATTTTTGAAAAACATTTAAAGATAACTTAGGGATTAATCCTAAGTTGCTCATATTAGAAATGATGTGCCTATTAACAGGACAAAAACAAGCATGCCAAATACTAAAATCACGGCAAATTTAAGTCCTAGATTGTACTAACAAACAAAGCGAAATTAAATCTTTCTCAGTTACTTACTAAGCACCCACATTGATCTTAACATAGCACTTCAATGTGGGTGACTTAGTAAGTACTACATAGATTTCCTAACTCGGCTTTCTTGATTGACCTTTTTGGAGCACGACTGGAGACAGGTTGGTATTGAATGAGTTGAGGGAATACCAATGAAACATTAATATTTCTTTTTCAGTCATACCATTCATTATTATACTAATTTATCTTTCCAATGTCATTATGAGGACTTGAGAACCACCTCCCCTCACATGTATAAATTTCATTTCCTGTTTGAAAGGTTTTCTTCATGGCTACTGACCTATTATTGATCCTCTTATTTACTTGAACGTTTTCTCTAGGTTGAACCAAATTACCATTTTGGGAATGGTTGTAATGTCCTTCCACCATATTATTAATATCATTATCAACATTATTTCCTCCGGTTAGCATGTGACTGACATAATACAGTGAGGGATGATTTAATGGCCGAGGTAAAACACGATCTTCATTCATTTAAGTTGATAGTTATATAAAAAATAAGGCATATTTAGCATGATTAAAAATAAAAAGGATGAATCTACGAATAAACTCACAACATCCAAGTTAAAAGCATAAAACGGTAGAATGCCTACAAATATGAGAAGATAATAGTCACTGAAATACTCATGTCGACAGATCTGTAGTTTTGAGGTTCTAGACATTAGTTGAATCTGCAAGGGAACGAAGTTGATCTATTGATCTGAACCAAGTGACGAACAACAATAATGTCGCACTTCAAAGCAATATGAAATAGTGTTGAATCTTTCAGTAATGCATGCTAAATTCGTTTTAATATTAAATTTAAAGCATCACTAGTTTGAGATTAAAGGTCTCTTACAATTAGATCTGAATAAATTGAAAGAAAATTCTTCTTAGAAATCCCTCACTAATTGAGAGGAAAATTGCCACACACTAATAGTGACGAAATTTACTCCTCACTATTAGCTTGAACTTGTCCTCACCGTTAGCGTCAAATTTATCCTCACTATTAGCGACATATTTTTCTCACAAATAGAGACAGAAACTCCTCTCTTTGGATTCATATATATATATATATATATATATATATATATATATATATATATATATATATATATATATATATATATATATATATATATATATATATATATATATATATATATGACTCTTCTTTAATGACAATTTTTTTCTTTGTGAGGGTTATTTTTTTCACAAATAGAGACGGAAACTTCTCTGCCAGATTCAATATTGTTTGCAACAAAATTTAGGATTCCTCACTAAAGCTTTTGTGACGCCAAGTTCAGTTACAAATTTTGGTGTGTCACAAATTTCGTCGCTAACATGAATTGTGACAAATATGTTGTTAGCGACGGATTTACCCACCTCTATTATCCGTTTTTCTAATAGTGACTTTCAACCAGTGTTGACAATTGGCGGCGCTATCGCATTATAACATAGTAGAATTTGAACAAAGTGTTATTGTTCATGATCTATGATATGCCAATTAGGACGGTCAAACAGCGCCTATTGTGGTGATAGCATAGTAGAATTTGAGCAAAATATCTTTTTCCACAATCCACGCTTCATTTACTGCTTTCAATTTGAGAATCATGATTCCAATAAGAGAAGAAAAATAAGATCCGGAATTTCAATTTCAACTCTCCTTCCATTCTATTTCCTAACTGTTCCTGTGCTAAAATTTGGAAAAACAACGTCCTATCGAAAGTGGTGATATTTGCGTGGAGGGTGCTTTTGAAGAGAGTAGCTACTCGCGATGCGTTGTCTAGGAGGGGCATACTACAGTCAAGACTTGATTTATGTTGCGTAATGTGCTTTAAGGAAGATGAGACGGTGGAGCATTTATTCTTGCATTGCGATGTTGCTAAATCTATTTGGTCTAGCATTTTTGCTTGGATGGGGATCTCGGTGGGTGATACGAATAACATATTAACTCATTTTATGGATTTTGGGAAGCTATTGAAAGGAAAGAAACTAAGAGGGGTGAAGCATCTTATATGGATGGCGGTAGTTTAGAACCTTTGGTTGGCACTAAACAAGGTAATATTCAAAGGGGAGGTGGCTTCGGTTCCTTCTATACTAGCGGGAATTACGGATTCGGCTTGGAGTTGGTTTAAGGAAAGGAGAGGGAGGAATTGTAGGGTGACTTGGTCGGATTGGTACAACTGTCTGATGGGTTGTTTATCTATGCTGTAATTCTCTCATGTATTGTATCTAATCATTATGTATCTTAGACGACGGGGGAGAAACAGTGGACTAGAATGTTTATCCCCATTGTTGTGCAGTCTTGTGCAAGGTACTCTTTATCCTACCTAAGTCTTTTTCCCAAAGGGTTTTGACTCTGGGAGGTTTTGAGGAGGCCCTCCCCCTTTTCTGCTTTCCATTGTAAGGGTTGGGCACCCTTTGTGCTCCCTTCAATGAAATCATTGTTTATCTAAAAAAAATATCCTAACTGTTCTTTTTTTATTTCTTCTATGTTGCTTTCTCATTTGCTTTTTTTCATTAATTTTCTAGAATCATTTAGCTACCATGATGACAAAGCTAATAATGTACTTAGTAATACCATTACCGTCTCTTCTAAATAACCAAGCTAATTAATAATTCACCATGTTGCCATCATTGTCCCAATCTGAAACAAAGTTGTTAAGTTTTTTTGAAGACAACAAAGTTGTTAAGTTAGGTATCAGTGCAACTGATCTGACTGTATTTTCTTCTTTTCACCAAGAAATGGTTTGAAAATCATTAGTATTCCAAGTCCTTCAACAAGATTCAGGAATAAAAAGACCAAATGGGTGCCTGCAATTGAATGTGCAACAAGATCTTAGTAATATAGCTAGCAAATAGGACCACAAGTAGTGGCGAACTTACATTGCGTGCATCCTGCCATATATTTATCCTGGTGGATGTTTTAGAAGTAACTGTGGACTATTTGTATCAATTGTTGTTATGAATATTGAGATGTATGGATGTTTTACTTGCATATTTACATATTTATCTTAATTTATTATATACTTCTTTTAATAGTATCATAAAATTTGTTATTCTGTTTTGCAAGAGGCTCTAGTAAGGATGATGGTAAACAGAACTGTAGTTGTTGTGAAACTATATCGTTCATGTTATTTTGATGAATTAAGACTACTTATGATGGATAATGTCTGTATTTTGTTAGTCATATATAATATGTTTGTGCTTCTGAAAAGTTTCTGCAGTATTATGCATATTATGATTTGGTGGTAGGTACAGATGTGTGAAGGACAACAACCCTGAGATTTTCTTATGGTTCTGATATTGGTTATTTCATTTATTTTGATGTGTAGCAGATGTATTATTGGATTAACATAGTAAAAACTAGTGAAGTTTTATGCATGAAGATTTTTAAATTCTAAGAAACAACATTAAGAAATATTAATCTGTTGAGGTATCCTAGCTGGTAAATCTGACTCCATAGCTCAATTGATAAGACGCTGGTCTACGGAACCAGAGATTCTGGGTTCGATCCTCAATGGAGTCGTTTTTAATCACATTATAAGAAACATGTAGTACTTTTAAGAAATTTGTAAAACTTTCAAGTTTAATGAATTGATGGAATTTTGTGTTTGTAGTACTTTTAAGTTTAGAGACGGATTGTTCCCTCGCTATTAGCGACAAAACAAATCCCTCTCTATTAACGACGAAAATATTCCCTCGCTATTAGCAACAGAAATATTCCCTCTATATATTAGCGACGAAAATATTCTCTCTCTATTAGTGACAGAAAAATTTCTCTCTCTATTAGCGACATATTTTTAAAATCCCTCTCTAAATATTTAGTGACAACAAAATTGGTTACGAATCACAAGTCGTCGCAAATTCCGTCTCTAAACTGATTAGTGACAGATTTTTCCTATTTAGAGACGGATTTTTTCCCTCTCTAATTTTTGTTTTTTTAGCTGTATTTTTTTAAGAAAATAAAACTAATATTAAGTATTACATTAATTTTCTTATTGTATATACATTACTTTGGCTAATACATTAATTGTTACTTCCAATAAATGGATGCTTTTGACATTTGATTGAGTTTATTCTCTATCATTGATTGAAATTAATCTTATTGAGTCAGTCAGTGCTTATGTTTACTTTTTTCACGGTTGAATCCCACTAATGGAGACAACAACAATGCAGGACTGCGGCGAACAAAACTTCATATTCATGCCCTTCTGAAGTGTTCTGATATTCTCCCTCCTAGCGGCATAGGGTACAAATAGGTGGACAAGTGAATTATTTGTGAATTTGTGGAGCATTGGAAGCTTGACATATCCAGCTTCCAACTACTTGTGGGAGACGATTACGCTGGACAATGTGTCTTAGCTGCTCCACATTCCCATTGTTGGATAGTTCTTCAACCCCACAGCCTATATTAAGATTGAAGCAGCTCTACTACTAGTACGGCTTTTGGGAGTCACTTATGAGGAAACGACCAAGAAGACAGAGAAAAGTGCTAGTGTATCACTGATGTGGCTACGGAGGAATTCTACTAGCCACATTATGCGGCACGAGCTTGGATGTATGTAGCTAGAGAATTTATCTTGATATTGTACTGGTTCAGTATTAAGGTGCCGAACCTAGTGAAAGCACAAGGAAAAGAAGGATGAAACAAGGATGAAGGGAACTTTTTTAAAGTTTAGGAGTATTTTAGACTTTTTACCAATTTTGGGGGGAGAAGATGGTGGGAAAGTAGTTGGGGTGTGGCATAAGAATTTGCCTATATTTTACATTAGCCGAATGTGATTATTTTATAATGTATAATTAATGGTGGTGTTTAATTGGTCCGTCATGCACCGAAAAGGAAACAATACTATTCACTTATAAAAAAATAAATAAACAATACTATTCACATCTTCAAGAATTTCTTTCTACTAAAACTTAGGAGAAGAGGTTGGAACCAAGTTTTTAACCCATCTCATTCATTTCAATGTTTCCTTTTTTTTCTTTGTCCTCTTAGAGCGTTAGGTTCAACAAAGAAATAAATGCAAAATCTGAACTTGTTGTTCATAAAAAAAGAGACCTCATGCTTTTGAAAAACTTATGTTCTTTTTTTCCTAATGATGGATAGAATTTTCGGTATTACCTGCGGATATTTTCTACAGGTATTTCCTGCGATTGCCTCAAAAATTCGCAGGAAACCATTTTTCTGCATAATTTCCTACGAAAATTTCAGAAAAATCCGCAGGAAACAATGAACCACGACATATTATCAACGAAACAGAACCCGCACAAAATTCCCAGGAAATTGGTTTCCTGCGAATTTTTCAGAAATATTCAAAGGAAACTCCGCAGGAAATTCTGAAAATTCTAGTAGTGTTATGTGAAAATAAATTCTACTAACATGTAAGGTTTGGTCCTATCGGCCATTTATATCACAAACAAAACTAGTTAAGGAACATACCTGGAAGGAAAGAAGCATTTGTACGCTTTTGTGACCAAGTTAGTCTGTATCGATAATGATCATAAGAAGAAAAAAAGTTAAAGAGATGAATTTAGTCATATTACCATTTTAGTCACAAACTACTTATTAGTGGATCAAATTGAAGTGACTAATTTTTGTTATTGTCACAGTGCTCATCGTCGCACTTTACGTATTTTGTTACGAAATTAATTTTTGGTTTTACCGATTCGGTTATTGAAGAACGAGCTTTGAATTGGAGATTAAAAATTTGTTCTAGACCCTAAAGCAACCCAAAACACATTGCTTAGCGTCGCACCTTAATTATGTGTGTCACAAAATAAATTTGTTTAAGAGTTTTAATGTCACCAAAATACTCTTGTAAGGTATGGTGGGCTATATTTACAATGATTGCACATTTTTTGGACTATAGTACTAAAAAACACATTGCTTAGGATAGTACTTTACTTATTTTGTTACGAAATTATTATTTTTTCACCAAACCTATTATTGATGAACAAACTTTGTGTGTTTGAACATGTAAAATATTCTTAGAGTTCTAAAGTACCTCAAATCATACTGTTTATCGTTGCACTTTATATATTTTTGTAACAAAGCAAATATTTTGATGGGTCATACTTATAATGATTGCATATTTTTGGAATTTAAAAAAGGAATCATTTTGGCGCCAAACTTCATTCATATTCAATCTAATTACTTTAAGGTTTATAAATAGATAGATAGATTTCAGGCACATGTGAATTATATTAATTGTATTATAGATAATGTAGGAAACATGTCTTTTAATATGGATGATTTATAGGCAATGACCAAATGGTTGTAGGAGGGCCAAACGGATAGGCCCAACCAATAACCGAATGGTTGTAGGAGTCGGCCGAATGAGGAAGGTAAGCCGACCGTCCGAGGAAAGTAGGTCGATCACAGGAAAGCTCCTGTTATGTTCTTCTTCCTTTGAGTGCAATATGTCCGACCGAGCCTTCTAGATATCGGTTAGTCCGGTTGTGAACAGACTAATAGACTTAAACTAATGGACTTATTGTGGTTCTTTTATCTCCTTATGCTAATAAATTTAGTTGAGCTAACTAAATAATATATTATTGGGTTAGCTAAATATAAAATACACCTACTCTTTCCAATACATATATTATTTTTGGATAGCCAAGACAACCCCATTGATACACAAGGATCCGCCCCTGCCCCCGGCTCCCATTAAGTTAATATATACACATATATGTTTTATAATTAAAATTAGAATATATAGAATCGAATGAACACTAAACAAGAAAGATATTAGTAGTCGAGCAGTTAAGAGCATTACTGACGTATTTAGGGTCCTCAAAAATTAATATAAAAAACTGCATCAAGTAAGATTTGAATTCATGATATTAAAATTAACATAAGTAACTTTTACCACTAAACCAAACAAACTATTATGAATACAGAGTTAATTTTGGTTTATATATTTGTTACTATTTTGGTCCCTTCCAATTTTTTTGTCGAGATCCGCCACTGGTAACGACGACATGTGGAAAAAGCTTATTCACTCCTTACTCTTTTGTTTTTCTTCTCAGACATGTTGTGCACTCAGGAATCACATGTATCTCTAAATAGCTATTATTTGGAATAATATAAATGTAGGGTCTGTTGACTTTGTGAATTTTTTTTTTTTTTCATTTTGTTAAATACGTGTTCATTTTAACTTGCTAATAAGAATATTAAAGACTTTTTAAGTGAACCATTGTGATAGGGAGAAGATGAAATGAGTTCATTAGAGATGAGGGATTGCGAAATAATCAAAACATATCTTTTTGGCATTTCCATTGTTTTCAGAAAGGTAGACAATTGTTCATTTCATTGGCTTCTTAATTATCTTCTCATTAGCAACTTAAAATTAACACAAATTTTAGAAAATGGAAAAAGAAAATATTTTCACAAATTTTTTAACTGTAACAAGTAAGTCAAACCAAAACTGAAGAGTTCACAGAATTACTCACATTGCACCACCTATAGCAGGGCCAATAGCTTTGAAAAGAGACATAGCTGTCATAGAAAGGCCATTAGCTGACATAGCTATATATTTTTCCAATCAACATGTTATATAAAAGTTATAATGGTATATCGACAATTCCATCAAGGCAATTAATTTGGTACCCCCTCATTCCCTCCCACACCCCATAATCCAAAAATTCCAATAATACCCTGCCTTTTAAAAAAAAAAAAAAAAAATTTTGAATTACCTCAAAATAAGGTAATTCCGTTTCAAAAATAATTGATAATTTGAATTACCTTTAAAACAGTATTTCGGTTCATAAACATAAAAAATTTGAATTACCTCTAAAAAGTAATTCAAATTTTTAGTTTTATTAATTTTTTTAAACTTTGTATATTGAATTAATATTTAAACGCGTTATATTTTGGAACTATGATACGAACGGTTTCTGATTTAAATAACAATACGTCAAAATATATAAAATGAAAGCAACATAAAAAAAATAATATAATGTACAAATACAACTACTATGGGTCCAAAATGTTTAACAATGATGAAAATAAGCACGTGAAGTGGGTGAGCGTCGACATCTAAGGCATCCCGGTCAATCTGTTTGCTCTCTGCACCTCTCCTCATATGTCTCTCGGGACGGGCTCACGATGATATGGTGGATCCCGAGTGGCCGTGGCTCGCTCTGCTCGTGGGTGCAACTTGCACCGAGTAAGACGCACCGTTACTGATTGTACCAAGGAAAGGTAATCGGGATCGCACTCGCGCGTGGTAGCCCGCCAATCTACTAGCCCGCCAAAATGTCCGCGCCAACTCGATACATCGGTAACCTGTATGATCCTGTCCGCGAGAGGAGCATTACCCAAATGGGTGCTCTAGGGATCCTCTGTAGTTGCCCGAATCGCCAACGCACCTGCATGCGCATGTAGGAGGAACACCGTCATCGGCCCAGCAAGCAACGACCTCGGCAATGATATGTTCGACAAAGGAACATACTGCTGTGGTCATCATAAGGGGTGAGGATGACATCCCCACCGCAGAGCATCTATCCGCGCCTAAAAGTCCACCAACTTGACATTATCCGACTTTCTTGTTCCCCACCGGTGGCACGTGGTGATCGTCCTAGGTAACACTTTCCGACCAACGGCCCAGTGGGAAAGTGCTCGTAGATCCAAAGATCAAATATTTAAATTAAAAATAATCGGTTATTAATATATGTTAAATTTAATTAAAAGTTTTAAATTAAAAAAATAAATAAATGATTACCGGAGGAGTGTCAGTATCCGCCGAACCGCTTGGTCGTATAAAAGACCGCTTTAAATCACCGGGTGTAGAGGTAAGTAGGCGGCTATACCCCAAGACCACCGCCACACTGCCAAGATCCTGAAGCGGATACATCCACCTCACTTTGCACTAATGTGTGACTCTTGTCACCAGGATGGTGGTGCCTATCGAGAAGAGCATGTAGCACCGTGCGGCTGCTTTCATAAGCACCGTGCCATGTTCGCCTTGTGGCGTCCTCCACAGAGATCCTCGATATCGCCCCTGTTATCCCTAAGCTCCCGGATGACGATGCTTTGATCCATGCCCAAACGATCCACGGCCATGTGAAGAGCCTCAGCAGAATTAAAATCGCCTGTGGTCGATGGGGTGCCATCCGGTGGCAAGTGGAGCGGCCGCGCCACATCATCCAAGGTGATCATGTCATCTCCCCCGAAGGGCATGTGGAATGAACAGTCTCGGGATGCCACCTCTCCACAAAAGCGAATATCAACTCATGGTTGATTCCCCGCCGAGGTGTGATGTCCAACTCGAAAAGCTTAGCCACACGCAACCGAAGGCTCTACCCGTGGGTGGTGCTCAGAGGTCTAATCTGAAAACTTACGCGCCGTGAGATACAACCTTCGGTTTAGAAATTTGAAAAAATTAAAATTAAACCATACGTTATTAAAAATAAGTAATTAATTGTTGTTAAGTAAAATTAAAAAAAAATTAAAATTAAACCATACGTTATCTATCCGGACGCCTTGCAGATGGCGTATCCCAAAGTATAATCAATGGTGGGTGATCCACAGTGGGGCAAATGAACCTCCTCCTCCTCAACCTCCTCCTGAACCTCCTCCTCCTCCTCCTCCTCCTCCTGATGCTGACCTCATCCTCCTGCTCCTCCCAAGCCTCCCAACCGTCATGATACATCTCTGGGTGCTCCTGCTGGTGCCGCATATGGTACTCATGATCAGGGTGGTCTTCTATCCGCTGCTCATACCGGGGCTGACGCTGCTGAGGCTGAGGCTCAGGCTCAACCATCTCTACCACTGCACGGGGCTCTCGCGCCTCGGCGCTCGAAGCATGCCCAGCAGCTCGAGCCTCTGTAAAGTGTCCGGAGAAGAAGTCACTCGCTACTACTCCCGCCTCCCGCATCATGGTGGTCGTCGCCATTTGCGTGGTCTTTGCTCTCCGGAAGACTCTGCTCGCTCTACGTTGTCTGATCGTCTACTCGCCACTGTTAAAAAAATAAATGTAATTAGAAAATATTAAAAATTGAAAAAAAAAAAAAAAAAAATAAAATAAAATTGGGATTTTGAATTACTAGGTAATTCGAAAAAATTTTGAATACCTCGAGAAGGAGGTAATTAGGTTCGAATTATGAACCTAATTACCTCCTTCCGAGGTATTTCAAATTCTTTTCTAATTACCTAGTAATCAAAATCCCTTCAATTTACTTACTTATTTCAAATTATGTTTTGTGAAATGTGAAATGTGATTTTGTAAATTTCCAGGGGTATTTTCGTCCATTTAGGACATTATGGGGGTGTGGGAGGGAATGAGGGGGGTACCGAAATTAATTGCCTTCCATCAAAAACTAATATCAAACATGACTACATGAGGAAACAAAAGAAAATGAAACTATCCAAATACTTACCACTGCCCTATTTTGTAGAAGCAATAAACCAATTGTAATGGTCACCTGAGTACAGTAAGAATAATACAATTAATGAAATTAGTATTCTTGAGAACCTTTTCTCAATTATTTAGACAAAACTTTAAGGATTGATGAATCTAAATTTGCTCTATTGGAAAAGCTCGACCAAAAAATCATTATTAGTAGGTGAGGTCTGAATCAAATTGAAGTTGAGGCATATTTTCTTTAAATGAGAAAGCTTTAGGTGTAAAGGAGGCCTTTTTGTTTTATAAAAAATGAATGAGTAATGATTTTTTTTGGCAAAACACTATCTGGGTCATTTAACTTATTTTTAGTTTTTGGTTAGGTCTCTTATGCTTTCGTTGTAACGAATAAGTCCCTTAACTTTTAAAATCGTTGTCCTGTTACCCTTTTTGTAATTTCCGTTAAACTCTATTAAAAATATGTTTGTGTGGCTAACGGTACTGTATTAAAATGACATGACAGTTCTAGCTTGAAATTTATTTAATAATATTTATTTAATAAGACGTGTTTTAAATCCTTTACACCCCGCAAGTCTAAAGCTATTGTTTTAGTAGCTTTACTTTTGAGCCAGACATGTTTGAAACCCTTATTAATATTAGTATAATATAGTTAAATAAACAAAGAGATGCACTTACAACCATAATATTCTTCAAGATGGAAGCAATACTTATCACTACGTATAGGGTTATGCCCGACAATACTCCTATGAAGGGGTAACTTTGTAAAAGTGGTATGGAAAAAATCTGCATACAAAAAATGTTTTAATTAATAACAAATTATGAAATAGAGAGTCGTAAGAATTGTCAAAAATAGATAAAAACTAACTTACCCCTGCGATTTGGGCAATGCGTATAGGTCCAAAAGCTTTTTCCATATGTGGATATAAGGCAAGTTGGTAGATGAAAAATGCAAGACCTTAAAATTTTAGAAGTTAGAAATTATCCAAAATAGCTATAATAAATATTTTATGCATCAAGAATACAAAATTAACACCTAATATATAAAAATATACCTATCAAACCCAAAGTACTAAACAACTTTGATTTTTGATATAAGTACTGAAACCTTAGAAACAAATTTAATATATGCTAAATGGCATGAGAAAAGCATCCCGACTTCCTCCCGAATAATTTTATATTGTATATTAATTGAGATGAAACACTACAATAATCAGGATGATCAATCAGTATTGGGACATATCCCAAACACGTTTTCAAGTTGTTCGTAAAAGTTAAAACATACAGAACGTTTGCATCAATACACAAGTATAATGTAAACTGCAATGGTATGTGATATATATATCAAACAAAATTGCTAACCCTATCTGTCACACAAACAACATCCACTCATGGTAGATGGCCATAAATGAATAAGAATCCAAAGCTTTTGGTTCTATCCAGTTACAAACCACTTCATTAGCTGGGTTACGCGCAAATCGACTATACATGGTGTCGCGATGGTCCAAACACACCGTAAGAGCAAAAACAGCTTGACGGTGAGAGGAGAGTTGAAATTGTTGAGTACTATCAAAGGGCCTACACAGAACTTGCTAATCAATAGTTCAATGTCCAACTCCAAAGTTACCCATGACGCAACCCAAAACAAATAGTGATTGGAACAACCTAGCCATTTCATTAAACATAGAACACCGATCAAGAGCCAGTAAAGGTCACGAGAATCAGAAACCTTCACTAATGACTGAGGTTCAATCCAAGTTGACTTAGGGGGTGCGTGAATCGGGAACAAAATCAAGGGAGGGTTTTCAGACTTACAAAAGTAGGGGATATAAGTCTTGTTCGTAATAGTAGGGAAGGTGGGGGGTTTCTTCTTACGGTGCCACAACCAGGGGTTGGGGTTCAGGTGGAGGCCGGTTGAGTTGAGCAGGGAGAGAGGGTCAGAAGTGGCAGTCAGGAGCCTTGGAGACTTACATTGAGGTGCAACCAGTTGGATAAAAGAACGGTGGCAGAGCTTGCCATCGGAGTGGGTGACACAGTTGAGTAGAGTTGACCCAAAA
Organism: Oxytropis ochrocephala; assembly: GCA_020916435.1. Taxonomy (NCBI): domain Eukaryota; kingdom Viridiplantae; phylum Streptophyta; class Magnoliopsida; order Fabales; family Fabaceae; genus Oxytropis; species Oxytropis ochrocephala. The sequence continues at coordinate 97,515,305 of CM037088.1, read as the reverse complement.
CTCTCAATTGAGTCAGAACAGACCAACGCGAAGGTAGATTGAGGGTTTTTCGATCAAAGAGGAAAGCAAACCAGAGAGATGGGACAGTGGATGAGGGAGGAGTAGGAAGGGAGAAACGATGGGGGTTGGGGTGTACATTTGGGGGATTGGTGGTGAGGGTACATGAAAAGAGAGGGAGGAAAGGCATGGGAGAGGAAAGGAAACAAGGCCCCAACCGGTGGGGAGAGGTAGAACCTCCACCAGGGAGGGGAAGACCACCAAACTGGGGAAACTAACCTCTAAAAAATGCTAGTTTCCGGAGGCAGGTGATGAAACGATAGAGAAAAGCCCAAGTGTTTCTCTAGACGTGGACCGCATAGATCAATTATGATCAAGCAATTTTTACCATATAAAAGAATGGGGTAATTTTGATTTAACAAAAGAAAATATATGATATTTGCGACATATATTGAATTTAACATGAAAGTACACTTATGTGAAGTTACAAAGCCAGATTTCAGAATCAGATCTTTAATTAGTGTATTTTCTTAGAATTTGGGTTAAGTCTAAATCAACTCTAAAAAATTGACTTGTAAGGTGAGAGATGTCTTTCACATATAAACTCTTTTCTAGGTCATATCACATTCAATGTGGAACTCTTAACACAATTCTCTCACGCCAGGAATGGACAACTGGAGCGTGACGCGAATGAGCCGATAGAGGGTGGCCCAACGGATCTTGGATTTGCTCTAATACCATCTTAGAATTTGACTTGGGTCTAACTCAATCCTACACAACCAACTTCTAAGGTGAGGGAAGCCCCCCACTTATAAACTCCTTTTCAAACCGTATCACATCTGATGTGGGACTCTTGACAAATTTATTCTCTAAACAAACACTAAGTTGTGGTCAAATTTATCCTCAAAACAAACACAAAATTATGTAATGATAGATGAAATTAGAGGCCACTCCTGGTATAAAATGTTAAATCTTAAATGCTCTTATAATGAAGTGAGAATATTGATAGATTTAGAAAAAACACACTGGAAGCCAAAATTGAATCCTATAAGGGTCTGTTTAGTTTTTAAAAACATTTTTTGTTTCATTTTCTAGAACCTGTACTCATTTTACACCACTAATAAAAAGATGGAAGACTCTTGTGGTGAAAGATTGTCATAGATAGAAGATATATGGAAGGCTAGCAAGAGACAAGACAATACGTTTTTGGAAATAATGAAAACAACATGTATTCCATTTTAAAAATTGACTTAAATATTATTTTGGTCCCTGTCAATAAAGTGAATATTCATTTTTGTCTCAGTAATTCTTTGTTTTGTTAAAATAGCCCGTGCTAAATTTAAGATTATTCATTTTTTTCTCTCTGCAAAAAGTTACTTTTTTTAAAAAATAGCCCTTACAAAATTTTAAATTATTCATTTTGGTTCTAAGGTCATTTTAAAACTGATGTGTCTCATTTGAGATGAGATGACTAAAGAGACTAAAATAAATAATTTTAAATTTTGCAAAGGCTACTCTTTTTTAAAAAATAAACTTTTTCAGAGACCAAAATGAATAAATATAAATTTTACAAAGGCTATTTATAAAAAAAAAATCCGCACGTACCAAAATAGATATTTACTGTATTTACAGAACCAAAATGTTTTTAAGCCTTAAAAAATTTCAGATAACACTGAATTTATTATGTGTGATGTTTCTTAGTATTATTAGTGGAAATAAAAACAAGAAACAAAAGAAAATAGCAGGAAAACCCACTTACTTATCCCAAAAGGAGGCCTTTGGAAATATATGCGGGTATTTCTCTGTTGGCTGCAATAAGAAACCTCATAAGTGTTAGAGAAACAAGAGTCAAATATACATTTGTGTGCTACTTTTTTTTTGGAACAACAAAAAAATATTTAATTTGTATATATGGTGTGTTTTTAAGGATACAAAAACCTATATACATATCAACAACAGACCAAAGAAGCCACAACTCAAACGCTAAAAAGCAGCACAAAATCCCCGACCAAGCAGATTAACAAACACACTTAAACAGGGATAATAAAAACCACACAAAATTACTCCTATCCCTTGGAAATACATTCAAATGGTGCCACACACCACTCATAGAAGAGGCAGTGGCTTGACATAGAGAAATAAAATCCGCACAATCACATATGTTGGGAAAAACAACATGGAGAAATAAAATATGCACAATCCGAACACAATAATTTAACGAGGAAAATTTCAAAATTGGAGATAAACCACGAACCGTTATCTATTAACAACCAGCCAATAACACTGTGCAAAAAAGCTTAGATCAATAGACCTCTCTCAAATACCCCATGTCCCTAGTACAGCCACGCCCTCCAAATTAAATATTTAAATACATCTCACTACACTTTATAACAAGAGTATAAGAGAAAAACAAGTCAAGTATAAACTTAAAGTGATTCTGATTAGTGCATTTTATAAAGGAGAACTTGAGGTCAACCACTTCAAGAATTTCTCCATGTCAAAACCCAACGATATAATTTCTTTGAGATGCTCAATTCTTATCAACTACAACAATGTCCACCTAAAGTGTAATTGATACACGAGACATCTTCTACTTTCATTGTCTACACCGACAATCATTATTCAAAAGAACTATAACTAATTCATAACACACCTTGTGCAACCCCGATTTTAACAATACATTATTGACTTGTACTTTCCACAAGCGAAAAGTGATTATTCCATTAAATTTCTCCATGTCAAAATTGCAAACCATATATCAAGTAGGTTCCCAGGAAAGAAAAGTAGGTCACAATGGACAAACTTAAATACCAAGTATTTCCTTACCAGAACCTTTCACAAACAACATTTCACGGTGTCAAGCTTTTTTTCTTATGTGGAAGATCGGACAAAGTTGCAACAATAGAGCATACTTTGAAAATTAATACCCCACTGAACCAAAACCTTCTGATACCAATTGTTGGGAAAAACAACATAGAGAAATAAAATGAGCACAATCGGAACACAAGGGTTTAACGTGGAAAACTCAAAATAAAATAAAAAAACACGAACCGTTATCTAATGACAACTAGAGAATAACACAATATGAACATTTTAACAACATATAGACCTCTCTTAAACACCCTTTGACCACAGTGCACACACACTCTCTAAAAAATATATTTAACAACATTTCACTACACTCTAAAATAAGAGTATAAGAGAAAAGCAAGTCATACAAACTTAAAGTGTTCTTGACGGGTGCATTTTGTATAGGAGAACTTGATCTTATTATATAGTATTGGTCTTCCTTTTCATTCGGAAAATTAAGCAATGTGGCACATTTTCACGATGTTCAATTTCAATCAACTCCAACAATCTCCACCTTGATTGTAATTAATGCACGAAACATTTTTTGGTTAAATAGTCTACACCAGTAATCATAGTTCAAAAGATGAAAAAAAATGTGCAAAGACCATTTATTTGGATATTGAAAATGGTTTTTAGGACGCAGCCGTCTTAATATTTAACAAGTTTTTCAAAAACAAGTCATCCTATGTGCAATCCCAAGTAGTAGCTTAGTTGATGAGCTAAAGGATACAAAGAGTGCAAGAAAGAGATTCCGAGTTTAGACTCGAGAAACTAACATTCCTCCCACCCCACTAACATTGCCTATAAAAAAAGTCACCTTATGTGGATAAATTCATGGCTTTTTGCAATATCTATTTTATACTTTAGAAAGTAAAGAATAAAATATATAGTACCTGAGCCAAATATCCTCCTAATGCTGGGCCAACAATTAAACCCATGCCCCAAGATGCACTGATCTAAAAGAATTATCACGCTTTGAATTAATATGATGTAAATTTAGTTTTAAGAATATTGATAATAGCTAGGTAAGAGTTGATGAGACTTACAGTAGAAAGTGCTAGAGCTTGGTGCTCTTCTCTAAAGAGTTCAACTGCATAGGCCTTTTAAAAAGAGGAGTTTAGCAATGAGAGGCGTGTCCAAGTGTCCGACACCGACATAAAAAATATATGATATAAATGGAAATAATTGTACCTTGGCTGGTCCAATTGCACCATTTAAACTTCCTAGAAGAAATCTAGTGATAATAGCCATCCAAAAACTTGTACTAAGGCCGAATAGTGTGTTGAAAATGACACTGAAGTCAAGTAGGCATTAATGAATATGAGAAACAATACAATAGTCATTACAACATTTTAGGCCTATGACAATGCATAAAAAAATGTTTCCTTACATAACAAGAGTCAATGGCTTTTCGATGTCGTTGCTCGATCGAGTTTTTTAGAACTTTTCATCAGCAATCCTTAAAAATTGTTCTTTAAATATAGAAGACAATGGTTTTCTTTTTAAACATTTAGCCAAAGATTAAAACTGTTCTCTTTGGTTTCATTTTTTTAAAAATAAATTAATTAACTCTAGGTGCTATCCCATTTAATTAGTTGTTTCCGCATTTTTGTATTTCGCTACCCATTATACAAAAACCTTACTTATTGTAAAAAAAAAAAAAAAAAACCCTTGGTTCACAAATCAAACACTTATTTCACAATTGACTTCTCTTTGAATCACTTCAACAAGGTGCAAATTGCCATGAGGTTGCAGCCGCATCCATATCCGCATCATCGAAGACTTGAATCGCCGCTCTTCCTTAAATTGCATCTGGTCTTTCTTTCATCTGCATCGCTCAACAAGAATCATTGTACGCTGCCATCTTTAGACTTTCCATGTGTATTCACCGAGACACAATTGGTATGATCTTTCTTTCATTTACCTTGCTTCAAAATCCTCTAACCTAGTTTGCTTCAAATCATCTCCTCTTTCAAAGGTCGAGTCTTCATGACTTATGCTACAGAAGCCATCACTACGCCAGATTTGTCAAAAAAGAGCGCCCCTATAAGCAGCGTTTTAAGTAAAAACGCCACGGATGGCCAAAACAACTAACTCATACCCAACGTTTTTTAACAAAATGCTGCCCATCGCCTTTAAACCACTAGCCATACCCAGCGCTTTTTAAAAAACGCTGGGTATTGGGTCACTCGTTCTCCCAATACCCGGTAGCTTTTTAAAAACGCTGGTATTGAGTCACTCGTTCTCCCAATACCCGGTAGCTTCTAAAAACGCTGAGTATAGCTCCACCTCACACATCACTCTCTCCTCGTAACCTCACTTCAACTCGAACGTCCCTCATTTCACCCCACTCAGAACTCACTCTCTCATTTCACCACCGCACCGGGCTCACTCTCTCCCTCACGTAGTACTCACTCTCTCCCACCGGTCTCCTTCTCCTGCTCCTTATTTCAACGCCTCAAGCCTCACACCTCAAACCACCAAATCCTCCTTCTCTCATCCATCCGAAACCAACGTCTGCTTCTCTTTCAATCCCCTTCTCTCAAACAGAATTTCATTTTCTCTTTACCTCTCGGTTGTAATTTCGTTGTCCGATTCTTCTTCTCAAAGTTCCCAAATCTTTGCACCCTAATTTGATGCCATGAGGAAGAAACCCTAATTTCTTACCACAGTAGTTAGTGTTTTGTGCTTTTTAGTTATAAAGATTTTGTCTTTTCATATTTCTGTTTTGTTTGGCATCTGGGAAAATTTCCCACTTTTATTGAACATTAGGGTTTTGGGTGGGTCATTGGGGTGCGAATGGTTTGAAATCCTAATCAGGTTTTTGTGTTATTGTTGAAATCTTATTCAATTGAATCTTGTTCATGTGATTTAGGAACATGTTAAATCTTCTGATGTTGCCAAAAAATCTGACGAAAGTCCTGCTGTTTCAGATTCTCAGGAGGTAAGCTCATTTTTATTTGGTATTGATATTGTGAATGTAGGCTTACTTTGTGTTTTAAAGAAGAAAACCGTTAGTTGCAAAGTTATTTTAATTGGAAGCATTTGGTGCTTACATTGTTCTTATCTTCAACGTTTGAATATTATTAACTTCCAATGAGCGAGTGGGTAACATTGTATAATCATATCTTGTGCAATATTATTAACTTTCATAGGGTAGCGTTGTTCTTATCTCCTCCGTGTGTTGTTTTGCGAGAATAACAATGCATTGTTAAAATAGTTATCGTTTAATTTCTTTTTAAATTTTTGGCTACTTCTACTTCAGGACGAAGCTTTGTGGTTATGTCTACTCATGCATTTGTTGCTATGAATAATATGTCGGGATATCTTAATATGTTTGCTCTGTTTCATAAACTCTTATCTTAACCATTATTAATGTGTGAAGATATCATCTCTCGATATCATTCGAAGAGTGATAGCCTTAGTTAGTTGTTAGTTTTGCACGCTTAGCATTCTCATTATCGCTTGCACTGGCGATCACGAGTCAACACATTCAATTGTGCATCTCTGTGTACTTGAGCACCTCATATATAAGGTGGCTCTCAACCAGAATCTGATGAAGTCAATACAATTCGATTCTGAGAAAATTCCCTCTCTCTCTCTACGATTCTAATATGGTATCGAGAGATGATATCTTCACACAATCTCGATCGCATGTGCTAATCTTCAATATTTTGAAGTTATATTACTGCACTTTAGACCGGACCTTAGTCATAAATAAATGCAGAATATTTCATTTTTGGAACATGAACAAGGTGAGAAAGTCTGCCGTTGGTGTGGGAGTTTTGAGCATAACAGATTGTAACTTGTAAGGAAGTCTTTGAATATCTTGTTAGTGAGTATAAATCCTTTTAATTTTTTCATCATTGGTGAGTGTGATCGTGTGTTTGTTAAAGATAGTTCATTGTATTGATGGATTATGAGTGCTTAGGTAATATTATAGTCCTATTTTTACAGAATTAGTCCTTCCAATCAGAATATGGATGTGATTCAAGAAGAGATTTTAGATTCTCAAGCTTTGAGGATGCCATGAATGTTGGGATTGGAACTTCTAGTAGTAATGGTAATGGTGTTGCTATTGGAAGAGGCAAAAAGGAGAGTTTTTCTATATCAAAGATTTGGCTTAGAGAGAAGAAGGATAACTCAAATACTAATATAGCAGATTCATCTAGAAGAGCTGTTTCGTTTAGGTTTCCATTACAAAGTAATGTTAGTGTTGCTGGTAGTGGTACTACCGATGATGATTTGAAGGGTAAAAATGGTAAATTTGATACAAGGAGTAGTTTATCTGAGATGGATATTGTGAAATGGGGAAGTGAATTTGGTTATGATGAGGAAAATCATAGCTGTTATAGTATGGATTCTTCTCAAGCTAGAGCACCTTCTTTTGCTAGAAGGACTTTGCTTTGGCTTCTTGGAAGACAGAATAAGGTTGTTCACTCTTCATCCGATTCCACCTTTTAGTTTCTCTATATGTTTTTTTGAACAATTTTTATGATTATGGAATCTGGATTTATTATTAAAGTATAATTTTAGAGGTAGAAAGGTGCAAGAGAATTGAAAGAAAAAAAAAAAAATGTGTGATGAGTTTTGAGATCTCAATACAATATTTTTCTCGCATAAAATTTGTTCTTTGTTTCTATTCGAGTTCTTTTGTTCGATTTTTTCATGATTCACTGCTCAATTGCAACATTGAACTATGTTCTTGTAAATTTGATTAATCCTTCAAACTAAAATTGCTTTTGTTAGTGTGTTAAATTATTGCCTTAGGAAGATATTGACCTTTTTAATGATCCATAATTTTATCTTTCATTATTATTGTGTGATACCTTAGACAATCTTTATGGATTTGAAGTTCAAGTTGTAATCAGAGCTTGTTTGCATAATTATTATTGTGTGATACCTTAGACAATCTTTATGCCACTTCTTTTGATTTCATTTCAAATTTCACATGAGTTTGTGAATTTGAAAAGAGGAGTTAATGAGTTATTACTTTACTTTTCGTGGTCCTTACTACTTTGTAGTGTTAAGGCGAGATAAGTCATTTGGACGTGATATTTCGATGCTAATTACAAGACTAGGTTTAAATTTGGCAAATTCATGTTTTGTTATTTTGGATGTATGATTTAATTTTGGATGTATGATTTAATTTTTTGGATGTATTTTGGATGTATGATTTAATTTTTTTATGATGTATGATTTAATTCAAGTTTAAATACAACAAATTCATAGATATCACTATTAAAAATATTTTGGATGTATGATTTAATTTTTTTGTTGCAAATATAAAAAGGAAAATACACAAAACTGAAAAAAAATAAAAAAAAAAAAAAAAAAACAATGGGCGCGCTTTTAAGGAAGTCTTTGCCTATAGGGGACAAGTTTAGGGCAATGGGCAGCGCTTTTTAGGAAGCGCTGCCTATTTGAGGACGTGTTTGGGCAATGGGCGCGCTTTTTAGGAAGCGCTGCCTATTTGAGGACGTGTTTGGGCAATGGGTGGCGCTTTTTAGGAAGCGCGCCATTGTTGAGTGGAATACCAAATACACGCTCAAAGAATACTCAAAAGCTGCCCATATATAAAAAAAAAAAGCGCTGTCTATATACTAATTCTGTTGTAGTGCATTTACAAGCTCCTCTTTTACGATTTCGTCAAAGTCAAGAAGCTTTCATTGAAGAAATGCTTTTCAAGGATCAAGAAATCCATTGCTCCAAGGATAACACTGAGGTATCTCACTTTCATGTGCTTCATCTTATCCGATTTCAATTGATTGTAATTAGGGTTTTTAAATATGTATTCCGACATTTTTTTTCTTCATTTTATGGGCTTGGATTTGTGAAAGCTCAACTGATTGAATTTAGGGTTTCATTTTTCTTCATCTTACGATTTCTTGGTATTAATCATGCAATTGTTTTCAGGCATTGCCGTAGACTCAAAATGTTGTAGTTATAAGGTATCTAATTTATTGAGAGAAATGCTTACACTGCGATAATCCCGAAAACTATAACAGGTTTTCGACCATAGCGATCGGAAACCATTCCCCATAATAAAGATGTCACTGTTCTACCAAGCATGAATGAAGATCCTACAAAAACAATTCATCATCATCGACAAACATTCTTTTTCGATAAGTGAAATTCATCGATAATGTTTAACTACATAATCAAAGAACACATATAATAATGGTAGAAGTCTTCAAAGATTTGAAACATTAAAAATATCTTACCCACAAAACCAGCATAATAACTAATATCAGCTTCTGTTTTTGCAATATTGAAATCTCTTACCTGAAAAAAAAAATTAACTCTACTAATATTGAGAATCATATTATGTGCATTAGGATAATGTTGAACACTAACAAAATATTTGATTTTTTTTTTTGAGTACTTTCACAAAAAATTAGAAAACAGAACGAAAAGCAAGAAACAACTAGAAATCCCTTTTTAAAAACTGATGTGCAGATTGAAGTTAGTATACACTTCTTATAAAGTTTAGGGCGAAGGAGAAATGTTAGTTTGCAGGATCAAACCTTGTACCCAACTCATACCCTAAACTACTCCACTGGGGACACTTGAAATTGAGTTTCCATTAAATCACAATGTTACAATAGGCATCTTGTGGAAGTATACATACAATAAGCACTCGTATGTAGAAAAACTAACCATGAAATAAAGGAATGGAAAGAGAGATGATGCAGGCAATGCTGAACATTATCAAAAAAAAAAAAAGAGACATTAGAAACGAAACATACAAACAGTACTAAGATCTTAGAAACAGTAGCACTAGCAAACTTGGTACTCACAAAGATATCCCAAAAGGACAAAATTAGAACATTCAATAAAAAACTAAAAATTTTGAATGCTTACTTGAACATAACACCACCATCCATAATAACATAAGATTTGGAATGGATACACCACGGTTAAGCTCATTGGCTTGTTCCACCTTACGTACAACCAGGGCAATCTTCATAGTACTTCTTCTCCAACTGTGTCTCTCTCATATCTTCCTCCCCCATCTTTTCTATATCAAACATATACAGCTCCCTGAGAAACTAACGGAGGTCAATGAATTGAAATTGAACAACTCAAGGCTTAGTCTCACACTTTAAGTATGTCAGGATTCAGTGGCGGACCCAGGACCTAGGTCGGGAGTGCAAATAAAGTTTATTAATGGTTTTTCGGATTGTTAATTTTGTTTCAAATGTTCACATTTAATTTACTAAAATTAAGGAATCAAATTATCTAACTCCACATATATTTAAGAGAAAATCACCAAATTAGTCTCTAAAGTTTACTTGTCATTATCTATTTAATTCTTAAAGTATGTGAAAATAAGTAGTCTGTAAAAATATGTGATATCGGTAAAATTACTTCCTAAAGTTTTATTAATAGTCTCTTACGGAGATTAATAAGATAGATTTATTAAAAATTCATGGGTGCAAATTTAAGGATATTAGTACAAATTTAAAATTTCGGAGGGTTCGAAATAATTTTATAGAGGTACTAGCACTAATATTTTGTTTCAGGAGGTTCAACTGAACACCTGACTATAGTGGAGGTCCACCACCGTCAGGATTAATACTAATAGAAAAATATTTGTAACACCAACAAGCGTTGGCCCGAGTGTTGTAAGTGTGTTCGGATCCCACCCCGATGTCTTGAGTTCGAATCTTAGGTGTGTAAAAGTTCTGTTGCGTGGGAGAACCACACGGACAGGTAAAACCAGATATACACATGGCCAACAACAATTCCCAACATAGATTAATTACCGGCAATGCCAAAGGATTACTCCGCCCTAATAATAACACAATAAAAAAAAAAGCTTTCTAACAACACAGTCATCCCTTATATCGTTATCAAATAATCAATTGTTAGGTTATATGTTTATGGTTAATTATTTTTGTTTAAGAATGATTCCAACGTCATCGTTAATGCTTTTAAATATTGGTCTTTTACAAATTTTAAATAATGGAAATCGTCGCTTTCATGCACAAGTTTTCTAGTAGCATCATTTTTCTTTGACTTAAGTACCAAGCTTCAATTATTTAAAAGTGGATTTGGCTTTTTGTCAAAATACAGAAATTGACCAAAAACATTTTCATTATAACAAAATCAACCATTAATGACGCTGAAAAGCTATCACTAATAATAAAATCTGTTGATAATAGAAAACAATTAGGGATGACTTCTAAACGACCACAAAGGTCATTGGCATGAAGATCATGTAAAAGTTATATTGTCCATTGGAAAAAAAATCGTTACAAAAACCAAAAACAACAGTTTGTTGGTTCTATTTACTAACGGATTTTCTTTTGGTACCCCCACATTCTCCCTCCCGCCCCCATAAATGCTTTTATTCCAGAAATACCCCTCATTTAAAAAAAAAAAACTTTTTTAAAAATTCCCGAATTTACCTCACATGTAGGTACATTCGATTAGCAAAATGTGAATCGGATTTACCTCACTTATAGAAAAAGTTGGAAAGAAAAAGATTTCGCGGATTTACCTTACAGGATTCCCGGATTTACCTCACTTATAGATATAAAGTTTGGAAGAAAAAGGTTTCTCGAATTTACCTCACAGGATTACCGGATATTTACCTATATTCCAGAGGTATTTTTGTCCAAAATGAGATTTATAAGGGTGGGAAGGAGGATGTGGGGGTTAAAAAAAAAATCCTTTACTAACGGCTTAGCTCCTGATACTATCAATGGTTAAGCCCACTGTAATTGAAAAATAAAAAACAGAAAATAAAATCAGCAAACTAGTACATATAGTCCGACAGAGCCAAGATTTAAATTTGATGGGCAAATTGTTTGATTTAGAAAAATTTCTAAATTTATAGATATGTATAAAAATTAATTTTAACTAATATTTTTCAAGTAAAACAAAAATGTAACTAAATATATTATTTTTTTGGTTATAAATGTTATTAACACTCTCAACTACTAATTGACAAATAACAAAAAAAGATAATAAATAAACAAACAATCCTCAAAAGATAGTAAAATAATGTCCAAAAGTACTATTTGCTTAGCCTCTAATATAATAAAAAATTAAAAAAATCACTAACACGAATGAGCTAATTAAATATTATCAAATTGAAATTTTAACTCAAAAATACCTCTTGTATTAAATGTTTTACATTCACTATGTCAGTTTTTAGTAAACATACATCAAATACTAAATAAGGGTATAAATTTTGTAACAATTATTGCGCCTTATAATGTGTTTTTTATTCTTATAATCAGAGTAAAAACTAAATCAAAAATTTAGTTATAATAAATATCTGAGGGAGTATATTATTTTTTTAGTATCACTAGTAGTAGTAAGTATGTTCCAAATTTAGGGGGTTAGCGGGATTGGTTAGGAAAGGAAATGAATCGAGCAATCTTAACGGGTTTAGTATTAATAACACTTTCTCGGTTGAGCTCTTACAATTTGCCGACGACACAATCATGTTTTGTGATGGAAGTGACAAGAGTATTTGGTGTTGGAAAGCTATATTGAGAAGTTTTGAGTTGGTCTCGGGATTAAAGGTGAATTTTGCGAAAAGTAACATCTTCGGATTGAATATTGAAGAAAGAACAATAGAGGGGATTTCTCAATTTTTAGCATGTAAGGTGGGATCAGTTCCTTTTAAATTTTTGGGGGTTCCGGTAAGCGCAAATCCAAGAAGGTTGAGCACGTGGCAACCAATCATAGACTCTATTAAAGCTAAGTTGAACAATTGGAAGAGCAGACAATTATCTACTGGGGGTCGTGTTACGCTTATCAATTCGATCGGTGTTTGCGGCTCTCCCATTGTACTTATTTTCCTTTTATAAAGCACCAAAGAAAGTTATTACAGAGATTACAAGACTACAAAGAAGGTTTCTATGGCGAGGTGATGAAGAACATAGGAAATTGGCTTGGGTGAAGTGGGAGACAATTTGTTTACCGAAAGAAAGAGGGGGATTAATTAGGAATTAAAAATCTAGAAGTTTTCAATGTGGCCCTTTTAACCAAATGGAGATGGAGAATTTTGGTTGAGGAAGATAATTTAATTTGGAAGAAAGTCTTGATGGAAATATATGGTTTAAGAGGGCGTTGGCCCGACTTGGACGAAAGTAGAAGAGGGTGGGAGAAGAAATCGTTATGGTGGAGGGATTTATGCTTACTTGGAAAGGATATTAGTTTGCAAGATGATTGGTTTAGTAATTTGGTAAAATTAAAATTGGGAAAAGGCAACAAAGTGAGGTTTTGGAAGGATGTTTGGATTGGACGTGATCGGTTGGCTAACTTATTTCCGAGAATTATATGATTTCGCCGTCCCTGATGCTATGGTTGGCGAAATCTACAATATATGACGGAGGCTGGCTGGTGTTGGAATTGGGAATGGACCGAAAATATTCTGCAGGGAAGTGCAATTCTGCAGCACATGGTTGCTGGTTTACATCAGCTACTGCTGCTAGTAGCGCTGTCTGGCCGTGAGGACAGTTGGGTGTGGCTTTCGGATCCGTTGGTTGGTTTTACGGTTAAAAAATGCTATGTATTGCTGTCTGATTTTTCTGCAGAGGCTGATGTAATTATGCAAGATGATGTAGCAGCAGCTTGTGGGAAGATTTGGAAAAACGATGTGCCGTCCAAAATACAAATATTTGTGTGGAGGGTGATCTTGCAACGTGTTGCTACACGGGTTGCATTGCATAGAAGAGGTATACTTCAATCACAGAATGATCAACATTGTGTTATGTGTTTTCGCGATGACGAAATGGTGGAGCACCTTTTCTTGTCATGTGGAGTTGCAAAGTCCATATGGAGTAGTATTTATGCTTGGATAGGTAATACGGTGGTTGATACGGGAAACATAGTTACTCACTTTGTGGATTTTGGGAAATTGGTGAATGGAAAGCACAAAGGGGGGTTAAGCATCTTATATGGATGGCGGTAATATGAAATCTCTGGTTGGCTCAAAATAAGGTAATTTTCAAAGGGGAGGTGGCTTCGGTTCCTCTTATATTGGCGGGAATTAAAGACACGACATGGAGTTGGTTTAAGGCAAGGAGGGGGAGAAATTGTAGGGCGACTTGGTCGGATTGGTTCAATTGCCCGATGGGTTGTTTTTCTTTATTGTAATTCAACTCTCTCATGTATTGTACTGTAATTAATAACTATCTTTTCTAGACGGGGGAGAAGCAGTGGGTTAGGATGTTTATTCCCACTGTTGTGTAGTTCTTGCGCGAGATACTCTTTTTCCCAATGGGTTTTGGCTCAGGGAGGATTTGAGGAGGCCCTCCCCCTTTCCATTGTATCGGTTGGGCACCCCTTGTACTCCCTTTCAATGAATCATTGCTTATGTAAAAAAAAGGGGGTTACCGTGGCACCATCGGACCACCCACTTCCTCCGCCACTACATATAGTGATTGATTCGGCAGCGTCCCACCTAAAGTTGGTGAGAAAGAAAAAAGAAAGGAGTAGAGAGAAATTTTGGGAGAGACATTTTGGATTTTAAGCGAGTTTGAATTTGAAAGGCGCCAAACTTTAGCTACTATTCCTTCATTTCTTGATTTTAAACTTGAGCCTTCATGTTTTTTTTTTCATATTTTAATGTTGTGAAAAAATAACAATTTCGTGACAAAATACATAAAGTGTGATGTTAAGTAATGTGTTTAGGGTTACTTTAGCGTTCAGAAAAAATTTAACTATTCAAATACTACTTTAGCGTTTGGCAAATAATTAACTATTCAAATGCACGAAGTTCGTTTCTCAATAATCAGTTAGACGGAAAAAAATTGATTTGATAATTAACAAAATACATAAATGTAAGATGCGCAAACCAGTGTGATTTGATGTACTTTATGGTTCCAATTTTTTTTAATTATTCCAATACGCAGAGTTCGTTTCTCAATAATTGGTTTGGTGAAAAAATTAATTCCTTGTCGAAATACATATGCTAAGTAGTGTGTTTTATGGTAATTTAGCATTCGAAAAAAATAGATGTTCAAATACAAAAATTTCATTCCTCAACTGGTTAGATGTACTTTAATGTTCAGAACAAAATTTAAGCGTTCAAATATGTAAACTTTGTTAAATTTAGATGTTCAAATACTTAAAATTCATTCTGCAATAACTGGTTAGGTTTACTACCAAAATATGCAAAGTGAGATGCCAAGCAATGTGATTTTGCATACTTTATGGTTCGTTAAAAATGTTAACTTTTCAAATACACAAAGTTTGTTTCTCAATAATCGGTTTGATGAAAAAATTGTGACAAAATACATAAAGTATGATGCTAAGCAGTGTGTTTTGAGTACTTTATCTATTGAAAAAAAATTAACTCTTCAAATATGCAAAATTTGTTCCTCAATAAACGGTTTATGGAAAACAATAATACATAAAGTGCGATGATAAGAAGTATGTTTTAAGATACTTTACTGTTCAGAAATTTTTTTTAACTATCCAAATACTCGAAGTTCGTTCCTAAATAACCAACTTAGTGAAAACAATAATAATTTCCTTACACTAACACGTGCAACTCACTGTTTAACTAATTTAATCATTTGAAAATAGCTCATAAAAAAATTGAAAAAAAAATCAATTTTTTATACTTATTGTTTTTAAATTTTTAGAACCACAATTTTCTAAACCTTCATCATAATATTTTTTTTTATACAGCTTCTCCTTATATTTTTTATATTTTTTAGGATTTACGATTTATAGGAGTAACTTATCTCTTTGTGTTTGGTTGCATCAATCATTATTGAGAGTTTCTTCTTCGTGTTTGGTGTTTCAACATTTATTATTGAGAGAACTTGCAAACATTTACTCCGCGAAACATTAGCCACACTACAATAGAATATTCATCAAATTCTTTCAACTTTGTATAGCTGCTTCTATTTTATTAGTTGGTTTTCATCCAACCCTCCATGATACTGATGTGTTTCACTTTCTAATTGCGTTGTCTTCTTTTCTTTCTAATTATGGGTTAACTTTTTATATTTACATTGGATCAATATGGATTATGTTATTAAAATTCTTTAGACTTTTTGTTCTTATTATCTATGAATGTTCAATTTCAACGTCTTTGTGTTGGGTATGGCTCATATGCACAAGCACACCATGGCGTGACATTGGCACGTAAATGCATGCACTGCGGGGTGAGGGGGCATTCAGGGGTATTGTTGTAATCTGAATCTAGTTAGTATGTAATACTGAAACCCTATGCTTGTAATCCTAATATTACTAAAGTAATAAGACAGAACTACAACTGCTCTAGAGACGCAGACATAGGAAAATATTGGCCGAACTGCGTGACCAATATCGTGTCTTCTTTTTTCAAGTCTTGTTTCTAATATTATTTCTTCTTTTACTGTTGTTGTTGCAATAATTGGTTCAGATGATGTCTAACCCTGGTGCGAAATTCCAAGTGGCAAGGTTCGGTGGAACGGGCAATTTTGGGTTATGGCAAAGGAGGGTTAAAGATCTATTAGCTCAACAAAGTTTACAGAATTTTGGGTTATGAAAACTCATTAACTTCATGATTTAATTAATAAACCACGCACACTATCAATTGCACAATATCGACTGCCCTCCGACTAATCCCGGTAAACAGTACAATCATAACTTCATAGCATAACACCGACTGCCCTCCGACTAATCCCGGTGAACCCCCTTACCAATAGGACTTTGCCTAATGGTAAAATTTTATAGGGCCTAGGTTTAGGGCTCATGACTTTCTCGCCTAGTATGCTAAACTCTTTGGGTCGTCACCCATACTCGACATAACTCATATACCGAAACATAATCTACTCGATGATATCTATTTAAATCACGTGGTTACCCCTATAAACCTGCATAATCAGTTCAAACACAATTTTTGTTCATAAAACAATGGTTCCCACACGTGATCTAAGTTTACGGTTTTTCAAGAGTTTTATAAATTCAAACAAACAACTTAAAACCACATTCCAATCATAACAATATCATCCTTATGTAATCATAAATGGTTAGGAAAAGGATTTGAAAGAGTTTAAAGTCGAACGGAGCATCGAAACAATACATCGGAGATTGGGGACGATTTTGTCCATTTTCGCATCAGCTTTCGTTTCTCCGATCGATCCCAAACCGTGTTCCAATCCAAATTCAACCATAACAGACAAATATACACATATTCCAGTCCAGTCATAACAATTCAACAATCATATCAAACATATTCCAGTCCAGGCATAACAATTCAACAATCATATCATTATGGTTTCGTTTCTAAATTTCAAACACACGTAATTTTTAAGTGAAATACCGCTTTCGACTCAAAAATTCACGAAACTCAAATTTCAAAACTAATCAAACAAAACACATAAACAACATTTAAATTCCCTAAACGTGAGTAAAACTCACCTAGCGTGATGAAAATCACGAGACACCGAAACTTTGCGGAGTTCAACCGTTCCAAAACCGCGAACTCAACCCCAAAACAAATCCCAAAGACTCGGCACCTCAACCAAAGAAATTTCCTACCTTTCTTCTATGACTTCAATCGACTCCAATCAACAATAAAACCAGCACCAACAGTCCCAAACTATTTGTTGAGATTCCCACCTTCAATACAAGACTTCAAAGTCAACAAAACCTCCATTTCTCTCCATTTGAGCTCCAAAGCTTCAACAATGGTGAATCCAAAAATGGGTAGGAATTAGGTAATGAAATTTACATCATTGGAAAGAGGAAGGAAAATGAGAGGAAATGAGACAAAAAGCCCCCTACCTTGTGTTGGATTGGAGGAGATCTACCCCCCTTCTTCTTCTCCCCTTCGCCTCCTTCTTCCTCTCTCTCGGTTTCCCTTTCTTTCTCTCTCTCGGGTTCCCTTTCTTTCTCTCTCTCTCTCAATTTATTTTCTTTCTTCTTTCTCTTTCTACTTTGACCATAAAGTAGTGTAATGAGTCAAGGGTTTAATTGGGTGGAAAGGACCTAAATGCCCTTGGCTCACAATTCTCACTAATCCAATTTTTACCCCAAAACTCTCACATTTAATTCACACAATTTAATCAATATAGCAATTCAATCCTATAATTTAACGATGACTCATTGATTTCAAGGCAAACTCATATCAAAATGTATCTTATTATTTACTCACATAACAATCCACTCGTTAATTTCTTAACTTGGAAATTTTGTCCTCAAAATTGAACGAACGTACCTCAAGAAAATTAGTATGGATATCTTGTCCGCATGTCGTCCTCCAACTCCCACGTAGCTTCCTCGGTCGAAAAACCATCCCAAACCACTTTAACAATGGGAATTGTTCTGGTCCGAAGCACTTTTTCTCCGTATTCTATGATACGACTTGGATGAGGTTGAAAGGATAAATCCGGTCGAATATCAATCGCTTCAAAACTCAACGGTTGACTTGGATCGGGAATGTACCTTCTCAGCTGGGATACATGAAACACGTCATGCAGATTAGAAAATGCTGAAGGAAAAGCTATACGGTAGGCCACTAGCCCAATACTATGAGCTAGTTTCAATCTTTCTCTGATTTGTCGGATCTTTTCAGTAGTTTCATGGACCAAATCGGGTCCAAACACTCGTTGTTCACCAACTTCCCACCAACACAATGGGGTTCTACATTTCCTACCATACAATGCTTCATATGGTGCCATTCCAATGCTAGAATGGTAACTATTGTTGTAGGCGAACTACACCAATGGAAGATGTTCCTCCCATTGTCCACCACTGTCAAGAACTCAGGCTCGAAGCATATCCTCTAAGGTCTGAATAGTTCTCTCAGTCTGACCATCCGTCTGCGGGTGATAAGCAGTACTAACAAACACTTTAGTTCCCAGAGCCTTATTCATCTCCGTCCAAAAACGAGAAGTGAACTTTGGATCACGATCTGACACAATACTAGTTGGATTACCATGCAATCTCACTATATTCTTTAGATACTCCTTTGCTAGTTTCGACACCTTACTATTCGAGCGAACAGGAATAAAATGGGCTGATTTAGTCAATCGGAATTCCTTGAGTTACAAAACCTTCTCTAGCATTTCTCCACCAATCACAGGCATCTTCGTCTAGGGCATTTCCCGCACAACCCACCTTTTCTTCTCACTACATTGGAAGGTCAGAAACTTCCCCTCCATAGCATCGATCCAAAAATGAGCCTTCATTGGATCGGGTTCTCCTTTGAAAATCGGTGGATTTCTCTTCTCGAAGTTGTGGTAGATCCGGTTAGGATCCTCTTGTGGTAGTGGTGGATTTTGTGGCTGCTGAGCTAAATTCTGATTATGGTGGTGTTGCTATTGATGCATTTGCATCATGTCTTCCATCATTTTCTGTTGCCTTTCTATAACCCCTTGCATCCATTCATAATGCGGGTCTACAGGCATGCTGCCCCTACCCCTTCCAGCCATGATTCTGCGAAATATGCACAAAGTATTAAGTTGATCAAGCTCAATGTCTAATAGCATACTAGGAAAATCATAGCTAGAAACAGTAAAGACTCCAAACAACTAGGCCGGCTAGGCCGAACCGCTCTGATACCAAAATGTAACACCCTAATATTTCCCAATGATAGAAATACCAAAATGCACTATTAGCATACATCAGAGTAAACATGCCCCCTGTTTCAGATATTGAATAATACAAAACTCTCGAATTCCAATTTTGTCGGATGTCCCCGGCTAGGCCGAACCGCTCTGATACCAAAATGTAACACCCTAATATTTCTCAATGATAGAAATACCAAAATTCACTATTAGCATACATCAGAGTAAACATGCCCCTTGTTTCAGATATTGAATAATACAAAACTCTCGAATTCCAATCAAAGAGTTGTTCACAACTTAGAGTACTTTAGAGTAAAATGACATAAGTACTTAAGTGTCACTTAAGTAATATAACAAGATACTCAATATCCAAAGACAAAGGTAAGTAGATTAGGTTTTACAACTCAACAAGTAAGTCATAATCTAAGTCCAAAATAAACAAAAAGGGAAACCAAACAACATAGTCTAAGCTACTATGTTGACAAATCTCCAAGCCACAATGTCTAATCATGCCTATTCGCCTTGCGCTTCCCCTGCATATCTGTAAAATAACAACATTTGATAGGGTGAGATAACAAATCTCAGTGAGTCTTACCGTGACCCCTTACCTATCACTCGGTCCAATTATGAAAACTCATTAACTTCATGATTTAATTAATAAACCACGCACACTATCAATTGCACAATATCGACTGCCCTCCGACTAATCCCGGTAAACAGTACAATCATAACTTCATAGCATAACACCGACTGCCTTCCGACTAATCCCGGTGAACCCCCTTACCAATAGGACTTTGCCTAATGGTAAAATTTTATAGGGCCTAGGTTTAGGGCTCATGACTTTCCCGCCTAGTATGCTAAACTCTTTGGGTCGTCACCCATACTCGACATAATTCATATACCGAAACATAATCTACTCCATGATATCTATTTAAATCACGTGGTTACCCCTATGAACCTGCATAATCAGTTCAAACACAATTTTTGTTCATAAAACAATGGTTCCCACACGTGATCTAAGTTTACGGTTTTTCAAGAGTTTTATAAATTCAAACAAACAACTTAAAACCACATTCCAATCATAACAATATCATCCTTATGTAATCATAAATGGTTAGGAAAAGGATTTGAAAGAGTTTAAAGTCGAACGGAGCATCGAAACAATACATCGGAGATTGGGGACGATTTTGTCCATTTTCGTACCGTTTCGTTCTCCGATCGATCCCAAACTGTGTTCCAATCCAAATTCAACCATAACAGACAAATATACACATATTCCAGTCCAGTCATAACAATTCAACAATCATATCAAACATATTCCAAATCGGGCATAACAATTCAACAATCATATCATTATGGTTTCGTTTCTAAATTTCAAACACACGTAATTTTCGTGTGAAATACCGCTTCGACTCAAATTCACGAAACTCAAAATTTCAAAAACTAATCAAACAAAACACATAAACAACATTTAAATTCCTAAACGTGAGTAAAACTCACCTAGCGTGATGAAAATCACGAGACACCGAACTTTGCGGAGTTCAACTGCTCCAAAACCGCGAACTCAACCCAAAAACAAAATCCCAAAGACTCTCCAAACCGAAACCAAGCAGCCTACCCTTCTTCTATGACTTCAATCGACTCCAATAACAATAAAACCAGCACCAACAAATCCCCAAACTATTTGTTGAGATTCCCACCTTCAATACAAGACTTCAAAGTCAACAAAACCTCCATTTCTCTCCATTTGAGCTCCAAAGCTTCAACAATGGTGAATCCAAAAATGGGTAGGAATTAGGTAATGAAATTTACATCATTGGAAAGAGGAAGGAAAATGAGAGGAAATGAGACAAAAAGCCCTTACCTTGTGTTGGATTGGAGGAGATCTACCCCCCTTCTTCTTCTCCCCTTCGCCTCCTTCTTCCTCTCTCTCGGGTTCCCTTTCTTTCTCTCTCTCTCTCAATTTATTTTCTTTCTTCTTTCTCTTTCTACTTTGACCATAAAGTAGTGTAATGAGTCAAGGGTTTAATTGGGTGGAAAGGACCTAAATGCCCTTGGCTCACAATTCTCACTTCTCCCATTTTTACCCCAAAACTCTCACAATTTAATCAATATAGCAATTCAATCTTATAATTTAACGATGACTCATTGATTTCGAGACAAACTCATATCAAAATGTATCTTATTATTTACTCACATAACAATCCACTCGTTAATTTCTTAATTTGAAATTAACGAAATTAGGGATGTTACAATTATATTTCAGATCAATTTTATAATTTATATTAATTCAAAAAAACAAAACAAACATATTTAAGAGTAAAAATAATTATTATTTTGACATTAAAAATCAAAGGGAATTATTTACCAAAAGAAATCCCAAACACAATCCCTAATTTTCCGAAATCCAAAACAGAATCTCTAATCTTCTTCTTTGCTGATCATTGTTTCAATTTCGAACATTACTTTATCATTGATATTTTTTTAGAACATTACTTTTTTTGGAACATTACTTTATCATTCATTTTTTTTGGAACATTTACGTTATCGTTATTTTTTTGGAACATTTACGTTATCGTTATTTTTTTTTGGAACATTTACGTTATCGTTATCATTCATCTTATTCTTCCTCTTACTATAGTTTTAATTATGTTCATAACAATAGTCAAATTCAATGTAACGTTACAATGGATGTGTGCAATATTTTTTTATGTCAGGAAAAAAAAGTATCATTAATTGCTCACCTTTTTCTATTAATGATCATATTTCTTTTTTTTTTTTGACAAAATTATCTATCATATTTGTATTAATTTCATTGACCTTTTTGTTTTGAATTGTTTAATTTCATTGACTTACCTTTATAAATCCTCTCATTTTCTTCTTTCACACCATTATATAACCGGAATATTTAGAGAGGCCCCTTTACTTCACCCACAACATTCTTTCTCAAATATTTTCTTCTTTGATGCGACATAATATTCGGTACGCTCTTTGCTGGACTCCTTTTTGTTTATTTTTGTTAACTTTGAAAATTTCTTGCTTGATGATGCTGTTAAATTCATTTTTTTAAGGCAAATGTATATGATTAGATATATAGATAAACACAAGGTGTACTCAGCCTATATACAACAAAGATAAGTCAAATGAATAAGGAAAAATCACTAAACTCAAAAACTATCTCCTAGAAATACAGTCTATAGGATCAACATACTACTCATAAAATAAACAAGAACAATTAACAAACATGAATTAATTCTTAGGACTTAAATTACAGTATAAGAGAATCTCGTGTTTTATTTGTTGGGTGTTTTCCTCCCACCCCTTCACCTTTTTATGGAATAAACCCAATTGGAATATGGATGGGTATGGGGTGAGGCGGGAAGTATGGTTGTCAAAATCATCATTTAGGTTTCTCAAATAGTAGATATTTGGATTTCATAACCATCTGGTGAGGGGGTCGATCCATGACCGGTGCATATGAAAAAATACATAGTGGGAGAGTCAACCAGTTAATGGTGGCGCTCCGACAGTAAGCAGGGGTGGAGAACAACTGGCGGTGGAAGCAGCTGGCATATATATATATATATATATATATATATAGAGAGAGAGAGAGAGAGAGAGAGATGACTCAGATAAGAACACTCGGTTATGAGAATTGAGAACATTTAATTATAACCATTAGATTAAAATTTATAGTTCAAATTATGTCATTAATTACAAAATCTTTCGTGATTCTTAATTAAAAAGGAAACAATCAAGCAATATGTTATAATTAATGACGTAATATGAATTGCTAATTTTTAACTGTTATTATTAACTGTTATATATCAAATTAAGAATATTATAAAAATCTTTAATTTTTTTTTATAAAATTAGTTTTTTTTTTTGAAATAAATAGTTTAACTTTTTTTAACTTTAATTTTTTAATTATTATTTAGTTTTTGTACTTTCAAATCTATTTATATAGTTTAATTTAATGAAAATATTGGATATCCATCCTCTACAAATTCTAAACGGCAAGTTGAATCAGATTTTATTCGATGGATGATACTGGAATAAAAAAAATTCCATTCGTTTCTAATGGATAGTTAATGGATTTTTTTATCCATTAACTATTATATAATTCAGTAACCACCCAATCCATCTATTTGACACCCTTAGTGGGGAGTAACGGCCCGCTCCCTGTCTCGCAGTCAAAACTATCCCCCGTGCCTATCTCTGATATCTGAAATTGGGAGTTTTCCTTCTTCTTCCTACATATCGTCGCGGCCGCTAGAGACTCTGAGAAACTATTAAAACTTAGCGAAAATAACAAAATTTTAAAAAAAAACGTATAAGTAGTAGGACTATTTACCCAAGAAAAATGTATAAGTAGGACTTTTTTTGTTGGAAATGTAAAAGTAAAACTAAAAAACCGTAGTTTAAAATTTTAATAAATAAAAATATCTTTATAAAAATTAGTACCATTTAATATTTTATCAATCTTTTTAATTAAAAACACATACAAAAGAAGACTAAAAAGCTAATTACTCATCTACTATAAAAACTAATTACTCATCTAAAAAAAATACTAAATTATCGATAAAAATGTCATTTCAAATATTTTCTCTCACTTTTTTCTCTCTCACTCACTTTTATCATTAGTGGGTTTCACTCTCACATCATTTTTGAATTTACTTTAAAACCTACTTTTCTCTTTCCTCTCTAATATCATCTACTAATCTACTAAAACGTCTAAACAACTTAACCACTAGAAAATTCCAAAATTATTTTATCATATCTTAGAAAAAAAACAAAAAAGGCCTAATATCTATTCAAACTACATATAAATATTAAAAAAAAATACTTTACAGATATATCTCACTGATAAAAAGTACTTTTTAGTCTCTTAGAAAAAAATCAGATGACTTAATGACTATTAAAAATATTGATAAATATTTAAAAAAGATATATGAAAAAATTATTAAATTAATATTAGTTTAATTAAAATCCTTAAATTAAATCATTAATATTAACCATCCATTAATTAAAATCCATCTAAAATTTACTATTTATTGTCTATTAAAACTATTAAAATAAATCAATTTAACCACAAACAAATGTCCAAGGATAAACAATGGCAACGGGATCGACAACTGTAACGCCCCAAAAAATAATTCAAGTATTTATTTAATTAAGTGGTATATTGGTTAATTATATTAAAATAATGATAGGGTATTTGATTTAAATGAGGAGTGGTGGTTAGTAAAAAGTGAGTGGTAATTTAATTAAAAGAGGGAGTAGTGCAAGTAATGGAGGAGGTGTGAATAGAGGCCCATGATAATTAGGCCCATATCCATGAGATAAGTTGGGTATCGATGGTGGAGTACTGCTCATTTGCAACCAAAAACAATAGAAAAGTCAAAGAGTAAAGTAAGAGAGTAGAGAGAGAGAGGTGCGAAAGCTCTAGGAAGAGGAAGAATAGAAGAGTTGGCGTGGAGAGTTCAAGGAAGAGGAGTTTGATTGTTGGTGATGGTTGGTGATTCTTGGTGGAGAGAGTGCTGGTGTTCTTCATTAAGGTAAGGGGGCTCTCTTTCACCTATAATAGAGTATATGATGAGTGTTATGTGTGAGTTAGACTCTAGGATGATTGATTGAGTTGTTGTGTTGCTTGTTTGTAGCGACCGAAAAATCCGGGAATGGATTCTTCGAAATTCGAAAGGAAGCCGCCACCAAATTTTAGTTTAAGGGCAAATCGGGAAAATCCCTTTACATTTAGGACAAGGCAGGTTTAGGGTTCGGGAGTCATTATGTGTGGGGAAGGTATTAGCACCCCACGACATCCTTTGTCTAACTAATTAAGATTTATTGATAATTACCCTTTTATTTATAGAGAAAAAGACTTATTTAAGTTTTTGGTTTTTAGTGCTTGACAAGAGTTGAGTCTTGCTCCTACGTACCTCCGGATGCAATGGAGGAATCAAAGCTACGTAGTTCTTCCTGAAAATGGTTTGTGGGTTGGTGTTTTTTAGTGTAGGGGTCCTAGGATTCCTTGAACTGTACAGCTCACTGATTCCTAGGACGCGTACTAACCCGATTGTACAACCGACTTAGTCCCCTACTTTTTGAAAGTAATTTTTGAGTTTTTCAAAGAAATTGGTTTGGTGTGAGGTGGGTCAGTTTTAGAATAGGTATTCTAGAACTCCTGAAATGTACAGCTCATTAGTTCTAGAACGCTGACTAACCCGGTTGTACAACCGACTTAGTCCCCTATTTTTAGGAAAAATAGTTTATTCGTATTTTAATAAGTTTTCAGGATTACTGAACTGTACAGCTCATTGGTCCTAAAATAATAACTAACCCGGTTGTACAACCGACTTAGCCGTTAATTTAACTTCGCGAGAAAAAGTATTTATATTTGTGTTGAGAAAGTATTAAAACGAAAAAAGGGGGTGAAAATTGTAAAACGAGGTTTTATTAGTCGTGGGGGTTGTATAATTAATAGGAGGTGTAAAAATGAAGCCCAGTTCGCATATGGGAGCCCAGTATGCGAAACTGGGCTTAAGTGGGGGGAGGTGTGCGTATGAACAATAAGGGTGCAAATAGCGTCCTGAACATTTCAAAAAAAAAATAAAAAAACAAAGAACACATCATATAAGCCCAAACCTAAAAAACTAAAACCCTAATTTTCCTTCCCTCCCCTTCCCTTCAGCTGCGCCGCGCAGCTTTTCTAAATGGAGAGAGAGCGAGATTTCCGGCGAGGTTTTCGGAGGAAAAGGGGGCGGAGATCACGGTTTATCTCTCTTTCCATTTTTGGTTTGCCCTCTTCTCCTTCTACCCTCTTTCGATTCTGTTCCTAGCTTCTGTTCATGGCTTTGGTTCGAAGGTCATGCGAGATTCTATGGTGGTTTTATGGTTCGGTTTGGGAGAGAGAGTGGGAGAATAACGATGGGAGGAAGAGTCACTCGGTTGGTTGTGGTGGCTGTTCGGTTTTGGATTGTTGGTGGAGGGATTCAATGGTGAAGCTCACTGTGGGGGATTTTTCATGGTGGCTCGCCGGAGCTCTCGCCGTAGAAGATGACCGGAGCTCCGGCGAGCAAGCTAAGAGGTTGGTTTTTTCTTTTTATCTCATTTTTCTTTGTCTCTGATCTGTTTTTCTACTCCTTTTTGTTCTTGATTCTGAACTCTATTTTTGTTTAATACTACTAACAGGATGAACAAAGCATATATTTAATCGCATGCTGCTATTATATTTTTACTCTGATTTACAGCAAAATAGCTTAAAATTGATGTAGCATAAAAACGATTTTGAGTACTGCTGCTTACTTACTTGGGTACTCGATAACTTCCTTTCTTGCTACTGAAAAAAAAAGATGTTGTTCTCGTTTTAGTTTCCTTTGCTTGATCGCTCACTTGTTTCTTCAGTTGCTATTGATGAACCAAATTCTTTTTTCAAACTTCAACTCAAAGTTTCAGGGATTAAGGTTTCGATTTGAAACCCTAATAATTTTTAGGTATTTTGGTCTAAAATCTGTTCCCCTTACCCTGATGGTTGACTGCCCTTTTATATTAAGATATTAGGTTTAGCATTTAACTGCATCTTGACTGGGCCCTGAATTATTTTTCAGGTTTTGGAGCGGATCAACCCAGGCCCAGCAACTTGGAGAGCAGCTGCTGAAACCCTAGATCAGCTGCTGCATTTTGTTTCCCTTTTTTTAATGTATTTTTCGGATTTGTATTTTTTTGTCGGAATGATGAGCCCAATTGCGAGAAAACAACTCGAATAAGCCCATTTGCAAGGAAACGACTCGGATAAGCCCAATTAAGTTCGACAAGGCCCAAATACGAAGATTCAACTAAAGAATGTGCGAAAAGATCTCAAACTTTCGTAGTAGAAATAGGAATAAAGATAAGATAGACGCTAATTTTGTCCGTTTAAGGGAGAAGTGGAAGGTTTGAGTGATAAGAGGGAGTGGTTAATACTTAGCGCATTAACCGAGAGTTGAATGAAGGGTCAACAAGGACCTGAAGGAGCACTAAGGCTCTGAAGGACCACTCAGGGTCTGAAGGAGCACTATGGCTCTAAAGGACCGCCCAGGGTCTGGAAGGCTGCCTAAGCCTTAATTGAAGGACCATCGTGGTCTGAAGGAGCGCAACTAGCTACGGTACTAGTTAAACGGTCTGAGGGGGCCTTTATACTCGAGCGGCCATGATGGGTCAAGATCATGTCTAGAATTGATATGTTGACCATGAAGGACGTCCACTGTGTCTTAGGCTGACACAACTAGTCTGAAGGACCACTCGGGGTCTGCGAAGGTTCGTAGGGCTCGACTCCGACGTTGCGACCTGGGCCACTTAGGGCACTGCTCTGAAGGACCACTTGGGGTCTATAGGGATCAACCTGGTGATCCGTGATGTGATATGAGATCAACGCTTACAGTGCTGATTTTGAAGGAACAAAATATAGGGATTGACACTTGTCGTGTTTTTTAAAATGAAGCAGCAACCTACGCTTGGTGTATTTAGCAATGCGATGAAAGGTATTTGCTTGTATGTGATCTATGCACATGTAATGATTGACATGTGGTGGGATAATTAATGAAATGTGGGATGACTCTTTTCTTTTTTGGCAATCTCTTTTTTACTGTTTCATCAACTCGCGGGACTTCCAGTGTGAGATATGAAGCCATCTTGTGTATTTGTATTGCTGAATCGACATGCTGGTGATCGCGAATTGTCATAAGAGCTATTCGTTTTCTGCAATGACTGCTTTTTGTAGGAGATTATGTCATTTCTGTGATTAGCAACAATTTTGTAATGATAGTAATGCTTATGATTATGCCACATGTTTCACAATTCAGTATCATTTATCATAAAACATCATTTCAAAAAAAAGAGAGAGAATGAAAGAGAAAGGAAAGTGTTTGATGTTAATATTGGAAGCCGAGTATGCAGAAGGCACACCGACTGAAGATTACATCAGTAACCGAGTTGAAAGAAAACAGAAGAGCCAAAAATACTAAGCAGATTCGTTGGTAGCTAATCTCCTTGAGATAACGCCACCGGCTACTTATGTTCACCACCTTGATCCCCTCATTGTCCGACTTTCGGAAGTGTTGTTTGCCTCAGTATTTTGGGTCCAATCTCTTTACCCTAATTTTTGCCTGGATCGCCCTTTTGGGTTTTTGATCCATCGGGTCGCTCTAACTTTTGCCTAGGCCGCCCTTTTGGGTTTTCGACCTAGCGAGCTTATTCTTGCTTGGCTCATTTTTCTCTTTTTTCTACATCATTTCTTTTAGGCATAGTATTTCTTGACTGCACCGTCGTAAGAGTTAAGGCTCTTCCAGAGAACGATTTCTTCAACGCGTAAGGTTCTTCGTAATTCGAGGTTGAGAATCCTTTTGGATAGGTAAGATTTTCTTGGGCACCAGGTCTCTTTCTTGAAATTGTCGAAGACAGACTTTCTTAAGCTTTCTTTGTTCTTATCTGATACAGCTGGTCATGACATGGGGCAACCATTTTGTTCCTTGAGGTTTAATGGGAGCACTTCTTTCGTTGCGTTGGGTTGCCCCTTTTGAGGTGTGAGATGAGGTCTAACCTCTATGTGAGGCCAAAGGGAGTGTTTGCGGATTGCATTCTGCGGGATCTCTTTGATATTCTTTGTTTGTTGCTGCAACTGCCTCATTCACTTTTGGGTGGTATGGGGAGGGGCTACCATTGCTTGTGACGATCTTTTTTGGAAGGTCGTAACGGCAGACTAAATTTTAACAATCACAGATCTTATTACACCGGTGGGCGCTTAATAGCCTCTTATGCCATGACGTCGACCCAATCAGACAAGATTCGAGTGAATTTTCTTGGTTCGTTGTCCTTAATTGTTGTATTCTTTTTGTCTTCTTTCGTGCCCAAGCTTAGTAGATTCAGTTGTTTCCAGCTAGATTCTCATGGGGCTTCTCAGTCATCTTCAACATTTTCCTCAGTTTGATTAATGAGGTGATCAAGGTTATGATATGAGTTACCGATATTGCTATTTTTTGAGATTTTTCGGATCTGTATTAGTTGAAAGTGAAAGCGGATAGAGGAGAAGGCAAAGCAAACAAATGAGGGAGATAGAAGGAGAATTTATTAGAGAATTCAAAATGCTATTTTATTAATAATGATACTGAAATGAAACATGTGTGCCCTTATTGAAATGTCCTAAGGCCTTGGGCGAGCCATAGGATTTGCATTACGTAAAAATTACTTTGAATTGAAAATCACGTAAAAAAAATCAACGATCTCTCGCTTCTTGAACTCTTTATCTGCGCAGGAGAACAAATAAGACATGATTGACGACACCGTCCTCGGTACTTTACTCTCACCAACTGCTATTTAATCATCACCTTCCTTAAAGTTCAGCTGCTTTGTGTCAATGAGGCCTTGAACGATGTGCTTTAAGGGATAACAATTTTCACCGAGTGATCGATCGCCTCAAATATGGAACTCACACGGTGGCTTTTGGTCGTGTAATCAGTAGCGACCAGAAAAATCCGGAAAGGATTCTTCGAAAGGTTCTTAGGAAGCCGCCACCAAATTTTAGTTTAAGGGCAAATTCGGAAAATCCCTTTAAGTTTTAGGACGAGGCATTGTTAGGGTTCGGAAGTCGTTATGTGTGGGGAAGGTATTAGCACCCCACGACATCCTACTGTCTAATTAATTTAAGATTCATTTAATAATTACCCTTTTCTTTGTAAAAAAAAAAGACTTATTTATATTTTTGGTTTTTAGTGCTTGACAAGAGTTGAGTCTTGCTCCTACGTACCTTCGGATGCAATGGAGGAATCAAAGCTACGTAGTTCTTCCTGAAAATGTTTATGGGTTGGTGTCTTTTAGTGCAGGGGTCCTAGGATTCCTTGAACTGTACAGCTCACTGATTCCTAGGAAGCTGACTAACCCGATTGTACAACCGACTTAGTCCCCTACTTTTGAAAATAATTTTAGAGTTTTTTGAAAGAAAGTGGTTTGGTGTGAGGTGGGTCCGTTTTAGAATAGGTATTCTAGAACTCCTGAACTGTACAGCTCATTAGTTCTAGAACGCTGACTAACCCGGTTGTACAACCGACTTAGTCCCCTATTTTTAGGAAAAACAGTTTATTTATATTTTATTAAGTTTGCAGGGTTACTGAACTGTACAGCTCATTGGCCCTAAAATAATGACTAACCCGGTTGTACAACCGACTTAGCCTTTTATTTAATTTCAAGAGAAAAAACATTTATTAAGTTTTCAGGGTTACTGAACTGTACAGCTCATTGGCCCTAAAATAATGACTAACCCGGTTGTACAACCGACTTAGCCATTTATTTTTAGAAAAATAGTTTATTCGTATTTGTTAAGTTTTCAGGGTTACTGAACGGTACAGCTCAATGGCCCTAAAATAATGACTAACCCGGTTGTACAACCGACTTAGCCGTTCATTTAATTTCGCGAGAAAAATTATTTGCGTTTGAGTTGGAAAAGAATTAAAAAGAGAAACGGGGGTGCAGATTGTAAATTTGGGTTTTATTAATAGCAGGGGTTGTATAATTAATAGGGGGTGCAAAAAGGAAAGCCCAGTTCGCATGTGGAAGCCCAGAATGCAAAACTGGGCTTAAGTTGGGGGAGGTGTGTGCGTGAATAATGGGGTGTGACTAGCATTCTGAGTATTAAAAAAAACAAATAAAAAAAAAACAGGTATATAACCTTAAGTCCAACACACTGAAACCCTAAAAATCTTTCACCCTTCCCCCTTTCATTTCGGCGCCTGATAACTCTATTTTATATAGAGTTATTCATAGTCTTTTACTTAGATAAATGTTTGAAACCAATGCAATAAACTTGTAAATACAATAAAAAGAGATGAAAATCATAAAATACATCATCAAGGAGATAGAAGTTCAATTTATATACAAATTGGTATGTTTGATATGTTTGTTGAGTACTTTTTG
The DNA here is from genome assembly GCA_020916435.1 of Oxytropis ochrocephala. NCBI lineage: Eukaryota > Viridiplantae > Streptophyta > Magnoliopsida > Fabales > Fabaceae > Oxytropis > Oxytropis ochrocephala. The sequence continues at coordinate 97,483,986 of CM037088.1, read as the reverse complement.
CAGATTCTGTGATTTTGCATTAAGTGCTTAAGCATCGAGTGCTTAAGCACCAAAGCATGCAATTTGAAGCATGCAAATGAAGCAAGTAGCACAAGACCCACATTGGAAGCACCTCAATTTGATTTCGTTCTAATGAGCCTTCTCACGCCTCCTCCTACTAGCTCGGTGATCACATGGAATCAATTATCAAGTTACCAAAGAAGTCATCTATGGGATAAAAACAACAAACATCATCATTACACCAAGCCAAATGTCATCAACTAATTGGACCCCTTCAAAAGGAATGTTTCCCACTCAAAGGAATGTTTCCCATTCAAAGTGACAACAATTGACACCTGCAAAATAACTAGGATAAGTCACATGATGGTCAAAGAAAACTTCACAAGCAAGCAAAGAAGTCAAATACTTGAAGACAAAGAAAACCCTCCATGGAAGGAAATCTCCTACTTCTATAAATAGGACTCTTTCATCTCTTGTAAAATAATATATAAGAAAAATATAAGAAAAAATATATAGATTACCATATAGATACAATAGTAGTTTTAGATTAAAGTTCATCTTGTTCTTCATTTTATTTTCAAGTCTTTTTACTTCACTTTGATTACTCTAAACTTAAGAGGAAGGTAAGAAGGAATTGACATCTCTATTCTTCACTTCTTCCTAGTTGAGAATCAAGTGTTCTTCATTAATATTAAGTTCTTATTTCATGTTCTTCATCTTACTCTTTATTTATTTTCTTGTTATTTAATTTCTTGCAAGACTTGTCCAATCAAGCAATTTACTTTCTTGCAAGACTTGTCCATTCAAGCAATTTACTTTTAAGCAATTTACATTTCCAAGTTATTTACAATGCTTTCTTTACTTGCTTTGTTTAATTACTTTATGTGGACGATGATGAGCTAAATTCCTTAGTTGGGATGCTCTAGTCATATGATGAACTCGTGAGAACTATTGTGTTGTCCAAAAGGGTGCCTCACTTACTAGTTCTTGTACTTGAATTAAACTTGTTTTAAGGTTAACTTAGAACAAGGGGGAGTTGTATTTACAAGAGATTGACTTACAACTAGATCTCAAGAACTAGAAGCAAAGGCAAGTGTTTATTTAAGTCTTTGATGAGAAATTTGTTTTCCACAAAGTCAGCTTGGTAATTCCATGCTAATTCAAAAGTAATTAGCATAGTCTTTGTTCATGTGTGGGGTTTTTACTAAGGGAAAGTATTTAGCAACTTGAACCACTTGAAAGGAGGCGAGGAGTTTGACACACTTGCCCTTCTTTACTTGCAAAAAAAAAGGGGTTTATTGAGCTTGTACAGTCACCCTTAACTGATGTATCTACACTAAGTGATCAAGCACCGTGCTCAAGCACCGAAAGACAACAACAACATTCTCACAAGGAACTCATATGGTAAAAGCATCTCAACTCTCTCTTAAATTACATCCTCTACAGTATTTAAATTCTGTTTTTCTATATTCCAAAAACCAACCACAAATCTCTGAATAGTTGTAGACACACTAGTTTACCTATGCTAAACAAACACATTAAAAATTAGTCAATCCTGTGGGGAACGATCTTTACTTACTCTTTATTACTTGTTTGTGACTGTGTATACTTGCACATGCTTATTTCACACACCAAGTTTTTGGCGCCGTTGCCTGGGATTGCCAATAATTTTTAGTTTGTTTAGTTAGTAAAAGAGTGTTTTTATTTTTTTACTGCTTTTTGGTAGTGTTATTCATGCGAGAACAAGTGCTTAAGCACTAGCCTATGCCAAGAAGACCACCACCAAATTTTGATTTTGATCCGTAGATTGAAAGAAGATTCGGGAGACAATTAAGACTTCAGAGGGAAATCCAACAACACAAAGAATATGGTCAACCCAAGAATACCACTAGGGATGCCACAAACAAGACAAATACTGTGCAAAAATACATGCAGACAAAGAACTCAGCACCAAACACAAGCAAGAAGATGATGGATCAAGCCATAACACTGCCGAGAGGTAATTCAATTCTGATGTAGGAGTAAATCATAGACATCAATTCATACACATGAACCCTATAGGCATGATTAATGATAGAGATAGGCCCATGAGGGATTATGCGTGTTTGATCATCAAAATATGCGGACTAGCATTGCTAGACCTCATATTGATGTCAGTCCATTTTGAATTTAAACCAATGATGTTTCAAATGCTGCAAACAATTGGTCGGTTTGGGGATTTTCACATGATGACCCCATGAGCATTTAAAACAGCTTTTTAGAAGTATGTAGCAATTTCATCATACACGGTGTAAGTGAGGATGCATTTAGGCTAAAGTTATTTCCATATTCATTAAAAGATAAAGCTAAATCATGGTTAAATTCTTTAGAGCCTAATTCAATTCATTCATGGAATGAATTAGTTGAAAAAATTTCACAAAATACTTCCCACCAATCAAAAATGCTAGGATGAGAAATGACATTACATCTTTTAAACAAAGAGATCTTTGAATCATTGTTTGAGGCATGGGAAAGATGGAAGGAATTGCTTAGAAAATGTCCTCATCATGGTCCGCGGTCATTATACTGAGATGGAAACATTTTACAATGGATTAGAGCCCCAAACCGAATTATGCTTGATGCATCATCGTGGGTGTTTTATTGAATCTGCCTTATAATGAAGCTTGTGAATTAATTGATAGGGTAGCAACGAATAGTTCTAGCTGGCTTCTCACTGAAGGGCAAGTGCCCAAAAGAAAGTCGAGTACATGAACTTAGTGAAATTTCATCCCTAATCGCTCAAGTTGCCACATTGGCTAACATGATTAAAACTTTCACTACACCTAGTTCAATTACACCTAAACCAAAGAGAAACTTCATTTGCGACCATAGAACAAGCACCTCAAGGAGCACCTAGTTGTGTTTCTCGTGGAGGAGCCCACCTCTATGAAGAGTGCTCAAGTAATCCCGTGTCGCTTAACTATGTGGATCAAAATAGATATAATAATAATAGGAATAACAACCCTTACTCTAACACCTATAATCCTGGGCCGGAAAAATCACCCAAATCTTAAGTGGGGACCAAGTAATAATAAAGCTCAAGCACCAGGTGTTCAAGCACCGTGAGCTCAAGCACCAGCCCACAACCCAGATATCAAAATTATCAAAGGCAACAACAAACCGCCAATGATAATTCTATAGAAAGCTTTGCTTAAATCATTCATAAGTGAAACAAGAACAAAGAAGGCAAACTCAAGATGCTTCCATAAAAACTTAGAAACTCAAGTAGGTCAATTAGCAAATGCTATGTATCAAAGACCTGCAGGTGTTCTACCATCCAATACTGACATCCACAACTCAAAGGCAAGGAAAAGAACAAGTAAAGGCCATATCACCGAGAAGTGGTAAGGATCTCACAGAGCCCTATGAGAATGAAGGTGTAGATAAGGAGAAAAACTCAAAAAGAAAAAGAAACTCGAATGCGTAAGCACCGTAAGCTCCCACTTCTCAAAAAGAACCAAATCCCAGGTTAGTTATCGAACACCCACCTCCTCCATTCCTCAAAGATTAAAAAAAGGTGCATGAGGAGAAGCAATTCATAAGTTTTTAGATGTTTTAAAACAATTTGCACATTAATATTCCTTTGATTGAAGCTTTACAACAAATGCCTAATTATGCTAAATTTATGAAAGATATCATTTGTAGAAGAAAGAGATTAGGTGAATTTCAAACTATTGCAATGTCAAAGGAAGTTAGTTCAATTTTACAGAATAAAAATTCCAAGAAAATTGAAAGATCCCGGTAGCTTTACAATTCCTTTCTCTATAGGCAACAACTATACAGGGAGAGCTCTATGTGATTTAGGTGCAAGCATCAACTTGATGCCTAAATCTATCTTTGAGAAGTTAGGAATTGGTAATGCAAAGCCTACCTCTGTAACATTATCCCTTGCAGATAGATCAACAAAGATATCCGTAAGGGATAGTTGAAGATATTCTCAGTCAAGGTTGACAAATTCGTGTTTCCTGCAGATTTTGTTATTCTTGATTTTGTTGCAGATGAAAATGTGCCAAGAATCCTTGGAAGACCATTTCTTGCAACCGGTAAGACACTTATTGATGTTCAAAAGGAGAACTAACCATGAGGGTGAATGATCAAGAAGTGAAATTCAATGTGATGAAAGCAATGAAGTATCCAAAGCAGAGGAGCAAGAAGAATGTTCTCGCTATCTCACTTGATCATCCGTGCGTAAGCAATTCAACAAACAAGATGACCATCGACTAGTGCTTTAGCATCAAGTGCTTATGCACTTCCCGAGGCTGAAATGCAAGAACAAGGCATACCGACAACAGAGGAAGTTAAACCTAAGGTATGGTCTAGAACTTTTGAATCTTTAAATTTAGAAGACCCTAACCTTAAGAAAAACTTACCTTCAATTGAACAACCTCCCAAACTAGAATCAAGGAATTGCCAAAACACTTAAAGTATGTTTTCTTAGGGGATAATGATTCACTTCCAGCTTATCATTGCATCCGATCTATCATTAGAGCAGAGCATGATTTAATTGAAACCCTTAAAAACATAAAAAGCAATAGGATGGCAAATGGCGGACATTAAAGGGATTAGCCCTCTATTTGTATGCATAGAATAAATCTAGAAGACAATGCTAAAAACAAAGATTGAGGCACGAGAGAAAGGTTAAATCCAATCATGAAAGAGGTTGTTAAAAAGGAAATAATTAAATGGCTAGATCTTTGGGATTATTTACCCAATTGAAGATAGTACATGGGTTAGCCACTGCACAATGTGTTCCCAAGAAAGGGGGAGTCACAGTGAATAGCCAACCAAAAAAATGAACTAATTCCCACAAGAACAATGAATCGGGTGGAGAATGCAGATGGATTACGAAAACTTAATAAATCAACCAAGAAAGATCACTTTCCATTGCCCTTTATTGATCGGATGTTAGATAGACTAGCGGAAAGGAGTTTCTTCGCTTTCTTAGATGGCTACTCGTGTTATAATCAAATTGCCATTGACCCTAAGGACCAAAGATAAAACTACTTTTACATGTCCATATGGTACATTTGCTTTTAGGAGAATGCCCTTTGGATTATGTAATGCACCGCTACATTTCAAAGATGTATGATGTCCTTGTTTTCTCGATTTTATTGAACAATCCATGGAAATCTTTATGGATGATTTTTCTGTCTTTGGAGAAACATTTCCTTTATGTTTATCAAATTTAGAACAAATTCTCCAAAGATGTGAAGATACAAATCTTGTTCTTAATTGGGAAAAGTGTCACTTCATGGTACAAGAAGGCATTGTACTAGGACATAGGGTTTCAAAGAAAGGTCTTGAGGTTGATAAAGCTAAAATTGAGGTCATTGAAAAACCGCCACCACCAACAACTGCACAAGGGATTAGAAGTTTTCTAGGACATGCAGTGTTTCTATAGAAGATTCATCAAAGACTTTTCAAAAATTTCAAAACCTCTGTGTAATCTTTTGCAATTAGATACACAATTTAACTTTGATGAATCTTGTATAAAAGCATTTCAGAAACTGAAGAAGGCTTTGGTCACTGCACCTGTCATTGTAACACCTGACTGGACCAAACCTTTTGAACTAATGTGTGATGCTAGTGACTTTCTTTGTAGGAGCCGTCCTAGGGCAAAGGTATGACAAAGTGTTTCATTCAATTTATTATGCTAGCAAAACATTAATTGAAGCTCAAGTGAACTACACTGTGGATCGAGAAAGAGCTATTAGGCGTGGTGTTTGCTTTTGACAAATTCAGATCTTACTTAGTAGGCACAAAAGTGATTGTATATACTGACCACTCTGCCATTAAGTATCTGCTTGCAAAGAAAGATGCAAAACCTAGGCTAATAAGGTGGATTCTACTCCTTCAAGAGTTTGATCTTGAGATTAGGGATAAGAAGGGAGTAGAAAATCAAGTTGCTGATCACCTATCTAGGCTTGAAGGTGATGATACAGGTACTCAAGAAATCAAGGAGAGATTCCCAGGATGAAGATTTGTTAGCAATATCTCGTAATGTGAATATAGTGCTTTTGCACTTAGTGCTCAAACACCGGAGATTTTGCACCATGGTATCTTCGACATTGCTAACTATCCGGTAAGTAATGTTGTACCCGCATGCATGGATTATCGTGAGAGAGAGAAGGTTTTTTCATATAGTAAAACAATACCGTTGGGATGAACCTTACCTATACAAGATGTGTCCGGACTAAGTCATGAGAAAGTGTGTCCTCGAACAAGAACAACAAGCGTTTAGCTTGAGCACCGCCATGCAAAGACCATATGGAGGTCATTTTGGAGGACACAGAACAGCAGCAAAGGTACTACAAACAGGTTATTTTTGGCCCTCTTTATTTAAAGATGCATTCTATATAGTAAAAACCTGTGATAGATGCCAAAGAAGTGGTAATATATCCGAAAAACATGAAATGCCAAGAACCAACATTCTTGAACTTGAACTTTTTGATGTATGGGGCATGGATTTCATGGGTCCTTTTCCTACTTCTTTTGGTAAAGAATACATCTTAGTTGCTTGTAGATTATGTGTCTAAATGGGTTGAAGCAAAGAGCACTACCTAGTCTTTGATGCTAGATCGATGAGTAAATTTCTTCAAAAGAACATATTTACTAGATTTGGCACCCTAGGGCAATCATAAATGATGAAGGATCTCATTTTTGTAATAAAATTATTGAAAATCTTCTTGCAAAATATGGGATTAAACACAAAATTTCTCATGCATATCATCCCCAAACTAGTGGCCAAGCTTTGAACTATCAAATAGGAAATAAAAAGAATGCTAGAAAAATGGTTGGACCAACAAGGAAAGATTGGTCATTGCATTTAGATGAAGCATTATGGGCATATAGAACTGCATATAAAACTCCATTAGGTATGTCCCCTATAGAATAGTTTATGGCAAAGCATGTCACCTGCCAATTGAGCTAGAAAATAAATCCTATTGGGCAATCAAAAAGCTGAATTTTGATCTAGACCAAGCAGGCAAACAGAGGTTTTTAGAACTAAATGAATTAGAAGAATTCAGGCACTTCTCTTATGAGAATGCTAGAATTTACAAAGATAAAACCAAGTTGTGGCATGATAAAAGAATCCAACAAAGAGATCTTAAAGAAGGAGGATTGGTCCTATTGTACAATTCAAGGCTAAAATTATTCCCTGGAAAATTGAAATCCAGATGGACAGGACCATTCAAATTAGTCAAGATATATTCTCATGGTGCAGTTGACATATTTGATGCAAACTCAGGTAATACTTTCAAAGTAAATGGACAAAGAGTTAAAATGTATTATGGTGAGCAAATGGTGCAATCTGAAAGCACCATTCATTTTGAAAATCCTTGATCTAAAAAGGATAGTCAGGCTGTTAAGACATTAAAACAAGCGCTTGTGGGAGGCAACCCATCAATTTTTTGATAAATATTAACTATGTTTGTACAGTTTGATGTTTTCAGTGTTTTTCAGGAAATGCAGAATTTAGTGCTCAAGCACCACGTGCTTAAGCACTAACAAAAGCCCCAATGTCTCAACTTCAGTGAAGTCCCTACTCAGGAGATTGCTAAAGAGCAGAGTGTTCCTGCGACCACTTGGTGCTTGAAAGACAAGTGCTTCAAAGACCAACAAAGGAGCCAATCAGAATCGAATCACCGAGGATCTTGAGGATATTCTAGGATTAGTTGCTACGGAGCTTGCTATCAAGAAAAGGCAAGAATTGGGAAACACCCAAAAATTTTTCAAGTCACCACCTGCAGCAACTATTCAACAAACAATAGCGCAAGGGGAAGGATCAAAAGAACCCAAGGAGAAAGAACCAGAAAAGAAAACAGCTGAAGAAGAAGAGACAGTACTGAAGGACATTGCTGAGACCTTGAAGGATTTACGGATCAAGTTATGGAGCCATCTGCTTGAAATTTCAAAGGAACCAGAGGTGCAGATTGGGCTCACCATCCGATGCTCAAGCACTAACTCTGCACAACCTTCAAAGACACCGGATGTGAAGGCCACCGCAAGATCTTCTACAACTCCAAAAGCACCAAAGCGAAACCCAAAGCAACACCAACAAGGAGCAAAGAATGCATCGAGGAGTGGTGCAAAACCACAAGAAACTTTTACATGCTTTCCTATACTAACTATGCGATATTTTGTTATATATTTTGCTACTTATAAACTAATGCTACTATGGATAAATCCCACATGTAATGTTAACCCCCCACCCCATTTTGCACACTATTCCCCTGTTTTCATCTCAACTTAAGAGCTAGTGAGGACACCGCTTTCGCTTTAAGTTGGGGAAAGCACTTCAAATTCGATGCATGTGGTATATATATAGTATTTTAAACCTACTAATGCTTGTTTTATTCAATATCTCATAAATATCTCATTAGTATGTTGGATAAGTAGTCAAGTCTTTTGTAAATAGAGTTTATTTTTTCATTTTGTTTTAGACTTACTTAACAAAGCATTTTCAAAGAATCAAGTTCTGTTTTTGAACAGTTTTTAAGTAAATCAATAGTAGGAATGTACAGATTTTGAAGCATGATCAGCTTGCTATTCCACAAATGATTTTGATGCATCTCTTTAGACCAAAATCCTCAATGAAAAAGAAAAGAAAAAGAGTCCTTTTTACTTCAAAAACAACCATTGTTATTATCACTTTTACACTTTAAAGTTGATTTTTGAAAGGGGATCAAACTGAGTGAAAAGTTTTTTCTGGAAACAAACAGGAATTTAAGAAAACCAAGGTCAAAAAAACAAAGTTTTATTAAAAACTTAGAAGAGTGTTGAGAAATAAGTTTGGGGAGATTTTATGAAAACAAAGGCAAAAATGAGGAGCTTAGTACTCAATAAAGTTTCAAAAAGAAAATCAAAAGGTGTCAAAACTATGTTTGCTTAATATCTAAACCGAACTGCTCAAAAAAGAGTGCATTTGATTTGCAAACCAAGAAAAAGAAAAGTATGCATAAGGAGGACAATGAATCCTGTTCCAAAGTGCATTTGGTTTGAAAAAGAAAAACAAAAAAAAAATCAAATCAAGAAAAAAGTATGCACATGGAGGTCAAGAAAGAGGGTAACATAAGTTTTAAGAAGCATCTAGTGCTTATCTAGTAGATGCTTATGCACCAAAAGAAAAAAGAAACATCAAAAAAGAAGCATTGAGTCAAAAAGTTTTAAACTACTCATGTCAAGCCCTTTGATATACTTAAAGCCCCCTGAGCTTAAGGATCTTGTGAGTCTACTCTATGTTTTGAAACACCTTTGTGTTGACCAAAAGTTTTTCTAAAGTTTCAAAAGTTTAAGAAAACCTTTTTGCTTAGTTTGGAGCCAATCAAATTTCAATGGATCACACACGCACATAAAAAGAGTTTTAATAGCTTTGGTTGTGATGAATTTCAAAGGCACAAAGACATAGAGATTTGAGGAAAGAAAGGTTCTTTTAAGAGAACATCACATTTTGAAAGATTGAAAGGAGTTGAAATGATCCGATCTTCTTCATCAAAAGAATCCTACTTGTTATTTTGTTATTGCTTGAGGACAAGCAACAAGATAAGTTTGGGGTGTGATAACTCTATTTTATATAGAGTTATTCATAGTCTTTACTTAGATAAATGTTTGAAACCAATGCAATAAACTTGTAAATACAATAAAAAGAGATGAAAATCATAAAATACATCATCAAGGAGATAGAAGTTCAATTTATATACAAATTGGTATGTTTGATATGTTTGTTGAGTACTTTTTGCGATTCTGTGATTTTGCATTAAGTGCTTAAGCATCGAGTGCTTAAGCACCAAAGCATGCACCGAAGCATGCAAACAAGCAAGTAGCACAAGACCCCACATTGGAAGCACCTCAATTTGATTTCGTTCTAATGAGCCTTGCTGGCCTCCTACTAGCTCAGTGATCACATGGAATCAATTATCAAGTTACCAAAGAAGTCATCTATGGGATAAAAACAACAAACATCATCATTACACCAAGCCAAATGTCATCAACTAATTGGACCCCTTCAAAAGGAATGTTTCCCACTCAAAGGAATGTTTCCCATTCAAAGTGACAACAATTGACACCTGCAAAATAACTAGGATAAGTCACATGATGGTCAAAGAAAACTTCACAAGCAAGCAAAGAAGTCAAATACTTGAAGACAAAGAAAACCCTCCATGGAAGGAAATCTCCTACTTCTATAAATAGGACTCTTTCATCTCTTGTAAAATAATATATAAGAAAAATATAAGAAAAAATATATAGATTACCATATAGATACAATAGTAGTTTTAGATTAAAGTTCATCTTGTTCTTCATTTTATTTTCAAGTCTTTTTACTTCACTTTGATTACTCTAAACTTAAGAGGAAGGTAAGAAGGAATTGACATCTCTATTCTTCACTTCTTCCTAGTTGAGAATCAAGTGTTCTTCATTAATATTAAGTTCTTATTTCATGTTCTTCATCTTACTCTTTATTTATTTTCTTGTTATTTAATTTCTTGCAAGACTTGTCCAATCAAGCAATTTACTTTCTTGCAAGACTTGTCCATTCAAGCAATTTACTTTTAAGCAATTTACATTTCCAAGTTATTTACAATGCTTTCTTTACTTGCTTTGTTTAATTACTTTATGTGGACGATGATGAGCTAAATTCCTTAGTTGGGATGCTCTAGTCATATGATGAACTCGTGAGAACTATTGTGTTGTCCAAAAGGGTGCCTCACTTACTAGTTCTTGTACTTGAATTAAACTTGTTTTAAGGTTAACTTAGAACAAGGGGGAGTTGTATTTACAAGAGATTGACTTACAACTAGATCTCAAGAACTAGAAGCAAAGGCAAGTGTTTATTTAAGTCTTTGATGAGAAATTTGTTTTCCACAAAGTCGACTTAGTAATTCCATGCTAATTCAAAAGTAATTAGCATAGTCTTTGTTCATGTGTGGGGTTTTTACTAAGGGAAAGTATTTAGCAACTTGAACCACTTGAAAGGAGGCGAGGGAGTTTGACACACTTGCCTCTTTACCGCAAAAAAACAAGGGTTTATTGAGCTTGCACAACACCCTTAACTGATGTATCTACACTAAGTGATCACACCGTGTGCTCAAGCACCGAAAGACAAAGACAACATTCTCACAAGGAACTCATATGGTAAAAGCATCTCAACTCTCTCTTAAATTACATCCTCTACAGTGTATTTAAATTCTGTTTTTCTATATTCCAAAACCAACCACAAATCTCTCTCAATAGTTGTAGACACACTAGTTTACCTATGCTAAACAAACACATTAAAAATTAGTCAATCCTCGTGGGAACGATCTTTACTTACTCTTTATTACTTGTTTGTGACTGTGTATACTTGCACATGCTTATTTCACACACCAGCGCCGCAGAGAGGGAGTGATATCCCCTACGCGATTTCCGCCGGATTCTACGGCGAGACGGCGCTGGAAGGCGAAGGTGTCGCCGTTTTCATGGAAAAAGAGCGAGGTAGTGAGAGAAAGAAAGGGATCGGTCTCGGTTTTGGGTGGTGATGGTGGTGGCCCGGCGACGGGAATCCCGCCTGCGAGAACACGGTGAGTTTCGTTCTTTCTCTGTTCTTCTCTACCTTTTTTTTTGGTTTTTTTTCGTTATTCCTCTTTCCCTCGCTAAAACACAAGTTTCTGATTATATATTTTTTTTGGAGGTTGAACCGTGACGGTAGGAGGTTCGTTTTGGGGGAGAGAGAGAGGGAGGATGATGAAACGACTCGGTTCATTGGGGTGGTGGCTCGGTTTTAGAGGACTTCGTCGGAGCTCTCGCCGGAGAAGACGACCGGAGCTCCGGCGAACCTAAGGTCAGTGTTTCTGCTTTTTTCTTGTTGTTTTTTTTTTGCTTTCTCTGGGTCTGATTTCTTTTCTACCCCTTTTGTCTCTGATTATTTGCTGGTTTATTCTTGACTCTTTTTTTAATGAATCTGGTTCTCATTTGTTCAAAAAAAATGTGTATTTTGATTCCCTAGTCATCATAAACGAGTTGCTAGATTTTTAGACGACACACAGCACACGAACACAGATTAACATGTTTTGACAAATCTGGATTTCATACATATGCACATATATTTTTTGACATAAACAGTTTATCATTACATCGATTTGAAATTAAGAGTGCATTAGTAAAACCTACCTTTATTCCAGCCTCTGTTTTGACTCCTTGTGTGTATGTTTGAATGACTGTAACCACTGCAACTGCTGCTGTATCTGCTCTTTTGGCTGCTCTGTTGTACCTCTCTTAAAACTCAAAAACTCAGAAACGGTGTTTTGTGGATTAGGGTTTCAATGTGAAACTCAAATCCTTATTTTTCTAGTGATTTTCGCAGACTTTTTCTCGTCTTGATTTTACGTGTGTTTTGATCGTTATTGGATCGTTTATTTATAGTCTAAAACTAGGTTTAGGCATTAATTGAGTTTTGACTGGTTTTGGATAATTTTTCGTCTTGATCCAAGCCCAATGAAGAATTCTGCAGCAGACTTGGAATGTTGCTGAAACCCTAAATTTTTGTTTGCTGTGTATTTTCGGATCTGGCCTTTTTTGGGCTTTTTGGATATATTTTTTTTGTATTTTTGGACTTTTAGTAGCTTTTAAATTGTAAATTAAACTAAATACAATTTTTTTGACATTTTTGGACTTATTTGACTCTTAAACACTTTTAAATTGTAAATTAAACTAAATACAATTTTTGACATTTTTATGCTTAAATAAGAATAAAAATAATAATAAGAAAAAGGAGTCAGGCCAAATACAACGACGAGAGCGGGCCGGACTTGACAAATACGCTAAAACTAGACCAATAATAAAAGAAATGGGCGCGTTAACTAAAAACACTAAAACTAACTCGGAATCGCATTCTTAGGTCTGAATTTGAAGAGATTTTTGAGAACAATGACTTTAGGTAGACCTGTTTATGTACGACTAAACTCGAATACATATATTAAATTGAAGAACGCACGAAAAGATCGATCATTCGCGCGCGTGCCTAATTTAAACAACAGCGTTTCGATTTAGCTGAACAGAGTGACTGGAATTGGTTTGGGTTGGTAACCAGGACTCTACACTAATAATTCTCGTAATCATGCGACTCCGAAACACGCCCTTACTAAAAATAGACGACTAAAGCAAGAAAAAGAAGACGGACAAAATTGGGGTATAACAGCTGCCCCTCTTTATTAATATTTTACTAGAAAGCGCGGAGCTCTCGAACTTTCATAGTAGAAATAGGAATCAAGATAAGATAGACGCTAATTTTGTCTGTTTAATGGAGAAGCAGAAAGTGTTAAGAGGAACAAGGAATGGTTAACACTCGGTGCGTTAACCAGAAGTTTAAATGAAGGGTCATCAAAGACCTGAAGGAGCACTAAGGCTCTGAAGGACCACTCAGGGTCTGAAGTAGCGATAAGGCTCTGAAGGACCACTTAAGGTCTGAAAGGCTGCCAAGGCCTTAATTGAAGGACCATCGTGGTCTGAAGGAGCGCAATTAGCTATGGTGCTAATTAAACGGTCTGAGGGGGCCTTTTATATTTCGAGCGGCCATGAGGAGTCAAGATCAGATCCGGAACTGATATGTTGACCATGAAGGACGTCCACTGTGTCTTAGGCTGACACAACTAGTCTGAAGGACCACTCGGGGTCTGCGAAGGTCCGTCGGGCTCGACTCCGACGTTGCGACCTGGGCCACTTAAAGCACTGAAGGAGCGTAGTGCTCTGAAGGACCGCTCGGGGTCTGAGGGATCTCGGTGATCTGTTATATGGTGTGGCATTATATTTGGATGCCCCTAATGAGGGTGCGTGCTTGAGTGAAACCTTTAATAATGCAATGCATGGCATATGAGTGTATTTAATGAGTGGTATTTGGCGGGATGATGCATGAGATGTGGAATGATGTTTTTTTTTTGTTGGCAGTCCTTTTTTGACAGGTTCTATCAACTCGCGGGATTCCTGGCGTGAGATATGAAGTCATCTTGTATATTTGTATCGCGAGATTGACGTGCTGGGGCGTGTTGTGATTCATTTGAAGTGATTGCGGGTGCATTTGTTCATTTGTTGCGACTGCTTTTATGAGAGATCATATCCTTTCTGTGACTCTCAAGAATTTCGTAATGATCGTAATGCTTATGATTATGGCACATGTTTCACAATTCAGTATCATTTACCAAAAAACACCATTTCAAAATGAGGGAGAATGAAAGAGGATGGAAAGTGTTTGATATTAATATTGGAAGCCAAGTATGCAAAAGGCACACTGACTGAAAGATTACATCAGTAACCGAATTGAAAGAAACAGAAAAAACTAGAGTGCTAAGCAGGTTTGTTGGTAGCTAATGTCTTTTGAAATAACATTGTCGGATATCCATATTCACACCTTTGACCAATCATCATTCAACTTTCAGAAATGTTGTCTGCCTCAGTATTTTAGTCCAACTTCTTGACCCTAATTTTTGCCTGGATCGCCCTTTTGGGTTTTCAATCCACCAGGTCGCTCTAACTTTTGCCTAGGCCGCCCTTTCGGGTTTTCAACCTAGCGAGCTTATTCTTGCTTGGCTCAATTTTCCTCTTTTTTCTGTTTAATTTTTTTAGGCATAGTATTTCTTGACTGCATCGGAATTGATCGGGAGATGGAGGTCTTACCCGTCCATATTTGTGAGAATTAGGGATCCTCCAGAGAATGACTTTTTCTCCACGTAAGGCCCCTCGTAGTTCGGGGTCCATTTCCCACGTGAATCCTTTTGGATAGGTAAGATTTTCTTGAGCACCAGGTCCCCCTCTTGAAATTGTCTAGGACGAACCTTTTTCTCGTAGGCTCTCTTCATCCTTTGTTGATACAACTTCCCATGACACAATGCAACCAGCCTCTTCTCATCGATGAGGTTCAACTGATCTAGGCGAGCCTGAACCCATTCTGCCTCTTCTAAATTTGTCTCCATTAGTACCCGTAGTGAGGGTATTTCAACCTCGATGGGTAGTACTGCTTCCATTCCATACACCAGTGAGAATGGTGTTGCCCCTGTCGAAGTGCGGACTGAGGTTCGGTACCCATGTAAAGCAAAAGGGAGCATTTCATGCCAGTCTTTGAAAGTCACTACCATCTTCTGCACAATCTTCTTGATGTTCTTATTTGCCGCTTCGACTACCCCGTTCATCTTCGGCCGGTACGGGGAGGAGTTATGGTGTTGTACCTTGAAATCGTCGCACAACTCTTTCATCATTTTGTTGTTCAAGTTGGTCCCATTATCTGTGATGATTCTATTTGGGAGGCCGTAACGACAGATCAAATCTCCTTTTATGAACTTGACCACCACAGCCCTTGTCACACTTGTATAAGAAGCGGCTTCAACCCATTTGGTGAAATAATCGATAGCAACCAGGATGAAGCGGTGCCCGTTTGATGCTTTAGGTTCGATGGGGCCGATGACATCCATTCCCGACATTGAAAACAGCCAGATTGACATTTGTGGCATTTCCTCACATAACTGAAGCAGTCTGCTTCCATTGTTGACAAGTAATAGCCAGCCCTCAAGATCTTTCTTGCCATAGTATGCCCGTTAGAATGAGTTCCGAAGGACCCCTCATGGACATCTTTCATGATTCTTTCTGCTTCTTCTTTTGCTACACATCTGAGGAGGACCATATCATGATTCCTTTTGTAGAGCACTTCACCATTCAAAAAGAAACCCATTGTTAACCTTCTTAGTGTTCTCTTATCATTTTCTGAGGCACCAGGAGGATATTCTCTGCTTGTGATATAATGTTTGATGGCATAATACCAAGGTTTACTGTCGGGTTCTTCTTCGATTGCATGGCAATGATGTTCTGGTAGCTCACGATTTTCTATCTTCACGAATGTGAGACTTTTGTTATCCATGATATTGAACATCGACGACAAAGTTGCTAAGGCGTCAGCCAACAGGTTTTCTTCCCGAGGGAAATAGTGAAAGGAGATTTCCTCAAATTGCTTAGCCATTTCTAGGATGTGATCGCGGTAGGGGATCAGTTTGGAATCTCTTGTTTCCCAATCGCCTCTTAGTTGATGGATGACTAAAGCCGAGTCCCCGTATACATCGAGTCTTTTAACTTTCCACTCGAGGGCTGCCTGGATGCCTAAAGTACATGCTTCATATTCAGCGATATTGTTGGTGCAATAGGAACTCAGTCTGGCTGTGAACGGTATGAATCAATTGTCTGGGGAGATTAACACAGCCCCTACTCCGTGCCCCCACATATTTGAAGCGCCATCAAATGACATGGTCCACCTTTCATCGCCTGGAAACTTTTCTTCTTTCAACAGGGCCATTATATCCTCATCTGGGAAATCACACTGCATTGATTGGTAGTCTTCGATAGGTTGATGTGCCAAGTATTCGGCCAATGTACTACCTTTGATTGCTTTCTGAGTGACATACAAAACATCGTATTCGACAAGACGAGAGCATTTGCCAATGAGCAATTCTCCCTGTGAGTGCGGGCTTTTCGAAGATGTACTTGATCGGGTCCATTTTAGATACCAACCAAGTCGTGTGGCTTAGCATGTACTGCCTTAGTCGACGTGCAGCCCAGGCCAAAACACAACACGTTTTCTCCAACAATGAGTATCTGGTCTCGCACTCCGTGAACTTTTTGCTTAGATAGTAGATGTCATATTCCTTCTTCCCAGACTCATCATGTTGCCCCAGCACACAACCCATCGAGTTGTCTAGAACTGTTAAATACATGATGAGAGGTCTGCCTGGCACAGGTGGCATTAAGATTGACGGGTTCTGGAGATACCTCTTGATTTTCTCAAAGGCTTCTTGACAGTTGTCGTTCCACTTTGCCTCTTGGTTCTTGCACAATAGCTTGAAGATTGGCTCATAGGTGGATGTTAGTTGGGATATGAACCTGGAAATGTAATTCAATCTCTCGAGGAAACCACGAACCTCTTTCTCCGTTTTAGGCGTCGACATTTCAAGAATTGCTCGTACTTTGGCCGGATCCACCTCTATTCCTCTCTGACTGACTATGAATCCTAACAACTTCCCTGATCTTACTCCGAAAGTGCATTTGGCAGGATTTAGTCTGAGCTTGAACCTCCTTAGACGTTCAAAGAGTTTGTGCAGATTAACAATATGCTCTTCATCAGTTTTGGATTTTGCGATCATATCATCCACATAGACTTCTATTTCTTTGTGCATC
This sequence comes from Oxytropis ochrocephala, assembly GCA_020916435.1. Taxonomy (NCBI): domain Eukaryota; kingdom Viridiplantae; phylum Streptophyta; class Magnoliopsida; order Fabales; family Fabaceae; genus Oxytropis; species Oxytropis ochrocephala. The sequence goes on along the minus strand of CM037088.1, from coordinate 97,466,760 downwards.
ATATCGTGGAATAGTGCTACCATTGCTCTCTGGTATGTAGCACCAGCGTTCTTCAACCCAAATGGCATGACTTTGTAACAGAAGGTTCCCCATAGAGTGATGAAGGTGGTTTTTTCCGTATCTTCAGGGGCCATCTTGATCTGATTGTATCCAGAATATCCATCCATAAAGGAGAAGAGAGGGTGTTGCGCTGTGCTATCTACCAGTACATCAATGTGAGGCAAAGGGAAGTCATTTTTAGGGCTGGCTCTGTTCAAATCCTGGTAGTCGACACACATTCGAACCTTCCCATCTTTCTTCGGGACTGGGACAATATTGGCTACCCATTGAGGATACTTGGACACTTTGCTAGAAACCCGACATCAAATTGCTTCTTGACCTCATCCCACGATTTTTAATGACATTTACGCTTCATCCTTCTCAGTTTCTGTTTCACTGGTGGGCATTCAGGCTTCACTGGCAGTTTATGTTCGACTATGTTGGTGTCTAGTCCAGGCATGTCTTTGTATGTCCATGCAAAAACATCGGCATAGTCAAATAGGAGCTTAACCAGTTTCTCGCGCTCAGCATCTGGCATTGTAGTTCCGATCTTAATCTCCTTTCTGTCCTCTTGTTCCATCATTCTCATTAACTCTGGAGGGGTTTCCCAGCCATTTTCGACATCTTCTTCGGTTTGATTAATGGGATGATCAAAGTTATGATATGGATTACCGACATTGTTATTTTCAAGGACAAAACTTTTAGATCTGCATTAGCGAAAATTGACGGAATGAAAACGGGTGGAAGAAAAAGCGAAATGAACAACTAAGAAGCGAAGAAAGTCATTGAAGAATTCAAAACGTTATTTTATTGATACTTGATACTGAATAAAACATGCGTGCCCTTATTGAGTTATCCTAAGGCCTTGGGTAGAGCTAGAGGATTTGCATTACAGAAAAATTACTTTGAATTGAAAACTACAGGAAAATCGACAATCTCCCAGTTCTTTAGCCTTTCATCTGTGGGGCACAAACGTACGAGGTTGACGATGCTGTCCCTAGCACTTGGATCATCTTAAACTGCAGCAATCTGGTTAGGATTTAGAATTCCTGCACTTTGAAAGCTTTGGTTGATATCACAAATGAGCAACTTCTTCACACTTGGCTCTCTGCCTTCGAGCCTTGCCATTCTCTTCTCTCTCTTTTCCTTGTAGACCCTATTCTTGTCATTGCGATCAGGCCAGTATCCTATCCCATATCCGTTCTTGTTGTCAGAAAATTGGACCAGCGTCCGTATCCCTTGCTCAGTCTTCCCCAGGCCGCTTCCAACCTTGAACCCATTGGTCAGCATGACCTTGGCAACCATCATGGCGGTCTTGGACAATCTTGGTTTAGGCATCATGGTTCCTTCTCCAACAAAGGTGGTGTTGGCGATTTCCAGGGCTTGGAAAGCGGTTTCAAATGATTCTTCAGCTGCCTCGATGTAGCAGGCGGAGGATGACTTGTTGACCAGCAGCTCCTCTTCCCCAAAAACCACTACCAACTTGCCATTCAAAATAAACTTGAGCTTCTGATGTAAAGAGGATGGAACAGCTCCAACAGAATGGATCCATGGTCTCCCCAGAAGACAGCTATAAGAGGGGAGGATGTCCATGACTTGAAAAACCACTATGAAGAGTTCTGGACCTACCTGTACAGGCAACTCCATCTCTCCAATGACTTCTCTCTTTGACCCATCAAAGGCTCTAACTAGTGTAGAGCTGAGCTTCATATAGGAACAATCCACATCTAGCCTTTCCATAGTGGATTTAGGCAGGACGTTCAGGGACGAGCCATTGTCGTTAAGCACTCGGGCGAGAGCATACTCTCCACATTTCACAGAAATATGTAATGCCTTGTTGTGCCCTCTTCCCTCTACTGGGATCTCGTCGTCTGTAAAAGTGAGGTAGTTGCTTGCAAACACTGATGTCTTGAGCGACATGTGGCTCATTGAGTACTTTCATTAGTGCAGCACGGTGAGCTTCGGAGTTGAGTAGCAGGGATAGCAAAGATATCTTGGCAGGAGTGTGGTTTAGTTGGTCCACCACTTGGTACTCGCTCTGTCTCATGAGTTTTAAGAATTCACTGGCTTCCTGCTCGGACAACACCTTCTTGCTTGTGCTTCCATCAGTAAACCCAGGCTCTTTGTTTTTGCCTTTGCGGGCTCTTTCTTCCTCTTCTCTTGACTTTTCCTACCGAGTTCTTCTCAGAGTATAGATGCGCCCACTTGAGTCATACCGCTAGTCCCTGAGATATTAGTGACATCGGGGTTGCTTGGAAGCCCTTTCACTTGAACTTGAACATCGTAGTTCCAGGGGACCGCCTTGGTACTTTTGAAAGGGAAAGGAGCTGGCACTTGAATAGTGATGGGCCTTGGCATAGCCAGTGCCAATTTCGTGTCTGTTTTGTAGCGAATCTCTAGTGGCTGTCGGATATTGCTTGACTGGAGAGTATACACACTTTCTCCTTCTTCGGAACCCATCTGCACTATGTTCTGGTCTAGTAGGTCTTGAAGGACCTGTTTGAATGATTCACAAACTCCAATGCAGTGAGGGTCAGTACACAGATTTTTGTTGGTGCATCCCCTCATGATGATTCCAAAATGACACAATTGAGCATGTACGATATCCAAAGGTGTCTTGATGTCTTCCACCTTCTTGATCAAGAATTCCCCTCCAACAGCATTAACATATGAATTTGCATGCCCCGGTAGCGGGTTTGTGGCCACATTCGGACCGTCTTCTTTGAAGTTCAACATCTTGGAGTCGATTAGCTCTTGTACTACATGTTTAAATGCCTTGCAGTTTTCAGTCGAATGACCTATTGCCCCAGCGTGGAATCCACAGGCAGCGTTAGAATCATAACCTCTTGGGAAAGGAGGCTGGAGTGGTCTCATCGGTCGAGGAGTGATTAGGTTATTGTTAATGAGGTGGTTGAAGAGGTGCATGTGAGACATATGGGTATGGGGTCAAAGTTGATGTGTTTTCTTTACAGGTAGTTTTGGGTTACGTAATTTTGGTAGGGAGGTGGAGCTTGTGGTGTTTGGGCAGGAAATTGAAAGGTTGGTGAAGGGTTGTTGTAGGGGGCTTTTGTGATGGCATTTGTTTCTCCTTCTTTCTTTTTGGGATATCCAGAGAAAGGCTTTTTCTAGTTGTAGGTTCCTGTGGAGCTATGGGCAATTTTTCCATTTTTCATTGCACTTTCTATCCTCTCCCCTATAGTAACCATGTCTGAGAAATTTGAAGATACTCCTCCAATCAACTTGTCAAAGTAGGGTGATGGAAGAGTCTCCATGAACATGGCAACCATTTCTTTTTCTGACAGGGGTGGTGCTACCTGTGCAGCTAACCCTCTCTAGCGTTGGGCATATTCCTTGAATGACTCATTGTCTCTTTTGGTCATGTTCTGGAGCTGCGTCCGGTCAGGAGCCATATCAATGTTATATTATACTGCCTTAAGAAAGCGTCAGCTAGGTCTTTCCAGCACCGAATGTTAGTGCGCTCGATTTGCATATACCGACTTGATCTTTGCTCGGCTAAAGCCGTCACCGGAAGTAGTGAATCAGAAGTTTGTCATTGCGCGCAAACTGAGCCATCTTTCTGCAGTACATGATCAGGTGGCTACGAGGACAGGTTGCTCCTCGATATTTGTCGAAGTCCGGCACTTTGAATTTATGAGGGATTATCACATTGGGAACGAGGCATAAGTCATATGCATCCCCTACTCCCACATTGGATCTTTCCACGACTCTTAGACGCTCCTCTAGTATTTGCGGCTTATCTTTTGCTTGAGGATCTTGGTTTGGTAGCCATGAGAAAGGCCACCAGCGTTGTGGTAGGGATGAGGAACTGGAACCACGATGCGAGGCGAGTATGATTCTTGAAGTCAGGTTCGAGGATTTGAGAAAGTCCCTGGGTAGTGCCAGAGGTCTTGTGTTGAACTTGTTCCGTCTCATCAGCAACATTGTTTCCTGCTATTTCATCTTGATACTGTGCAACAAACCCAGAAGTAACTCCTTCATAGACAAAGATCTCTTTGTTGGAGGCGTGTAACCTGTGGTAAACCCCATTGAGGCCATTGCACACCCTGAGCGTTGGGGATAGAGTTATGGGGACGGGATACGTTTGTGGCCTGGTTCCCGGTGTTTCCAGCTGAAACCCCTTCTTCGTCGTTCTTCTTGGCGAGAAGCTCCATCATTTTGGCCATCTGGTCTTTCAGGCCCAGCATTTCGGTCATCTGCTCCTTCAGCTTCTCAATCTCATCCTTTAGCGCCTGGTTGTCTTGAGTTTCAGCCATCTTTTTTGCTTGAGAACGGGTCCAATAACGATGTTGATGAACCAGTTTGCCTTTTTCTGTTTTTTCAAAATGCATGACGTGAGTATGATTATGCAAGAATTGCGAATGTATGATTGAATGCATCGCGTCGGGGAATTGTAAGCCATTGTTTCGACAAATAAAACGCAAACTTAGATCAAAAACCAAAGGATTTCATTCATTAATAAAATGTGAAAACATAATGTTTGATAATCAGACAACTACATTCAAGCTCTTTTCCTTTTCTTATCATCGGGCACACGCGCCTTAATTTGGAGTACTTCAATAAGATTCCTGCAGAATTTAACAAATCTAACAACTTTAGTGGGAGTGTTTTCTCTAGTCATAACGAGTTCAGCTGCTTTCAGACGCTATGGAACTTCTCTGATAGCTTCATTGCCCAGTCCGGCTAAGCATGAGAACCTCTCTTTCCAGTATGTGCAATGATTATCCAACTTCAAGTATTCAGTTTTAAGGCGAGTAAGGTCATCTTCAGTCTCTTTGCAAAGCAACTCATAGTATTAGGCGAAACTCTTTGCCTCGGTGGTATTTCTGAACTGTTGTTGTAGGGCCGCTTGACATTCTTCAAGCCTTTCTAGCACTACACCCTTAGCCTTCCTTTCAACCCCAAGTTTGCTCTCGTACTCCGCAACTAACTCCTCCAAGTGAGCTTTCATTCTTTCTAGTTGACCCCGCAAGTCTTTCTCAGCTGTTCTGGATCTGCTTAGTTGTGCTTCAAATGCATAGGCTTTGTCAATAGCTCTATCTCTATCTTGGTTACGTGCCTTGAGTTCATCATTAGCGCCTTTGAGACAGTTTTGCACATCAAAGAGTTTTTTATTGCCCGCGTTCAACCCCTCAACATATTCAGCGATGCGCTTGTCTTTGAGGGCATTCTCTTGCCGCAAACTCCTCTTCTCTTGAAGAGCTCTTTCCAACTGAGCTCGTAGTTCAGCTTTCTCTTGTTCAGATTTTGCCAAGGCGTTCTTGAGTTTCTCAGCTTCCTCATTAAGGATAGGGGTAGGTTCAGGAATTTCTGGCTCAGCTGGAAGTGCAAGACGGAAGGGTAGTTTGACCTCTTGGACTCTGAGTTGAACCCACTGAAAGTAACTTTCCCCTACATTAGTTCCCCTGCGACCCAATTCAAGGCGGCCTTTCTTGATTACTCTGTCCCATGCTCGACTGATTCTTCCAACATACTAAGATCTTCAGAAGCTCTTTTATCCAGTACGAAGGAGGTCAAAGATTCTGTTGGAGGCGGATGCAGCATCAGATAACCAAGTTGTCTTAAGGCCAGTGCGGGGTTGTAATTGATGCAACCCTTAGTTCCTATGAGAGGGACATTTGGGAAACCCTCACATTGGTAAACAAACTCATTTGTGTCTCGAGCAAGGGAACACCATGTTATGTCATTTCCCCTGAGGCTGGTGATTTATTGCTTCCATTCTGATTTACTTTTAGCTTCAATGTGATAGTTACTCTTGAAGATGTGAGAGACGAACCAACGATACAACACATGTAGGCAACATATGAGCACACCCGCTTTCTTGTCATGGCGGTCATGGAGAGCGTAATATATGTCGTGGATAATCGAGGTAGGATTACGTCTCGAGTTTTGAAGGCGAAAAGACGTCAATGGCGGTGTAGTCAACAAAGTCGAGAACATAAGGAAACAAAACAATCCCATAGATAAGGAGTGCTAGGACATCACCGAAGGCAACCCAATCATTTTTACCAGCTAAAATCGAAGTTGCTTCTTCCAAGTATTCTCTAGGTAGACCTTCCATTTTCTCTTTTACCACTACTTCCTTAGCTAAGCTTGATGCATTGACTTTGAGGATGCCGGCCAAACCTTTAACCCAAGAGTTGTTTTCAGCATATCGGTAGGGCTTATTGTTCTCAGCGGGGTATTGCAGAATTTGTTCGAACTCTTCCAAGGTTGGAGCCAACCGATAATCTTGGAAAGTGAAGCAATCGTTGTAGATCATAGAAGCCGGCTAGAGCGATGGGGGCTTACGCTTGTACGTTGATCTTTAGGAGACTCAGAATATTCCCATATTTGTTGGAGAAGGAATCACGTCGCCCTGACGGCATCTTGTCGCTTAGGTCAAGCAAGCTTTTTATGTCTGGTTGTCTGATTTTCAATTTCACAGTTTTCTTGATGTTTTGATCCATTTTTTTTCGAAAAAGGCTTACAATTCCCTGTCAGTAAATTAAAACAATGCATGTAAGGAAAAAAATGCATGTGATGTGGTATATTTTGTATTTTTCATATGATGCAAAAGGAAAAATGCATGCAATGTGATATATATTTTTTGTATTTTTTCATATGATGCAAAGAAAAAATGCATGTGGTCTATTTTGTGGAAAAATAACAATTTTGATTTTTCTTGTTTCTTTATTTATTTTTTTGATTTTTGTGTTTGTAAAAGACGGTATGCACTAATGTTTGTTTTGAATGCAAGAGTGTTAAGCTCCTTTGTGAACCTAGGAGGTATCTTATGGAATGGATCTAAAGTTTTCTTTATAGTGAACCTCACAAGGATGGTTCTAAAGAATCCTACACATGGTTCCTAGAGCCAAGGACCCCAGTCAAGAACACTGACCCCAACAATAGGCAAGCTATTAGAAGGGATAGCATCCTCAAAAGGAATCAAACTCTAGGTGTGATTTTCGTGACCACCCAACGAGACGTACGTCCCGCAGGCCATCACTACACAATCTCGTTCTAAACTTAGGTTTATGCTCGAGTCCGGGTAGAGGACTTTTCTCACGTGTGTGAAGTGTAGAAGTGAAGTGTGTGTAGGAGCAGTTTAAAGACAACCCAAAGCTGCAAACAGACAAACAAACATATATACAAATATCGTCTTCTATCCTAGGGTTTTACACAAATAAAGAACATAATCATACAAAACAAATAAATAAATAAAAGGGTAAAAAATTGAATTTAATCCTAAATTAATTAAACTAGGTTTTGACTCTCTAAAAATAAATAAGTCCCAGAAGAAGTCGCCACCAGTGGCTTGGCCAAAAAATCCGGAAAGGATTCTTGAAAGGTTCTTAGGAAGCCGCCACCAAATTTTAGTTTAAGGGCAAATTCGGAAAATCCCTTTAAGTTTTAGGACGAGGCATTGTTAGGGTTCGGAAGTCGTTATATGTGGGGAAGGTATTAGCACCCCACGACATCCTACTGTCTAATTAATTAAAGATTCATTTAATAATTACCCTTTTATTTGTAAAAAAAAGACTTATTTATATTTTTGGTTTTTAGTGCTTGACAAGAGTTGAGTCTTGCTCCTACGCACTCCTGGATGCAATGGAGGAATCAAAGCTACGTAGTTCTTCCCGAAAATGTTTATGGGTTGGTGTCTTTTAGTGCGGGGTCCTAGGATTCCTTGAACTATCATGACTCATCGATTCTAGGACGACTAACTTGGACCCGACAGTACAACCGACTTAGTCCCTACTTTTTGAAAATACTTTTAGAGTTTTTTGAAAGAAAGTGGTTTGGTGTGAGGTGGGTCCGTTTTAGAATAGGTATTCTAGAACTCTGAATATGCATGACTCATTAGTTCTAGAACGCTTGACTAACCCGGTTGTACAACCGACTTAGTCCCCTATTTTTAGGAAAAAGCAGTTTATTTATATTTTATTAACTGCGGGGTTCTTGGTATCAGACTCATTGGCCTCTAAAATAATGACTAACCTTGTTGTACAACCGACTTAGCCTTTATTTAATTTCAAGAGAAAAAACATTTATTAAGTTTTGGGTTTCTTGAATCAGATAAACTCATTGGCCCTAAAATAATGACTAACCCGGTTGTACAACCGACTTAGCCGTTTATTTTTAGAAAAATAGTTTATTCGTATTTGTTAAGTTTTCAGGGTTACTGAACGGTACAGCTCAATGGCCCTAAAATAATGACTAACCCGGTTGTACAACCGACTTAGCCGTTCATTTAATTTCGCAAGAAAAATTATTTGCGTTTGAGTTGGAAAAGAATTAAAAAGAGAAACGGGGGTGCAGATCGTAAATTTGGGTTTTATTAATAGCAGGGGTTGTATAATTAATAGGGGGTGCAAAAAGGAAAGCCCAATTCGCATGTGGAAGCCCAGAATGCAAAACTGGGCTTAAGTTGGGGGAGGCGTGCGCGTGAATAATGGGGTGTGACTAGCATTCTGAATATTAAAAAAAACAAATAAAATAAAAACAGGTATATAACCTTAAGCCCAACACACTGAAACCCTAAAAATCTTTCACCATTCCCCCTTTCATTTCGGTGCCGCAGAGAGGGAGTGATATCCCCTGCGCGATTTCCGCCGGATTCTACGGCGAGACGGCACTGGAAGGCGAAGGTGTCGCCGTTTTCTGGGAAGAAGAGCGAGGTAGTGAGAGAAAGAAAGGGATCGGTCTTGGTTTTGGGTGGTGATGGTGGTGGCGCCGGCGACGGGAATCCCGCCGGCGAGAACACGGTGAGTTTTGACTGGTTTTGGATAATTTTTCAGGTCTTGATCCAAGCCCAACAGCAGCTGCAGCAGCTTGGAATGCTGTCTGGAAACCCTAAATTGTTGTTTGCTGTGTATTTTCGGATCTGGCCTTTTTTGGGCTTTTTGGATATATTTTTTTTGTATTTTTGGACTTTTTGGACTTTTAATAGCTTTTAAATTGTAAATTAAACAAAATACAATTTTTTTTGACATTTTTGGACTTATTTGACTCTTAAACACTTTTAAATTGTAAATTAAACTAAATACAATTTTTGACATTTTTATGCTTAAATAAATTAAATAAGAATAAAAATAATAATAAGAAAAAGGAGTCAGGCCAAATACAACGACGAGAGCGGGCCGGACTTGACAAATACGCTAAAACTAGACCAATAATAAAAGAAATGGGCGCGTTAACTAAAAACACTAAAACTAACTCGGAATTGCATTCTTAGGTCTGAATTTGAAGAGATTTTTGAGAATAGTGACTTTAGGTAGACCTGTTTATGTACGACTAAACTCGAATACGGATATTAAATTGAAGAACGCACGAAAAGATCGATCATTCGCGCGCGTGCCTAATTTAAACAACAGCGTTTCGATTTAGCTGAACGGAGTGACTGGAATTGGTTTGGGTTGGTAACCGAGATTCTACACTAATAATTCTCGTAATCATGCGACTCTGAAACACGCTCTTACTAAAAATAGACGACTAAAGCAAGAAAAAGAAGACAGACAAAATTGGGGTATAACAGTGTCCTCTTGGGAATGGAGGCTGAACTGGTCTCATCTGACGAGGAGAAATTAAATTGTGGCTGATAAGTTGGCTACACAGGTCAGTGTATGATGTGGGAATGGGGTCGTATTGGAAGGACCCTTGATGGCTTAATGCTGCTGGGGAGTTATAGTGCCAATCTCCTTGCTTCTTTACTATGGCGTTGACTTCCCTCTTCTTCTTATTGAAAATTGTAGGAGTCCCGCTAGAACTATGAGTGATCTTCCCTGTCTTCATTGCATTTTCTATTCTTCCTTCTATGGTAACCATGTCTGAGAAGTTTGAAGATACTCCCCCTATCAATTTGTCATAGTAGGGGGATGGAAGAGTTTCCATGAACATGGCAACCATTTCTTTTTCTAATAGAGGTGGTGCTACCTGTGCGGCCAACCCTCTCCAGCGCTGGGCGTATTCCTTGAAGGACTCGTTGTCTCTTTTGGTCATATTTTGAAGTTGTATCTTATCGGGAGCCATATCGATGTTATATTTGTACTGCTTAAGAAAAGCATCGGCCAGATCTTTCCAACATTGGATATGAGCACGTTCCAACTGTGTATACCACTTCGAAGTCGCCCAACTAGACTCGTCTTTGAAGTAACGAATAAGCGGTGATCATTGCGCCATAAAGCGAGCCATTTTCTGCGAGTACATAGTCAGGTGACTAAGAGGACATGTTGCCCCTCGATACTTATCAAAGTCTGGCACTTTGAGCTTATAAGGAATGGCCACATTAGGGACGAGACATAGGTCATACGCGTCCCCTACTCCCACATTGGATCCTTCCACAACTCTTAGACGCTCTTCTAGCATTTGCAGCTTATCTCTTGCTTGAGGATCTTGACTTGGTAACCATGAGAAAGACCAACCACATTGTGAGAGAATGGCGAGTATGATTCTTGAAGTCGTTTCGAGAACTTGAGAAAGCCCTTTGGTGGTGCCGAAGTTTTGTCTTTGAATTTGTTCGTCTCATCACCAACATTGTTTCCTTGCTATTCCATCTTGATTTTGTGCAGCAACCCCAAAAATATTTTCTTCATTGACAACACCCATGGTCGGAGCGTGTAATCTGGTGGTAGACCCCATTGAGGCCATTGCACACCCTGAGTGTTGGGACCAGAGTTATGAGGACGGGATACGTTTGTGGCCTGGTCAGTGGTGCCCCCAGCCGAAATGTTGTCGCCTGCATTCTTCTCGTCGAGAAGCTTCAAAATCTCGGTCATCTGATCTTTCAAACCCAGCATGTCTTTCATTTGTTCCTTCAGCTTTTCAATCTCATCCTTCAGCACCTGATTGTCTTGGTTTTCGGCCATGTTACTGGCTTGAGAGCGAGTCCAATAATGATGTTGATGAACCAGGTTGCCTTTTTTCTGTTTTTTTTTTCAATGCATGATGTTAGTATGAAATGTAAATGGAATGGTAATGTATGCACATGAAATGTATGTGTATGAGATGTATGTGCATGAGATGATAACATATGATTTGATTTTATCACATTGGGGAGTTATAAACTTTCATTTGGAGAGTAAAGAACAAAATTTGATTTTGACTTTAGCATGCATGGCTTCTCTCCAAAATAAAACTTTTAACTCCCTGATGGTCATAAAAATGCATGTAATATAAAACGCTTATTTCAATATTTTTGTAATGCGAAAAAGGAAAAAATGCATGTAATATACTTTCTAAAAAACTTTGCGGAAATAACAATTTTGATTTTTTTTTTTGGATAAAAGACGGTATGCATTAATGTTTGTTTGAATGCAAGGGTATAGAGCTCCTCCGTGACCCTAGAAGGGTACCCTATGAAGTGGGTCTAAAGTTTCTTTTATAGTGGACCTCACAAGGGTAGTTCTAAAGAATCCTACACATGGTTTCAAGAGCCAAGGACTCCAGTCAAGAATACTGACCCCAACAAATAGGCAAGCTATTAGAAGGGATAGCATCCTCAAAAGGAATCAAACTCTAATTGAGATTTTCGTGACCACCCAACGAGACGTACGTCCCGCAGGCCATCACTACACAATCTCGTTCTAACTTAGGTTTGCACTCAAGTCCGGGTAGAGGACTTTTCTCACATGTGTGTGCAGAAGTGTAATTGTGAAGTGTGTGTAGGAGCGATTTAAAAACAACCCAAAAGCTGCAAACAGACAAACAAACATATATACAAATATCGTCTTCTATCCTAGGGTTCATAAATCACATAAAAGTATAAGGTGCGAAAAATAAAATAAATAAATAAAGGAAGGGTAAAAAAAAATTAATACAACTAATTAGACTAGGTTTTGACTCTCTAAAGAAAATTAAGTCCCCAGTGAAGTTGCCAGCTATAGCGACCGAAAAATCCGGGAATGGATTCTTCGAAATTCGAAAGGAAGCCTCCACCAAATTTTAGTTTAAGGGCAAATTCGGAAAATCCCTTTACGTTTAGGACAAGGCAGGTTTAGGCTTCGGGAGTCGTTATGTGAGGGGAAGGTATTAGCACCCCACGACATCCTTTGTCTAACTAATTAAGATTTATTGATAATTACCCTTTTATTTATAGAGAAAAAGACTTATTTAGGTTTTTGGTTTTTAGTGCTTGACAAGAGTTGAGTCTTGCTCCTACGTACATCCGGATGCAATGGAGGAATCAAAGCTACGTAGTTCTTCCTGAAAAAGGTTTGTGGGTTGGTGTTTTTTAGTGTAGAGGTCCTAGGATTCCTTGAACTGCATGACTCATCGATTCTAGAATGACGACTAACCCGATTGTACAACCGACTTAGTCCCCTACTTTTTGAAAGTAATTTTTGAGTTTTTGAAAGAAATTGGTTTGGTGTGAGGTGGGTCAGTTTTAGAATAGGTATTCTAGAACTCCTGAACTGTACAGCTCATTAGTTCTTGAACGCTGACTAACCCGGTTGTACAACCGACTTAGTCCCCTATTTTTAGGAAAAAAAGTTTATTCGTATTTTAATAAGTTTTCAGGATTACTGAACTGTACAGCTCATTGGTCATAAAATAATGACTAACCCGGTTGTACAACCGACTTAGCCGTTTATTTAACTTCGCGAGAAAAAGTATTTATATTTGAGTTGAGAAAGAATTAAAACGAAAAAAGGGGGGTGAAAATTGTAAAACGAGGTTTTATTAGTCGCGGGGGTTGTATAATTAATAGGAGGTGTAAAAAGGAAGCCCAGTTCGCATATGGGAGCCCAGTATGCGAAACTGGGCTTAAGTGGGGGGAGGTGTGCGTATGAACAATAAGGGTGCAAATAGCGTCCTGAACATTTTAAAAAAAAAATAAAAAACAAAGAACACATCATATAAGCCCAAACCTAAAAAACTAAAACCCTAATTTTCCTTCCCTCCCCTTCCCTTCAGCTGCGCCGCACAGCTTTTCTAAATGGAGAGAGAGCGAGATTTCCGGCGAGGTTTTCGGAGGAAAAGGGGGCGGAGATCACGGTTTATCTCTCTTTCCATTTTTGGATTGCCCTCTTCTCCTTCTACGCTCTTTTGATTATGTTCCTAGCTTCTGTTCATGGCTTTGGTTCGAAGGTCATGCGAGATTCTATGGTGGTTTTATGGTTCGGTTTGGGAGACAGAGTGGGAGAATGACGATGGGAGGAAGAGTCACTCGGTTGGTTGTGATGGCTGTTCGGTTTTGGATTGTTGGTGGAGGGGTTGTCTCGCGGCTAGGGGGTCGGCTTCAATGGTGAAGCTCACTGTGGGGGATTTTTCATGGTGGCTCGCCGGAGCTCTCGCCGGAGAAGATGACCGGAGCTCCGGCGAGCAAGCTAAGAGGTTGGTTTTTTCTTTTTATCTCATTTTTCTTTGTCTCTGATCTGTTTTTCTACTCCTTTTTGTTCTTGATTCTAAACTCTATTTTTGTTTAATACTACTAACAGGATGAACAAAGCATATATTTAATCGCATGCTGCTATTATATTTTTACTCTGATTTACAGCAAAATAGCATAAAATTGATGTAGCATAAAAACGATTTTGAGTACTGCTGCGTACTTACTTGGGTACTCGATAACTTCCTTTCTTGCTACTGAAAAAAAAAGATGTTGTTCTCGTTTTAGTTTCCTTCTTGCTTGACTGCTGCTTCTGGTTGCTATTGACGAACCAAATTCTTTTTTCAAAACTTCGAACTCAAAGTTTCGGGGATTAAGGTTTCGATTTGAAACCCTAATAATTTTTAGGTATTTTGGTCTAAAATCATGCCCACCCCGATGGTTGGTTCGCTCTTTTATATTAAGATATTAGGTTTAACATTTAACTGCATCTTGACTGGGCCCTGAATTATTTTTCAGGTTTTGGAGCGGATCAACCCAGGCCCAGCAACTTGGAGAGCAGCTGCTGAAACCCTAGATCAGCTGCTGCCATTTGTTTCCCTTTTTTTATGTATTTTTCGGATTTGTATTTTTTTGTATTTTTAATATTATCATTTTTTTGTATTTTTGGACACTTTGGACAATTAGACACTTTCAAAAATGTAAAAAAATTAAATAGATGTTTTTGATATTTTCTGGAATATATATATATATATATATATATATATATATATATATATATGTATATGCTCAAAATAAGGACAAAATAACATTAATAGAAAAGAAGTCGGAATGACCCAATTGCGAGAAAACAACTCGAATACGCCCATTTGCAAGGAAACGACTCGGATAAGCCCAATTAAGTTCGACTAGGCCCAAATACGAAGATTCAACTAAAGAATGTGCGAAAAGATCGATCATTCGCGCGCATTCTCAATTTAAACAACGGCACTTTGACTTAGTTGAACAGGTTAGTTGAGATAGGCTTAGGTTAGTAAATGAGACACTTTTTTAATAATTCTCGTAGTTGCGCGACTTCAGAACATGAATAAAATAAACGACTAAAACTAGAAAAAGAATACAGACAAAATTGGGGTATAACATTGTTGTGTGATTGATGTTGTGTTTGCTTCACTTTGGTGAAATTGTGAAGTATGTATGTGTTGTTGATGATGGGTCATAGGAGAGACCTAGGAATAAATGGGATTTGAGGAACCCTAGGCGCAAGGGCGCCATTTTTGGTGTTGTCACCTTAGTGGTTATTTTGATGTGTGTTGGACAAATTTTGAATGAATATGTGTGTAGTAGTTGTGTTTAAGTTTGATCATAGTATGAGAACCAAAGAAAAGAGGGAAGATGAGGGTTAGGCGCCTAGAGCGCCATTCGAAGTGAAGTATTACTGTGTGCCGAGGAGGGTAGGTGCGTTGTAGGATGTCTGCGTCGAAGGATAGTGAGTTGAAGTAAGGGTGTGCCGAGAAGCATAAGTGTGTCAGCGTAAGGGTGTGAGTCGTAGTATATGTGCGTCGAAGTATGTGTGTGCCGAGAAGAGTAGGTGTGTTGAAGTGAGTATGTGTGCGTTGTAGTATGTGTGTGTTGTAGTATATGGATGTCAAAACTAGTGTAACCGAGGTAGTGTAGTACCGTGGTGAGTAATGGTTAAGTGAGGAAGTAGTGTGGCAAGGTAATTGATGGTGAAGTGAAGTAGTGTAGTACCGAGGTGAGTAATGGTTAAGTGAGGAAATGTGGCAAGGTGATTGATGGTCAAGTGAAGTAGTGTAACCGAGGTAGTGTAGTACCTAGATGAGTGATGGTTAAAGTGAAGGAGTGTAACTGAAGTAGTGTAACCGAGGTAGTGTAGTACCGAGGTGAGTAATGGTTAAGTGAGGAAGTGTGGCAAGGTGATTGATGGTCAAGTGAAGTAGTGTAACCGAGGTAGTGTAGTACCGAGGTGAGTGATGGTTAAAGTGAAGGAGTGTAACTGAAGTAGTGTAACCGAGGTAGTGTAGTACCGAGGTGAGTAATGGTTAAGTGAGAAAGTGTGGCAAGGTGATTGATGGTGAAGTGAAGTAGTGTAACTGAGGTGAGTGATGGTGAATTGAGGAAGTGTAACCGAGGTAGTGTTGCCGAGGTGTATATGTATTGAAATATAGTGAATGTAGGCTGAAGTGTAGTTGTCAAGGTATAGTATATATATATATATATATATATCGAGGTAGTGTTGTCGAGGTGTATATGTATTGAAACGTAGTGAATGTAGGCTGAAGTGTAGTTGTCAAGGTATAGTATATATATACCGAGGTAGTGTTGTCGAGGTATAGATGTATTGAAGTGAAATGTATGTATGCTGAAGTGTAGTGGTCGAGGTGTAGTGAATATAAGCCGAAGTGTAGTGGTCGAGGTGTAGTGAATATAAGTCGAAGTGTAGTTGTCGAGGTATAGTGTATATATACCGAGGTGTATGTGTTGATGTGTAGATGTATTGGAGTGTAAGTGTCATCGTGTAGATGTGATGAAGCGTAAGCGTATGGGAGTCGACGCGTAGTTGCCAAAGTGTAGGGTATGGGTACCGAGGTGTAGTGTTGCAGTGATGACGAAGTGTAGGTGTGCCGAGGTGCTGTGTGGTGCGCCAAAGTGCAGTATGGTGTGACGAAGGGCAGTGTAAGTGTGCCGAGGTGCATTGTGGAGCGCCAAAGTGCAGTGTGGTGTGACGAAGGGTAGTGTAAGTGTGCCGAGGTGCATTGTGGAGCGCCAAAGTGCAGTGTGGTGTTTCATCAATGGTTTCTTCTTCTGACATTTTGAACATTTCAAATTCATGAATGAGCATTCCTTTCTTAGTCTTTTTGATATTTATCTGTTCCTTCATGAGCTGTTTGTAGTGTATCCCATATTTCTTTTGCAGTTTCTTTTCCCACAATCTTGTCATATTCTGCTCTTCCCAAAGCACAAGTAAGATAGTATTTAGCTTTGGAGTTTTGTAGTACTTTGTGTTTCTCCTCTGTTGTCCATTCAGCCTTTGGCTTTGGAATCCTTGTATTTGGAACAGGACCTGCTACTGTTGGGGAGAATGGTCCATTCTCAACAATGTCCCAAATATCAGTGTCTTGAGATTCAAGGAACAACTTCATTTGATTCTTCCAATAGTAGTAGTGTTCTCCATTGAACCCATGTGGTTTGTTAGATGAGGCACCTTCTGGCAAGAAGGTGACCGAGTTTGGTTTTGCCATGACTTCTTCCAAGATCTTTTCCTCTCACACTGTTAAGTGTGCTAAACCCCAGAGGCTTAGCTCTGATACCAATTGAAGTCACCAAAGTCACAAGGAAGGGGGGTTAATTGTGACCCTTTTTAAATTGTCCTGAAATAAGAGAACTTTGATTCACAAGTGTGGTTTGAGAATCAAGTGAGTGAGTGTTTCAGTCTTCTTAGTTAGATGGATGAGCCAAGAAGGGTGATTGAACTGTCTTCACAGTTATACAGAACTGAGAAGGATCAGTCAGTGCTTCCTTCACTCTTCTCACAGTTGTTTCACAATTGTTTCAAGTAGAGTTTTGTTATGAATGATATATTTAGTTTATAAACTACTTGTTTCAGAGTTTCAAAAAATTTATAGTCTTTAGAAGGTTCTGAGAAGGGTTGAAAACACTTTTGTTTTAGTTATCTCTAAGAAGGGTCAAAAGTGACTCTTCTCAGGTTTTCAAAAATCTCTTCACAAGAGAAGTTTTTCTCGAACAGTAAACTAAAGACTTACAGCAGTAAATAACACATGGATTTATAGTGGTTCACCCAAAAATAATATGGGCTACTCCACTCCTCACACCCAGTGAGATTTTCCACTATTTTCCAAATAGTTACACCCTTTCACACTTCACACAAGTTGAAAGCTCTTGGTAGTTTTCTTCTCACAGCTCTACCTACTGTATACTTCACTAATAGACTTCTTCAAAGCTAATAGACTACTTTTAACACAAAAACACTCACTTCTCAAGTTCTACAGCAACACATGCCACTTGAGAAGGTTCCCTACTTAGGTTCTTTTGATTACAAGGGTTTTGGGATTACTTAGAGCTTGGTTGACATATATAGGATATACATGAATGTATTACAACACAAGACTTAATACATACTCAGAGATTAGATGAATCCCTTCTGGTTTAAAAGCAACTGAGTATGGAAGAGAGAAAACTGGAATGGGTGAGAAGGTTGATAGCTCCGAAATTAGTTCACTCTCTTGAAGATCAATGAAGACCAGAGCTGTTGTTATATAGAGTTGTTGTAGCCCTTTAACTCCTGGTCCAAGAAATAGAGCTGTTGCATCATAAACTAGTCGTCTAGAGTCGTTGCAAAACGCTCCTGTGCTGTCACTATCACTCTACAGAATACAATTGTCATCACCCTTCTCACAGTGACCCTTCTCACTATGACTCTTCTCATGACTTGTAAAGTTGAAGATGATGCTTCTCAAGATGAATCTTCTCATGTTGATGCAGTACTTTAGGATGATGACTCTTCTTGTCATGACCCTTCTCAGGTTCATGACACTTCTTAACATTATTCATATGATCATGACCCTTATTGGGATCATGACTCTTCTTTGCTTGATATTGCAATCCATCTTCTTCAGTTTTCTTTGTCACGACTCTTCTCATGCTTGATATTCTTTTAGATGCTCTTCTCATATTGGCACAACACATGATGAATCTTCTCAAGCAGAATTCTTCCAAGATTTCCAAGTGGTTCTTGACTTTAATCTTTTATGCTCAAAAAGCTTCCTTTCTTAGAATAGTGTAGGCAATGTTTCTTTTCTGTTTTCTCTTAGAATTAATGCTTCTCATAAGCAAGTATCTTGTTGAGAATGATTTGAAGTCCTGTTCTTATGAAACACTTCAACAAGAGCATTTGTAATACATATGATCAGAAACCTTAAGCTTCTCATCCTTAAGGTTTGTTGAACATCAACACATGCATAAGGCCAAATTTAACTGGTATAAAATCTATTATTTGTACAGCTATACTAGTAAAATAATGGTGAGGCTTAGGTTGCCTTTGGAAAAATGTACTCAAGTTCACTTGTATTCCTAAAAATTCGACACATGTGTCCCGCTAATTTAATATCAATGTAATCTAAACATACAAAAATACAATCAATCATGTAGATCGGTGGAATTTACCTTTTATTGCTTTTGAAAAAAATGTGAGTTCCACCAAAAAAAACTATAATGAATTTACCTTTTTTTGCTTTTGAAAGCACAAAAATAATTTAATTGATAAAGATAGTGAATTCCAAAAAAAAAAATGATTGGTTTTATTGATTCTACATTGGGTAAAATTACCCAAATTTTTCATAGAATAACCTAAAATATACCAAACTGTTGTCCAAAATGAATATTTGCCGTTTCCTTTGACTTGTTTCCTTAGCTACCTACTACTTTCATAGAGATGATATATAAACCTCAAAATTTAAATAATACCTAGCTAGTTACATTTATTTATCGACTGCTGAAAAGAATGAAAACGACACAAATGCGTATAACATGTCAGCCACTCCATCTATATTCAACAAATAGCTAGGCTAGTCCATTGCACGTTAAACCGCGTTACGCATTACCAAACTTCAACCCTTCTTACAAACACTCACACACATATATACACATAAATCTATATATATATATATATATATATATATATATATATATATATATACACCTTGCCAAACATATGTTATAGTACAATAAAACATCATTACAACAACAAGCCAGCCCTAATTAAACTAACCATGTCTTCCTTTAAGGCATATGGTAAAGTTGATGAAATCGACCAAGCCATGCTCCAAGTTCATAGGAAAACCCGAAAGAGAATCATCATAATAACACTATCCACAATAATCCTCATTGGTATTGTGTTAGCTGCTGTATTTGGAACCATTATTGCTAAAAACAATGATAATAATGATGATGAAAACTCAAAGAATGAGAACAATAATGCTCAATCTCTTTCGAGTTTCGTGAAGACTGTTTGTGATGTGACATTGTACAAGGATGCTTGTTATAGTAGCATTAGTCCTCTTGTGCATTCTGGTCAGCAAGTTAAACCTGAGGAATTGTTTGTGTTGTCAATTAAAGTGGCTTTAATTGAGGTTTCAAATGCTGTTCAGTATTTTTCTGATCATGGAGCTTTTAATGGCTTGAATGTTGATAATAGGACTAAGGAAGCTTTGAGTAATTGTAAGGATCTTTTAGGTCTTGCTGTTGATCATTTGAATAGCTCATTGGCTTCTGGTGGGAAGTCTTCTTTTGTTGGTGTTTTGGAGGACCTTCAAACTTGGTTGAGTGCTGCAGGTATATATCTTTTATAAGCAATTATTATACTTGTGCAAATTTACATGCATCATTAGTTATTGCTGCAATTTTATATTTCATGCACGGATAGAAATTTTATGTAAAATTGTGTATTTAAGTAAGGATAAAATGGTATAAAATGAAAATGTGGGGGTATGTATGGAGATTAGGTAGGTGTAGGGGTAAAAAAACAAACAGCCTTGACGAAATGGACGTGTTGAGTGGATTGGGCCAGCTCTCTAAAATACAAACACAACCTTTAAACTTTTTTTTCCCATACTTCTAACAACCCCCCTACTCACTGTACACCCCCAAAACTAGCGAAAAGACCAAAATGCCCTTAATAAAATGTGCACTTCCATTTTTTTCTAGAGATTACAATGGTTTGGAAGTTCCTCACCGAACCGGTTCGGAAGTTTACCACTGAGTGTTGTATCTTGACAGACAGCCCCCTAATATTGAACTTATCAGGTTTGGAAATTCCCCACCGAACCTGTTCGAACTTTGAGGCCGAACCATTCAGAGTTTCAGAAATAAAAAGAGGCATTTTGGGGATTTGGAGTGTTGGGGGTGTCCACCGAGTAGGGAGGGGGTTGTATGAAGTTGGGGCCTTTTTTTTAGATGACCAAAAACAACCTTTAACTTTTTCCCGGACAAAAAAGAAAAGCTTAAATACAGTTTTGGTCTCCCTATTTTATGAAATCCACAATTTTATTTCCTCCATTTTATTTTTCGAAATTTTGATCCCCAATTTTATTCAATTCGCAATTTTAATCCTCCTATTTTGTCCCCCAATTTGATCCCTCAATTTTATCAAATCCGTATAGTCCCTTGTTAAGTTGTCATCCAATTTTCGACGGCAATGCTGACGTGGTAGTAAGGTGGTGACGTGGCTGGCACTTGTTGTGCTATGATTGCCCAACACAACACACGTCTACCACGTGAGCATTTTCATCAAAAATTGGTTTACAATTTAACAAGGGGACTAAAATTGTGGATTTGATAAAACTATGGTACCAAAATTTTGAGAAAAGAGATGTGGATTTGATAAAATTAGGGGACTAAAATTGTGAAAAATAAAATACAGGGACAAAAGTTGCGGATTTGATAAAATAGGTCGACCAAAACTGCAGTTAAGCAAAAAGAAAAAATATTATTTTTAAACAAACTAAACGTTCTTCATAAAAAACTAAATAGTTAAGTGATATGCCTGAAAAAAAGTTTATAAGTAGGAAGAATCCCTCATTCTATAAGTCGGTTTTGTAAGGTTGAGTTAGACCCATCCCAAACTTTAATACGATACAAAGTCAAATCTATTGTGCCATTCGGTATTGGGCCACTTGGGTCACGCTCCAGTTGTCCATTCCTGAACGTCAGAGGTGTGTGTTAAGAGTCTCATATCATATGTGATATGACCTAAAAATGAGTTTATAAGTGGAAGACATCTTCACTCTACAATTTGGTTTTCTATGATTAAATTTGACCAACCCAAATTCTATGAATGAATAAAGATAGTAAGATTTAATTTTAGCTCATTTAAATAATCTTTATGTTTTTCACTTACAGGAACTTACCAGCAAACATGCATTGATGGGTTTGAGGAGACACAAAAATCATTGAAGTCTAACGTTACAAGCAATCTAAAAAACTCAACAGAGTTCACTAGCAATAGTCTTGCAATTATTACTTGGCTTAACAAGGCTGCAAGTTCAGTTAACTTTAGGCGCTTATTGAGTTTGTCTAATCAAAACATAGAGCCAATGTGGCTTCATTCTAAAGACAGAAAGCTACTCCAAAAAACAGAGGATTTGAAGAAGAAAGCTAACATTACTGTGGCTAAAGATGGGAGTGGGAAATACAAAACAATTTCAGCTGCATTGAAACAGGTTCCTGAAAAAAGTGATAAGAGAACTGTGATCTATGTGAAGAAAGGGATTTATTATGAAAATGTGATGGTGGAAAAGACCCTTTGGAATGTTTTGATCATTGGTGATGGTATGAATGCTACAATTGTCTCTGCAAGCCTTAATTTTGTTGATGGCACACCAACATTTTCATCTGCAACATTTGGTATGCAACACTTTCCATTAAGTTTAAATGAAATATTTCTATTTCTTACGTGTCGTAGGTGTTAAGTTTCTACCAAATGTGTTGATGACTAATCTATGTCTGAAATTTTAACCATTCACCTTAAGTAGATGTGTCAATTTTGGCCAGCCCAATAGGTTGGTCCGATGGTCCAGTGTCTTGGTTTTTGCTTGGCTCAAAAAATTGAGATCTATAAAAATTTCTAGATAGATTATAGTAATAATTGTTTTTATGGCAAAATTTTAGTATGTTATAACCAATACAAATTTCTAGATAGATTATAGTAATAAAAAGCATAAAAGATATGTCAGAAGTATTTAGTTTTTTAAAAGTTTTTATTAGTTGTGTGCTTATAGATATTGTGATCATCTAAAAGTTATTGTTAACTAATTTTTGACACAATTTTAAAAACTGAAAGATTAAACATTGTTTATTTTGTTTGGTGCAATATATTCAGCTGTATTTGGAAAAAACTTCATTGCAAGCGATATGGGCTTTAGAAACACAGCAGGTCCACAAAAACACCAAGCAGTAGCACTAATTACAAGTGCAGATCAAGCAATTTTCTACAGATGTCGAATCGATGCATATCAAGACACACTTTACGCACATACGAATCGTCAATTCTATAAAGAATGCAACATTTACGGAACAGTTGATTTCATTTTTGGCAACTCAGCAGTTGTGTTACAAAACTGCAACATTTTACCAAGGGTACCTATGATAGGACAACAGAACACAATCACAGCACAAGGGAAAACTGATCCTAACATGAATACAGGAATTTCAATTCAAAATTGCAATATTTTACCCTTTGGGAATTTGAGTTCTGTGCAAACATATTTAGGAAGACCTTGGAAGAATTACTCAACTACTGTTTTTATGCAATCTACATTGGGAGGATTTATTAATCCAAATGGGTGGTTACCTTGGGTTGGGAACTCAGCACCTAATACTATTTTTTATGCAGAATTTCAGAATTATGGAGCTGGTGCTTCAACTAAGAATAGGGTTAAATGGAAGGGTGTGAAAAATATTACTAGTAAACAAGCTAATATGTTTACTGTTAAGGCCTTTCTTTCAGGGGATAAATGGATTCCTGCTTCTGGTTTTCCTTTTAAATCTTCTCTGTAATCATTATGGTATCCATGACACATGCATATGTCATGCAAACTTTGCTTAGCCTTATTTTCTTGTAATGTTGTTGGGTGCTCCATTTCTATTGTGTTATTTTGTTTACATCATTAATTTGACATATTGATTAGTTCAATTTGAGGTCTGTTGAAACTAGATGAACATTTCTCTTTGTTACATATTAAAAAAGAAGTGATTTTGACATTTATAGGTCATTTTTTAGAAATTATTAAGAGAAATAGAAGTTATTTTTTTGCCTATTTATCATAATTAAAAGCACTTTTTTAAAATATTTTTACAGAATTTCAAGATGAACTACTCGAACAGCTTCTCAAAATTGATTTCTTCAAATATTCATTTTGTTTTTAAAATGATGTAACAAACATATGAAATACTCTTAAAATTGATTACTTTTTTAAAAAAAAATTTAAAAATGGCAAACCTATATTTTCATTTTTCCCGAGTTATTGGTGTGCAGTATCCATTAGTTTTATCGGTGACTTATCAACACCAAGGAACTTGGCTGGCCACGGGTAGCTGGATTTACTTGTCGGTGTGGTTGTCCCTTACCAATAGAGCTTTTGCCACACTCAATACTCAAACTTGAGATCTTTGAGTGGGATCCGAACATAGTTAGCGCTCGGACTAACAACTGTAGGTACTATTAGTTAATTCGGCCTTGACATGTACTATTAGTTAATTGGGCCTTGATAGTTTCACATTGGACTACTAGGCCTGTTCATAGTTCAGTTTTTAAGCAAAAGCGCATCAATCTAATCAATCTATTTAAACGATTCAAATTAATCAATCGAATCTTGTGTTAATAGTTCAATAATCAATCAAAAGCTGTCTTAATAGTTCGATTCGGCGGTCAGTTTGAATCGAATCGTTTCAGTTACGACTACTTTTTTAAATTGTTAAGCCTTGCTCGTCCAGAACTATTAAGCCCGAATTGCCCGAACTGTTATCCGAACTGCCCGAACTGTTTTTTTTTTTAAATAATAGTTTTTTTTGCACTTTTCAAAAATCAAATAAAAACTAATATTTTTATAGAGCGCTTTTTTCGGTAATCCTCTCTTGCTCTGCACAATCCCTGAATTTTTTTTCTCTTGTGGGAGAAGCATTCACATACTTACCAGCAGCTCGAATTCTTAGAATGGATTTATCAACCTCTTTAAGTCCCTCCTTAACAATCAAGTTCAAAATGTGCGCACAACAACGCATATGGATATAATCTCCATTTAGGACAAGGTTGTCCCAAGATTCCATCCTGCTCTTCAAGTATTTTAACCCGGCGTCATTCGCTGAAGCATTGTCAACTGTTATGGTTAAAACTCTTCTTAACTCCCACCCATTCAGAAAGTCCTCAATGTGCATTGCAATGGCCTCTCCCGAATGCCCGGTAATTTGACAAAAGTCACAATCAATATAATGAGCCGTCAAACTCATGTAAGTGAGATTTTGAGCCGAGGTCCATGTGTCTGTGGTAAGACAAACCCGCCCACAATGCTTTGAGAGAATTGCTTTCAACTTCAACTTCTCTTCGATGTAAAGCTTCCAAATATCACGTCTCACCGTAGATCGTGATGGGATGTCAAAACGGGGCTGCATCATATTCAAAAACTTCTGAAATTCTTCATTCTCCACAAAACGAAATGGGAGCTCCGCACTCACAATTGTCTTCGCAAGCTGAACTCGGCATGCTGCTTGGTCAAATTTCGAGTAGCTTGACGAAGATGCTACTTGTCCTTCGGTAGCATTTGACGTTGCTTGCCTTTGCCTTTTGTTTGATGTATTTATAGGGGACATCTTGCATCTAGCCAAATGGTTCCTCATTGAACTTGTTCCACTTCTATACTTTATTAAGTCTTCGCAATAGTTACATTTAGCGTACCATTCATTATTGGGTTCTTTCTCAAAGTGGTCCCACACATCGGATCGAGCCTTACGCTTAGGTTTCGAAGAGGTGGTAATGTAGCTCCCGAGGCAACTGGTGTGGTATCTTCCTCTTCAACATTTTCCTAAAACCAGAAAGTCCATGATATCATCGTGGAACGACATTGAATTTTCCTACAACATAACAAAGCAAGTCAATAAATTTGAAATTCATTCCTTACAAGATGTGACTAAGGGTAGTAGCTTCTGATATAGATATATAATAACTACAAGAATAGGAAGAACAGCATCATCCAGCATCATTCAAAAAACTCCTCTATCAGATCATTCAATTTTCATTCAATCATAATAACAAAAAACACTCAAATCACAATGGCCAATTTTCTTTAGCCTTCAGAGCTACTTTCTTTAGCTTGTTCATTGCCCTGAATTGTTTCATTCTGGTTAAAACAGCAATGACTGGTTGACTCAATTAAGCGTACTACCATGATACAGATAAAATGCTCCATGCTAGAGATAAGGGAGAATAGAAGAGGACTAAGGAAATCATGCAGGTGCATGTGTGCACGCATATGTATATAGAGGCTAGCCAATAGAGGCAACTTGGCAGTCACTTTCAAAGCAAAAAAACCAATTACAACTCATGCATACTACTCATTCAGGCAAAAACGAAACTATGATGTATATATGGTAGTAAGGCAGAGAGAAAATATAAAGTCAAATAATTAGCAGAAACAATACTTTTGTTCAGGAAATAGCTGTGCATCTTCTATGAATTCTACAATAAAGAGTTAGCAGAAACAAGTGCAGTTTATATTACACACAACCCAGGTAAATAACACTCGAAACATACCAACACAATATGAAAACACAGTAACACTCTTAAGCAAAAATCTATGAACATATGTTATGACTTCTGCAATAGCAAATCACACCCACTCGAACTTATGGTGTAAGATACTAATCTAGTATGAGAAAAGTCCACCAAGCAAGTTAATTACTACTCTCAAAACATCACAAGAATAAAAATCAGAATCAAATTATCACAAACATCTTGCACAAAATGATACAAGCATTTCATCAAACAGTTCATCTACCTTAACAAACAATAACCAAACACATTTTGATGAACAACCCAAAAAAACCCATTCTCGCAAGAAGTCAAGAACAACCTGAAAAACCCATAACCAAAAAAATGCTTACCTGGAATGAAGATGAAGTGGGTGTGATTTGAAGTGAATCGCATAACCGAGGTGAGATTTGGGATTTAGGGTTAGCGGTTCATCTCCACTGTGAGAACCGAGAGTTAGAACTGTGAAAGTGAGAACTGTGAGAGTGAACCGAGAGAGTGAGAGTGAGAGTGAGAACTGTGAGAAACGAGAGTGAGAACTGTGAGAGTGAGAGTGAGAATGAACCGAGAGAGTGAGAGTGAGAGTGAGAGTGAACCGAGAGAGTGAGAGTAAAAATAGCTTCTATTCGAATCGACAAGCGTTAATAGTTCGATTCGCGAATCTGCTTTTATTAAAGCGCGATTCGATTTTGAATTGTTACTAAAAGTTCGATTTTAATAGTTCGATTCGAATCGAATCGTGATTCGATTCGGTTCAATAGTTCATTTGAACAGGCCTATGGACTACAATCCAGGTAGTGGCGGATCCAGGAGCCAGGGTTGGGGGATTCAAATTTTTTAAATACACAATTCGCTAAAAATATAATTAAAAACAACTGTAATATATTTAAATAAATAAATTATACATTTCATAATTGTCCTCTACGTGATTTCATATTCTGAAATCGTTGAATAATAAGCTCAGAGTCAATTTTGTTGAATACATCACTCTCAATGTATGTCACTAGACAGTCTTTCATCCATGTATCCCCCATCCGGTTACACAACCTATTTTTCACAATTTTATTCTAATGCAGCAGCATGGGAAATATCTTTTTGGATTGTTGGAGCAGTTAATTGATGGTTTTCAGGAGCATTATCCAAAACAACACTCTTTATCAAATCATTGTGCATGGAAAGAAATTTAAGAAGCTCAAGGAAGTTACCTTGATTGGTGGAAAATTTAATCCTTGCTTTAAGAGCCAACAAACACAATCAATTATTGCTTTTAAACGTGTTCGGTATATGTTCTTAACTTTGTTAGAATGCCTAAAAATCGCGGTGTCAATATGTTGATTTTTGTTCACATCAAGTCTTGACATTTCCTGAAAGCAATATTGTTATGAGCACTATTAGGAGCTCTAACATGAGACGTAATCTTATCTTTCTTGTTCCAACTGTTGAATCCCTCGGTGACAAATGTATCACCAGCCCCTTGATTTCCATACTCGGGCCTAAAGAGATAACAACACAAACAGTATGCACAATCTTTTTCGATGTTGTACTCTATCCAATTTCCAAATTCAGTGAACCATGCTGGAGAATATCTTCTCTTTGAGCTTCCAATACTTCTTTGTGAAAAGTTGTGATTCTTAGGTTGACACGGCCCTTTTTGCAAATACGCTCTCCGTATCTTATCTTGATCGTTAGGATGATATGTCGCAGTTTTTCTTCAAAAATCCAGGATCCGATGGCAACTCATCTAAATTAACTTCAACATGTGGCTCTTGTTGTTGTTGTTGTGAGCTAGATCCACATTCATCAATTGATGACCTTGATCTCTTTACTAAAAATTTATCCATTTGATGACCTACTTCAATTCAAACACACTAATACTAATTAGAATTAAGCTAATACTAATTGGAGATTAATACTAATTACCAAAACAATTAATGGGGATTTCAAACTAGATTCCACCCCATTACGTGAGAGTGTGTGTGTGTGTGTGTTTTTTTTTTTTGTGAGCAACTGAGAGTGTGTTGTGTTTGGGTAAGTAGAGTTGGGGTATTTGGTGCAAATGGTTGTAAGCTTTGGACTATTAGTACAATTTAAAATATTCAGCAGTGTCAAAAAAAAATTATATAAGGTGATAATCCAAAAAAATAAATTTGGGGGTTCAACTGAACTCCCTCATTAGTATGTAGATTCGCCACTAAGTCCATGCCCATTACATAACTTACACTCACTGTAATATAACGACTTTGTATCATCGTTTGAACTCATTTTGAGAATCAGAGATTCATTCATTTTCCTCAATTCTCAGTTTTTCTTTTCTCTCTAACCAATTCAGTTACTGACCAACCCTTATTGGTAAGGCAAAGGTATATTAATCACTATATAGCTTAAAAAGAAACGAGTTTTATATCTAGAAGCACTTACCCAAAAATTGTTGAAATAAGCTGTAATTTAATGAGATATATGCAGGATCCATGATAACTTTATTTTCAGATAGAAATTTTCAATTTCATCCAAACATTTATTCAATCCCTTTGAAAAGCTCATAAAAATTAAAATAGTTACAATTACATCTGGAATATAATGAATCACAATTATTACATCAAAACAAGATTACTTATCTAATCTAATCCTCCAGTGTAAGGTACATCTGTATCAGGAAGCCAAGTATTCCCTAAAGTAAAATTAAGAACAGTGAAATTCCAAGCTTGAGTAGTACTCAACAAATTATAACCATGCCACTGAACCCTATTATTAGTATCAGCACCAGGTCCATGATTATTAAACTCACCATAAAATAATGTATCTAACCCAACTGTGCCATTCCATTCTAACCATCCAAGAGGACAAATTAGATCTCCAATATATGATTGCATAAACACAGTTCTTGAATAAATTTTCCATGGTCTTCCTAAGTAATTTATAGTTGACCCCAAATCAGCAGCTAAATCCGGTGCAGCATCAATCGTACAGTTTTGTATTGAAATTCCTGTGTTTTGATCTGGATCTGTTCGTCCTTGTGCTGTTATGGAATTCTTTTGATATGGTAACGGTTTTCTTGCGTAGATGTTGCAACTTTGTAGGACTACTGCTGCGTTACCAAAAATGAAATCTACTGTGCCGTAAATGTCACATTCTCTGTAGAATTGTCTTAGTGAGTGGACGTAGAGTGTGTCTTGGTAACCTTCGAAGCTGCAACGGTAGAATATTGATAGGTCTGCATTGTTTCTTACTGCTACTGCTTGGTGTTTTTCTGGACCTGCTGTGTTTCTGAATGTGATGTCTATAGCAATAAATCTCTTTCCTGAGACAGCTGTATTTAACAAATAAAATATTTAAGGTATTATTAAAAGCACTACGTTGACTTTTCACACACAAAAAAAATAAAAAATTCATTTTGGGGTTTTATGGTGACCATCTATACGTAGATCGATAGTTAAGAAGTCGTATGAAACTCCAATGATGATTATGTTCAGAGGTGATAATTTTGGCCCAGCCTGAAGACTTAGTTTCTGGGCTGGCTAAATAGAAGCCTAGAAAATAATTGTACTATTTTCATCTAACTCAGTTGGCTCGTGGACCAAGATAGACTCATTTTTAAGGTTCCCTTTGTTTCAAATTTGAAGTGTGTCAGCCCGACCCATTGGCTTAGTGTTTTGGGCTTGATTGGGCTAAAAAAACACAACACATCAAACAACTTGGGCAAGCCCAACCCAATTGGTATTACATTTTTGCACAATGGGCCGGGTTGGGCAACCCCGATTGACAGCTCTAATTATGCTGCCTCTAAAAATAGAAGCTCATGTTTCTCATTCTCACAATTGAGAGTATGATCCGATTGGTGTCGGTTCGACAAAAAACAAAAGAAATGAATATAAGTTGAGTTTTGAGGCACTCATATTCGTTTCTTCTTTTTTTTTGTCAAAACCACACCAATCAAATCACCGTCTCAGCCATCAAGATATAGAAGACCGTGAGCTTCTTTTTGTATTATCGGTCGTCATCTAACGGTTTTTCAAGTATGGATTTTTTTTTTGAAAGAATTTCAAATATGGATGTACATGTAAGACCTAATAAGATAGTCTACTCTAGAATTTGCCACAATTACTTACCAAAGGTGGAAGAATTGAAAGTTGTCCAACCATCAATAACACTATGATTTCCTGTGATGCAAGTCTTGTTGATACCATCACCAATAAGCAAAATATTCCTCTTTTGTTTGTGAATAGTGATATATTCCTCATATGTTCCTTCTCTCACATAGATAACAAAATAGCCATCGTGGGGGCTTAAACTTGAAGGTGCAGCAGCAATAGCATCTCCAATGGAAGTGAAGTTTTCTGTGCCATCAAGACTTACAATCACATAGTCTTTCACTATAATTCCTTTGCTTTCCTTTTCTTCTAGCATCCTTTCTTTTCTAGTACAATTGGATGATTTGTTGCAATTATGTTTTGTGCGAAGTTGCTGCAAAAATGTAATATCTTACCAGCTTAGCCTTTTCTAGTACAAGTGAATCACTAGAATGGTTAACCCAAGTAATTAATTTTTTAAATACTAAATAATTAACAAAATAATTCTATTCAAAATTATAATTATACTTATAAGGTTGGGTTTCTTGCGAGTTGCATGTGCATGGTCTTTCCATATTGGCATAATGAACATGCTCCACGTGACTGATCATCATCAAGTTGTCAGATTATTAACTGAGAGTTTAACGAAAAACTAGGTTGACCAGCAACCAGCCAATCCATAGATCTGGTTGACATTGCTTATATCATTATATTAACCAAACTAAATATTGATCTTAATTATAACCCCGACTCAATACATTAAATTTATTGTCTGACTTTGAGTACAGTGTTTTTATAATCCATGGTTAGGCTTTTGGCTTAAGATAAAGTAACTTAAGCAACCAATAACTTCTCCCATCAAAGATGTTCTCTTACAAATTCAACATATGTGATGTGAACTAAACTGTACTCTAGAATTCAGCTTTTGACATGACCTTAAAACTAGGTGGGAGTGTGTTTTGAAATTTAGGCTTTTGACATGACCTTATGTCTAGGTGGGAGGGTGTTTTTTATTTTAACAAGTTGTCCATATATACCTAGTCATGAATACAAAAGAGAGGATCATCTCATTGACTAGAAATTTCTAACTAAAAAGAGGAGAGATACACTCAATTATATAAAAAATGAGGCCCAAGGAGGTTTTTGGCCAATGGGGTTTTGGCCCAAGGATGTTTTAATGAGGCCTATTGTATTTGTATCACTAGTCAATATGGGATTTTCCTTAATACACCCCTCAC